>JAJTUV010000203.1:0-600000 GCA_021653895.1 Mastomys natalensis
GAAAAGACTCCTATCAAAAAGTCCTTTTTGAACCTTTTAACACTGACCTATCTTTTGCCAGTGTAATGCCACTGTATTACCATGGCTGTAGTCCAGACGTTTAAGTCCTACCTAGCATCATGTTTTACAGTCATGGTTCACTCTCTGATTTCTCTTTTATAGAGATCAGACTCTGAGAAAACAAATGTGTAGCTCTGTTTTTGAGATTGTTTTCTTAACTAGTAAGAATTTAAATACCACTAAAAATAATCCAAAAATTAGATTTGCCACCATCGTCAGTAATTTAGCACAGCTCTCACTAGAAAGAAATAACTCCCTTATTATTTGCTCAAATTCCTAATGTTTAAAATTTTTTATTTTACTTCCATTTGACAATTGCCCCCAGCCCTTATTTAGACCCTATCTGTATGTAATTCTGGATGGCCTCAAATGCTACAGTTAAAGATGTGCACTGCCACATCTGGAAATTGGTCGCCTTAGTGCAGTAAGCATATGCATGGTTAAGTGTTTTTAGACACATGAGATATTTTCTCAGACTGCTTGTGTTTCAGTTCTAATTCTATATAGTTATAATTTATGCTGAACAAATTCCCTGTGCCCTAGAAATGGTTTTAACCTAATACTTCATCTGGAAAGGGGGGGAAAATACTGCTCTTAAATGGGTAGGTATTTGTGGTAAACGAATTAAAAGAAGTATCTAGCAAATTAGTATTTTTTCCTGTTAATGTTGCCTCAAAAATTATTTTTTCTAGCTTTCTTGAAGGGGGACTGGTAAAAATATTATAAATTTATCATGTATAGGGGAATGTGTTCATATATGTATATTATCTAGATAACCACTATAAGGGTTGGTGATTCGCTGAAGAATTATACTCCAGACTCAAATAATATGCAACAATAAAGAACATTTATTCAGCAGAATTTCCTGCATGCAGGGGTCTTCCCATTTGGGAATGGAGAACCTGATGGATTTGGAGGCCCAGCTTTTATTGTCAGCTAGGGGAATTCCAAGGAGCAGTATGTTCCCTTTAACCTTGATTGGTTAGTTCTATCTCTAGGTATCTGACTGATTTTGTAATTGGTTAGAGCTCTGAGACTTTGCAGGATGGTCACTTACTCATTCTAGCTACCTATCTTTTGCTTCAGGCCAGATGACCAGGTGTCCTTAGATTGGCTGCCTGAGACTATGGTTGGCCAACCACAGGTTCCTGGATCCAGATTCTCATTTCTGGGAAACAGAAACTTAGGCCTAATCTCCCAAACTGCCAGTTTTCAGCCTGTCATGGAATCAGACTGGTTCTAGCTAATTCAGTTCTCTTACTACAATCAAGCAAACTAACATATTCATCACCATATATAATTAAATCATTTTGTATTTTTTCAGAATGTTTATGGTCTACTTTTTTAGGAAGTTTGAAGATACCAGTATTATTAACAATAGTCACCACCCTGTAGATTTCCAGTTCTGGGACCCCTCCCATCCCAATGGGAGCTATTTGCTTACTTTAACAGAGTTTGTCACATTTCTTTAAAGGAGGGAGGGGGATACAGAGGCAGATCTCTGAGTTCAAGGCCACTCTGGTCTACAGAGCAAGTTCAAGGACATTGGAGGTTACACAAAGAAACCCTGTCTTAAAAAAATATAATAATTTTTAAAAGTCCCCATACTTTGGGTTAAATATCCAAAACTTCCTCACCCCATGTAACCAACATCTTACTTTCCCATACTTACGCCCAAACATACCCATGCCCAGCCTGTGGGAGCCACCATTCTACTGTCTACTTCTGTTAGATGTTTTTAGATTCTACATATAAGTGATAATATGTGGCATTTTTCTTTTTGTGCCTTCCTATTCCACTTAGCATA
This sequence comes from Mastomys natalensis, assembly GCA_021653895.1. Lineage (NCBI taxonomy): Eukaryota > Metazoa > Chordata > Mammalia > Rodentia > Muridae > Mastomys > Mastomys natalensis. Next base: position 1,868 of record JAJTUV010000203.1, read on the forward strand.
ATATCCTCATGTTTATAAATGTAGTTGGAAATGCTAGGACTTTCTTTTAAGGAACAGTGATTCTGTTGTGTATATATTCTTCATTTTCTTTATCTGTTGATGGATTCTTAGGCATCCTGTATGTTGACTGTTGTGTGTAGTGCTTTCACATGGAAAGGCAGACATCTTCAGCATCCTAATTTTAGTTCCTCTATGTAAGTACTAAGTAGTGGGATTGTAGGCCCTATGGTACTTCTGCTTTGAGTTTTGGAGAGAATCCCATATATTATACAATGATTCATCTTTTTCTCTACATACTTACTAATACTTTTATCTTTTTGAAAATAGTTAACAAATAAAACATAACTGTGTCTTTAATTTGCATTCTCCTCATTTTCAAGTCTGGAATAAGTAAACATTTCATTTTATGAGATCACTGTTTTGGGTTGTTTTTTTTTGTTTGTTTGTTTGTTTTTTTTTTTTTTTTTGGAATGTTTATTTTTAAAGGTCTGATTTGGGGCATTCTCCAAATTGGGACTAGAGATACCTTATTCAAAAGTGCACAAACCACTTGACACTTCAACATCTCCTGAAAATAATCAAGACTACGGAAGAGTTAACTGTCACACTCTAGAGGGGCTCTGAGATAAAAGGATAACTTTGTGTTTTAAGCACATGGTGATTGAGTCATGAAGGCTGGGCAGTACATGGAGAATTAAGGTGTGAAGATTATTTACTTCAACAGACCAGGAGAGACTGCTTTCAAATAAAATGGACCAGCTCTTCTTACCACACCCAACATTCCTCCTTTCCCCTTTTGGTAAATTCCAGCCCTCTTTCAACTTGGTTCTAGAAGGTAAAAAGAAACTAGCATAGTTTGTTACCCCACTTTACTTCTCATGGCTATGTGTGTAATTCAGTAGGTGGGTCCAGTAGTAGATTTGTTTGGTCTAGTGTACTCACAGATAACAGTTTTATTACTGTAGGAATCGGCGTCAAGGTTTGGGGATGAGGCCAGAGGTTCTAGTGAGCTCTGCTTTTTCCCCAATGAATCTTGCTATATTTGTTTAGCTAATGACTTCTTTTGTTAAATTCTTCATATTTTCTGTCCTAAAGTGAACAAAATTGGGATGGGCCACATAGTTAATGCTGCATTTTCTTCCTTCAGTAGAAATGTGTTTTAGAAAATTCTTTACTAATGCAAAATGAATTTATGTGTTTAATTCTGTAGGATTTTTAAGTTATTGGCGTGGCAATTTGGCAAATGTTATTCGATACTTTCCAACACAAGCCTTAAACTTCGCTTTTAAGGACAAATACAAACAACTTTTCATGTCTGGTGTTAATAAAGAAAAACAGGTAATTATGTTTCAATATGTCTAAAGTTTTCTAAGAAACTATTGAATTTGTCTTTCCTTATTATAATGACTTATTTGGAGTGAAGGTACTCTGGTAAAAATAATAAAATAATTGTAAAAATAATAAAAATAGAAAAAAATACATGACATTCCATCCAACACAGTAGCATTAATATTCTTCTCAAGTGTACATGGAATATTTTCAGAATAGGAGAATTTTTATGTTAAGTAACAAAACAAGTCTTAAGGAGACTAAAATATTAAAGACCTTTGCTGACTAGAATGGAATGACCTAAATATAAGAGGATGAAAGTACAATATTGTAAAATCTTAAATTAGCAGATTAATAATTGAAACTTTTATTGGATTGTTTAGTTTCATATTTAATGTAGTTTGGGAGGTGTAGTTATATAAATTCAAGATCATTATTCTGCCTGAACAGTCCCTTTTCCCTTATATTTGCCTACCATATTTCCATAAGTTCTACATGTACTACATGAACTGTTTTGAATAAAAAAATAGATATCATCCACCCCAAGTCAGTACTCTGCCTTCTTTATTATTCATGAAGGAAAAAACAGATTTACTAGAATTTAAGATGCAGATTATAAGTTTTTGTGTTCTGTGTCATGTTTGGTTGACTGGTAATAAGAAGTAGAGGTTCACTTGAATTTGATCAGGCAAAAGCGGTGATAAGTGGCACTTGGACTTAAGCAGATGGCCTCTCAATGGACAAAAACCACACACCCTTTCTTTCCTGGGTCGCCTCCTGTGAGAGTCTTTCTTCTTACCTGCTTTTCATGGGTGTATTTTGTATAAGCAGTCTTCCTCAATACTGATTATTTTAGTGGTGAATAGATATGTTAGATAGTTATGTACGTAACTTATATGTTTGTAATATAAGGTTAAAGATCTCAGTGATCTTTGATGACCTTTCTTTAGGTCAAAGTATCTTAATTTGGATCCATAGTATGTCAGCACTACCTGAAACACTACTTGTGTATCTTTGAACATGTGATTTTCCTCCTGTCTGGAAACAAGTCTATCTCTAGCTTTTAAAAAACTCAAAAAAGTATCAGGTATCAAAAATTTAATGTTTCCATTTCTACTCATACTAATAACTAAATAGACTCTCTAATGTCTTATGTCCAATCCCTAAGAAAGTCTAGACCAGCTCATGTTTTTCTGCCAGATTTTCATGAGTTAGTTGCCCCAGTGTCATGTGCAGTCTCTCAATCCAGTTATCTATCTGCCTGTGATTATGCAACATGATACACAGTAGTACAGATACATGCCACTTAAAAGGAGCCATCAGAGTGGGAAAATAATCAATGGCATTACCTATGTATTTCATTAAAACAATTATTTATTGAATATATGTCTCTGGACAAAATCCCATGATTTGTTCTGTGAAAAGCTAGATGACCTAAGGGTCTGGCATGCAACCAGTGGAAACAATTGATTGAGAGATAGATGTATCATCCATATAACACTATCATTTCACAGTTAAACAGAATGACGTGTAGTAGTAGATGTTGCCACATAAATCCACTTCAAAAGCATTATCAAATGAAAACAAAACTACCACAGATAATTCTGTATGCTGTGTTAGCTTGTTCATATGAAATCTCTATAATTGGCACTATAGAGATAAAATAAGTAAGTTCCTGAGGCTCAAGAGTTAGGGAGGATGTAGACTGACTTATAAATAATACAGGATTTCTTTGGAGGTGATAAAAATATTTTAAAAGTGTGTTATTTATTTAACTCTAAATCTAACTTGTTGAATTGTATTCAAGGAGAAGTTGTATGAAGTGTGAATTGTAACTAAATGTATTAAATAAAAATGATCTTGGCCTCAAGATCAAGAGTTAAATCTGTAGGAATGTAAGTATATATAAATAACTACAGTTGAGAATTTTAAGTATAATTTTAAAATAAAAGTCTGGTTACAGTGACACATTTTGGTTTGGTCCTTGAGTTCTTCAACATAAAATGTCAATAGGAAGAAGCCATGGCCATCAAGTTTTACAGGGCTAGAGGTGAGATGCTTCATAAAAGAAGTAGATGTGAAAGCATGAAACAACTGTTTGCTAGGCCAGGATAGAGTTAGGAGTTTCAAACTGTTCAAGACTTAAAACTAACACTAGAAATATTAGCACTGAGTGTAGCAGGAGACTGAATATATTTCATGTTGCTCTTACTGGCATTTTTCCTTAACAGTTCTAATTTAGATAATCTGTTCTTTTCCCATTAGCCCTTGATGCTGTCCTGGGCTCTCTCCTCAGCATGGAAGTGGGATGGGGAAGAGAATGCATGGATATGAGGGAAACGTTTTACATACTGTTATAGATGTTTATAAGAGCATCTTATAAATCTTGGGCTTTTTTTTTAGCCTTTGTGAAAATTAGTTCATTGGCATGTTGAACAGTTAGATTCTATAGTTTAATGCTTTTGAAATTTGTGTTTTAGTTCTGGAGGTGGTTTCTAGCAAACCTGGCTTCTGGAGGGGCTGCTGGAGCGACATCCTTGTGTGTGGTATATCCACTAGATTTTGCCAGAACCCGATTAGGTGTTGATATTGGAAAAGGTACAGAGTTTTTGGTTCTTGTTTTGGTGATGGAGGGTGTTTTTTCTTTCTGAGACAGGGGTTCTCTATGTAAACCTGGCTGTCCTGGAACTCACTCTGTAGATCAGGCTGGTCTAGAACTCAGAAATCTGCCTGCCTCTGCCTCCTGAGTGCCGAGATTAAACATGGTACAGAGTTTTTATAAGCATTAACTATTTCTTTGTACTTTGAACCAGTTGTGTACCATTATTACCACATACAAGTTTTTTGAGATTTAATTATGTGTATCTGTCTGTATGAGTGAATGCCATGTGTATACAAGTGCTGATAGAGGCCAGAGAGAGTGTTGGATTCTCTGGAATTTAAATTGCAGGCAATTGTGACCCATCTAGCCTAAGTGCTGGGAATTGAACTCATGTCCTCTGGGAGAACAGCAAGCACCTTTAACTACCAAGCCATCTTTCTAGTCTGTAGTCTAAAGAATTTATTCTGCACCAGATATGTAGTCATCAGGATTAGAGTAACTACTTTTTTCCTTCTCTTTAAAATTAGAGAAAATGGAAGTGGGCATTTAACAATAGTGAACCCAAAGCTTGCTTGTAACTTTTTTTTTAAATTATAGATCCTTCTGTTGCCATTGTTTATAGTGATTCTTTCTTTGGGTGATAAACGACTCTCACTCTGGAGATTGCCTTTGTTTCCTCCTAAGTATTTTTTCATAATTTCTGACAATTTGGTTGAAATACCAAGTCAAATTGCCTAAATTACTTTTGTAAGAGTTTAATATTTTCAGGTAATTTCCTTGGAAATACTTTTTGAAACCTTCCTTGAATGAATGGGGAGATTATTTGTGTCCTTTAATTAGAAATTTTACATCATTTGAATCTTTAAAATGTTTAATTACTTTGACTAAGATGTTTGATATAAATATTACCTAATAGTTTTCAATGCTTTATTTTAGGTCCTGAGCAACGGCAGTTCACGGGTTTGGGTGACTGCATTATAAAAATAGCCAAGTCAGATGGAATTATTGGTCTATACCAAGGGTTTGGTGTCTCCGTTCAGGGTATCATTGTTTACCGAGCCTCTTATTTTGGAGCTTATGACACTGTTAAGGTAATTGAATGACTTTAATGGGTCTAATAAATACATGGCTTGTTCTTTTTACTCTAATCAGTGTATTCTAATATACAGTTAAATAATAAAACAAAATGAATGATAAAATAGCAGAAAAGAAATTTTATTAATTCATCACTGCCATAATTAGTTAAGTTATTATATAACACTATGACTGACTTTACATGATCATTTTGTCAACAATGAAGCATTTAAGATTTTTGCATCATACACAGAATGTCACAGAAAGTGTCCTGGTTTGGCCTCCATATCTTTAGCAGATAAAAAGACACGTTCTAACTTTTTCTGATTTATGTTAATTTTATTATCACTTTATATGCAGATAATTGATATGGGAACTAGGGAAGGGTGAATTAAATGTGTCTTGGTTTATGCACTGACTGCTTTTGGATTCTGTGTTGTATTTTCCAGGTTTCTTTGTAGTTTTCCTTTTGAGTTCAGACATTTATAGCACTTTTTAATGCAGGAAAAAGACAGATTATATTAATGACTGCCATTTTTGAACTGTTGCTTAGTTCTAGAAACCTTATCAAGTGCTCTACAACTTCATGGTCCTAACAGTTGTATGAAACATATCCATTAAATGACAAGCAAAACATCTTTGCTCTTAATCACTGTAGCATGTTCCCAAAGGAATCTGGATACCAAATCCAGGGCCTCTGCTTGATAGGTAGGCATTACTGACCTTCTTTCTCAGCTCCAGTTGTTTGTTTGTTTGTTTTTTTTTATTGCACATTAAATATTATTCCATCTCTTCTTATATATGTATAAAACTATCCTTTGAATTAAGAATTTAAGATAACTTTGGAAAATAAGATTATTGCTTACTTGATACATTTTTCTCCTAGGGCTTATTGCCAAAGCCAAAGGAAACCCCATTTCTTGTCTCTTTTATCATTGCTCAAATCGTGACTACCTGTTCTGGAATACTCTCCTATCCCTTTGACACAGTTAGAAGACGTATGATGATGCAGGTAATGTATTTGTATCTTAGTCTGTATCTTACAAACACAAATGTGATGTTTTTAAGTTTCAGAGACCTTTTAGCTGAAAGTCAATTTGTTTCCTACTGTAAAAGAGCCAGCAGCCAGCACAGCTTCTTCCTTTCCGCTGTGAAAACAAAAATGCCTTTCTACTCCTGCATTCCTGGGAGTGTGGATGGTGACAGAAACTGGATGAATATATTTATCTTTTTACATTTGTGGAATAATTATTGTTATTTGTTGTGTATGGGTGTTTTGCTTTTGTGTATGTATGTGCACCGCCTATGTGCCCAAGGAGGCTAAGAGAGGGCATTTGATACTCAGGAACTGAATTTACAGATGGTCATGAGCTACCATGTGAGTTCTGGAAGTCAAACTTAGGTCCTTTGAAAGATCAGCAAGTGTTGTAAGCATTGAGGAATCTCTTCAGCCTTGAGTATATCCATCTTAGCTGAAATATTACCTCAAGTAAACTCAGTTATAGGTTATTAGCGTAACAATTTCCTGTTGACTATATTTTGATGTAAAGTATGTAATTTTGAACTCCAAAGTTTAAAAAGTATTTATAATATCTCATGTTCCAAACATAATTGTGTAAATTTTATATATTCCATCTCTTTCATGTTACATCCATTTCTTCAGTAAACATTTGAACATTTAATCTACACTAAGTTCTGGTGATACAAAAATGCCAGAACCTATACCCAAACTCATAATGCAGTATTGAAGACACACAATTAAGGGCTAAAAAGAAGTGTGCAGAAAGTCAGGGAATGCACACTGCCTAAAGTGATCAGATGCAGCTTCCCAAAAGAGAAGTCTGAGGAAACTCTTGAGTGGAAATCATAGCATATGCAGCTTTCCTTGTGACAGTGACTTTGACACTTGCATTTCTGAGGCACTAATTCTGTAGTTCTAGGATTTATTTCCCTGGAAATTATAAATTATGTTTTTGATAGGATTACTTTTCTGCTTTCTGAGTGTTAAAAATAATTACCATGAAGTTTGTTGCATGTTACTCTAAGTGTCTGCTGTTCTGCATCCGCACTCTCCTTGACAGTCTAACAGTTTGGAACCATTCTTATTCTTCTCTGAAAGATGGCTTGCAGAGAATTCCCCAAGGGTTTCAAAGAGTTAACTTTGATTTAAACTCTCCATGTTTTATTTTCATTATCTTTTAACTTAATATCTTTGTGTGTTCGTGTTTATTCAGTCTTACATGTGTGTGCATTATTGTGAAGGTCATAGAGCAACCTCAGGTGTCAGGCCTCACTTTGTCCTTTGCTTAACACAGGGTCTCAGGTTTACCTGCCAGTACTAGGTTAGCTGGTCCTTAAGCTCGCCCCACCCCCAGCTTACTGCAGGGGCAGTAGAATTACGGGTGTGCCCTGAGACTTCAGGCTTAAGCGGATTTGGGGATCTGAAGTCAAGCCCTAAGCCATCTCCCCATCATATACTCTGTTGTTCCCTACATCTTTTATGAATTAGGCTTATTTACTTGTTCTTACTTGCAGTGGTGGTGGGGTAATTGGATTTTGGGTTTTTCAGGACCTCAGATTCACCTCTTCTTCTGCCTCTCTGCCTCTGCAAGTGCTGGGATTAATGCCTTGCACCACCACCACCCAGCCTTTCCTACTTTTTAATTTTTATGTTCTTTAAAAAAAACTTTTAAAGTTCATCAGTCTCTTCCTAATGTTAATTAGCCCAGATTTAATTTAAACAGTCGTAGAGTTCTTCAGTTTTCCAAGTTTTCTTTAAAAATAAAAAATTTCCTCATCTCTGAACACACATGTTTTCCTAGTGTTAATTTTGTTCTGAGTCTCTCAGTTAATTGACATGTGGTAAGACTAAGCTATGCTTTATGTCATGTCATCTCGTAACACTTGTCAAATGATGTATGGTCAGTTTTCAAGTGATTATGGAGAGTGTGAACACTCTTCACCCCCTCAGTGCAGTATTAACTATATTCTCAGTAACCCAACATAGTATTAGTTTTCACCTATAGTACTGATGGCCTAAAAAGATAACAAACTAATAGAAAATTATTTGTCTTTTTAACATAGAGTGGAGAATCTGAAAAGCAATACAAAGGAACCATAGACTGCTTTCTGAAAATATACAGTCATGAAGGAGTTGCTGCGTTCTTCCGTGGTGCCTTCTCCAACATCCTTCGTGGTACAGGCGGTGCTTTGGTCTTGGTGTTGTATGATAAAATCAAAGAGTTCCTCAGCATTGATGCTGGAGGTAGTTCATCAGGAGATTAAATTGAGAAATGCGTATTTCCAATGTAAAAAACATGAAAATTACATAGCTGCCATTTGTATATATTTTGATAGTGTGTTACTGCTGTCATTGTCTCTTATAGTATTTGTTCTGCAATAAAGAAAAGATTTTTTTTCAAGATTTTAGTATTAAAAGTCAGGACAAAAAAATGGTTTTCTTCTCACTTAAACCCAGATTCATATAGTGAGGCATTTTATTTTAGATATTGTATGTTACTTCTGTTAAAAAATTCTTACACTTGTGATGAACACCATATAATGTGAAATCTGAGAAAGTGTCTTTAAAGTTTGGTTTCCTTAGTACAGCAGTAATCCCATCTTTTAGAAATTGTATGGTATGACAGTTGAAAAGTTGATAGTGACTTAGCGACACTATCAAACTGTTTGAAAATATAGGTTGGGTTATTTGCTGACATTTAGTCTTGCTAGTGTAAGTATATCTTCGAAAAAAAATCTCTGAACATTAGATTTTGTATTCTGTATTGATAATAAAGCAAGTTCAAAACTATCGTAATGAGCCTTTTTCCCCCAGCTCTCATGCAGGACACACAGACACACACACTAACTTTACCTATAAGCACACCATAGAACATTTTTGTTGAAGTGGAGCTGGCTTACAGCTAGCCAACAAAAGATGTCTTCAAGCTGAATATAGTGGAACGTGCACATAATCCTAGGGCTGTAGGAGACTGAAGCAGGAGGATCCGAAGTTCAAGCCAGTCTGGCTTCGTAGAAACACCCTGTCTCAAAACAGTTCTCTAAAGAGAAGGGTTAGATGCTATTTCCAAGGTTTTGTAGGAGACTCTGATTTTTTCAGAGATGTGAAACCAAGTACATTCAAAATGTGCAAGATTTTAAAGTTCGGGGTGGGTAAAAGAATGTTAAGCCAGTAGGGATAAACTATTTTATGGAATTTTGTGAGGCTACAAGATGGCATAATGGAGTAGAACATTTTCCTGCTGCTTGAGCCAGATATATTTCAATGACAATTATTTAAAATAAATGGTATTACTCAAAGGAAAAAATAACTCCTAGGAACTCTTCGCATAGTTTCTTGTAGTGGTCAGTATAACAGAAGTCATAGAAACAAAAGGGAAATACTTTCTTTCAGAGCAAATAACCAAAAAAATCATACTTGGAATAGTTTCCCACATAAATATGAACTAAATTATTACTACTTGTGGAGTTGTGCTTATAAAAAAGAAATCTTGAAAGTTCTGGATGGCACAGGTAAAGACCAAAGAAACTACTAAATTACTAGGCTCCAATCAAAGTATAGTCAAGAAAGAAAAGGTAGATACTTAGCATCCTAGACAGAGCTGAACTCTGTATGACACTAAGCTATTGTTAATCAGAAATCAGTTATAATGAAGAAAACAATGTAGACTTCAGAGGGAAAGAATTGTTGATACCAAGACTGATGTTGGGAAAGCACAGTAAAAATTTGCTTAAGGTGGATACCAAATTGTCAGTGCTGAATTTCACTGTTTTATAAGTTTCTTTACATTTTTTTTTAAAACTCTTAGGAGAACTTAGAACACCTTTTTTTTTTTTTCATGAGTTAAGTCAATATGTGGACTAAAATTAAACAGTAAATTTAAACTAAGATATGTATAGTTTCTGCTCATGTGTATTTAAGTGAATGGGACTTAGCAAAGTGCAATTTATTCAAGTGTTATCGAACCTGAGCTAATAGTATATTATTATTATTATTTTCAATCAGTTCTATAATACTGTGGGAAGCAATTTTTTTACTGTTTGAGAATTTCATACATGAGTATAATACATTTGATCAAATGCACTCCCCTCCAATTTCTCCCCTATCCTCATCAGGACTATTTCTTACCAACTTTTTTGTACAAGTGTTTTAAACCCACTGCGTCCATTTAGTGAGCACGGGTGTAGGACAATCTGCTGGAGTCTGGGTAGTCTCTCAGGCTGCATCCCTGAGGAAACTGATTCTCCAGCAGCCACCAGTTACTAGTAGCTCCTTAGCAGGTGGTAGTACTTGAAGAGCCCCTCCCTGTCCATACGTGGATTCTGACTGACTTAATCTTGTGCAGGTCGTGTACATTTATCACAACTATGACAAATCTGGCAAATACCATTTTTGCTGCAGACATCTACCTCTAACTCATGCAGTCTCTCTGAGACATCTTTTCCACCATGATTCCTGAACTGCTGGGGTGTGACATAGATGATGGGGATGGATGGATGGATGGATGGAGTGGATGGATGAGATGGAAGAAAGACAGATATCTTCACATATTGACAAGTTGTAGGTCTTTTAATTGCTCTCTACTGTAAAAGAAGCTTCTCTGAAAAGATAAACCGTCATCTGTAGGTCTAGATAAGAACTGATTAACAGTTTATCTCCTTCATTTAGCTGAATAGTAGTATAAGGTTTTCCTGCCAGGCCTATGACCTAGCCAGCAACAGGTTTTTGTCTCAGGTAAAGGTATCAGGCATGAGTTCTGTCTTGTGTGGCTAGCTTTAAATCCAGCCAGAAAGTGGTTACTCCCCATTTCCTTGAAATCCACTCCACCATTGCCCCTTACTAGTTTTCTGATTTTTGTGGGTACTCCAATTTAGAAACACATGTGAAGATTCAGATCTTGGATCCACATATGAGAGAGAACACATAGTATTTGTCTTTCTGTGTCTGGGTTACCTCACTCTGAATGATTATTTCTAGCTCCATCCGTATCTGCAAATTCCACAATTTTATTTTTCTTACACCGGGATAATATTCCATTTTGTATATGTAGCACATTTTCATTATCCATTTACCAGCTGATGAACATCTGGGCTGTTCCCATTCCTTGGCTGTTGTGAGTGCATCAGCAGCAAGCATGGATAAACAAGTGTCTTAAGAGGATGGAGTCCTTCAGGAGTAGGAATGGTCCAGGTAGAGCATGTGGTCGAAGATCTAGTTCTAGGTTTTGAAGAACCTCAGCCTTGATTTCCATAGTGGCTGTACATCTCCCAGCAGTGAATAAGTGTCCCCTTCCACATCTACACTGTCATTTGTTGTCATTTTTTTATCTTGGCACTCCTGACTGAAGCTAAAAACTCAAATCTGTTTTTAACTTTTTATTCTTTGAGTTTCACATCCTGCACCCCAGTCTCATCTCCTCATCCCTTCATATCCACCGTTTGCGCTTGCAGCCTACCCCTAAATGAAAAACAAACAAGCAAACAAAAAAACACAAAGCATAGGGAACATCTCATCATGGAAGCTATACTGTGTCACAGTATGTCCCACAGTATATCCCTCTGTCCACATACCTTTGCTCCCAAATGTTCATTGCAGTGAGTCATTGGTCTGGTTTGAGATCTCTGGCTTCTGTGACACCATCAATATTGAATCTTCACTGGGACTCCTGGTTATCTTGGTTTTGCCCTGGGTCATGGAAATCCTACAGCTTGTCCTATCCATTCACAGATACAGATTTTGGGGTGGGCTGACTCAGAGCTACCTGGGTGGTACTTGTCAGCATACTTGCTCTCTCCTATAAATAGCACCAGGGTGAATTCTCCAGCACTGTCTCAGCTAGGCCACCTGCCACTCAGCTCTCGTGCTCTTCTGTCCTCGGGGACAGCTCCACTGTGCTGCCCAGTCAAGGTACAAGGCCTACTCTCCCAAGTATTGCAGCCTGAAAGGAACTGGGCCAGCTCTCCTAACTGCCACAGATGGTGATGGTAGGGAGTAGGTAGGGACTCATCACCCCTGTACCCACATCACTTCACAGCTGACAAGTGCCAGGGTCAGCTCTCCCTTGCTCTCACCCTTGGGCTGGCTCACCTGTGCCCCCTAGACCAGGGCCAGCCCTACTGTGCTGCCCAAGTCAGGTGCAGGACCCACTCTCCTGAGTGCTGCAGCCAGCAAGGGGGAGAGCTAGCTCTCCTGGTCTCAGGTTCCCAAGGGCCAGCTCTTACTGGGGTAAGGCATCACCCCCACCACCTCATGGCAGAAGAGTAGCAGGGCCAGCTCTTCCACTCAGGGCTGGCTTACCTGCATCCCTACCACCCAGGATCAACCTTACTGTGCTGTCTAAGTGAGGTGCAGAGCCACACAAGTGCTGAAGTTGGTGAGGGACAAAGCTAGCTCATGACCCTGTGGACAGCCTTTTTGACTGTGGGAGCTAGCAGGGAACATCACCTCTGCTGTGCCTCCCCATGCCAGATGAGTGGTGGGGTCATATTCTCCCACACTCCTGCCCTCAGAGCCAGCTTACTCACACCTGCCATCATGGCCAGCTCCACTGTGCTGCCTGATCCAGGCGCAGGGCCTGCTCTCTGAGTGCTGATGAGAGATGGGGTCAGCTCTCCAGAATTCCATATCCATGAGGAGCAGCCTCCTTTCTGCACATGCATATGATCCCCTATGGCTGCCACAACAAGAATATCCCGCATGTTCTCTAGTGGTAACATGAACCAGACATCAACATGGGACCCTGCCACTGTGTAGCCATGGAACCAGACATGGTCCTCCGTCATCCTCAGACTGGGACCACACCATGGCCTTAAGTGGAAGGGCTGGCCACTCACAATAGACTACTTCTCTCCATTCTCTAGTCTCCAGTTTCCTCTCTCTTCATACTGATCAAGCAGCTCCACTTCTCTTTCTCTCCCATCTGTCCACCACAGACTCATCACATTGTGGTGGCTCCTGCTGCAGGTTGGCCATGGCTCACAGGTCCCTGGGTGACATCATCCATCCATGCTGTGTGGCTATGGTACCAAACAAGTATCAACGACCCACCTGTGCCCGTACTCCAGAGAGCAGGTCTGTGGGTAGCATGGTAGCCTACAGGTTTCTGTCTGTCTGCCACCTCCCATGCTGTGCTACCTGGATTTGATTTGACTTAAATTTATTTTATTGAGTCCTAGGCATAAAACAGCTTTGGCCACCAAACCCAGGCATCAAGCTAGGATGAACAAAGACTGCACTGCTCTGCCAGGACTGGTAGAAGAACACCAATCACCACCAACAAAGTATCTGTTTGCCTCTTGCCAGGGAGGTTCAAAAATAATTTTAATTTATGTTTCCCTAATGACTAAAGATGTTGAACATTTGAGAAAAAAAATATTTCACAGCCATTTGTATTTATTCTTTTGAGAACTCTTTAATTTCATACTCTAAATTTTAATTTGGTTGTTTTCTTCATGTTTAGTTTGAGGATTTTTTTTTTTTTTAGTTTGTTTCTTTGTTTTTATTTTGTGTTGTTTTTGTTTGTTTTTTTTCAGTTCTTTGTGTATTCTAGACCCCAACTCTCTGTTATATGTATAGTTGGTAAAGATTTTTTTTCCCATTCTAAAGATAGTCTTCATTTTAATGTTTGCATTCTTTGCTGTCCTTAATGAAGTGTCTCATTTGTCAGTTGTTGGTCTTAATGCCTGTTTTACCAGGATCCTTTTCAGAATGTCTTTTCTGTGCTTATAACCTACTTTTTCCTCTGTCAGATTTGAGATATCAGGTTTTACATTGAGGTTCTGGATTCATTTGGAGTTGAGTGTTTTTCCAAGGCAAGAAATAAGGATCTTTTTAATTCTTCTATTTGTAGCTATACAGTTAACAAGCATCATTTGTTGAAGATGCTATCTTTTCCCCAATGTGTATTTTGAACCTTAAAAAATTAGATGGCTGTAGGAGTGAAGGCTTATATCTTGGTCCTCAATTGTATCCCATTGATCAGTATGCCTGTTTTTATGCCAATACCTTGCTGATTTTGTTACTATAGCTCTGAAATATATCTTGAAATCAGGGATAATGATCCCTCTAGCAGTGATTTTTTTTTCTATCCTAGGTCTTTTGTGTTTCCATATGAATTGTGAGCTTATTTTTTTTCAATTTCTGTGAAGAATTGCATTGGAATTTTAGTGGGGATTTACTGGTTCTGTGACCATACTTTTTAGCTACTTTTATCTACCACACCTTTCCATCCCAATCCCTTCCAACCACCTAACACTAGGTAGGCAAGAAAGAAGGTTAGAGGAGAAAGGGGGTTTCGATCTCATTAGACTACTTCCTGCTATTAAGGGCGTTGAGTATGGGTCAACAGCTTTATAAAAAGAACTTGAAAGTGTTCCTGCCTTTTCTGTCTTACAGGATAATTTGAGAAATACTAATGTTAGTTTTCTTTGAAGGTCTGGTAGAATTCTCTGTTGAATCCATCTGGCTTGGGCTTTTTTGAGTTGGAAAATTTCAAAGTGGTAGTTACTTTTTCTATTTCTATTTTGTGTACTGTTTATTGTTATGAGTCTGTCTAATTTACTGTTTGCTTAACTTTGCTATGTCATATGTATCTAAGTATTCATCTATTTCAGAGTTTTTAGTTTATTGGAATATAATTTTTTGTTTGTTTTTGAGACAAGGTTTCTCAGTGTAGCCCTGGCTGTCCTAAACTTGCTCTGTAGACTAGACTGGCCTTTAGCTCAGAGATCTGCCTGCCTCTGCCTCCTGAGTTTAAAGACATGCATGAAAATGCCTCTCCACAGGATATAATTTTTTTAAAATATTTTGTGATTATCTGAATTTCTTCAGTCTCTGTTGTAATACATCCCCTCTCAACTCTTACTTTTATTTGGGTTTGTGTGCTCACTCTCTTTCCCTTTCTACCTCTGTCTGTCTCATTTCATCTCCCTCTTCCCTTTCCCCCTTCCCTTCCTCTTTCCTTCTTCTCCTTCCTTCCTCATCCTCAGATAATTTGGCTAAAGGTTTGTCGAACTGGGTATTCTTTCAAACAGCCAATTCTTTATTTCATTGATTGTGAGTTTGTTTCTATTTCATTAATTTTGCCTCTAATTTTTAATTCTCTCTCCCATCTGCTTTGGCACATTGTTTGCCCTTGTTTCTCTAGGGCCTCCAGGTTCCTTAGTATTACTTTGGGATCGCTCAGACTTTGTGGTATAGACACGTAGCACTATAAATATTAGGATTAACTTCATTGTTCCTCATAGCTTTTGGTTTATTGTGTTCTCAGTTTCATTCAATTCTAGAATTTTACATTTTTTCCTTCTTGATTTCACTGGTGACCCATTTATTCTTCAATAGTGAATGGAGTCTAAATGAGTTTGTGTGTGCACTCTCCAATTTCCCTGGCTGTTGATATCTAGCTTTTAATCTGCTGTGTTCAGGTAGAATGCTGGGTGTTGTTTGTTGAGACTTGATTCATCTCCTAAATATTTGATCTGTTTTGGAGAAAGTTTCACTGGCTGATGAGGTGATGTGTATTCTCAAGCTTAGGACAGCAAGTTCTGTAGATCCCTTTTAGGTCTGTTTGATTTACGGTATCATTTAAGTCCAGTGTTTAAACTCTATTTATGAAGAGTTTCTTTTGTGTCCCTGTCTGTTGGAAGTTCTGTAGGCCTCTTGTACCTGAATAGGCATCTCTTTCTCTTAAGTATAGAATTTTCCTTCTGATATTTACCTGAAATGTATTTTATGCCTTTGGTATGGTAGTCTTCTTTTATGCCAATAATCTGATGGTTAAGTCTTTTCATGGTATCCCAGAATTCTACCACATTGACCTTTATGGAGCAACCCAATTCCTTTGTCCTCTGGCCCCAGCACTGTTTTCTATGTGATCCATCTGTTGCTGAGGCTTTCCTGTGTGGTTTCTAGTTGGCTTACTGAGTTTATTTCCCATCATTTCACTCTGGCTTTTCATCAATTCTCCTTATTAACTTCTATTTTCATATTTTATATTGGCATCCTTAGCTTTCAGTTTTGGATTCCCTTTGTGTTTCTTGAGTGCAGTTTAACCATTCTTTTGAATTTTCAGGAAATTCTATAAAGTTGTTTTCGTTGGAGTCCATTTTTAAGGGATTAATAATTTTTAGAGAATACATGCTATCTTGTACTTCCATTCCATTTCTCCTTCTGTGACATCTGTAGCAGGAACTGGACAGATAAGGAAGAACAGCAGAGTGCTTAGGACATGGTGGGGACCCTTCCTGCCTTGGAGCAGGGGGTTGGGTGGACTAGTGGGGACCTTATTCTTAGAAAGATAAGTTAGTAGACTACTTGGTAGAAGGACCTATTGGCATGGCTTACACAATGCTTAATGACATATAATTGTAGACTTCTGCTATACATTCTACCGCCCATCCAAGGGATTTCAAGCACCCAGAAATGTCTGATTTCCTCACATAGTTAACATTGTTTTGGGCCTATGTGCCACTCTGTGTCTTGTTATTGTATATTAATTTATTTTCTTTATAACTTTTTCCCCTGTGACTACTTCCTCTCAGTATCTACCTAGAAGGTTACTTGTTTTTAATGATACTAAAGCTTTGAAAGGATTCCTGGCTACAAAAGTAGCATGTCATTTCTAGTCTTTTGGGTTTTTTTTTGTTTGTTATTTGTTTTTTTGAAATAGGTTTTCTCTGTGTAGCCCTGGCTGTCCTAGAACTCGCTCTGTAGACCACACTGGTGTAAAAAAATGTATCAGGAAAGGGGAGTGAAAGTAGATTAGGGCTTATCTCTCATTTTGTTCTGTTAGGAGAAAATATACTAAGTAATTTGTAAAGAGCACATTCTCCACCCTCATAGAGGCCTGCCACTCAAGGCACCAGCTGTGCTGCTGTCCTCACAGGGCAGGCAGGAGCAGCCTGACTAAACTGTGAGGCTTTGTTTATAGGGCTCTTATTCCATTCATGAGAGAGGAGCCCTTATGGCTTGATTACCTTTTAAGGACTTGTCTCAGTATACCTTGGAAGGGACAAATTCAAATCCCATAGGAATTAGGTAGTGAGGACTTTGATGCCAGGCAGTGGAAAAGTACTATTTACAAATGAACAAAGTCAAATCTATGCTTTAGGAGGACAGATTGGCACTGTAACTGGCAGGGGTGGGTCAGGCAATGAAAGACGAGACAAGATAGCAAATCAAAGCATTACTCCTGTTGGAAAAGAGATTCTGGGTCGTATAACTCTCAGGTGTATAATCCAAGAAGCAGTGTGTCAGATTTTGCTGGTATGGTTGTCCATCCCCGATAAGCATATGGGGCTCAAGAGCACTTTTCTTAGTAAAACAAAATACCTTAAGTCAGAAAGAAGATAATAAGACTTGGGAAATAAGCAGAAGTTACAATTGCAGCCTCTTACAGACTTCAGAAACACCAGTGCTAAGAGTAGCTTTGACACCCACATGAAGATAAGAATTTCAGTTTTGGTTAAATTGGAGACTTGAAACTGAAGCAGCCCATGACTGCCAGCTACATATACTGTCCAGTAAAGCCAAAAAGTTGGGAAGAATGTTTATGAAATCTTAGCAGTACACACCTGGAATCCCAGTGTTTAGGCAGATACAGAATTGCCACAAGTTCAAGGATAGCCTAAAGTATACAGAAAGACTCAAAGGCAAAGGGATAAGGAAAAGAATGCAAGTCTGTGTCACAGCACTATATAGGGCATGCATATATTCAAGCCTGTGTCACAACACCATATAGGGCATACATATATTTACATTGCATGGCACCAAAGTTCCAAATTCCATTTTAAAAATGTGCTAAGCTCTGAAGCTTTCATCGAACAAAATAAACAAGAAATCAATCTGGGCTACTTTAATGACTTGGAGTACAATGCCTGGAGTGACTCGCTCAGAGCAGCTGGGTGGAACTTCTCCACCTGCTCCAGCTTGGGAGCTGTGCTAGCAAGTGAGCAGCTCCACCCACCCTGGACAGTGCTGCCACCCCTCGCAGCCTTCACTGATCCTTCCACTTGACTCTAGTCCTCCTCCACCATCTGGAGGTGTTTTCCCTTGGGCCAACTCCCGATTTCTTCCATACCTCATCTATTGAATCACTCCTACACTGGCTAGCTGAAAGTTGCTCAGGAACTAGTGCAAGGTAGTGGGCAGCAATAGAAGACTGAAACAGGACAAGGTAAAGTCAGTTTGTGGTAATTGCTACCCAGAATAGATATTGCCTACTGTATCCTATAGAAATTTTGCAAACTATGTGTTTGCAGACTTTCTATATTAGGAATCTCTAGAGAACAAAACTGATGAATAAATATAGATGAGATTTATGAGTAGCTTACTTGCTAGTCCAAAAATGGCTATATACCGACAGAATGTCCAAGACTCCAGTAGTTGTTCAATCCATGTCTGGCTAGTCTTTACTATACCCTAGAGTCCCAAAGAAGTAGGCTCTAATGCCAATCAAGGATAGTTACTTAAATGGAAGATAGTGACTTGTATTCTGCTTATATTGGAAGAAAGCTGATGTACCTGCCAGTTTTTAATAAGATTTAATCTTATCAGTTTTAAAAATAATTTTGTGCATTCTCAGTAGACTTCTTGTTGAAATGAGATATGGCAGATTTGGATTATTGAAGCCAATGCCAGTAAAAAGGAGCAGAAACTGGGATGTTCCGTTTAAATGCTAACAGTGCAATCTAATACACATTTGACCACTCCTACCCCCATCCCTGGTTACCAATGCTGATTTGAGTGAAGATGCTGAAGAGTGGCATAGTAATAATCTTTTGTATTTGAAACTTTTTGACAATAGAATATCTAATCTACACAGTAAAGAGGAGCGAAGTATTTTATACCTTCTAAGGAATTTTGGTTTTCTCAGTAATGAAAGCCTAAAGGGAAGCCTTGATTAAAGAGAATGAAACCACACTGGGTTTGTAAATGAGCTTTTATTAGGATTATGATTTGTTCCATTTTTCTATTCATATGGAAAAATCCTACCTGGAATGATTTGCTATCTCATAGACAATGCTACATAGCTAAGTTGTGATGCCAAAATGTACTCTATGGATGAAGAAGTCCTTACATCATAGTAATAGCCAAAAATGTTTTTCTGAACACATTACCTAGGGGGATTAGTAAGGATGAACTTAAGAAATTTGTGGAAAATATTCAACTAGCATCTTATATCTGAAATAAAACATGTGAGAGTTAAGTATACAAGAGCCTAAGGAGACAGATAAAGTAACTTCATTAGCTAGCTATGGCCAAGTTTTATCTTCGAATGTTTCCTTAGTCTCTTGTTGTCTTTCTTTTCTGTTTCACAACCACTAAGAAGGAATTGGTTTGCTTGGTTTCTGTGTACTTTCTTACTAGCCACCTCGCCCTTGTTTCGGGACAAAAACTTAAACTTAGCAAAATTGTGCCTATTGTGATGACTATTGTTTGTAGGAATCTACATGTCTTTTGGCACAAAGAAAGACAACTTTTAGTTGAGAGAAAACTCTTCAGAAAAGCGGCTGTGGTAAGACAAGTTAATGGTTATAACCTGGGGGTACAAAATCATTATGTGACAAAGTTGATAGGTACGACAAATAGAATTAGTACCTCATGGCCTTAAAAATGCTTTAAGGTACTCTAGTAGACTTTGTAAATTGTATTTTAAATTACTAAATTAATGTTTTTTAAGAAAAAAAGACATTTTTAAGATACAAGCAGGTCTGTAAAAAAAAATCTAAAGATAGTAAATAGTTTGGAATTAAAATCAGGTATCAAAATATGCTCTAAGAATCACAGAGGCATGAATAAAGAAACTCCATGGATTCTAACAAGTCCAAAAGAAATAGAAAGGATGAGGAGGTAGGCAGCAGAGAAAGGAATGATAATACTTTTCAAGGACTTCAACCACTTGAGGGGGAATTTGCACAAAGCACAATGATACCTGTGTATAAAAATATCATGAAGAAACCCGCTCTTTCTAGAGGATTGTTTTGTGTGTGTGTGTGTGTGTGTGTGTGTGTGTGTGCCTGCGTGAGGTAACTGCAGCACATGTGTGCAGATTCCCTGGAACTAGAATTACAGTTGGTTATGAGCAAGTCGATGTGGTTGCTGGGAACAAACCTTGGTCCTCTGCAAAAGCAGCAATCACTCAACTTCTGAGGCATTTCTCCAGTTCTCCATTATTTTCAATAACAAATGAAAACTGAAAAAATCCTTAAAGGTTAACAAAACATACATAAAGTAAGTAAAATCCACAGACTCATAATTATGAAAGATAGGAAAGACAGACCAACTCTAAATTTTTATCTAAAAACAGACCAAAACTCTAAATGGATTACTATTTAGATTCATTAATAGTGGATGCCAAAAAGAAGAAATACTGTCAATTAATTCTACAAGCTGGGAATATAGCTCAGTGGTAAAATATGTGCTCAGTATGCGTGGGATCCTGGACTCAATCATCAGCTCCCCCTAGAAAACTATATTCAGCTACATTATGACTGAATAGTTGAGATAGTATTTTTAAATAGTTCATCATTCAGAGACATCTGCTGAAAGATTTACAGACCTGAACCCAGGAGTGGTATGTTAAAAAAAAAAAAAAAAAAAAAAAAAAGTGGTGGTATAACAAACCAGCAAACCTAGCTAAGCACTTGCAGACTTTCAAAGGAAAAAATTGCTAACTTTTGTGAATTTGGAAATAATTTAGCCTCCTTTTTACTTGTCTTGTGATTTTTTTACATACATTCTGGTCTCTTCCTTCTTAAAGGTAAGTTTTCTTATAAGTTTTGCAGGAGGAGGCTTGAATGCGACAGTTATATTGTGCTTAGGTAGGTAAGTTTGCTTACATCTGGGGTTCAGTAACCACAAATCCACAAGGGTATCAGTCACTTATTAGTGTTACCAAAATAAAGATGATATTTTTAATGTTCATTGCTTACTCTTCTTTCTCCCATGATGGTCATGAATACTAATGCTCTGAAATTGTAAGTTTCAGATAAACTCTTCTGTTACTTGTTTTGTTCATCAATTAAAAAAAAAAACTAAGAAAGCTGGTCTTGATTAAGAAGAGTAAAAGAAGCAAAATGGTCAGTTTCAGTTGTGACTAGAGATGCAAATGTTCTGCATAATCATAAGCCAAATGTGATAAATCTAAAAATAGTCAAATCACCTTTGGATGGATGATTTATCCCAGGAATAGAAGGATGTTAAAGAGTTTGTTAATATTTTTCGTTGAGTAACAGATTGAGAATAGGGGTGTCATTTTATTCAATGATTAGCATTTGCTAAGTTTCAGCATCAAGAGAAGAAAAACTCTTAGCGAACTAGCAATGTTAGTTTTAAAATTTCTTTCAAACAATATTTTCTGTTAGAGACAAGTATGCTCACTACTTTTCCTTATATTCTACATTTTATTGGTGATCATAGTCTCATTAGAGAAAGCAATAATAAAAGGATAAAATGAAGGAGGTCCTTCACAGGCTATATGTTTTGAAACCGAGACTGTCCAAGAAACTAAAAGAACCAGAATCTACAATAGCGTGCAGCAAGTTTCCTAGATACAGGATCAATATAAATTACCTTTATCCTTATATTCCAATAGCAACTAAACATAATTACATTGACCCTTTGATGCCAGGAACAAATGCTGTGTTTATATTGAGCCTGAAAACAGTCTAGTGAGTATTATCTTAAGAGACACTGAGCCCATGACTTGAAAATTGCCAAAGGTCCTAGAGGCAATAGAACTTAGTACGCCTGGGATTACTATGAATCCATGTAACTCTGAGAAACTTGTCCTGTTTTAACTACTAAGTACTCATTTCCTCCTGTTAGCTGTAAAGAATGAGAACTCTTTGTTCCTGGCATCATGCCTTCTTTTTACTTAATATTTTAAGGTTGTTTTTTTTTTAATAGAAAAAAATCTTACACCTGAGACTCTTAAAACCATCATAGATAAATAAAATGAAATTCGTGGTCCTAGGAGAGCTTCAAGATATTCGGGAACAAATCTAGCCAGTGGCAGATTTGTTATCACTATCCCTTAGGATGATGGCTGAATGAGGCAACTAAGTAGTGGAAGCCACTGAGACCCAGAGTTCTGACCGGCCAGAAGCATCCAATCCCGCTCTGTGTGCGCACAGCCTGCTGGGAAGCCAAGGTGGGTGGTCTCCTAAGTAAGTGTTGAGTATGCCTCCTGCAGACTCTGAAGCCAAGAGTCTTTAGAGACACTAGAGTTGGAGCAATAGTGGCGTCCCAATTGACTTAGTGTAGCTCCTGAAATGTATTTTGTATTCATTATAGCAACAGCAGGGGCTATTGCCACACTTGCTGCTGCTGCCCTGACAGCAGTGTTAATAGTGAAGCGTCTGAGTAACTTAAGAAGGGGCACAAATACGGACTATGAGAGTACTGAATATGCGGACAAAAATTCCATGTCTAGTTCCAGGGTGGAACAGGAAGCACACAAAAATTTGGACGAGATGGAACAGGAATTACACAAAGAATTAGATGAGAAGGATCAGCAGATACGTGAAGAGCCAGATAAGAAGGGTCAGTATGTACATAAAGAGCTGAACGAGAAGGGTCAGCAGATACTTGAACTAGACAAGAAGAGTCAGCAGATACATAAAGAACTGGACCCTAAGGAACGTGGGACAAAGGGACTGGATAAAAAAGAGCCGAGTTCGCACTGGCATGTGCACAGAAAGGAGCAAGACCGCCAGACTTTGTAAGTATAAGCTAAAACTTGTTCAAGTGCACACAGGCAGCACGCCGCCCACGGCAGGCTGCTTTTCTTAGGCTCCCTGAGCAAGCAGGTCAGGGCCTAGAAAACCAGTTTTCATGGGGAAAGCCCCGGAAAGTGACAGGCTGGGACCGGGCGCAGCGGAGTAGCTCTGAGAAGCTGGCGGCCCTGGCACCGCACAATGGGCACCACCTCACAGAGGGGCTGCAGGAGGAGCCTCAGCACCAGCCGCACGCGAGCGGCCCCTCGGGGCGGGGCGGCGAGGCCGGCGGTGAGCTCCCAGGCCGCGGCTCTCGGGGACCGTGGGAGGATGCGGGCGGGCGGCGGCCGGGGCGAGCGGTGCTGCAGAGAGAGACGCCGAGGAGGGTGGCAGTGTTGAGAGGGCGGCGCTTAGGAGAGCGTCCGCAGGCCACCGCTGCCCCAGCGTTGCCTGGAGACAGCTTCGCCTCCCCTCACGTCGCACGACTGCCTCCCCGCCCTGCCCCGCGGCCTCCTCCCTCTTTCCAGCTCTTTCTCGAACCTGCCACTCCGCAGCGAGCCGTTGCCGAGCGCTGACGGGAGCGACCCAGGGCGAGGCCGCCGAGCCTCAGCCGGCCGGTGGCTCGCGCCTCCCGGGGCCGAGTGCGCAGGCGCAGACCGCAGTAACTGCCGGTTGGGGGCGGCGAACCGCAGTGGAGACGAGGCGGCGGGCCGGGCGGGTGCGGCGCGGCGCAGGCGGTCGGCTCCACCTCCGCAATCCCGACGCCCTGCCCTAGATTTTCTGACAGAGAGTGGGTCCTCTCCCTTGCTTCTCGCAGGAGTCGCAGCGCCCGCAGTGGGGACCCGCAGCGGGACGCGGTCCCCGCAGCCCGAGCTTAGGCGGGATGTCGGTAGTGGGCATTGACCTCGGCTTCCTCAACTGCTACATCGCCGTGGCGAGGAGCGGCGGCATCGAGACCATCGCCAACGAGTACAGCGACAGGTGCACGCCGTAAGTGCCGCACACCCCCTTTCCTGGGTGGAGCCCCGGACGCCCCCCACCCCGTGACAGGTGCAGCAGCCTCTACGGCCAGGACCAGGAGGGTAGGGACTCCCTTCTGGTTCCTCGGCTCGCCCCACCTCTGCTTGCCGCAGACGTCCCTGACCCTGGGGACCCTGCGTGGGACTGCAAGAGAGACTAATAGGGGGTCACCTCTGCGTGGAGTCCGGTACAGGGAAGCAAGGTCTGCGGCAGCCAGCGAAGGGTGACCTGGGATTATCCTGTGCTCGGAAGCCTGCTAGAGCTCTGCATTCTGTCCTCCCTCCCCCATCTCCTGAGCGACAGCTTTCTCAGAAAAGTGACCCCTGGTTATTGCACACCTCAGAAAACGAATGGCAGTTTTCCTAACACTAGAAGTCATTTTAAAAATTCATTTATCTGCCTATCTGTGTGTTTATAGAAAGGAGAGATGAGGTGGTGTCCTTGAGAATTTGAGATGATCTGACCAGTTTCTGGAGGGATTAGGTTAACACTGCATTCACTATGAGAGACTCAGACAATGGGAATCTTAGCTGTACATTGGCAATATCATTCAATTAGTGGAAACTGCCGTTGTTAGAAACTACTACCTAAAGTGCGTCTCTACAGAGTGAATTGTTGGTGAGTCAGAGGCAACGATCCTGTATAAACAGGATTGTGGAGTGTTTCCATTATGAACTCTTGATGAAAGACTTTGTTTGTAGCATTATGTCATGGAAACATGTGTCCACACGTTCACTTCTTTCTCCTTTCTGGAAAGTTTGTTGGCAAAGAACACAGCTAATACTTGCACATGAAAAACTCTTTGTACACTCCTGTTAACCTATAATTTGATGAGGAAAGTTCTGTTCATGTATATTTTTTTGTAAAGATGAATGATCCATACTATATTTTAAATTAAACTAGTGTCAGTCAAGATTAGTATAAAACCATCTTTCAATGGCCAGGTTAAAACAGTTCTAGTAGTTTAAGAATATGACAGTATGTTTCAAAGTAGCTTTAGTGAATACAGAATGCTTTGATTTCTTTCCAAATGTAGTCTAGAATGCTTTAGGCCTCCTCTTTTTCTAGATTGACACATCACATCTCTATCAAAATTCTAGATACACAAGTGTGAACATTAATCACGTAACTGACATAATTCTAGGACCAATAATTTACTCATGATTTATTAAGCATATCTATTATGAAAAATTATTAAACAGAAATATAGGTACATGAAAATGTAAATAAAAATTATAATTCTGTCCAAAGGTAAGGCTTCTAGGCGGTTTTCTATTTGTTTTTAAGATAGAAAACTTGATGTTCTGTTAACTAACCTCTATGTAAAATATCTCTCTTCCATTAGTCCTGTGTTGTATAATCATTAACACCATCCCATGTTCTACTTTCAGGTTGCTTCTATTTTATTTTTGCAAATGTTACAATAACTACCTTTTTGTTTATTTTTACTTTGTGGGTTTGTTGTTGGGCTTGTTTTGAGAATTGACATTTAGTGAATGATAAACACTATGGACTTTACAAATGATTATTTTGCTTCTGACAAATATTCAATGACCATATTTGTTATTAATGTTTTTGATTTAAATTTGTTTAGGGGGTTATAAGGGCTGATAGTACAGGCTGGAACATAGCCAAATGTTAAGACTGCTCTAAAAATCTTCAAGAATTAATACAAAACAAAACAAAATGATTCCCCGGTCACTTCTTTGATCATGAACTTAGGGGTGAGGAATCTGATATTATATAATAGGTATTATAAATTTGTGATATTTCACATGCCATTAGTAGTCTTTTTAGTCTCTAATTGTTATACTAATTAATGACCATCACTTTGATCCGGTAAAACTCTTCATGTAGAGAAGTGGGTGTCAGGTGGTAGTCAGCAGGTTCTGGGTCCACACATTTATCATTAAAAGGACTTTAAAGTGGCTGTACGTTTATATTTATGTTTGGACTGGGTGAATTTTAATTAAGACTATATCCTAAAATAATTGTCCTAATAATCTAATAGTTAATATGCATCTACAATGGCTGATCAGTTTCTGATTTTGTTTTTTTTGACATAAAGTTTTAGATAAATAGCCCAGGCTAATCTTGAACTTGATCCTCCTGCTTCAGCCTCCAGAGTACTGAAATGAAGGCATGTATTCCCGTGCATAATGCCTGATCAGCTTTTTAAATATTTGTCTGTGTGATTTCTATTAATGGGCTCAAATTATGAGATAATTTAATTATAAATTATGTTTAATAGGCATTTGGAAGCTTATATTATTTTCCATTCATTGAAATATTTAATCCTTTTGGCCATAAATACACAATTTGAAGTTTTATGTTGTAACTAAGTTGTATATGCCTAGAGTTTTGTTTTGTTTTTGTTTTTGTTTTTGTTTTTTTCTAAAAAGAATGTTAGAAAGCCTGTAGCAACAAGATGCCATTCTGAGAAGATTTTTTTTTTCCCTTTCCATCTTCTGCCATGACACCGCACCCCCAATAGTTAAACACTATTCAGATGTCTTTTTCTCCAAAGAACTGAAGTCCCTTTACTTTCAAACACTGAAAGTCTCTCAAGAGTAGAACGTTTCACACGCTTACTTTAATGTCTAAAGAATCCTGTTTTACACATAGATCTACTCCATGGGCTGGACCTAGGCCTCCCTGCACATATGTTGTAAATGTGCAGCTTGGTTTTCATGTAGATCTCAAACATCTGGAGTAGGGGCCATCCAAAACATGCAGCCTGTATATGGAGTATGGTCTAGCTGGGTGCTTCATCTGGCCTCAATGGGAGAGGAAGCACCTAGCCTCTCAGAGACTTAAAGTGGCAGGGTGGGGGATACAGGAGGAGGGGGTACTCAGAAACAAGAGATGGGGAAGGATTGTGGGAGGGGTGACTGGGACGGGTTTATAAAGTGAATAAGCAAAAAAATAAAATTTAAAAAAAAAAAAAAAAAAGAATCGTGTTTTACAACTCTTGAGATCTATGCCAAGGAAGTGGCTCTCAGATGGATCGATTTTGCCCTCACAGGGACATCTTACACTTACCTGAAGATTCTTTTGTTGTCACAGTTGAGAGTGGGAGTAAAAAAAGGTGTACTTGGCATCTTGTGGGTAGAGGTCAGCACGCAGCGGTTCAGCATAGCCCCACTTGCCCAACAAAGAAGTATCTGGCCCAGAATGTTAGGATTGCCATGGTTGAGAAATTCAGCTCTCAGGACACCTTGGCACTATAGTTGAAACAAACAAGTTGCTTAGCTGTTGAAAATTTGATTCAGAGCCAAAACTGGCAACATAGAAGAGGGTCAGACAGTCTCTCCAAGGAAGTGAGCTTGCTAGCTATCTCATTATCACTGGTCATCAAGCAACAACACAGTGACAGAAGAACTAAGAATATTGTGATCTGTGTCCCTGATAAGGGACAGGGAAAAGAAAAGTAGGGCTAAGTAGGGCTATTTTTTAAAGCTTATGTAACAAAATTGAGAGGAGCAGACAGATAAAGAGATGGCTGAATGGAAAGTCCAGCGGGCTTCAGTGAAATACTGCCAGCCCTTAAGCCGTACTCTGCAGTGCAGTCTTTGTTTTATAGTGTACATCACCATATGACTATTACTATTGCTGTTATTATTACTATTACTGTTACTCAGAAACTTAATGGATTCCCATTACTTGATTCAAATACTTCAAATTTACAGTCTGGCCTTGATAATACTGCCTTAATGAAATCCTCTTAGGAAACTAGCCAAGTTGTGTTATTCCTAGTTACCATTCGGATCCATATTTCTGTTCATTTTACAAAGGCCCTTACTGTGTGCCCCCCCCCATCCTGGCCAGTGCTGTGCAGTAAAACTTTCTATTATGTATATTTGTTCTCTGTTTATTTGGGATTTTTATATTTACTAGCTACATGTGAGTGTAAGGAACATGAAATGAGATTGATTTTGAGGCACAAGATTTTGTTATTTAAATTTAACTGACGACATGTGAGCATTGGCTACCATTATGGAACATGAAAACAGTGTACCTTGTTTCTTACAGATTTCACGTTTTGATCTAGAGATACAGCTGGAGAATTAAATTGGATTAGATGATAATATATACTATGGAAAAGTAAAATTGCTTTTTAGATGTTACGAGATGTTTCTGTTGAGAATCAGGAATGTTTATATAGGACTGTATGGGAAAGTGTCAGACTTGATAACTTTTAAAGAAACTTACTTGGCTCCTGATTTTAATGACTGGAGGATACATCCTAGCTAGTGTTATAGCAAAGGCCTCTTGCTATGTCACAGCATGTGAGAGAAACAGAAAGGGGACATGCTGTATGTATAAGGGGCCTAACATACTTCTGTAAAATTGGCATTGATTTTCTGAGTTTAGTGCCCATAATCTGTCTCCTAGACTAATACATCTTAAAGGTTCTACCATCTCAGTGCCATTACTTGGGACCAAGTCTCTAGCACATGAACCTTTAAAAGGAAACCATAGCCAACCTCAGCACCAACTGTATGCCTAAAATGCCCTTTTCCACAAAACAGCTACAAATTAAATACTTTGATGTCCTTTCAAGTTTTAATTTAGAAATTGCTTCTCTAAAGCCCTGTTATGTATAAGTGGCTGTTCTTTTTCATACTCCTATGTATTCTGTTGAATTTTTTCAATAAATTATAAATTCTCCAAGGGTAGAAAGTGGCCTATGTATATACAGTGTTTGTTGATTGAATAGTTTCTTGCAGTTAAAACTAAAATCATGGAAACATTTTCTTCAATCATATGATAAAAATGTTATTCTTTATGTTACATGTAACATGGAGATGACATTAAAATAGCAAGAATTTGCATTTTCATTGTGACAGGTGTTGAAAGCATTTCTCAACACCTACATTCACTCTCCTGATCCTCACATAACCTGATGAACAGGTGTTATCATCACCGTCAGGATATGGTAACTGAAGGAAAGGATACTTATGTAACTCCCACAAGATAGCTAGCTGTTGAGTGACAGAGCCAGAGCGCAAATCTAAGCAGCCTTACTTTGGTATGACTACTTTTTAATAGGTCTCACACCAGTAGAATTTGAAAAATAATTTTGGTACCAATACAGTATTGGCAATTATTAGGATAGAGTTTTTTTGTTGTTGTTGTTGGTTTTTTTTTTGTTTTTTTTTTTTTTTTTTTTTTGTTTTTTCGAGACAGGGTATTAGGATAGGTTTTAAGTTCTAAAATTCTGATCACTATTCTGTTGCTATAAAGTTTGGAATATGTAAAGTTTTTATTTCTACCACCTATTTTTAAATAATGATTGTTTTAATTCTTTTAAATTTACTTTAGTATAAGGAGAACCATATAAAACCACATAAACTGTATACAGAGAAGCAGAGACACTGTTGCCCTCATCTTTTTCAGGGCCTGTATATCTTTGGGATCCAGAACTCGAGCCATTGGAAATGCAGCTAAGAGCCAGGTATGTTGTTAGTGTGGTTGTTTTGACTTAGAGGGAAACTTAACTGCACAATGCTAAGTTTTCATGGTATGTAGTTGAGAATTGCAAATGGGACAGAGTCTAGCACCTTGTATTTTGTCAAAGAGATGCTTTGCTGGGTGTGGTGGCACATACCCGTAATCCTAGATCTTTTTTCTTTTTTTTTTTTTTTATTGGAAATTTTTTTTTTACATTTCAGATGTTCTCTCCTTACCCCATTTCCCCCCTCCCTCCCAGGAACTCACTATCCCTTCCCCCCTCCTCCTGCCTCCACTTTGGTGTACCCCCACCCACCCTCCCCGTACCTCACCTCCCCACCCTCGAGTATCCCCCTCACCACGACGTCCAGCCTTTATGGGACCAAGGATCTCTTCTCCCACTTATATATAGCTCCCTTGCATATATAGCTGGAGCCATGGGTCCCTCCCTAAGCGCTCCCAGGCTGGTGGTTTAGACCCTGGGGCTCTGGTTGGTTGGGATTGTTGCTTTCCTCTTAGTGTCATGAATCCTCTCAACTCCTTCAGCCTTCACTCTATCTTCTCCATTGGGAACCCCATGCTCAGTTTAATGGTTAGCTGTGAGCATCTGCCTCTGAGTATGTCAGACTCTTGCAGACTTCTAAGGAGACAGTTATATCAGGCTCCTGTCAGCATGTACATCCTGACATCCACATCAACCTCTACCTTTGGTGACTGCACATAGGATGGATATCCAGGTGGAATGGTCTGTAGACAGTCCCTCCTTCAGTTTCTGTCCTGCACTGTGTCTCCATATTTGCACCCTTGAGTATTTTGTTACTCCTTCTAAGAAGGACTGAAGCCCCCCCTACTTGGTCATCATTCTTCATGAGCTTTATGTAGTCTGTGAGTTGAATCTTGGGTATTTCAGGCTTCTGGGCTAAAATCCAATAATCAGTGAATGAATACCATGTATGTTCTTTTGTGATTGGGTTACTTCACTCAGGATGATATTTTCTAGTTCCATCCATTTATATAAGAATTTATCAAATTCATTGTTTTTAATAGCTGAGTAATATTCCATTGTATAAATGTACCACATTTTTTGTATCCATTCCTCTGTTGAAGGGTATCTGGGTTCTTTCCAGTTTCTGGCTATTATAAATAAAGCTGCTATGAACATAGTGGAGCATATGTCCTTGTTATGTGTTAGAGCATCTTCTGGATATATACCCAGGAGTGGTATAACTGGGTCCTCAGGTAGTGATATGTCCAATTTTCTGAGGAACTGCCAGACTGATTTCCATAGTGGTTGCACCATCTTGCAATCCCACCAACAATGGAGGAGTGTTCCTCTTTCTCCACATCCTCGCCAGCATCTGCTATCACCTGAGTTTTTTATTTTAGCCATTCTGACTGGTGTGAAGTGGAATCTCAGGGTTGTTTTGATTTGCATTTCCCTGATGACCAAGGATGCTGAACATTTCTTTAGGTGCTTCTCGGCCATTCGCATTTCCTCAGTTGAGAATTCTTTGTTTAGCTCCTTACTCCATTTTTTAATAGAGTTATTTGGTTGTCTAGAGTCTAATTTCTTGATTCTTTGTATATATTGGATATTAGCCCTCTATCGGATGTGGGATTGATAAAGATCTTTTCCCAATCTGTTGGTTGCCGTTTTGTCCTATTGACAGTGTCCTTTGCCTTACAGAAACTTTGCAATTTTATGAGGTCCCATTTGTCAATTCTTGATCTTAGAGCATAGGCCATTGGTGTTCTGTTCAGGAACTTTCCCCCTGTGCCTAGGTATTCGAGGGTCTTCCCCACTTTCTCTTCTATTAGTTTCAGTGTGTCTGGTTTCATGTGAAGGTCCTTTATCCACCTGGACTTGAGCTTTGTACAAGGAGATAGGAATGGATCGATTTGCATTCTTCTGCATGCTGTCCTCCAGTTGAACCAGCACCATTTGTTGAAAATG
Source organism: Mastomys natalensis (assembly GCA_021653895.1). Taxonomy (NCBI): domain Eukaryota; kingdom Metazoa; phylum Chordata; class Mammalia; order Rodentia; family Muridae; genus Mastomys; species Mastomys natalensis. Next base: position 33,037 of record JAJTUV010000203.1, read on the forward strand.
CTGTCCTTGTTCCACTGGGTGGTTTTAGCTCCTTTGTCAAAGATTAAATGACCATAGTTGTGTGGGTTCATTTCTGGGTCTTCAACTCTATTCCACTGATCTTCCTGCCTGTCTCTATACCAATACCAGGCTGTTTTTATCACTATTGCTCTGTAGTACAGCTTGAGGTCAGGGATGGTGATTCCTCCAGAAGTTCTTTTATTGTTGAGAATGGTTTTTCGCTATCCTGGGTTTTTTGTTGTTCCAAATAAATTTGAGAATTTCTCTTTCTAGTTCTGTAAAGAATTGAGTTGGTATTTTAATGGGGATTGCATTGAATCTGTAGATTGCTTTTGGCAAGATGGCCATTTTTACTATATTAATCCTGCCAATCCATGAGCATGGGAGATCTTTCCATTTCCTGAGATCTTCTTCAATTTCTTTCTTCAGAGACTTGAAGTTCTTGTCATACAGATGTTTCACTTGCTTGGTTAGATTCACCCCGAGGTATTTTATATTATTTGTGACTATTGTGAAGGGTCCGCCCCAGGCCAAAGCCGTAATCCTAGTTCTTGAGGTGGTAGGATTGAAAGGCCAGCAGAAGCTGCATGAGATACTGTTTTCAAAACAAAAACAGAGAAAAAGGGGTAGGAGTGTGGAAGAAGAGGGAGAAATATAGTTGCTTTGAGTTATAGATTAATTTTTCATGTCATTTATTTAAAAACTTGTAAAGTTGGAATGTCCTTCCATGTGGATTTTTTCCTGCCTGATCACGTTCTATAGAGGGTGGTCTTCTGGGTCATTCAGTGACTAATAAGAAATGGTTTTAGTAAAAGAAAGTAGAGGAAACAAAGTAGATAATTTCCAGAATGGCTTCCAGAGTGGCTCAGTGTGGCCGTGAAATTTAAGCATATCTCCAGGCTCCTGAACTGCATATGAATAGAGTATTAACGTTAAGTTTGCCGGATAGCTTGATGGTGTTAGATTTCTTTGACTTTATTTCCCTAAACCAAAGCCCTTGGTGGTTATGTCTGATGTTTTACGTGTGGGTGGGTCTTTCTTCCAGTTCTCAGGTTTGTAAACCTAGCACTAGGGTGACTGACTTAGGATGATCAGGTATTCAAGGCACATCTCAAGTGAGTTTAAAGCCGGCCTGAGCTACATGAGATCCTCTTTCAAAAAGTCTGTAATTTAATGTGTCATTCTTCCTTTGTGACTTTGTGGGAATTACTTACTCATTTACTCAAACTGTTGCTTACAGTTTTGAAAGAATGTCTTTTATAACTGCTTTAATTGTGAAAGTTTTTGATGTTTTCTATGATCAAATTGTATACAAATATTAATTATGTCATATTGTATATAAATGTTAATTATTGCTAAAAAATAGCTCCTTTAATTTATACATCACATTTTGGTGTTCTTAAGAGGTTTGTGTGTCTGTGTGTGTGTGTGTGTGTGTGTCTATGTGTCTGTGTGTGTGCATACAGGAATGGGGCCAGTGCACATGGAGGCCAGAGGAGATTGTTGGATCCTTTGGAGCTGGAGTTAAAGGCCTTCCAGGCCACCTGATGTGAGTTTTGGGATCCAAACTCAAGTCTTCATGATTGAACAGCAAGCTCTCTTAACCACTGAGCCAACTTTCTAGCACCATCATATTGTGACTCCTTTAAATTTAGCAGAAACGGTTACTTTGTTTAAAGCGGTCTTTAATATTGTATCTCCCATGAATTAAGCTAACCTAGCACCCCTATGTTTTCATCCTGTGATGGAAGTTCAAGATCTGTTTGACTTTGAAAGTCATTAGGAAAGCAGGTACTGCATCTCAGTAACAATATAGTTTGAACAAAAAAATTATCTTGTCGCTGGGCAGTGGTGGCCCACGCCTTTAATCCCAGCACTTGGGAGGCAGAGGCAGGTGGATTTCTGAGTTCAAGGCCAGCCTGGTCTACAGAGTGAGTTCCAGGACAGCCCGGGCTACACAGAGAAACCCTGTCTCAAAAAAAAAAAAAAAAAAAAAAAAAAAACCACAAAAACAAAAAAAAACCAGTTTAAATAAAAACAGGAAACATGGGGAAGGGTTTAGAGACATGGCTCAGTAGTTAAGAGCACAAGGTGCTCTTGCGGGGACCAGAGTTAGCTTCCCAGAACTACCAGTAACTCCAGCTCCAGATGTGACTCTCTTTTCTGGCCTCCAAGAGCCCTTTATTCATATGCATCCACACACTCATATCCACATACATACAATTCAAAATCAAAAAAATTAAAGTAAGGGGTAAACACAAAGTCAAAGATAGTAATTCACTGACCAAAAGTGCTGAAAGGGGGCTGGAAATATGGTGCAGCAGCCCAAGAATACCCTGTTGTTCAGAGGACCCACGTTTGATTTCAGCATCCACATGGTGACTCATAGCCATCTATAACTCCAGTTCCAGGAGATTTGATGACTTCTTCTGGCCTTATCAGGCACTAGACTTGCAAGTAGTGTATAGACATACATGCAGGCAAAATAATTGAATACATAAATTTTTCAAAGTGATGAAAGCAAAGAGATAATTTGTCAAAAGATTTGCACCATATTACTTTAAAAGTTTCAGGTTTTATATTATCATCCTCTCTCTTTCTCTTCTTTCTCTCTCAGTCCGTCTCACTAACTTCTAGGATAAGAAGAGAATTTTAGAGTTACTTAAGATACATACACTATAACTTTGCTTTCTAGTTGGAAAAAAGAAAATGAAGTAAAATTCTGAATTTAAGTGTATGGGATTAGGGATTTGGTAGTTTTAAGTATTATAGTATCTTATTTTGCCTCCTTAAGTAATTGATAACTTCAAATGTGTATTGCCAACAGATAGTCACAAATGTAAGAAATACAATTCATGGCTTCAAAAAGCTTCATGGGCGATCATTTGATGACCCCATTGTGCAGACAGAGAGAATCCGACTTCCCTATGAATTGCAGAAGATGCCTAATGGAAGCACAGGCGTTAAGGTAAGCTTTGTGCTCGAGAGTGCAGTGTCTCCTTAAAAGAAAGAATAATGTGAGAATTTACCATCAAAACCTCAAGCATAATTTTCTTTCTCAAGACATCTGTCCTGGCTGATTTATTGTCAACTTGACACAAGTTAGAGTTATTTGGGAAGGGGAACTCTAAATTGAGGGAATGCCTCAAGTATTTGCCTACAGGCAAATCTATAGTACATCTTATTCATAGAAGTGGATGGCCCAGTCTGCTATGGCTGTACTACCCCTGGGCAGGTGGGGTCCAGGGATGTATAAGAAAGTGAGCTGTGCAAGCCATGAGGAGCAAGCCAGGAAACAGCACTCCTCAATGACCTGCATCAGCTCCTGCCTGCAAGTTTCTGCTCTGACTTCCCTGGATGACGGACTTAACACTGTAAGCTGAAATAAACTCCTTTCTCCCCAAGTTGGTTTGGTCTTAGTAGTAGAAACCCAAATTAGGACAGTGCCTAAGAAATAGGTTTGCAGTAATTTTAGTAAACGCAAAAAAACATTCTAGCCTAGATAACTTTTAAAATTAGTACTTTTGTTTGAAAGAAGAAACAACTATCACTGGAAGAACTTCATTAGGTGAAAATCTTGTAGAAGTAAAGGCAGAGCCACAAGTGCCTTAGAAGAATACATCCCAGAGTAGTATAACTGCCAGCAGTGTTTCAAGTTTATAAGAACCTTGTAATAATTGAGAAAGTACTAAAGCAAATTTTCTTCTAAGATATGGATTCTGGGCTTTTGAGTATATTCTAGACATTTAAAGTAGAAAATGGCCAACACACACTAGTGAGATACTTGTGTACAGTCAGTGTATGACCAACAATTCCACTCCTCCATAACCCAAAAGAGTTGAAAATAGGTACACAAAATTCCTATATATGAACATTTATAACATTAACAGTATAGTTTATAGTAACAAAGTTATTATACTTGTGTGTCCATATGAGTTAGATAGGGGAAATATATCTATACAGTAGAATAATGTGCAGCTATAAAAAGAAAGGCCTGACATGCACTACTGCATATAGGAACTTAAAATACATGCTAAATTAAGGAACCCCAGCACAAAAGTCCACATGATTTAGTATGAGTCTTTTTATTTTCAATATCCAGAATACAGTAAGTCCATATGTGCAGAAAGTAGATTAGTAACTGCTAAGGGCTAAGGGGAAGGGGAAATGGGATGTATAGCTAACTCTGTGAGGAGATTTTTGGAGTGGTGATGAAAACATTTACATGTAGAAAGTGGAGATCCATGCACAGTTTTGTAACCCCCTTAAAGTATACTCTCTGGAACTTTATGCTATGCAGCTATTTCCCTACAGCTATTTTTAATATTCTAAGCTTGATGTGTCTGTGCTGTAGATATGCCTGTATTTCCAGTTTTAGAAGAAGATTCTGACTAGAGTAGATGGCAGATTTTAATAAGGAGAAAGAATTTGCTCAGATAGGTCAGGGACGCCCCTGAGAGGCTAAAGACTCAGATAGGTTTTGAAGGTATGCTTTGGTATAATTTGTGGGTCAAGGATTGGGTCAAGGATTGCTCAGTGGAGCCGGATAACTGAGCTATGATAGCCGTAACTAAGATGGAAATTGAAGTCAGATGTTGTTTAGGTTTGTGAGGTCCAGGTAAACAACCACCTCACAATCTTACCCATTAGAGGTTACAATTTAAGGTCATTAAAATATTTTGCTTTTATTTTTAAAAAAAATAAATAAATAAACCAGAAGGGCGGACTATTTATTTAGCTCAGCCGTCAAGTGCTTGTCTAACAAGCACAAGGACCTGAGTTTGGTTCCCATCACTAAAAGAAAAAAAGCACACAGGTGCACATATGCAAAATAGATGGTAGTTTGTGAATGGGCTGGGAAGACTGTTTTTTAGAGAAAACTAATTTTTGAGCAATAGAAGGTTGCATATTCATAGTGTGTGTCTATAAGATAGTTTAAAGGGCTTTATACTTTAAGATAGTTTGAAGAGTCAATCCTGTGGTCCCTTTTCCATCTGAGTATTGCTGAGTGTTGCTAGGCAATCCTGTGTACTTTGTCCCCCCCCCCTTTTTTTATAGAGATTCATATGAATGTAGTTGATACTCACTTCCTCTAAACTTTAGATACCATTATACAAAGAAGTGCTGTGCACCACGCCTGCCAGTTATTATAAGACTGTGCTGCATGATTCACTCTCTTACTTCAGTGTTACCCCCTTACTTTAGTTTTTAATTTGTAATTTATGTTTTAATTTGGTGTGCTTTGGTGTTTTGCTTACACATATATCTGTATGGAAGTGTCACATCTTCTGGAACTGGAGGTATAGACAGTTCTGAGCTACATGTGGGTGCTAAGAATTAAACCAGGGTCCTCTGGAAGAGCAGCCAGTGCTCTTAAACACTGAGCCATCTCTCTAGCCCCGTATCCTCTCATTTTAAAGGTAGCAGTTCAGTAGCATTTGTTATTTAGTTATTTCTACATGGATTGGAAACAGTAGAAAAGAATTTTAGTTGTGATTCAAAATCATTCATTTTGTTAGATATATGCTTATTTTTACATGTTCATTATATGTATTTAAATACATTGCTAGGCTTGAAAACATTCTCCTGAACTCTTCCAAAGGTTAGTGTCATGAAATAAAGGTGCATTTTGGGAGAATCTAGAAGTGAAAAACATAGGCTTATATTAGGTTATAAAATAGTTGTTTTACGTTCTTCATATGTTCTTATGTTTTAGGTTCTGCATGTCACTTTGTATTGTAGTTTACCTCATGTGTATTGGTGTTTTGCCTGCAGTATGTGTATGCACGCCTGTTACCTTCAGAGGCCAGATTCCCTGGAACTGGAGTTACAGATGCCGTGAGCTGCCATGTAGTTGCTGGGAGTTGAATCCACTCAGGAAGAACAGTCTGTGCACTTAACTGCTGAGCCATCTCTCTAGCCCTGTTCTGTATTGCTTTTAAATATGTCATAAAGGTTAAATTAGTTTAAAGTACAGGTTCCTTGCTTAGGTTTATCTTATATTCCTAAATGCAACACAGTTAGTCAATAAAGTATAGCACAAACCTGGTCTTCATTAATTTTAAATCTTATACTTAATCCAGGCTTACTCCTGGGAAGTTTGGTGTAATACATGTTACATATTCTTAATATGGATTTTTCCCTTTGTTTTCCTTGCATTTTAAATTCCCTGTTTTTAAAAACATGTGACTGAAGCTGAGTACTAACTTTAAAAAAAGAATTTTGTCTTTTTTCTTCATTATTTATATCACACTTGGAAAGTAAATGATAAAAATGAATGGTTTTAAGGACAAGGATGTAAGAGGTCCCTTCAAAGTAATGCACTTACTTGTGTGGAGCTAAAAATGAAAGGCATGTTCAGTGTGCTGGTCTCCACGGTAGCCTGACATCTAGATAGATGATGCTAAGAGCACGTGCTGGGTGAGTGGGTGACTCTAGCACATCAATCTTGGTTGTAGGTGCGGTACCTGGAAGAAGAGCGGCCCTTTGCAATTGAGCAAGTCACGGGAATGTTGCTGGCTAAGCTTAAAGAGACCTCAGAAAATGCCTTGAAGAAGCCAGTGGCTGACTGTGTGATCTCGGTGAGCAGCAGTGCATTGACATCCATAAGAAAAGAGTTCTCTTTGTAATTTCTCCCTTCAGCCAGAAAATACCTTATATTGCCTTTTCTTTGTTAAATGCTGTCTTATTTAGTAAAGTTTAGAGTTGCCTTTCCTATTAAGCCAGTTCTGATAATCAGCAAAACCTTCAAAAACCAGAGTGTTTTATTATTTATTATTGTAGTAGCTACTGCCACTGCCACATGTGAGAGTCTTCCTAAGGGACAAGTGAGAAGATTTAGGAGGTAAAAGCACTTGCCACCAAGACACAGGACCTGAGTTTGATCCCCAGAGTGCACATGGTGAAAGAAAAGACCTAATTCCTGAGACTATCCTCTACCTGAGTACCTGCTCCACATATGCACACACACAAATCTATACCAACAGATACACTAAATGGATGTAACTTTAAAAACCTTTTAAAAAATAATCTTCCTAAATAGATTTTAACTTCCCAACTTTAAATACACTAATATTTTAGGGAGGAAATTAAAAAGTCAAAGTTAGGGATGTGAGGTTACAGATGGGAATTTGAAGTTATAGATATTCTGTCTCAGGAAAAACATATTTAAAAATTCTTTTTTAAGGACGTTAATAAAATATTTATCATAGCCTATCTCTTGAAATCTCATTGAATAATGTTAACTACTTTTTAACTTACATGTTTTAACTTAGTGTAAATATATTAAAGTTGACTACATAAGTTGAAGAGTTTCATATCAGAAAACAAAATTAGATTATAAACTGTTCAGTAAACTTAACCATCAAATATTCTCATTATTTGAATGGAATTCAAAAGAAACATTACAGCTTAGTATTTTACTTTGTAACCATTTATAAATAGCAGTTAATAGTGTTTACCATTGACTAGGTATTGTAGTAGTAGTTTTATGTGTATTAATGCATTTAATAAACCTCAGAGATTCTCCCATAAGGGTAGACTATTACATCCTGGTTTTTATATTGGAAAAAATAAGGTAATTCATTTCCAAGAATGTGCTTGCACTGTTACCATTTTGAATATGTTTAAGACTGGTATAGGTGTCCAAGGTCTTGTGTCATAGTTGTAAGCATTATGAGGACAATTCTAGTCTGTGTTACACTGTATCTGTCAAACTACAAAAACAGTGTTTTATAAATTTCCTCATGAATATTATATGAACCATACATATTCATTCATTTATAGATTTTTAGGAGAACACTAACATCCAGGACAAACAAAATATACATCAAACACAACATAACCAAAATAGAGACTGCTGACTCAAACTTAAAACTTACACTGAGCATGACGTCATGGACCTTTAACCTGCGGACTAGGGAGGCAGAGACTGGCAGATCTCTGGGTTAAAGGCCAGCCTGATCTATATAGTGAGTTCCAGGATAGCCAATGTTTATAGTAAAAACCTGTCTAAATAAATAATAAACAACAGCAAACAAATCGCTTAAGTTGGGGTTAATGGGATGGACTTAGTGAGTAAAGCACTTGCCACTCAAAGCAGATGCATGCATTCAGCCCGCTGAACCCATGTGAAGGTGGAAGGAGAGCGCTGCTTCCACAAGTTGTCCTCTGACGCTATACACATGATGTGATACTGTACAAATCCCCACATACACATCCTAATGAAAGAAACAGAGGGCTGGGTGTTATAACTTATACCAAGAATCCCAGCACCCTGAGGTCATCAAGGCACGAAGTTACTTTGTACATTGATATATTCAATAATTATTTTTTAAATTTAAGCCTAAATCAAAGCATTTCTTACCTTGACATAAATAAGAATAAACAAGTATATATTTTAAGCTGGATGTTCACATTTAGTGAAAACACAGTATTTTTGATGGCTATAAAATAGGTTTTTCATAACTTCCTACATATATTTCCTATATATATTTCCTCTCCTTGGAAATGTCACCATTTTAAACACAAGGATTTCATCTTTTAGTTGTCCGTATGTTTCACAGAAATGAAATTATGTTCTGCGTACATTTTTTGTTATGTATATGTATGTGTACCTGCTTGTCGATGTGTGTGTCATGTGTGCCATGCCATAGAGGCCAAAAGAAGGCCTCAGAGTTTTTTGGAACTGGAGTTACAGGAAATTCTGCCTGATCTGAGTACTGAGAACAGGACCCTAATAACTCTTTAAGAACAACATGTGCTTTTAACCAATGAGCCATCTCTCCAGCCCCGAATGTCTTTTTTTTTTTAACATAATATACTATTTCATGACAGTAAGATCTAGCTGATCTTAGCTACACAGGATTCTACTATATGGATATACTATATTAGATATACCTAATCTTATTTTAGCGTTGTCTTAGGGTTTCAGTTTTCCTTTATTAAAGATAGACTAGTATTTTATTTTATGAATTAACTTATTTTAGGGTGTTTTTTTGAGACAGGTTCTTACTATGTAGTCCTGGATGACCTGAAATTAACTGGCCATAAACTCATAGAGATCTTCTTGCCCCTGCTTCCCAAATACTGGGTTTAAAGTTGTGTGCCACTATGCCTAGGATTTGTATTTTAATAGTCTAATATATTAGTCAAGTTTCCAGTACTATATTAAAATAATGAGGACAGCCTACCTTTGTAGCAAAAACTGGTTTATTTAGCTCATAGATTTACAGCATCATTGACAAGAATATGTATGAAGAAAAGACCAGACTGTCACACAGGAATCCAGACAGAAATGGAGTCCATCATCTCTTTCTAGAGTATACCCCTCAGTTCATTTAAGCATCTTTAACTAGAGTCTACCTCCAAAAGGTCCAAACTGAAGGAGCAGCACATAAGCCTTAGAGACAGCAGTCGAAAGCCAGTAACCAGGCTAACACTGATTGTTTGAGGTAAACAGAACTGGTGATCCTGCCTACTAATCACAAATCAATCTGTGTGTGGTATAGTAAGTATCCAACTTAAGAAACCACACTAGGATTTTATGTTGCTTTAAAGTCACATGTTTTCCTGCAGTTACTATTGAGTCTGTGACACTGAGACGAAGTAACTTATGACTGTTCTTACCAGATCCCGAGCTTTTTCACCGATGCAGAGAGAAGATCCGTGATGGCGCAGCCCAGGTTGCAGGCCTAAACTGTCTTAGGCTGATGAATGAAACCACTGCAGGTTGGTGATAGCTACCTTCAAAATTTGCATTTTTCTCTCTACAGCATTTTACAACTCTTGTGTTATTTATAATTTGTTGTTTTGGAATACAGAATTTTGGCAGATGTTGAATTCATATTTGAACTTGAAGAATGATTACTGCTGTAACTCTTTACAGATGAGTCAGGAAAATAAAATCTTAAGCAATTTCTGCAAAGTTAATATAGGTTGAATCTATATTTTACCATACTGTATATTAGAGTACAATGTAAAAACGACTTTTCTTTGTCTTGTTTTCCAAAGCTATACAACATTTAACCTGATATTTGTTCTCACACAGTTGCACTGGCATATGGAATTTATAAGCAGGATCTTCCCTCATTAGATGAGAAGCCAAGGAATGTAGTGTTTATCGACATGGGACATTCTGCCTATCAGGTCTCTGTTTGTGCTTTTAACAAAGGAAAACTGAAAGTAAGTAGCTCAGTTACTTTTTGTTCATAACTTTGGTGAGTAAGAGCACATAGTATGTAAAGACCTCAAGAAGTGGGCTGAAAGGCTTATTCTGCCACTTGAAAATATAACCATCAAGGCAAAGCTGGAGAGATGGCTCAGCAATCAAGAGCACTTGCTGCTCTTGCAGAAGACCCAGGTTCAGTTCCTAGCACTCATAGGTGGTCCGCAACAACCAGAAACTCTGGTTCCAGGAGATCTGCTGTCCTCTTCTGATTTCTGAGTACACTATGTATGCACATAGTGCACAGCATACATGCAGACAAAGCATTCATACATAAAAATAAATCTAAATAAATTAAATATTCTCATTTTATGTATATACATATATATATACATATATATGTGTGCACGTGTGTGTATATACATACACACATACGTATCAACAAAAAGAAAACAACAAAAGAATGACCATCAGCAAGTTTCTTAACTGTCCTTGACCTTAGGGTTCTCTTCCTGATGAAAACCTCCTAGAAGCTGCTTTTTTTTAAAGTGAACCTAGCACTTAAGTATGAATAAAGGAGGGAGTTTCCAGGAGCGTAGGTGACTCAGTGGCAGCTGTACCACTATAAAGCCTACAGCAGTGTGATGTCTTGTAGAAGTTGCATCCCTGCAGCCTGCTGTGCCAGAGACTTGTAAGCTGCTAGACCTGTGGGAGAGTCTCCTGGGATTTCTGCAGATCCGTAATACTTGAAATGTGTGGCATCTATCAGTTTCTATGATTTATATACTCTATGTATTATATATCTATGTGTCTGTTATCAGTGTGCATAACCTTGTGGTACTACCTTCATAATACTATAACAAAATCCTTACAATCAGAAAATGAAGGAAAAAGACATTGTTGAAATTATAGGTAGTTTTGTATAAGTTGCCTTAATTCTTGGCCTCTAGTCTTAAAATTTAACTTAGTAACAAAGGTGAATTTTTCTTTTTTTTTTCTCTCTCTCTAACTTTAAGTGTAGTCATCGATACTTTTTCACCAGTGAGTCTTGTTGAAGTCTGATAAATGCAATGGCCCAATGGCCCTGATTCTCAGTTGAATACACACATCATTATATGGAAGAATGATTTTGCATTTCATACTGGGCAGCACTGGACCCCATGGATATTCTGTATTCATGGAGTCTTGTGAGTCGGTTGGAAAAACAGCACCCCTTGTACTTGCATTCATTTGGAGTTCATATATTAGAAAACCAATGAATGTAAATTAATGAAATTTTAGTTGTCACTCAGTTATTTTTAAAAAAAAAAAAAAAAAACTGTTCTTCTAGTGTGCCATAGAGTTGTGTAACTATAGAGCAGAGAGTGAGGAGCAGGGGACTAATTGAGCCAGGTACAAAGGATAATTTAACAAAGCATTTGGCATACAGTTATTGATGGGTTCTTTTGGTTGGCCTTTACTTTCACAATTTTAGAGGGTTTTTTAAATTTTATTTAATTTTTTGTTTGTGGTGGTTTGAATGCAAGTGGTTCCCGTAGGTTCATATATTTAAATTCTTGGTCTCCAGTTGGTGGAACTATTTAGGAAGGATTAGGAGTTGTGATTTTGTTAGAGGAAGTTTGTCAATTAAGGGTGAGTTTTGAGGTTTTAAAACCCTGTCATTCCCAGTTTGTGTTCTCTCTTTCTCCCTCCCCACTACCTCTCTCTTCTCCTTCCCTCATATTTGTTTGTGAATCAAAATCTAAGCTCTTAACTATTCCTGGCTGCCTGCTGCCAAGGTCCCTGAGATGGTGTCTATAGGCTCTAGTCCCAAATTTAAACATTTTCTACATTGCCTTGGTCATAGTATTTAATCACGGCAATAGAGAAGTAACTAAGACAAAGGTTGGTACCAGGAGTGAACTTGCAGGGGGCCAGCCCCAGTGGGTATTCTTTGTTGTGCTTGGTTCTTTTTGAGACAGCGGAGACAAGATATTTAGGGTGGCTGTGTAATAAAACGTTTACTTATCTAAGTCTAAGGTACTTTCCTACTGTAACTAAAGCTTCCTGAGTCCCTTTGAGGCCAGAAACTGCAGTCTCTGGGTTTAGCACTTCATCATAAAACAGCAGGGTATTAAGTAAAGGATTAATTACTAGAGCCTTTTCCCTTTTATCCAGATACCTCTTGCTTGTCAGGCTAGGGGGATCACTAAACTTCTATTGAACCAGGAGAAGAGAATCACGCTCACAGAAGGAAAAACTTACACAAGCAAATATGGATTAAATTCACATAAATTCATATACAGATTCATGCATTCACATTTCTTAAATCTCCATTTGAACCAGCTGGGCCCAGCTTTCATGCAATCTCATAATTACATACTTACACATATCCATACTTACATATGTATATAGAGCAAAAGACCAAGCGCCAGTGCAGAAAGAACTCACTCATTCTGGATGAAAACTGAGTTCCAATGTTTATTGCATAGAGGAAGTAAAAGCTTCTACCCTTTTATTGCTAAATGAATTAAAACCAAGTCTGTAAGAAGAAAGCTTTGTTCTCATTAGTAAGGCTAAGCCTGCCTTGCTATAAAGAGAAGACAAGTTCTGCCCCATGGTAAGGAGAAGCCTGCCTGCTCCTTCTGCTATCTCTGCAGCTTCTTTTTTCCTCTTTCCCTCTGCATTCTGCTTATTGCTCTCTTAGTATTTTAAGTTGCCTTATTCTTTCTAAGTTATTACACTCTGGATTCTTCTAATCTTGCTCTCTCCTCCTGCTCTGATGTCACAACAATGCCCTTAATCTCAATGCCATTACTCCCAGTGTTATGTCTTTACTTCTGAGTTCTTCTTGAGTTCAATTCTGACTAAAAAGTTCTCTCTTGAGTTCTGTCTAAAAAATTCTCCTCAGTTTAGTTCTGTCTAAAGAAGTCTTCAGCTCAGTTCGTGTTTCTTCTATGTCCTCAGCACTTAGACATCTTTCAGAATACATGATCACATGGTAAGAAGTTCACAAGTTTATACATAAATCCAAATCATAGATCAAATAAGTTTACAACAGAGAATAAACATGCATATCCATTAGGAGTAATTGTCTGGCTAAACATTCATCACCTTTCACAAGCTTGACAGGTTCATGGAGAGTTAAAAACCTTAACTTCTGTCACCAAGGTATTAGTGAAGTTTTGCATAGATAAACCAGTCAATATTTTATATTTTGTCCTAGCACCTATATTAAATTGTAGTTCCCTTTTTACGACCTTCAGTTAATAGTTTTACAACCTCTTAGAATGCCTGCTAATGCCTGCTTATTATCTCAGAATGAATTAACTCATGACACTGAAGACTGGCAGAGTTCTTTGGCTATCACAAAGGATTTAATAGCAATGTTACAAAAAGAGCTTAATAATGACTATAAACTTAGGAATTTTTATAGGATTAAGAAATCATCTATTTGTCTATATAACATCACTACAAGACTATCATCTTTGTTGTTCTGCAGAGATCTGCTCAAAATAATGCACTAATACCTAGTGATTGTTAACAGGAAAAGCAGTTTAATAGCAGGAATCTTTCCTAAAATGAATTTCTCCTGGGCCTTGCCTGTCAGAGCTTTGTCGTAGATTTTTAATTCAAGGAGGAACATCTCCGGAAGATTACCTGCTAGATTTACCTTCTCCTGTGATGGCTCCTGATGTGAACTGTTGCTGTGACAGCCTGATCATGTTTATTTTGGAGGAATGTAGACTTTGGGACTTTGGACTAGAAATGCAGTTGAATCCTGTAAGCATGGGAACTTGGAAGACAGCTGTGCTATGTGGACTATGGAGGCCATTTCAAGAACTTCCAAAGGAAACAATTTTAGCAAGTTACCTAGAGACCTAAGATATTTTGACAAAGAACATGGCTGCTTTTTGTCCTTGTTGTAAGACTCTCCTGGAGGCTAAATTGAAGAGTTTTAGACTAATTTAATTGGCGGAAGAGATTTCAAAACAGCCTAATATTGACTCTATCACTTGGTTATTAGTAAATCACTCTTATGCATGTCTACAATGAAAAAGAGCAATTGGGGGGAAATATACAAAATTAATAGATTGAAGGTGAGAGTACCAGGAAATTTTCATGTTGGAGCCCAGGGTTGTGCTGAAGGAGATAAAATGATGTCTGATCAGAAATAAAACAAAGGCAGTGGTAGCTTCCGAGCAAGGTGCCACCCATCTAATTCTGCAACTTGTGAAAGGAAAGGGCCAACATAATTTTAGTTTTCTCTGCCTAAAGAGCAACTACTAAGAAAAACTTATTCAAATTTAATTCAATGAGAGGGTAGGGCCATGCTCACCCCAAGCAAACAGATTAATTTAGTACCCATGGCTCTGGCCTTAGAGTTATGAAGGAAGCCACACTTTCAATCCTAACATCAATTGAAGCAGAGGCAGACGGAGCTCTATGAGTTCTAGGACAGCTAAGTCTATATGGAAAAACCCTTTCTCAAAAAGAATGGAAGATAAGCAAATGGAGTCATGAAGAATGCATGAAAAAAAAGGATTGCTGACTCTTCCTTCACAGTTGAAGAAAACCATGAGGCCAGGAATATAGCAGGGGAGTCCCTACATGGAGACCCTGATAGTCATTGCATGAAGCTGTGCTAGTAAAGCCTGGGTTGCTCTAGAGACCCTAAAATATCAAAGATGTTAGAGCAGTGGGATATCTGCTGGAGAGAGCTTCATGCAGAGTTGAACCAGTCTCTTTTTTTTTTGGTTTTTCGAGACAGGGTTTCCTCTGTGTAGCTCGGGCTGTCCTGGAACTCCTCTGTAGACCAGGCTGGCCTCGAACTCAGAAATCCTGCCTGCCTCTGCCTCCCAAGTGCTGGGATTAAAGGCGTGTGCCACCACCGCCCGCGAGTTGAACCAGTCTAAGAAAGAGAAATATGTTGTACACAGCAAAACAGAAAGGGGGAGCCATCTACGTGCTTTGACACAAAAACAGGATTTGGTGATTGCCCTGGCATGTTTTGATCTTGCTTTTGTCCAGTATATCCTCACTATGCCCCCTTTTGGAATGGTAATAACATATTTTGTCCCACTGTTTGCTAGAAATATTTAATTTAGAAGTATTTGTTTTGCTATTTGATTTTCATTTTGCAGGAGGTTATAATAAAGAGATTGCCTTGAGTTTCTAAAGAGACTTCAGACTTTTAAACTATGTAAAAAAACAATGGGAATTTTGGTGTTCAATTAAATGCGTTTTATATTATGACATGGCTATAAGCCATAGGACCAGGAAATTGAGTGTGGTAGTTTGAATGAGACTAGCCCCCATGAGCTCCTATGTTTAAATACAAATGGTCCTCAGCTAGTGGAACAGTTTGGCAAGGGTAAGGAGTGTGTGGCCTTGAGGAGGTATGTTACTGTTAGCTCTCTCTGCCTTGTGGTTGTGTCTCAAGATAAAAGCCCTCAGCTTGTTTTGTAGCACTATACCTACAACCCTGCTGCTGTGTTTCCTGCCATGATGGTTATGGACTCACCTTTGAAACTGTGAGCCCCAAATTAAAGTTGTCTTTTAGATGGCTCCTTGGTCATGGTGTTTTGTCATGGCAACAGAAAAGTAGTGAAGAGACACTGTACTTCAGAAAACTTAGTTATTTCTTTCATTTAAACAGGTGTTGGCTACTACCTTTGACCCATATTTGGGTGGCAGAAACTTTGATGAGGCGTTAGTAGACTACTTCTGTGATGAATTCAAGAACAAATATAAGATAAATGTCAAAGAGAATTCTCGGGCCTTATTGCGGCTGTATCAGGAATGTGAAAAACTAAAGAAGCTGATGAGTGCAAATGCGTCAGATCTTCCCCTAAACATCGAGTGTTTCATGAATGACCTCGATGTTTCTAGTAAGATGAACAGGTACCATGTGCTTTCAATTGGAAGAATGCTTGCTGATTTTCTGTTTGGGTCATGTTTGGGGATTTTTCCCAAGTTCTGGTTGCTTTAGAGGGTATGTTCTGCTTTCCTTCTCCAAAATAATGATTTTTATATCATTTTCTCAGGGCTCAATTTGAACAGTTGTGTGCTTCCCTCTTGGCCAGGGTTGAACCACCATTAAAAGCAGTAATGGATCAAGCTAGTAAGTCGAAATGACAACTTCCTTCTTGTTTTATTTTGCTTTGTTTTGTATTTTTCACTTTGAAAAGAAATTACAACTCATTCATTCATAAAACTGGACACAAAAAGCTTAGCTTTCTGAGCATGTTTCCCTGCTTGTTGTATTGTTTACATCATAAATCTTTCAACTGTATTTCTGGGTGTTTTATGTAATTTCATAAGATTTTGGTAGGAGATTAAACCAGAAATAAGGACATGATTGCTGTCTTGAAGATAACTTTTAAAATAGCTTTAATATGACCAAAATGTGAAAGTTAGGAAGGTGACAAGCTCTGGAGAGCTTTAGGGTTCCTTAGGAGATTGTTCTGTCCCTGTTGTCACTGCTGTCTGGACCACACTCAGTGGTATCACACATGCTACTATTTGCCTATTCCATAATTACTTTTTTTTCTTTTGAGCAAATAAAAATTCCTTACATATAAAGTTCATTCAAACAACTAGTATGCATGAATTTTTTCTTTTTTTCTTTTTTCTTTTTTGGTTTTTTCAGACAGGGTTTCTCTGTGTAGCCCTGGCTGTCCTTGAACTAACTCTGTAGACCAGGCTGGCCTCGAACTCAGAAATCCACCTGCCTCTGCCTCCCAAGTGCTGGGATTAAAGGCATGCGCCACCACTGTCTGGCCATGAATTTTTTTAATACTTCTCATTCTTTCACTGAAAAACGTTTTACTTCCAGACTTACAGCGTGAAGACATAAACAGCATAGAAATTGTAGGAGGGGCCACTCGGATTCCTGCAGTCAAGGAGCAGGTCACTAGGTTCTTTCTGAAAGACATCAGTACCACTCTAAATGCTGATGAAGCCGTTGCCCGAGGATGTGCATTGCAGGTAAGGGCTCTGTGGTAGTTTGGACATTGTGACAAGTCTAAAGAGGCCATTTATCTACTCACCCCATCAATAGGATGAAAGTAAATTGAGGCTATTCTTGGCAAGTCTGTCTGTCTGTCTGTGTCCATCTGTGTCTCTCTTTCCCTCTCTCCCTTCCCCTATCACACACAACACTGTATGTATTTGTATTTGCCTTTGTCTTTGAAAGGCTGAAATTAAAGTCATGCACCATCATGCCTAGTTCTGCTTATATTTTTAAACTGACATAGGATAATTTGTTTATGTTCTGAAAACTGAATTAATGAGATTATGTCCATTAATAGTTCCTTGGAAAATTTAAAGCTGTTTTTGGATTAGTTTTTGTAAAATCACATAAAATAATTGGGCCCTTTTAAAGTTTCATTTGTCATTATCAAAATGTAGCAAAATTTAAAATCTTAACAATTTTTAATGTGAAGATATTACTAAGCAATTTAATTATGGCTTCCCTAGAATATGATTGTACTTGCTCATTTAAGTGCATTCTTGCTTTCAGTGTGCCATCCTCTCACCAGCATTTAAAGTGCGTGAATTTTCCATCACGGACCTTGTTCCCTACTCAGTCACATTAAGGTGGAAGACTTCTTTTGAAGAAGGGACTGGGTAGGTTATTTTAAGATTTTTCATTATATTTTATCATAAATCTTTAGCCAAAATAATCTGCTTTTTTTAAATTAGAGGAATTTATGCTTCTTAAAATTCTGTTAAATATGCTAAAATAGTATTAGAAAAAAGATACCATAAGAAATAATACATTTGCAAACCATTATGAACATATTGACATTAACCTCTATTGAAAGAATGCCTCCATATGATCGGGCTGTGGGCCAACCTGTAGAGCGGTGGTTCTCAACCTGCTGGTCAAAGCCCTTTTGGTCGTCAAGTGACCCTTTCACAGGGGGCATCTAAGAACATCATAAAAATAGATATTTACATTATAATTAATAACACAAACACAGTTATGAAGTAGCAATGGAAATAGTTTTATGGTCAGTGTCACCACAACATGAGGAGCTGTATTAAAAGGTCGCAGCCTTAGGAAGGCCCTGACGTCCTTTGATGATAAACTGTGATGCAGAAGTGTAAGTTGAATGAACCCTTTCTTCCTCAGCTTACTTTTTGACCATAGTGTTTTATTGCAGTAATAGAAACCCTGACTAAGACGCAGCAGCTCTAGGAATGCATTGCAGAGTTTGGATGACTCAGTTTAACTTCAGATTAAGTCAACAACTATTCTGTAGAGTTCAATTTCAGTTAAATGTATAAGTAAGAAAAAAATTCCAAATATGAGAGAACTAAACTAAAAAGCATATGTGGGAGTGAGTACAGTAAAATGGAAGAAAGTATTAGTGGGCTCCTGAAAACTAGAAAGAAAAGTCTGTGTATTTTAAGCCCTGTGTCACTTAGGTAATAAATGATGCTATATAATAAATAGCCATAAATGTTCCTGTTAAATTCTTTTTTTTCTTTTATTGGATATTTTATTTACATTTCAGATGTTCTCTCCTTACCCCATTTCCCCCCTCCCTCCCAGGAACCCCCTATCCCTTCCCCCTTCCTCTTGCTTCTATAAGAGTGTGCCCCCATCTATACCCACTCCCACCTCCCCACCCTCGAATTCCCCCACACTCAGCATCCAGTCTTCATGGGACCAAGGATCTCCTCTCCCACTTATGCCTGACAAGGCCATCCTCCCCTCCATACATGGCTGGAGCCATGGGTCCCTCCCTATGTGCTCCCAGGCTGGTGGTTTAGACCCTGGGAGCTCTGGAGGTTGGTATTGCTGCTCTCCTCATGGGCCTTTTAGTTCCTTCAGCGCCTTCTCTCTAACTCCTCCATTGGGAACCCCTTGATCAGTTCAATGGTTAGCTGTGAGCATCCACCTCTGTATATGTCAGACTCGTGCAGACCTCTAAGGAGACAGCTATATCAGGCTCCTGTCAGCATGCACTTCCTGACATCCACATCAGCATCTACATTTGATGACTGCACAAGGGATGGACACCCAGGTGGAATGGTCTCCAGATGGCCCCTTCTTCAGTTTCGTCCCACACTTTGTCTCCATATTTGCTCCCTTGAGTATTTTGTTACTCCTTCTAAGAAGGACTGAAGCACCCACACTTGGTCTTCCTTCTTCATGAGCTTCATGTGGTCTGTGAGCTGAATCTTGGGTATTTCGAGCTTCTGGCTAATATCCAATTATCAGTGAGTGAATACCATGTGTGTTCTTTAGTGATTGGGTTACCTCACACAGGATGATATTTTCTAGTTCCATCCATCTACCTAAGAATTTCTCAAATTCATTGTTTTTAATAGCTGAGTAATACTCCATTGTGTAAATGTACCACATTTTTTTTATCCATTCCTCTATTGAAGGAAATCTGGATTCTTTCCAGCTTCTGGCTATTATAAATAAGGCTGCTATGAACATAGTGGGGCATGTGTCTTTGTTATATGTTGGAGCATCTTCTGGGTATATGCCCAGGAGTGGTATAGCTGGGTCCTCAGGTAATGCTATGCCCAGTTTTCTGAGGAAATGCCAGACTGATTCCAGAGTGGTTGCACCATCTTGCAAATCCACCAACAATGGAGGAGTGTTCCTCTTTTTCCACATCATCTCCAGCATCTACTATCACCTGAGTTTTTGAACTTAGCCATTCTGACTGGTGTGAGGTGAATCTCAGGGTTGTTTTGATTTGCATTTCCCTGATGACTAAGGATGTTGAACATTTCTTTAGGTGCTTCTCAGCCATCCAAGTTTCCTCAGTTGAGAATTCTTTGTTTAGCTCTGTGCTCCATTTTTATAGGGTTATTTGGTTGTCTGGAGTCTAATTTCTTGATTCTTTGTATATATTGGATATTAGCCCTCTATCTGATGTGGGATGGGTAAAGATCTTTTCCCAATCTGTTGGCTGCCGTTTTGTCCTATTGACAGTGTCCTTTGCCTTATAGAAGCTTTGTAATTTTATGAGGTCCCATTTGTCAATTCTTGATCTTAGAGCATAAGCCATTGGTGTTCTGTTCAGGAACATTTCCCCTGTGCCCAAGTATTCAAGGTTCTTCCCCACCTTCTCTACTATTAGTTTCAGTGTATCTGGTTTTATGTGAAGGTCCTTTATCCATTTGGACTTGAGCTTTGTACAAGGAGATAAGAATGAATCAATTTGCATTCTTCTACATGTTGTCCTCCAGTTAAACCAGCACCATTTGTTGAAAATGCTGTCCTTTTTCCACTGGACAGTTTTAGCTCCTTTGTCAAAGATCAAGTGACCATAGGTGTGTGGGTTCATTTCTGGGTCTTCAATTCATTCCATTGATCTTCCTGCCTGTCTCTGTACCAATACCATGCAGTTTTTATCACTATTGCTCTGTAGTACAGATTAATATATTCTTTAAGTAGTAGAGATCACTGCGAGTTTAAAATTGTCCTATCCTAGGGGGAAGAAAATACTATGAACAGGCATAAGCTGAACATTGTAGCATTCAGACACTTCCCTTTAGGAAGTGCACACTGAAATATTTGAAATATAACACATTGTCTCACGTTCAATTTGTTTAGTAAATGCACATACTCTATCTGTGCATTCAGATGACAAGACAATAGGGTAAAGGCAATAGTAAGCAAGGCTGGGTGTCTGATACAGGCACTCTGTCCTGTCCTTATATCTGTACCCTTCTGTAAATTTAAATAAATGTACTTAATGGGGGCTACAATTCAAAGGGCTGCATATGGCAAGTGTTTGAGAGTTAAAAAGGCAGGGCCTGGCCCTTCCTGTATACATCCTCACGATATGCATATTCCCGGGTAAGTTTTTCTCTCAGTTTACAGTGATTGATTATGGTAGACATTCAGAAAGCCTTAAACTGTAAACCTTTTGAAAACGGAAAAACCCATAGCTTTTTTTCCTTACATTTGTTCATTGTTTGCAATTGCTGCTCATGAACTAAGAGTGAAGTTTGTTCTGACGTTGGGTTCCCAGGCAACCTATTTATTAAATGAGTCTTTCCCACTGTGCTATAGGGAATGTGAAGTCTTCTCTAAGAACCACCCGGCCCCATTCTCAAAGGTCATAACTTTCCACAAGAAGGAACCATTTGAACTAGAAGCATTTTATACTAATTTGCATGAAGTACCTTATCCTGATCCAAGAATTGGTAAGACAACAACAAAAAAATGTTTAACCTTTAACAAACCATATATAGAATGAAGTAAGCAAAAATTATCATTTCATTTAAATTAGTCCTATATTTTAAAGAAATTTGTACTTTTTTGTAACTGAACTTTTTCATGCTTAGTTTATTTCTAGAAAAGTAGCATGTTAGGTTTGTTTTTTCTTATTTGTTTTGATGTCATATATTTTTGTTAGTGTACATTCATTGTACAAGATGACAGGATTCATTATGACATTTTCATTCAGGGGTGTGTATGTGTGTATATGTGTGTATGTGTGTGTTGTGTGTGTGCACGGGCACGTGCGTGTGCATGCAGTATGTTTGGTTACACCTCGTTATCTTCTCATGATCTTTCTTTTTTTTTTAATATTTTTTTTTAACACTCCAGATTTTATCCCCCTCTGGTCCATGCTCTGACTGTTCCCCATCCCATACCTCCTCCCCAGCTCCATGTCTCCACGAGGATGTCCCCACCCGACTACCACCCACCCCACCAGACCTCTCCACTCCTGGGCCCTCCATTCTCTTGAGGTTTAAGTGCATCTTCTCTGATTGAACCTAGACCTGCATCGTCTGCTGTATATGTGTTGGGGGCCTTATATCAGCTGGTGTATGCTGCCTGGTTGGTGGTCCAGTGTCTGAGAGATCTCAGCGGTCCAGGTTAATTGAGACTGCTGGTCCTCCCATAGGGTTGCCCTCCTCCTCAGCTTCTTCCAGCTTTTCCCTAATTCAACCACAGGGGTCAGCAGCTTCTGTCCATTGGTTGGGTATAAATATCTGCATCTGACTCTTTCAGCTGCTTGTTGGGTCTTTTAGAGGGAAGTCATGCTAGGTTCCTTTTTGTGAGCACACCATAGCATCAGTAATAGTGTCAGGCCTTGGGGCCTCTCCTTGAGTTGGATCCTACTTTGGGCATGTTGCTGGACCTCCTTTTCCTCAGGCTTTTCTCCATTTTTATCCTTGCAGTTCTTTCAAACAGGAACAATTATGGATCAGAGATTTGACGGTGGGATGGAAACCCCATCCATCACTTGGTGCCCTGTCTTTCTGCTGGAGATGGACTCTACAAGTTCCCTCTCCCCATTGTAGGGCATTTCATCTAAGGTCCCTCCCTTTGAGTCCTGAGAGTCTCTCACCTCTCAGGTCTCTGGTATATTCAGGAGGGTCTCCACCACCACCTCCTACCTCAGGGATTGCCTGTTTCCATTCTTTCTGCTGGCCCTTATGGCTTCAGTCCATTTTCCCCCACCCAATACCTGATCATGTTCCCCTCTTCCCCTCCCTATCCCCTTTCCCACGCAGATCCCTCCTTCCTTCCCCTCTTTTGATTGCTTTCTTCTCTCTCCCAAGTGAGACTGAGGTATCTTCATTTGGGCCCTTTGGGTTGTTAACCTTTTAGTTCTGTGGACTGTATCTGGGGTATTCTGTACTTTTTCTTTTGGCAAATATCCACTTATTTGTGAGTACATACCATGCATGTCCTTTTGGGTCTGACTTGTCTCACTCAGGATATTTTCTAGTTCCATCCATTTGCCTGCAAAACTCAGGATGTCCTCTTTCTTAATAGCTGAGTAGTATTCCATTGTGTAAATGAACCACATTTACTGTATCCATTCATCTGTCATGGGACATCTGGGTTGTTTCCAGCTTTTGGCTATCACAAATTAGGCTGCTATAAACATAGTAGAACCCATGCCCCTGCGGCCTGGTGGGGGATCTTTTGTGTATATGCCCAAGAGCGGTATTGCTGGATCTTCAGGTAGATCTATTTCCAGTTTTCTGAGGAACCTCCAGATTGATTTTCAGAGTGATTGTACCAGTTTGCCATCCCACCAGCAATGGAGAAGTGTTCCTCTTCTACACATCCTCACCAACACTTGTTGTCACCTGAGGTTTTGATCTTAGCCATTCTGGTTGGTGTAAGGTGGAATCTCAGGGTTGTTTTGATTTGCATTTCTCTGATCACTAAAGACTTTGAACATTTCTTTAGGTGCTTCTCAGCCTTTCGAGATTGCTCTGTTGTGAATTCTCTGTTTAGTTCTATACCCCAGTTTTTAATTGGATTGTTTGGTTTTTTGGTGGTTAGCTTCTTGAGTTCTTTATATATTTGGGATATTAGTGCTTTATCAGATGTGGGGTTAATGAAGATTTTTTTCCCAATCTGTAGGTTGCCAATTTATCCTATTGACTATGTCCTTTGCCTTACAGAAGCTTTCTAGTTTCCTGAGGTCCTATTTACAATTCTTGATATTAGAATGTGAGCCATTGTAGTTCTTTCCCACTTTCTTTTCTATTAGATTCAGTGTATCTGGTTTTATGTCTAGGTCCTTGATCTACTTGGACTTGAGCTTTGTGCAAGGTCCTCTTCCTGTTCTCATTGACTCTGTATTCTAAGTGCGGTAAAATTGGCCTGAAAAATTTGTGAAGGTTGTTTAATGAAAAACACTTTTAGTCAAATTGTATTGTATTATTAACATGATTGTGTGATTCTAAAACTGTATTGTTGAGTGATATGAAAGAGCAAATAGGGAACTGTGATGTCCATTTTTATCTGTTTATTTTTAAATAACAATATAAAATATGACTTTATGATATTTTTTAAAAATTTAACTTTTTTTCTGTTGATAGACTGAAAATAAGAAAGCACATTACCAATGCAGTGGAAGTTAATGTAGATTATGCTGGCTTTGATGGCTGCTACAGGTCTACAGCTAGATGGCTTCTGCAGCAGCAGTTTATTGTCATCATTGGGAGCTAGAGTTCTGAACTGAGCTATAGAAAGTGTGTTCCTAGTAGGACTCCAAAGGAGGGATCCACTCCAGGTCCTCTCCTTGCTCTGTAGATGGCCATTGTCATAGTCACATGGTATTCTCTTTTGTCACAGGCTTCTCTCTCTTTCCTAAATATCTCCTTCTGATAAGGAAACCAATCTTCAATTAATGCCCTCTTAAAACAATTAAACAGAAAACCCAGAAACGTATCTACTATCACTAATTACCATCACCATGTGAGACAGTTCATGAAGCATGTTTAGAATGAGTATTGGGGGTACAACCCAACCTGTAAAAATACAAGCCAAACTTGTTTGCTGTCCTAGCTTACTTTTGGCCTGTTAGTCTCTCTCTCTACTTGATATCACTAATTTTGGTATCAATTTTGTTTTTAATGTTTAGAAGAACTTTATTCATGTACTATGATAACAGTTTTTATTTATAAAGATCATAGCAAACGTGTGTGTGTGTGTGTGTGTGTGTGTGTGTGTGTGGTTTTCAAATTCAGAAATTAGACTTTATTGTTTTGGCTTTTAATTATAAGTTACTCAAAGTTGTTTATTAGCTTATTAGCTGTTGATTCAAGTTTTCCCTAGTTTAAAATCTCAGTTCTTTGTCTGGCAAGATGTAGGATTAAGGCAGTTGCCACCAAGCCTGAAGACCTGAATTTAATCTCCCAGATGACTGCTTTGTTAGAGAAAGAGAAGCAACTCCTGAGAGTGGTCCTCTGACCTCCACACTTGATAGTGCATTTATATCTGTGCATAGGCACATGATAAATACATGAATAATATCAAAATCACATTTTCCTAGAAAACTATTTAATGTGTAAGTCTTTATACCAGCTTGTAAATGCTATAAAGATGATAATCTGAGCAAAGCACTTGTCCCATAGCAATCATTCAGAACTTAATCATATCTTTTACATATATCTTAAAGATGATTAAGTTACTAAAGCCTTTAATGAGTTTGATCTGAGGTTCATACACTAATCAAAGCTTTCTTTCCTTAAGGAAACTTCACTATTCAGAATGTTTTCCCACAGTCTGATGGTGATAGTTCTAAAGTAAAAGTTAAAGTTCGTTTTAATATCCATGGAATCTTCAGTGTGGCCAGTGCATCAGTAATTGAGAAGCAGAATCTGGAAGGTGATCATAACGATGCCCCTATGGAAACAGAAGCTCCTAAGAATGAAGGCAAAGAGGATGTGGTAGGTAGAAACCATGTCTCAGGGTCCTCAGCAGTGAGCCCCTTAATTCCCAAGGGTTAGCCTTGGGGTTTCTTCTGTATGGCCTTATCTTTATTACCGTACTATGGAAGACTTTTAGTTTAGATATAGTCTGCACTGTCTGTATTGTCTGCATTTACAATACAGGCCAAGGCATCTTTCATAGCTTATGTGGAACATGTGAGTTTACATTACTAAATTCTTTAAAATGTGCATTTTATTTATAACTAGATAAAACAACTTTGATGTTCTTTTTAGACAGGGTCTCACTATGTAGCCAGGTGACCTCAAACTCATAGTTATCCACCTGCCTCTGCCTCCTGGCATTCTGGAATTAAAGACATGCTTCTTAAATGGTTTCTTAAATTTTTTTCAGGGTTTAGTTATAGGGTATCTGTGGCAGTTAAACAAAGGGATATGCTATATGTCCGGTGACATTCAAAGGCAGATTTATGAGGTACTGAATTTACTGCTGATACTGCAGAGGAAGGAGTACTATAGGGAACTCTTGGGACAGGGTCTCAAGCTACCCAGGCTGTTCTTAAACCCTCTATGTAGTTGAAGGCAAATGAGCTCCTGATCTTCCTGCTTCCGTCTTTAGAATGCTGAGATTATAGGTATGCACCTTTGCCTTTGTTCCCAGTTCAGGAAGAACGTGATTCTATTCACTTGAAGAAAATGTTTACCTTTTTAATGTGCACAATTTGTATGTTTTGTCAATTGTGTTTATAAAGTATTTTTGTTTTTGGTTTTGGTTTTGGTTTTGTTTTTTTCAAAACAGGTTGCACTGTATAGCCCAGGCTGACCTGGCACCCACTCTGTCAATCAGGCTGGCCTTTAATTCTGCCTCTCTGAGCACATTCACAAACACAAACAACACAGCACACACACCACACAACGAGAGAGGAGAGAGAGAGAGAGAGAGAGAGAGAGGGAAGGGGAGAGAGAGATGTGTAGTTTATGCTTATAATTCTGGCACTTGAGGAGAGAAAATTTGCAGAAGTTTGAAGTCAGCATGGCTACAGAAGAGTTTCACTTAAAAATTGTAAAAGCTTGTTGTGGGAGCTGGAGAGATGGCTCCGTGGGTGAGCACTACCTGCTCCTCCAGAAGACCAGGTTTACTTCCCAGCACTCTCATGGCAGCTTACACCTGCCTGTACTCAGTTCCAGATTTCACACCCTTTTCTGGGCCTGCTCAAGTACCAGGTACACAAGTGGTACACAGATATAATATGCAAACAAAAAAACCCACCCGTACCCATAAAATAATTAGGGAAGATCTCCAGAATATCAGCTACTCAGGAGCCTGAAATGGGATGGTTACTTAAGCCCATACCTGAGGGACATTAGGAAGACCCATTTCAAATAGAGGAGGGCTTATCTTATTACAAGACAATTTTTCCCTTTTGGGAAGTTGCATGTTTCATTTAACAAGAACCATATTTATTTATCTTTTTGTTTCTTGATTGATCAAAGTTGTACTATTAGCTTAAAAATGTTTGAATTATGGTCCATGGTATTTTCCCTAGTAATTTTTAAAATGTATTCTTGTCTCATGTATTATGTCCCAACTGCAATTTTTCTCCCTTTCCAACAAGTCCCTCCCTCTCCACCAATGCAAGATTATTCCCCCGTCTCTCTGTCTCTCTGTCTGTGTGTGTGTGTGTGTCTGTCTGTCTCCTCTCTCCTTTCTCCTCTCTCTTCACCTCTCTCTCTCTGTTTTTACCAGATTCAGTGTATCTGGTTTTATTTTGAGGTCTTTGACCCACTTGAACTTGAGTTTTGTGAAGGGTGATAGATATGGGACTATTTGCATTCTTAAAAGCCTACATCCAGTTAGACCAGCACCATTTGTTGAAGATGATTTGTGTGTGTGTGTTGTCTGTCTGTCTGTCTTTATGACTTCTTTATCAAAAACCAGGTATCTATAGATATGTAGATTTATGTCCTGATCTTTGAATTGATTGCATTTATCAATCTGTTTTATGCCAATACCATGTGATATTTATTTCTATAGCTCTGTGGTAGAGCTTGAAATTAGGGATGGTAGTTGGTATCTCTAGAAGTTCTTTTATTATACAGCAATGTATCCTGGGCCTTTTGTTTTTCCATATGAAGTTGGATAATATTCTTTCAAGGTCTGTAAAGAATTGTGTTGGAATTTTGATGGGGATTGCATTGAATCTGTAGATTGCTTTTGGTAAGATGACCATTTTTACTATGTTATCCTACTGATCCATGAGCATGGGAGATTTTTCCATCTTCTGATGTCTTCTTCAATTTCTTTCTTCAAAGACTTGAAGTTCTTGTCATACAGGTTGAGTCTCTGTATAGTTTGGGTATCAGGGTAACTGTGGCCTCATAAAATGAATTTGGAAATGCTCTTTCTTCTGGTTCTATTTTGTGGAATAATTTAAGGAGTATTAGTATTATCTCCTTGAAATCCTGGTAGAATTCTGCTCTAAAACCATCTGGCCCTGAGCAATTTTCAGTTGGAAGATTTTAATGACTGCTTCTAAATTTTTAGGTCTATTTAAATTATTTATCTGTTCTTGATTTAACTTTGGTAAGTGGTATCTGTCTAGAAAAAAATCATCCATTTCAATTAGATTTTACAGTTTTGTAGAGTACAGGCTTTTGAAGTAAGATCTAGACATTCTTTGAATTTCCTCAGTGTCTGTTATTTCTCCCTATTCATTTCTAATTTTGTTAATTTGGGTACTGTCTCTCTGCCTTTTAGTTAGTTTGGCTAAGGGTTTGCCTATCTTGTTGATTTTCTCAAGGAACCAACTCTTTGTTTCATTGATTCTTTGTATTGGTCTTTGTTTCTATTTTACTGATTTAAGCCCTGAGTTTGATTGTTCCCTGCTGTCTTCTCTTGGGTGTGTTTGTTCCTTTTTGTTCTAGAGCTTTCAGGTGTGCTGTTGAGTTGCTACCATAAAATCTCTTCAATTTCTTTATGAAGGCACTTCTTGAATTTCTTACGAAGGCTGTGAACATTCCTCTTAGCACTGCTTTCACTGTGTCCCATGAGTTTGAGTATCTTGTACATTCATTTTCTTTGAATTCTAGGAAGTCCTTAATTTTTTCTTTCTTGACCCTAGTGGTCATTCACTTGAGATGTTCTGTTTCCTTAAGTTTTGTAGGCTTTCTGTTGTTCTGTTGTTCTGTTTGTTGTTGTTGTTGTTGTTGTTGTTGTGTTGTTGTGAAATCCAGTTTTAATCTGTGGTGGTCTGGTAAAATAAAGGGGGTTATGCCACTTTTCTTGTATCTATCTAAAACTTGCTTTGTGACCAAGTATGTGGTCAGTTTTTGAGACTGTTCCATGAGGTGCTGAGAAGAAGGTATAGTCTTTTGTGTTTGGATGAAATGTTCTGTAGATATGTTAGGTCCATTTGATTCATAACATCTCTTAGTTTCATAATTTCTTTGTTTAGTTTTTGGTTGATGACCTGTCTGGTTGGTGAGAGGGTAGTGTTGACATCTCTCACTATTAATATGTGGGGTTTGATATGTGATTTAACTTTTGGTTATGTTTCTTTTACAAATGTGGGTACCCCTGCATTTAAGGCATAGATATTCAGAATTGTGAATCATCTTAGTGGTTTTTCTTTCAGTTGATGAGTATGAAGTGTCCTTCCCATCTTTTTTGATTAATTTTGGTTAGGAGTCTATTTTGTTAGATATTAGCCAGCTTGCTTCTTGGGTCCATTTGCTAGGAAAATCTTTTTCCAACCCTTTACTCTGAGTTAATGTTATCTTTGATGTTGAAGTATGTAACATTAATTTTTTCAAAGCCTACTTTTAATGATGGTTGTTAAATGTTCTACCCTCCCTGCTAGACCACCACCCACCAGAGGTAGTGGAAAAGAAAGGATAAGAGGGAAGTGGTCCTGTTTAGAAATTGTTCTTTGGAGCAGATCCTGTTTGCATTGTCAGGAAATCAGCAGTTCAGTTCACAGGTCAGCAGCGGCAGCTTGATCCACTCATAAACACTTTACAGATAATACCAGCAGTCCAGTTCAGTAGAGTTAGGATAGCAACAGTGGCACAACCTAGCAGGAACAGCAGGCCTCAGCCGAATCTGCAGGAGTCAGCAGAAGCAACCAGGAAGGATGCCAGTTCTCACCTATGCCTCTCTCAGCAAAGCAAACATCAGTGAAGATTCCACACCAACCAGAGTTTAGCTATGCAAGCAAGCAAGCTCCCCTCACTGTCCTTTACATCCTAGTTATACTCCCTCCAAACATCAGTTCCCTTCACAGGTCTTGCCTCACCACATGCCTTGCCTCAGCACATGCATCTGTCTCAGCTGACATCACTCTGCCAATCAGCCTGAGTCCACAGAAGCAGCAAAAAGCTGCAGCACACCACCAGAAGTTTTTTTGGTGCATTTCTCTCTGAATGGAGTCCAGACAAATGGAGATGCAGTGTAAGGTGGACCAATCCATGAGTGTCCCTAAGAAAGAACTCTTCATCACATGTCTGCTCCAGCCAAATGTTCCTTCACAAGTTGGCCTTAGCCTTTCACCTGTGTTCACTTCAGCAAAACATTCGTTCACGTGTTTGTTCCAGCAAAACAGCCATCCAACACAAAGACTTTTCCAAAGAATCCTTAAGTTTACACTTCAGAGGTGTGTTTCTTATATGGAGCAGAAGGATGGATCTTGTTTCTGCATCCATTCTGTTATCCTGTGTCTTTTTATTGGGGGATTGGATCTATTGATATTAACAGATATTAATGACCAGTGATTATTAATTCCTGTTATTTTGTTATTGGTGGTGGTGGTCAATGTATGTGTATGTTTCTGTTCTTTTGGTTTTGCTGGTGTGAAATTACTTATTTCCTGTGTTTTCTTGGGTGTATTTAAATCTTGGGGCTAGATTTTTTTCTTCTAGTACCTGTAGGGCTGGATTTGGAGCTAGATATTGTTTAAATTTGATTTTGTCATGGAATATTTTTTTTTTCCATCAATGATGATTGAAAGTTTTTGCTCGGTATAATAGTCTATACTGGCATCTGCAGTCTGAGTCTGCAAAGCCCAAGCTCTTCTGGCTTTTAGTCTCTGTTGAGAAGTTGAGGGTGATTCTAATAGGTCTGCCTTTTATGTTACTTGGCCTCTTTCCCTTGAAGCTTTTAGTATTATTTGTTCTGTACATTTAGTGTTTTGATTATTATATGATGAGAAGACTTTGAGTCTATTTGGTGTTCTGTAATGCTCTTTTTACCTTTATAGGTATCTCTTTCTTTAGGTTAGAAAAATAACCTTTTGTCTTCTATGATTTTGTTGAAAATATTTTCTGGGCCTTGTACCTGTGAATCTTCTTCTTCTAATTATTCTTAGCTTTGGCCTTTTCATATGTTTTATGTAAGGAATATTTAGATTTAACATTGTCTTTGACCAGTGAATCAGTTTCTTCTATTATATACATCCTCTGTACCTGGATCCCATCTCTTATATTCTGTTTGTGATGCTTGTGTGTTTAGTTACTGTTCAGTTACCTAGATTTTCCATCTCCAGGAATCCCTCAGGTTGTGTTTTCTTTATTGCTTCTATTTCTATTTTGGGAACTTGAACAATTTTATTTTCTTCACCTTCTTGTGTTTTCCTGGATTTCTTCAAAGAATGTATTCATTTCCTCTTTAAGGGCCTCTTACCATCTTCATAAAATTGGTTTTAATGTCATTTTCTTGTGTTTCAGGTGTGTTGTAATATCCAGGGCTTAACAGCTGTGGGATAGCTGAGCTCTGTTGGCACTGTATTGCACTGACTTCTGTTTGTCATCTGGGTTTTTGTGCCAATTTCTGAGTTTATCTCTGTTGGATGGATGATTTTTGGATGTCTTCCACCTTGGTTTCTTATTCCTCTCTGCTCTTTGTGCCGAATGGCCTGTGATTCTAGTGACTAGTGAGAGTCTTCAGATCCAGTAGGCTTTCTCTGCTAGGGTTTTGGCAGCCTAAGTGACCTCTGTAGTTTGGGGTACCTATATCGCCTCTGGGCTTCTGAGATATAGCAAGAATTACAATGGTTCCTATATTCTAACCTCTTTCAAGAAGATGGAAGTAAATGTGATTAGAAGAGTACAAAAATGTATGTATTGTTTAAGATTGTTTGTCAAATGAATAGCTTATGAGTTTATATTCCAATGCTTCACAGACATTTAAGTTTTGATTAACTTCAGTATTTCACTACATTTGAAAATATGTAACAGAGAGAAAGAAGGCATGAAGTTAGAAGAGTAGGGAGGAGATGGAGGAGAAACTGTGATCAGAATGTATTTTGTGTGGTTATGAGTCTCATCTTTTTCATTGTGTTTTACCTAAGGTGTCCACAACATTTTCATGTCAAGTTGAATATTTTCCTTTTTTAAAACTTAAGTTTGAGAATACTGATTTTTGAATTTGAGAATAGTTATCTATATTTTTTGCAAATGTTGACCAAAAAGAGTGAATGAGAAGGTCTGTTTACATAGCTCCAAACTGATCTTTCTACTTATATGTGTTATTCTGTTTGTCGCTACTGTCATCTGAAAAGTGAACTGCTTTAGTGTGTGCACACATCTCAACATAGGGATAGGGCTGTAAAGGAAAGCTGTGTACCATCCATTCATATATTTCTTGCCAGGACAAAATGCAGGTTGACCAAGAAGAAGGAGGTCATCAGAAATGTCGTGCTGAGCACACCCCAGAAGAAGAGATTGACCACACCGGGGCCAAAGCAAAGGTGTGTTTTCCTAATCTGTGCTTGTGGATTTGGAGCTTGGTCAGGATTGCACTTCATGTCTGCTTGTTTGGCTGTGTCTGTTTTAGACAAGGTCTCCTGTGTGTAGTGCAGGCCTGTCACACCCTTGTGGTACTCCCTCCTCAGCTCACATGTAGTTGGGTCACAGACCTGCTTCTACCTACCATATCCTGCTGAGATGTGGTGGACAGATAGAACAACTGATCTATTTACTGTATGCTGCCTGCTTTTCAATATACTTAGTAATGTAAACTACAGTGCCAAGAAGAAGCACAGAAAGCCTACACCAAAGTAGGTACATTTCAGAGGTTTACTTAAAAGCTTTTAAAAGAACAAGATATAACATTAAAAGTAAAATTATTTTTTGACAGGGAAAAGGGTGTTTTAATAACTTTTTTTAACTAGAAATTACATACACAGTCTTGGAGAAATGGCAAAACAACACTTCCAAGTGAAGATAGTTTAAATGTGTAATGTTCTGCATGGCATTTCGATCACATCATATTTTTCTCTTAAAAAAAAAATTCTTGCTCTTTGAGGGACAGTACTTAGAGACAGCCTCTAACAAAACTAGGCTGTCTCAAATCAGCTGGCAACAGGATTGTTTACCTTTATACCAAGAAGGTTGGGAAAGCACCTAAACCTGCATGTGGTGTGTGCCCGGGCAGACTGCAAGGCGTTCCTGCTGTGAGACCCAAAGTCCTTATGAGAAGCACATCAGCAGGGCCTATGGTGACTCCCTGTGTGCCAAATGTGTCCACCACAGGATCAAGTGGGCTTTCCTTATAGAGTAGCAGAATCGTTGTGACAGTATTGACGGCACAAGCACAGAGTCAGAAAGCAAAGTAAATATGCAGCTTTTTTAAGTAATAAAAATCAAGCCTTGGTCTATTGAAAAATATCTTTAGGGAATAGAAAGACAAAGTCCCACTAGTAGCCCAGGCTAGTCTAAAATTCATTGTGTAAACCAGGCAGAACTCACAGAGCTCTGCCTGTCTCTGCTTCCAGAGTGTTGGAATTAATGGCATGTGCCACCACACTCAGCTAAAACTATTTGAATGTGAGCACCTGAGCCAGCCGTGGTGCTAAGCAGGGAAGGAAGCAGGGAAGTAAGGTGGCTTACATCTTAATCACATTCCAGGTCTGCTGCTGTGAGAGCACCAGATCCCATTGACTTCTTAGGCCTCCTTTCCTCATTCAAGTCTCTGAATAAGATGAATGTAGGCTGGGGAGATAGTTCATGGTAAGTGCAGCTCCAGCTCCATGCTCCCATCATGACATCTGCTGCCTATACAGAAGTCCAGCTAGACAGCACAGTTGTAGGATTATTTCCTCAGATTTGACAATTATGTAAAACCTGGTAAGATTTCTGCATTGATCAGGGCATGTGTTGGTGATGAGCATTTACAGTGTAGTTTTCCTATTGAGAATGTTACTTTTGACACACAGTTTTCTGTGTGTATATGTTCATTTTCTTAGACACATCCATGGAATTGCTAGACATACTGTGTGGAAGTCAAAAAGGACAACTTGCATATGGGTCCTGGGATTGCACTCGGTTGTCAGGCTTTAGCAGCAAGTGTCCGGTGAACAATCTCAATATCACTATATAGTTTATAATATCACTAGTAGTTTATGAGAAGGGTTCCAATTTCACCATACCCTTAGCTATATTTATTTTCCTTTGCCAAGAATTATAACCATAGTACTGTATGTGAAGTAGTAGTTCATTACAGCTTTGGATTTCCAACACCATATTGCAAATGTAGTAAAGGTTTAGCAGTAAAGTGAATATAAAAGGCTATTAGAATGTGTGTGTGTGTGTGTTTGTGTGTGTGTGTGTGTGTGTGTGCACGTGTATAAACATGGGAGTGATACTGGAAACTGAACCAGAGTTTGTCCATGCTAGACAAGCACTTTACTACTGAGCTTCGTTCCCAGCCCATACTGTCCATACTTTAAAGTATAGAAGACAGCATTAGGTTTGTTTGGCTTTACTTTTTTGTTTCACCTCTAAATTTATATTTGTTAGTTTTAGGAAATTTTACTTTTGATTTGAATTTCTTTTACAGGCACCTCCTTCAGACAAGCAAGATCGCATAAATCAAACTATTAAAAAAGGGAAAATCAAGAGTATTGATCTACCGATCCAGAGTAGCCTGTACAGACAACTGACTCAAGATCTTCTCAATAGTTACATTGAAAATGAGGTATGTGAGTTGGTGTTGCTGTAGACTAGCTCCAATGCACTCTGATACTGTATTGGAATCAAAGGTTGTCTATATCTAGTCAATCTGGTCTGCAATTATTAAGTAATTATAAATGTCATTAAACTGCTTTTGACAAAATAAGTTGTATTAGTACCATATATAATACTTTCAGTTATATGAAAAAGTATCTACTTTAGAGAAAAAAGCCTTCTGAAGTGAATTCTTACCACATCCCCTTTTTTAAGCCAGGGCTCAAGTAGCCGAGGCTGACCTCAAACTCACTGTGTAACTGATAGCCTGAATCCTTGATCCTCTTGCCTTCTACCTCCTAAGTGCTATGATTATGAGTATGTGCCAACACCTCTGGCTCCATCTTTTGTAGCCTTTAAGAGTAATAAAATAACAACACCCCCCATTTGTTCTCTTGTTTGGGGGATTCTTTGTCTTGTTTGGGGGAGATGTTGATACAGGGTCTTCCTGTGTAGCCCACACTGCCTTGAATCTTCAGATCTTCCTTCCCTCTGCTTTCTGAGTTCTGAGATGACAGGCATGTAACATGTCCCCTGGCCTACCGAGCCCCCTTCGTACGTGTGTGATACTTAAAGATTGTCCAGAGTGCTGATTAACAATGATTTAAACTTTCTTGCCATTGTTAACATTTCTACCTGCTCTCGTCTATTTTCATGTTTAGCTCCAGTCTATTGAGAAGTGAGTTCTTTCTTTAGTAGCAACTGTGAACCATGATTATATTTATCCCTTAAATTTATATTGAAATGGTGTTCTAATTTTACATGTTCCTAATTTCTACTGTTTGAATCATGTTGCACTCAACTGTTTAACTGCCCATCATTACATGAAGAAATTTTGATTTTACAGGGCTTGCTTTTTTAAAGTACCAATGCATAATACCTATTAACAAGGCTCTATTCATGCATAATAATCCCTAAAAATCTCATATACTACTCAGAATTTATGTATTTGGAGCCTAATTTTTCCAAAGGAGTTAACTGTAGGAAACTAAAGTTAAAGTAGGTTTATGTGCAAAATGAGACTTTTCATTAATTTTTAAATGTCTCTTTTTAAATCTATGCTACTGTATCACAGTTTATAAAGGAATCTTTGTGTTTGGAAAACCAAGTACTTTTAAGTGAAATTTTGTTCAAGAATTGCAATTTAATTCTTTCCTTGCTTTTGATCATAACAGTCCTTACCTACCGTCTTTTAAATTCTCAAAACAAACATGATGTGTAGGTTCTTTTAAGGGTTGTAGCTTATGGATGAGAAAACGTTAAGACCATTTTCACATATATATTTTCAAGTTAGTATTCAGCGTATTAGCATTGCACAATGCAATGATCACCACTATTTCCAAAGCTTACGGCTGTCCAAGATGGAGATGCTGTAACATGAAATTCAAACTCCTCTCTCCTCCCTTCTTTCAGTTCTCCTTGAAAACCCATCTGTTTCCTGTCTCCTAAGAGTCTGCCTCATTATGTAGCTTATATAAATTGAATCAAACAATACTTGTCTTTTGTCCTGGATTGTTTTACTCGGCATAATCTCAGGGTTCACTGATATGTAAAACTTCTTCTAAGCCTCAATTCTGTCATATGTGCACATATATCATTTGTCAGTACATCAGTTAATGGATGCTTCAGTTTATACTTTTGGCGATAATTAATAATGCCTCAGGAAACACTGGCATACAAATACCTGTGAAGTGTCCACTTCCCGTTCATTTGGGTATATCCTCAAGATTAGAATTACTAAGTTTAAGGGAAATTATCATTCTGAATTTATATTCATTTATTTAATATATATTTTTAATTTATTCATTATTTATTATTTGAGGCAGGGTCTCACTATGTAACTTATGCTGGCCTCAAACTTCCTATGCTGGGATCAGAGGTCTGTACCACTATGCCCAGCTTATAGTTCATTATTTTTGAAGACACTCCACACTGTTCCTGTGGTCTGTGGATATGGAAT
The DNA here is from genome assembly GCA_021653895.1 of Mastomys natalensis. Lineage (NCBI taxonomy): Eukaryota > Metazoa > Chordata > Mammalia > Rodentia > Muridae > Mastomys > Mastomys natalensis. The sequence goes on from JAJTUV010000203.1 coordinate 69,324, forward strand.
GTTTTATTGTCTCCAGTGTTCCGGGCTTCAGTTTCTCTACAGTCACAAAGATTCTATTCTGGTTTATTTTTTAAATATGCTCCTATTAGGAGGTATGAAGTGGTATCATGGTTTTAACTAGCAGTTCTCTAATGTGTGTTGTTTTGACAATCTGAAACATTTTAATAGGGGAAGATGATAATGCAGGATAAATTAGAGAAAGAAAGAAATGATGCTAAAAATGCAGTGGAAGAATACGTCTATGATTTCAGAGACAAACTGGGTACTGTCTACGAAAAGTTCATCACTCCAGAGGTAAGTCTAAGGTTGTAAGAACCACTTGAATATTCACTCAAAAGTCCTACTATGAATTATGTTTAAAAGTATGTCAAATTTGATGTCATTGTTCATCTCCTATGTGGAGATGATTCTTAGTTATTTTTCAAGTTGCAGAGGAATAATGAAAACATGTTTATGAATTAAGGTCAGAAGATTCTGGCATTGAGCTAAAGAGCATCTCAATGATTTTTTTCTAAGAAAGGCATTTGTAATTAGTATCTCTTAAATGTGTAACTTAGGACATGAATAAGCTGTCTGCAATGTTAGAAGACACAGAAAATTGGCTTTATGAAGAAGGAGAAGACCAACCTAAACAAGTTTATGTGGATAAGCTTCAGGAGTTAAAGGTTAGTAGATTGCTGCAAGGGGTAGGTGACTATTAACTGAAGACTTTTGTAAAGATTAGACGTAAAAGAATCGGTATTTAGTTTGGTTTGTTTTGCTTGGCATGGTGGTACATGCCTTTAACCTCACTCAGCTCTTTGGATATACAGAAGCTGTGGATCTCTGTGAGTTTGAGGCCAGCCTACTCTACATAGGGAATTCAAAGACAGGAGGGGCTATACATAGAGATCCTGTCTCAAAATAAAGTAAAATTTGAAACCCAAGTTTTTAATTTGTGAATTCTGCATGTAGTAGAATGGTCCTTATTGTCTTTTCGAGTGGTTCTATGCAGTTAGCACTGCAGAGCTCCAAAGTACTAAACAACCAACCAAAGAGTACACATGGAGGGACCCACAGTCCGGCTACATATGTAGCAGAGGATTGCCTTATCTGGCATCAGTGGGAGGGGAGGCCTTTGGTCCTATGGAAGCTTGATGCCCCAGCATAGGGGCATGCTAGAGTGGTAAGGGAGTAAGTGGGTGGGTGGAGGAGCACCCTCATAGAGGCAAAGGGGAAGGGGGATGGGATAGAGGTTGCAGAGGGGAGACCGGGAACGAGGACAGCATTTGAAATGTAAATAAATAAAATAACCAATAAAAAAATCTTTTAAATAAAAAAAGACTTCATAGCAGCTGTGGTTTGTCTCCATGAGCTGAAGATGGTCAACATTCCAGTGTGAATGGAGCAAGGGTTCATGAAGCCCTACCCATAAGCAATGAGCTACTTTGTCTGTTGGCAGCTTCTGAGAAAGCAGGGGTCGGGGGTTCTTTTGAAAATGTGGCCACTGGTTGCCCATGTTCTAGTAGATGGCTCCAAATAGAGGAGAAAGGGAAAGCAGCAGCAGGAGGAGGAAGAGGAGGAGAGAAGGAGAAGACAGTGACATGAACATGGGACAGAGATATGTTTGTGTTAGGAAGGTCCAGGTGGAGGAGTGTAACAGAGGCCCTTACTACAACTGACACCATGATGTAAGTACTATTTAAGTGAACCAGCACATAGGCAGTACCACCTGCCAAAATGAGCACAAAGTCCTAATCTATCAGAGTCCATAGTTCTGGGAAAGTCCACAGATCTACTAACTTTGCATTCTGGCATCTGTACCTTTGCTTCTGGCTAACTGATTTTGCTAACAGAGGTGTGTCAGCACAGGATGTGGCTTTGTTCTTGAGCCCTGAGAAAAACTCAGGACAGCACTGGGGATCCTGAACATCCAATGTAGTGGTAAACTGGTTAATAAAAAACTGTCCTGTTGGCTAAAAAAGAAAGAGAGAAAGAGAGAGAAAAGAAGGAAGGACTGACATTTTGATTGAGTCTTTTGATTTGAAAATAGTCAAGGGGTAATCCTTAGTGAATGTTTTAGATAAAGAGGATTAAAGTAGGGCCACGTTAACACTTTTCTTTGTGGGAAGACAGAAAAGATGTTTGACTTCGCCTGTTTATCATCCTGTTAGGGACAAGTGTATTCTGTTAAAACTCTATTCATTCTTTTTAAATGTTTATGTTGATAGAAATATGGCCAGCCCATTCAAATGAAGTACGTGGAGCATGAAGAGAGACCAAAAGCTTTAAATGACTTGGGGAAAAAGATTCAGCTTGTCCTGAAAGTGATAGAAGCACACAGAAACAAGGTACTGGGCAGAGCGCCGCTGATGAGTGTTCCTGTAGAAGTCCTCAGCTCCGGCAATGCAGTGTTAGTACTAAAGAGACTGAGCAGACCAAAACTTAACAGCTTTTAGTGAAGAATTAACTTCAGAGGATTCCAGGACAGTTCTAAGCTGAGACTTTCATGTTTTAGAATTCCCTGAAGTCATAGCTTAAGTTTAACCCAGTGGCAAAATCCACTGTTTTCATTTTTGTGTTTCTTATATGAGAAAAAGGTCTTCCTTGACTCTAAACTGACCAACTGTATTTTGCTTCTTGCCTGATTTGTTGTTGATCTTCCATCTGTCATTCATCATCCATAATCTCCTTTTATTCTTTGTACACACCCAAAACTCTTCCATTCCCCACTGTTTTGCAGCTTCAGGCCGGTAATATATGTCATGTGTCCCTTTGGATAAAACAGTAAGTGGCTAGTCATGCATCTGGACAGAGCCCAGCAGACTTAAAAGAGATGACTGGTACTTATAGTCTCCCCTATGTCTTCATTGCTTCTGTTGTGTTTCAGCAGACCAGTAGATAAGGTCTGTTTCAGAAACTTCAGGAGAAACAGACCATCTTTTTGAACTTGTCCATGAGGTCACGGTTACTGGTCACTGTCTGATACTCAGTTATCACCCAGATTTGATCATTGATGTTAGCACTACATTCATGTGCATGAGAGCAGCACTGGAATCACTGAGGCATGATCATCCCAGAAGCTTAGATTCACCAAGTGGTTAGTAAATCTTAAGCACTGTGAATGGGTGGTTTCACACTCTTCTCACCAGGGTATTTAATACCTATGACCTATGAATACTGTTGTCTCAATTCAAATATAAGAAAAATCTGGATGCTTGGGCTGGGCATGGTGGCACATGCCTTTAATCTCAGCTCTCAGGAGGTCTGCAGAGGCAGCCAGATCTCTGTGAGTTCTAGGCCAACCTCATCTACAAAGTGAGTCCTAGATAGCCAGGACTTACTACACAGAGAAATCTTGTCTCAAAAAAAAAAAAAAAAGCATACTAGTCTACACAGATCTACTCCATGGTGGACCTAGGCCTCCTGCACATATGTTGTAAATGTGCAGCTTGGTTTTCATGTAGGTCACAAACATCTGGAGTGGGCTATCCCAAAACATGCAGCCTGTATAAGGAGTATGTCTAGCTGGTGCCTCATCTGCCTCAATGGGAGAGGAAGCACCTAGCCTCTCAGAGACTTAAAGTGGCAGGGTGGGGGATACAGGAGGAGGGGTACTCAAAAAACAAGAGATGGGAAAGATTGTGGGAGAGGGTGACTGGACGGGTTATAAAGTGAATAAGCAAAAAAATAAAATAAAAAAAAAAAAAAGGAGGATGCTTGAGCAGATTGTTGGATTACACAGATAGCAAATGCATGGTAGTCAGGAGTCATACTGAAGCAGCTGGTATCAGTGTGTATACAGCCTCTGTGTGCACATTTAATTCTTTATTTCACAAGTAAGAATTCTGTGTGTTGAAAAGGAAAATTTGTAATTTGGCTAGCCCAATCTTCTTGCATACTCACACACAGTATATTGATAATGGAAATGTAAAGAAGAACGAGGCAGACAAATATCAAGGCATATTTTAAATCTGGCATGATTAGTGCTCCTCTGACTTTAATGGTCATCTTGAGTATGTGGGTTTAAGATATCATCCAAAGCAAATTAAGACTTTATTGGATTAGGCATGAGAGTTCTAATTATGTGCCAGGATGTTTTGTGGTCCTTGACTCTAGCAAAAAGAAAATCTGGACCTGTTTGTTCTCACACATGCTTCAGTTGGAAAATAAAATGCTGGTAAAGGGGCTATGGAAAAGGCAAAGGACATCCAGGAGAGAAGGCCAACCATGAGAGAGAGAGAGAGAGAGAGAGAGAGAGAGAGAGAGAGGAGAGAGAGAGAGAGAGAGGAGAAAAAATTGAGGGAAGCCAGGGCTCAGCATTTATAGAAAGGAAATGTTGTTGAAAACAGAACTGTGGGCTAGTGAGATGGCTTCATGCATCAAGGCTACTGAGCCTGACAACCGAAGTTTAATCCTAAGGTCACATGTGATGGTTCGGAAACACATGACTGCTGTAGATTGCCCTGTGACCTTCAGATATGTGCTACTGTACCACCACCACCACCACCACCCTGTCCCTGACACACACATGCACATGCACACCACTGGGGGGAATCTACTGAAGAAACAATAAAGCTGCTGTGATCTAACTAGGAAGGGAACAGGTGCCTGATCACAGAAGGCCTCGTGGCTCCTGTGTGAGAGGCTGAGATTTACTGTGACACAGGGAACCTGCAGGTTTGAGAGTCTAGAAGCAATATGACTTGACTTAGCTTGTGAAGCATCTAGTAGTAGGCTACAGTCAAGAAATGATGAAAGCTCGAACCAAACAATGAAGGACCAAAAGTGATTAGGTTTTGCATTTATCTTGCTTATAAGATATACGTATAACAGTCCAAAATTACCCCAAAGTTTTTAATATGGATAAAATATAGTGTGATGATATTTTTGAAAATGATCTCTTTATAGTCCCACTTTTTAACTTTGGGGTTTAATCTCAATGCTTTAAGAGGCTAAGCTGAGGATAAGGATAAACCCAGGTGTGGCTAGGTGAGACCCTATCTCAAAACACATGAGGGAAAATACATTAAAAGAAGTTTGTTTTTTTTTTTAAAAAAAAATAATAATAATATTATGTCTCATTCTGTCTTTTTCAAAGGAAATTTGTTTGAGTTGGTCTTCTGCACCTTCTGCTTCCTCCTGCATCTATGGACCCTTCCTCCACTGTGCTTTCATGTCATGCATGTCCTCTTGCCCTTGTCCCCTTCCTCAACACTTCCCCTTCCTGTCCATCCTGTATTTTCTAGGCTATCCATAATCCTTATCAGGAAATCTTGCTCTCATGTTATGTTGCTGCTTCTTTCTGCTATATTGGCTGCTGATGTAAACTGACTTTGGGGTGGTTTCCTAGATGTAGGAGCTGCAGCTGTGTTGTTTACACAGAATTCCATTGTCGTTTTTTATCAAGAATGCAACACCTAGATTTATGGTATGTTCAGAATTGTCTTTCTCCCTCACTCTATGCTTGTGCACCTATTTTCTCCTTAATCTGTATAAATTCTACTCTGTCTTAGCCTCTCTTGCCCAGTGCAGAGCCTCCACCTGTAGTTCTTTTCCAAAGCTGCCTTCTGGGAGTCCTTTGCAAGTCTGCACTGATTTTATATTTTCCCCTAGTCTCTTCAGTTTGTGTCATCTCATGTGTGGCACCTTTACATAAATATACATGAAGTATGTCATAAATAAGAATATGAATGTTTTGGAGAGAAATTATCAATAAGCCATTACTTACCAAAAGTCACTGTCTTCTTTTTCTTTTACCATTTTATTAATTTATAATAGGATGAAAGATATGATCATCTAGATCCTGCTGAAATGGAAAAAGTTGAAAAGTACATCAGTGACTCCATGAACTGGCTAAACAGTAAGATGAATGCACAGAATAAATTAAGTCTTACTCAAGATCCTGTGGTAAAAGTGTCAGAAATAGTTACAAAGTCAAAGGTAAGAAACTCCAATTCCCTTTTAAAACGTACTCTAAATGACGAGTGTGAAAGGACCGCAGTGAGTGTATGGGCTCCGGTGCCATGGCTGGGGGGGTGCGGGGCGGGCAAGAGGACAACTTTGCATTGATTGATTCTCAGCTTGATTTCAGGTGGGTTCAAGGATGGAACTCAGACAGCTAGGCTTACCTAGCAGACACCTTTACCTGCTCAGCCATCTCACTGCCTAAAACTTCCTTTTTAATAAGTTTAAGCACTAAAATATATTTAAGGACTAAAAAATTAATGTTATCACACTCTGAGAAATAATCAACTTACAGAAGAACAATTAAGGCTACACTTTGCTTTGTTGACTTCAATTTAGTTGTGATGGAGTCTCTATTCTTTTTTTGAAAGTTGCCACACATTGCTGGCTTTTAAGTTCTGAAACTAATACAGAATGAAATAGAGCAATGTGATCAACCTAAATAGTCAGATTCCTTGAGACTTCTAACAACTTTGTTGCAATAGGTCTGTCTTTGGAATGTGAAATCTTCCACTGTGAAATCCTGTTTGTAATTTTATGTAATCTCAGATAAATGTTGAATTTTAATAAACATTGATAATAAAAACGTCAAAAGCTACCGGGCAGTGGTGGTGCATACCTTTAATCCCAGCACTTGGGAGGCAGAGGCAGGCAGATTTCTGAGTTCGAGACCAGCCTGGTCTACAGAGTGAGTTCCAGGACAGCCAGGGCTACACAGAGAAACCCTGTCTCGAAAAACCAAAATAAATAAATAAATAAATAAATAATAAAAAAAAAAAAATCAAAAGTTGTAAAAAGCATGGCAGCAAAACTATGCAAATGGTAATAAGTGAAGACTCTGAGCTAGAGGGCTGACAAAGGTGTGTACCCAGTCACCAAAGATGCAGGTGGCTTTGTCAGTATCATTTGCTGTGCTTGTGTTCATAATCTCTGCCATAGTTACAGGATATGGAACAGTCTTTCCTGGAACATCCTGTCAGAGCATATATACACATATATGTAAAAATTTGAAGTGAGTATATATCTGCTAGCCAAACCTCACAATTCTAGAGATTACTACATAAATTCAAGGAATTGCTACTGTATATGTGATATAGCTATCAAATATGTTTCAGTTATAAAGACATTACAACATATTGTGTAAAAAGAATTACAGAATGTAATAAAATCATATTTGTAGGCATTAAAACACAGCTCTCACTTGAAAGGAAATAAGGACATAATTTATTGTTAATGAACTATAGGTGATCTTGGACCAGAGTTCACTTCCCAGCACCCACATGGTAGCTCACAGCTGTATGTCACTCCAGTTCCAGAGGCTGTGACACCCTCACACAGTCATGAAGGCATGCAAAACACAAATGCACATGAAATAAAGAAATTTAAAATAATTTTTTAAAAATAAGTACAGTAGCCTGGTGCGTGGGTGGTAGCTCACACCTTTAATCCCAGCCCTTTGGAGCCAGAGGCAGGTGAATCTCTGAGTTCTAGACCAGCCTGGAGTGAGTTCTAAGATAGCCAGAGCTACACAAAGAAAGACTGTCTTGAGAAACTAAAATAAACAAATAAAAGGTACAGTCATAAAATTGTTAAATATTAAGTATTTAAATGTATGAGGATGCAAGACAGATAAGAGAACACCAACAAATGTCTAAGTGTTTTGTGTAATATTTGACATGGCTCATTTTTGTTTTCAGGAACTGGATAATTTCTGTAACCCCATCGTTTATAAGCCCAAACCAAAAGTAGAAGCTCCTGAAGACAAAGCAAAAACTAGTAGTGAGCACAATGGACCAATGGACGGACAGAGTGGTTCAGAAACCAACCCAGATCCACCCAAAGGAAGCTCACAGCACACTGACTCTGCAGAGATGGAAGTGGACTAAGTTTCATGTAATTCAAGCAGTGGGTTAACTACAGGGCCCATTCATCCTTTATGCCCGGTACACACAACATATGTTCAGTTGTTCTTAACTACTTTTGTCATTTGTTTTTTGGAGTAGTTTTGAAAAGTGTCTATATTGAGTGCACTATTGCTGTCCATTGCTGCTGTGAAGCTTTAGCTGAATATAGATGTACAAATCAGTTTGAGCTCTCCTTACATACTTTGTGTCAGTATGCAGGACTGCTATGTACTCGGCAACCATCCACTGTAGTCACAGCTTTACTTGCATAGCCCTCAGCTCCTCTACACAGGAAGGGGATACTGCGTTGCTCTTTTGTTGCAGAGGCAGGGGGTTAACTGCATTATTATTGTGAAAACAAACTGAAAATGATGTGGTTTAGAGCCACCAGCACTGACCCTTTCCTAGTTTCCCTAATGCTATCACTTAAATATTAAAACAAACAGGAGGTTCTGACTACCCTAGACCATCTTACTGCGACGCCATAAGGAATCCAGTCTTGTCATCACACAAACGATCTAAACGACACTCAGAGTGGAACAGTGCAGTTTGACATTTGGATAACACCAGCATTTGCTGCTTTTGTTGGTAGCATGGATTTATGTTTTCTCAGAGTAACTTTTCACTTGTTGATCTACTTGTCCAAAAGACCAGCTGCTGCTACACTAATGCTAAGCCTATGGGAACTCACTGTTGACCTGCTCAGGTGTGCATCTGTGATGCTGACAGTCTTGGTTCAGTTTTGATAGTTGTGTTGGTTTTCTTAATTGATTTTTGTTAATAATACCTTAATCTGGGGTAGGGAGACGTTGCACAATGCATTGCATTATATATACCTATCACTGATTTAATGTTCCAATGTAGATAGACACTATTAAATAAGCAGTAATTCCTTGAAAGGAGTACCTGTACCAAGTCTTAGGAAATAATGCTTGTAATAAACTTAACTGTGTTACATCAGTAGGTAAAATACATAATGTTACATAGTGTAATATGATATGATGTGATTAAATTATAGTTCCTGCTGTTAAATTGCCTTTTGAAAACTTGGCTCCAGGGTTGGTGCTTCTTAAATGGGGAAAGGCACAGTGAACTTTAGCCATATTAAGGACCTAGTCTGTGGTTTATCACCAGACTTGTTCACACCAGTTATGTCCTGAGCCTTAGAACTGTTTTATTTAACCGCGGGGAAGGCTGGAGTGATGTTTCAGTTTTCAAGGGACAGAAGCAAGACAAAATGCATGGGCCCTCGTGTTCCTAATGCTGTTCACTGAAGGGCAACTTCAGTTACAGTTCTCAGAGGTTCTTTGTTTCCCAAAGCTAATCTTTATATTAAACACAATGCTGACTTTTTCTTACGTAGCTAAAGACCGAGCGTATACTATCTTTAGGGATAGTCATTTCTCAAATGAGTTCTCTAATAGAGATTTTGTTCCTACAATGTAGTCTGCACTGAAAGGAGAATGTAGGAGGGTAGAGTGGTCATTTGCAGGAATTCTTATTCAGATTTGTGGGGTAGATATCATCCCTTTTTATTAAGAAAATCATATAGTTCCAACATATTTTAAATGTCTATGTCTTTCATTACAGTAAAACCATTAGATCCAATGAATGAAGAAATACATTTTAAGTAGATATGAGTTACTTTCAATTTGTATGGTAAATATATACATAGGCCCATTTCAGAAAAAAAAAAAAAATCATGGCTGTAAAGGGAAGATGTAACCACACAGAGATTCTATAGCTGCTTCCTGGTAATCACTTACACTCATAAGGAGCTGTTCCTCAGGACCTGTTGGAAATAGAAGAAACATCTCTCCATGACCTGAATGTTCAGCAGAGCCTCAGGTTTTTCATTCTGCTATTAAGTCACTTTCAAGTAGTTAGTTTAATGTTTTAGTCAGAGAAAAATAAACAATTATATAATATCTCATTTAATAAGTATAGTACATACAAAGATAATCTGTATACCACTTTGATGTGACTGTTTAAAACAAAAACCTATGCTATTTAAAAGAAAGAAAATGTATTTTCTTTAGTAGTATTGTGTAGATAGTATGATTCAACTCATCTTTAATATACATTGAAATAGGTAATGCTAGATCCAAGAGTTTTCAAAGCAAAAGATGCAATTTTAAAGAATACATAGCCAAAGCAATGTTACTATCCATCATACTACTTAAAAACGGATAGGAACTAAAAATATAAGTTAGTATGGTTTAATTCTTAACGTAAAAATTATCTTCCTTTAAGAAACCAACTGTTAAACCAGGTGTGGTGGACACACCTTTAGTCCCAGAACTAAAGAGGCTGAGGCAGGCAGATTTCTGAGTTTGAGGCTAGCCTGGTTTACAGAGCAAGTTCCAGGACAGCCAGGGCAATACAGAGAACCCTGCCTCAAGCCATCACTACCCGAAAAAAGAAATAAATCCTTAATAACCAACTATACAAAGACTGTTAAATGATATAAAAAGGAAGGAAGGAAGGAAGGAAGGAAGGAAGGAAGGAAGGAAGGAAGGAAGGAAGGAAGGAAGGAAGGAAGGAAAAAAGAAACTCATGCAGCAAGATAGGTTGCAAGCACCCAGGAATGGAGATAAAAGGATTCTGCACTTTACTATGGCCATGCTGGATTACACTGAGATTCTACCCCAGAAAACAATTCTTTAGCAGCATACAGAATTTTTAAATTCTAAAAAGCTACAAACATCAAATAACTCAAGTACTAGAATAACATGTCAGTTTTAAAACAGTAACTAGGTCTTTGCTGGGTTGGAGGTGGACATCAAGTGATTATTTCCTAACAAGGAATCTTTAAATATTAGAGCTCGATAATCAATTTAAAGACAGTGTTAAGGCACTCATAGTGGCAAATGCCTCTTATCCTAGCACTCCTCAAGCAGAGGCAGACAGATTTCTTGAGTTCAGGCCAGTCAGGTGTACATAAGGAGCTCTAGGTCAGACAGTGCTACATAGTGAAACTTTATCTCCAAAAAAAATATTTTTAAGCGTTTTATCACAATTAGCCATCTGTGGCTTAGGAGAAATCCACCTGAAAAGGTGAGAGTCCTTGAAAGAATGATTGATCAGCTAGATCAGTGTGGCCTAAACTAAGTAAAATCATTTTCCCATTCTTAGACATTTGAAATGTAATTGGTGACCTTTGAAACAATTCCAGGAGGCATTCTCATGTGGTTTTGATACCTAGGGTTGGTAACTCAGACAAATTAAGTCCTTAGTACTAATTTTATGAAACAGGACTGGGGTGGGGACAGCTCTGGCTTAGAGGGCCTCATTAACATTCCTAACACTGGGATAGAACCCTATGCAAAAAAAAAAAAGTGTCCAATTTTAGAAGGCTTAGAGGTGACTCATTTTAAATATACACAATTGTTTTATGATATTTGGTTTTATGAAATTTAATGAAAGAGCTAATTGATTTTTTAGTATGTATTTGAAGATGTGGATGACTTACAAGAAACACAAAGAAAGGTGCTTATAGAGTCTGGTTCTAATCATTGTTTCCTCTTTCTCGATTCCATATTTTTAACAACCCTTTAACAAAACTAATTTTGAAGTATCCAGGAAATTTTAGAGGACACAGACATTTGACCAAAAAATTATCAACTTTAAACATTTATTTATGGTTTTTTGTCAAGATTTAATCTAAATATTTTAAAAGTAATTCCAAGGAAGCATACAAGATTTTCTTTTGTTTAAAATAACAAATTTAATGTAAATCAAAGACGAGCATTTTAACTAAAAACTGTAGTTCTTTAACCATCATATTTCTCTTTAAAGTACACAAAATTAAATTCTTAGATCTGGAAAGATAGCTCAGCAGTCAAGAACATTGGTTATTCTTCCCCAAGGACCAAGGTTCAATTCCCAACATCCACATGACTGCTCATAGCCACCTGTAACTCCATTCCCAGAGGAATCAGTGCCGTCTTTTAGCCCTGCAGGCATTGCAGGCACAAATATAACATTCAGGAAAACATTCATACACATAAAATAAACATACAATCTCAAAAAATATATATTTTTCACATATTCTGTCTCTCCTAACAAACTCGCACTGGGCTTATATGACTGCCAAAATCTTTGTTAAGTTTCATGATGTGTTAGTACACTGTTCTATTGCTGTAAAGAGATGCCATGACCAAGATAACTCATATAAAAGAAAGTGTGTAGTTGGGGGCTTGCTTATAATTTCAGAGTTGTCTATTTGCATAATGGCAGGTAGGCAGGATGGTGCTGGAGAAGTAGCTGAGCATTACATCCTGATCTATAGACATGAGAGACAGAGACAGGCACGGGGCCTTGTATGGTCTTTTGAAACCTCAAAGTCTACCCCCAGTAAGGCACTTCCTTCAAAAGACCACACCTCCTAATCCTAGTAATCCTCCTCAAACCAGTTCTATTCTCTAGTGACTAAACCTTCAAATATGAGCCTGTGGGGGTCATTCTCATTCAAACCACTAAACATGGCAAAATTCTTAATTATTTTAAACAGTAAAGGGGCATCTAGAATGTTAAGAATGTTGAAAATCCAGTTGCTTCAAAGGAAAGTCAAAAACTGTGGAAGTAGTCAGCCTTGTACAGCTGCAAAAGCCTCCTCGCCAACTGGATTCTTAAGGATGCCTCTAGCATATAAGGGTAAATAGTAAAAAGAGGCGGAGGCATATTTGTTAAAATATATTGAAACCAGGAGCTTTCAAATCAAGGAGCCAAAAATAGTAACTAAATCATGACTATCTGATGCATGATACAGTTATATCCATGGTACTACTGAAAATAACATGACCCTTGGAGTATAAAGCTATGTCACCCAAGTCACAGGATGATTATTAAAAAAACATAGACAACGAAAAACATATCCTATAGGATATCTCTTATCCTATAGAGATGACGAGTTATAACATGCCTTAAATTGTATTATAGAATTTAAATAACTAGCTTTCACAATTGGTTTGTATGTATGTAAAATGTCATTTAAATGCTGTTTTCAAATGCATTGCTCTTAGAACCTTGATTTTTCCTTTAACTCTTTCATGATATTTAAAGCATGCAACTGCCATGTTGATGTTTAAATTGGCAGTTTAGATAACTTGAGCCCCTTTCCCCTTATATTTAAAGAGACTAGATCTTGATATGTAGTCCTGGCTGGCCTCCAACTTGTAATCCTCCTGACTCAGCCTTGAGTGCTGGAATTAAGTGTGTGCCACCTTGACCAGCCCTTTGTTTCCTTTTTAATACTAAGCCTTACAGTCAGGATTTGGAACTCTTACATCATATGTAATAAACCAGGATGAATATTACATATTTATCATCTCCAGGTTTAGTAGTGACATTGAAGTAGTTCTGGACCCAAAGAAGTCAGTTTGTGAATGTTGTCTGTTAAGTATGACAAAATAATAAGGGTCAGAAGATCAACATAAAAAGCAGACACCTTTGATTTCTGATTAAGAAAAAGCACTCTACATTTTTTTTGAAGTTTCCTAAGTTTGTTCCTTCTGAGAGATTAAGTGAAAACACCTTTAAAATCAAGTCATCCTGCTTAGAATGTACATGTTAAAAAGCAATTTAAGATGAAAAACTAGCTTTACAGTGTACATTTTTCTCTAAAATAAACTTCTGTGGCTTGGTGTCTTAAAAGAAGAGTCCTAATGTGAAATGGTCACCTCTTAGATTTGAGAGGAAGAAGCCACTGTTAACTGTGTAGTGTTATATCACACTACACACAAGTTTTTGTTTTGGTCTGGTTTAGCTTTGGCTGTCCTGAAATGAAACTCACTATATAAACCAGGCTTGCCTCACAGAGATCCTCCTGCCTCTGTCTCCTGAATGCTGGACAAAAGTATATGCCACCACTGCCTAGCCAGAACAGTTTTTAAAGAAAGCTGTGTTAAATTGTCCAGTTCTGGTAAAGTCTTTCAGTCATCTTCACAACCATTATTACAACCATATACAAAGGGACTCTATTCCAATCATTCCTGTACAAGGACTTTTGACAGTTTAGTTCTTAGTAACTAGTCTTAGTTTTCTTCCTTTTAGAAGAACTGTACATTTGATCTCCCAGTTCTGTTTGCAATGCAGTGCAGAAAACTCTAATCAGATGTGACATGTTTATAAAATAATTTTGACATAACAGACATGAACAGACATAGAATGGCTTTCAATGTTAATATTCTGTAAGTATTTTGGAATTTGACTGGTTCACAAATATATACACAAGATGCTTGCATATGGAATGATAAAAGCATATAAAGCATTTCCTGTATACGTAAATTGCATCTTCATACTAGCAAACAGTTAACAATTGATAATAAATGCAATTCAGTTTTGGATGTCAGTCCACATTGTCAAGAAGTCATGTAATAATAATAAATACATATTCTACTTGTTCCTTGAACCATGAGTTTTGCACACCAGAGGTTTAATGTTTAAGTGTTGAACTTTACTCACTGTATGAGACACTGATGACAGGTTAACAAATCTTCTTATATAAGGAATCTGCATAACAATGGGTTTTTTAGTAATTTTCAGACACTTGATTCTGAAGATTCATATGGTAGTTTTTGAGTTTTAGATGTGTTAATGGACAAAAGCTTGAGAGTGAAGAAAAGCTTTGGAACTTCTCAAGTTGAGAAGAATTTCTGCCCAGGTCCTCTGTTTGACTTGCTGCCCCTGGAGCTGGCAAGGTGGTTCAACCAATAAAAGCACTTGCTATGCAAGCCTGAGAACCTGAGTCTGCTCCCTAGATCTCATGATGGAAGAGGTGATACCAACTGTACAAAACTATCCTGACTATGGCATGCATGTGCATACACACATACATGCAAAATAAAAAGGAACTGCTAGGCCTGGGCCTGGGGGTGTCTCATTAAAATGCAAGTGTAAGCGTGTGGATCCAGAGCACCCACTTAAACAAAACAGCGCAAAACAAAACTGGGATTAGTGGCACTGAGGAAATGGACGCAGAGATCCCTAGAACTTGATGACCATTTGGTAAGCTGCAGGTTTAGTGAGAAACCACATCTCAAAGCAAGGTGTGGTACTGTACATTTTTAATCCCAGTACTTGGGAGGCAGAGGAAGGACGATCTCTGTGTCTCAAGGCCAGTTCTGGGTACAAAAGTAATTGCTATTCCTAATAAAAATATATATGTGTGTGTGTGTGTGTGTGTGTGTGTGTGTGTGTGTGTATGTGTATGTGTTGTGTGTGTGTGTCTGTGTGCTCCTGATAAGGAACATTAATAAAAAATAATTGCTGTTCCTGTTAAAAAATGAATATAGTATATGCAATATTAATCTTCTGAGAGGATTAAGATAGCTTGTAAAAAATAAAAGGAATGTATCCTTAATCTAGAAAAACATACCATCCACTTTAAATTTCCAAATTATCTCAGCCACAGAGTGATGGTGTGGCGCACTCCTTTAATCCCAGCACTTGGGAGGCTGTGACAGGTGGATCTCTTCAACCTGGATTACAGAGCAAGATCCAGGACAGTCAGAGCTACGCAGAGAAGCCCAGCTCAAAGTCTCAATGAAATGTACATATTCTAAAGTCTTAGATGGTTGAGCTACAGTTCAGCTGCTCATGAGTTGAAATTTTGAAAGTTAAAAAAAAACTATGTAATATGAGAGGAAAGAGAATGTTTTAGAGGTAAAAAGGGACTGTTCTATTATATGTATGTCTTTAATTTATCGTCAAAATTTCCCCCTTTGGATAAAGAAATAGATTGAAGATGGTTCACTCAGCCCAGAAATGTCACAGGCAGCATGAAGTCAGCAGTGTGAGCATGCTTTCTTCCACAAGGTGCTTTGGCCACCTGTTTAATCTCACTGTCAACAGAGCAGGATAAAACTGATTTCCTTAGTGATTAGAGATGACAAGAACATTAAATTAATAGAAGATAACTTAAACCTAATTGTACTGCATTGCTAAAAAGAAAAAAAAACATTACATTAAAATCACTTTAAAAAGTCTAGTAGCCAGGTGTGTACTAGTGAGACAGAGGGAGGGTGTCCATTGCAAATAAGTACAAAGTCAGGGCTATAGAGACCTTGTCTTAGTAAGCAAATAAAAACCTAAACACGGATAATTACTTAGTGTCATATATTTGCCAGTTTGAAGAGTATTTTGTGGCTTACAGAAAGACCAAAAAATAATGTAGTAGAGAAAAAGTTAGGCTAAGAACATACCAAAAAGTAAGTGAAAGGCTCAGATAAAAAGTGATTCTATGGTTAAAAAAATTTTTCTTTTAATATTAGTATAAATGAAACATTTAGAACATAAAGAGGGTGTGCTTTGATTATAGATAATTCACCAGAAATATATCAGTTCTGACACAAGTCTCAGGATATACAAAGTAATTGGCAATGAAGTAATATCAGAAGGCAAATATATAAAACAACAAAAAGTAACTGGATGTCATGGATTTATATCAATAGTCATAGAGTTTTAATGGATTCTGACAAACTTTAAATACACGTGAAATATTTACAAAAACACTGAGGCCACAAAATAAAGCCGAGGAATACCAAAGACAGCTGTAAGACTTTTAAGCAACAGTCTAATTCATCTATGAAACTAGATCTGGTGGCACAAATCTAAAATCTACATCTGGAATTCAAGGCCAGCCTGTGTCAAAATTTTATTTGCCTATTAAGACACTGCAAAAGAAATTCTATGTGCCAATGTGCTTGAAATTAAAATTCTAGAATGTTAAATCATAATGAAAATTGAGAGTGCTTCTATGTAAACATTCCTTAAACTACAAATGAACCCATTAAATTCCAGGTTTTTGTTTTTGACGTGCAGTCATTCCTGTGTGTATGTAAATTACATGTTAGTTATAAAGTATCTCTTCACACAATAGCACAAGCTCCATAGGGCAGGCATAGTTGTTTTCAAGCAGCTTTGAGAAAGTCTAGCATACAATGAGATCACCTTTTTTGTTTTTAGATTTTACTTTTATAATGTGAGTATATGTGAGTATAGGTTTGTATGTGTGAGTGCCATGTCGATAGAAGCCAAAAGATGGCGTCAGAGTCCCTGGACTTAGATAACAGGAGGCTAGTTGACAGCAGTGAGTACTGATAACTAAATATGACCTCTCCCACAGCAGCAAGTTCTCAATCACTGTGTATCTCCAACCCCTGGGATGTTCACAGTAACTTGAAAAGCATGGGCCAAGAACTTGTGAAATGATGCTTAGCTTGCAGGATAAAACTGTGGTCATCCATGTGTGGAGATCGGCCTTAATTTAGTTATCTCAAGGATATTACAGCCAAAGACAAAATGGTCCTAAACGAGGACCTCACCTTAGCAGAGAACCTTTCTCAAGTGCCCACTACACCTAGCTCCTATTCCCGACTATAAATTGCCCTTTGAGACACACGCCCTCACTAAGATGACTCATCTTTGTTGCCAGACTCCCTGTTCCCCCAAGTGCCATCTTTGGTTTGCTGTCTTTCCAAATGAATCTTTCCTTGCCTCACTTCTTGTCCTGGAGTCACTGGCATTTGGGGATAGCAGTCTATCCCCTAACACTATTAGGGGATTTAATCTCTATTTAAAGGAGATAAAACACAGACTAAGAGATAACATACTATTGGGGGCCTTCAAAAAAACTAGTCATTACTTTGGATTTCGTTGCATCTGATTTTAAAATCTCAGGAAAATTAAGCTAAAACAGCAAACCTCTGCCAGTTTATTTACTAATTTGTAATTACCTTTTTGCTTGTAAAGATCCTTACAATTACTCTTCAAAACATTTTAAAAATACAATGACTTAGCATAAGTCACTCACATATGGCACAAAATTTGTGAGATTGGCAGCCCAGGTTACCCTGGAACTCCTTAGAGTGTGTCGCTGTGTCCAGCTTTTAATATCTGTCTGGGCAGTGGGTTGCTGGGAAAGAAGGAACTGGAACCCAAGGTCATGTGCGTGCTTGGCAAGCATTTTACCACTCAAGTACATCCCGAGGCCTTATTTTACTTTAAAGCAGAGTCGGTATTTTCCCTATACAGTTCATCTTAAAGCACCACGCATTAATAGCTGTAAAAAGGAAAATAGGTGTACGTGGTGGGGGGGCGGGCTGTTCTAAGGAAGGTAATGGACTTTTCCTCCTAGTTCTCTTTAGGTCAAGTCTAAACACTTAAAGATTTGTGTGGGGAAAGCCAAAGCCCGGCGCGTGCTAGGGAGGCCCTCTGGGATTGCGCTCTGCTCCGGGCTCTGAAACTGTGTCGTCCCTCAGGTCAAAACGTAACCTACCAACTACAAACATCCATTGTTAGCGTCCGCGTTTTGGCCAGTCTCACTCTGACCGCTTTCCGTCGTACCCAAGAGTCCGGCCTAGAACGCGGAAGCTCCTGCTACGCATGCGCGTCGGCCTCAGCCTCTCAGAAGTGGCGAGTGTGCTGACGTCACCGCCAGTCTGGCTCGTTCGGAGACCGGCGGGAATTTTTCAAAATGGGAGCGCCGAGGCGCCGCCCCGGCCTCCGGAGGTACCGGGGGTACCTTTCGGCGGCGTCGGCGGCGTCGCCAGCGGCGGCATAGAGAAGGCATCCTGATGGGCGCCAAGACCTGCTGGCTTCTCGGAGCGCTGTCTCGGAGGGACTGCGAGACTGGCGATCCCGGGGCGCAAGCGGCTCGGGAACATGGCGGCGTGCATCGGGGAGAGGATCGAGGTGAGGCGGCCTCTGGTATTCGGGGGCCGACTGAGCTGAGGTGAACCGAGCGCAGTGTTGAGGGAAGATCCGCTATGGCTCGGTACAAACACACGTGAGACAAGACGGGCGAGCGGGCTCAGGCTGCGGCGCTCACTAGTGCTCAGTGACACCGGTAAAGCGGGGATGCCGCGGGCAGGCACGGTGGTGGGGCGGACTGTAGAGAGACCCGCGAAGCCGCCCGCCCCTCGGAGCCCCGCCCGGAGGGGAGCGCCTGGTACCCAGCAGGTGTGTCTCCAGCTGTGCCCCGCCCGGCCCGGGCCCTTGGCGTCGGGTCCGCACTCCCGCCTCAAAGCCGCGCTCCGCCTGCCCCCTCCCCGGGGACGGCGGTTACCGTGGCGGGAGCTGCGGCGGGAGCCTGATGGACCGGAGGAGGCACCCGAGCTAACCAGCTTATTAAGTCCTTAGCCTCTAACCGGGCGGAAGCTCAGAAAGTCTCAGAGCATCAAGATGCCTTCCACCGCAGACACCTGCATCATCGAGGTGTGGCAGCAGCTTGAACTATGTCTCATTTTCTCTCTGGCCCATTTTACATTCCAGCCCCTACCCAACTTTCTTACTTTCTAGTTCTGCGATTCCTCACTTGTAATCTTTCATTTTTTAAGGACTTTAAGGTTGGAAATCTACTCGGTAAAGGATCATTTGCTGGTGTCTACAGAGCTGAGTCCATACACACTGGTTTGGAAGTTGCAATCAAAATGGTAAGGATGTATTATTGTTTCTTCAGTATTTTGCAAGGTAATAGAGAGCAATAGAGGCATGCTATTTAAGATGTTCCACTCTTTATCTACTAAAGACTGCACCTTGCCACCCTGCCGCATGTGTGCATGTGTAATACGTTGCATAATCCATGACATAACCAAAAGACAGTGCTGTTAAGTGAAGTATCTGAATTTAAGGACATTTAAGAGACTCTTAACCTTGATTAAGTGGAGTTTTTATACTTTACTAGTGTTCAACAGACCAATACATTTTGTTGCTATTGAATACTTAAAGTAATGAGAAGTCAGTAATTTATTTATAATAATAATATGCTCATGTGTGGCTGTAACAGTCCAAGAATGCCATTATGGTCAGCCTGTAATCTTAGCTCTGAAGAGTTAGAAAAAGGAAAATCCTAAATCCAAGGCCAACCTCTGCTATCACATATTGGACATATTGGGAATGTACAGTGCTAGGTGCAAGGGCAGAGCACAGATAACAGTAAATTGACTTCAAAAACTATATAAAAAAGACTTCTTACAATTATAGACTGTTGTTTGAGCTTTTGTCAGGGCTTAGGGGTATAGCTGGGTGGTAGAGTGCTTTTCTCTAGCATGCACTGGACTCTAGATCAAGCCACAGAACCGTAAAAATCAAACAAATAAATCTGGCCTCTTATTTTTAGATAGATAAGAAAGCCATGTACAAAGCTGGAATGGTACAGAGAGTCCAAAATGAGGTGAAAATACATTGCCAGTTGAAACACCCCTCTGTCTTGGAGGTAAGATACAAGATGTATTAAAGTAGGTAAGGAAAGCTGGATACTTTGTGTAATTGACTGCACCCATTTCTGTTTTAGCTCTATAATTACTTTGAAGATAACAATTATGTATACCTGGTATTAGAAATGTGCCACAATGGAGAGATGAACAGGTATCTAAAGAACAGAATGAAACCTTTCTCAGAAAGTGAAGGTGGGTGTCTTTTGGGGTTTGGGATGTGGAATTTGTCTCTCTCTTTTTTCTGTTTGGTAAAACATGGCGTTTCAATGTGTGGTTTTGAAAAAATGTGCTATTTTATAATATTTATAAAAATTTTATATTGTCGAGGCAAGGACTCTACTATTTAGCACTGGCTGTCCTAGATCTAGAATTCACTATATAGATGAGGCTGGCCTCAAATTCACAGAGTCCTGGGATTAAAAGTGTAAGCCACTACACCCAGCTTAGTAATGCATTTTTATTTTGTGGGGCTTTTGGGTTTTTTTTTTTTGGTTGGTTTTTTATTTTATTTATTTATTTATTTTTGCATGTATTGAGACATACCTGCATGTGTGTGTGAACACTGTATTGTGCCTGGTGCTCAGGAGTCCAGAGGAAGACATTAGATCCCCTGGAAGCAGATTGTGAGGCACCATGTGGGTGTTGGGAATCCAGGTCCTCTGGGCTATCCTTTCAGCCTCAACAATGTTCTGTTTTTAAGGCACGTGTATGAGTGTGCCTCTGTAGATGAGGATGTGAATGTGTGTGTGCGTAGGTGCCCCTGCCCTTGGAGGGTTAACATGGATGCTGGGAATAGAGTTTGGGTTCTTTGCAAGAATAGTATGGTTTTGTTTGGTTTTTTTTGTTGTTTTTTTTGTTTTTTTTTTTGGTTTTTCGAGACAGGGTTTCTCTGTGTAGCCCTGGCTGTCCTAGAACTCACTCTGTAGACCAGGCTGGCCTCGAACTCAGAAATCTGCCTGCCTCTGCCTCCCAAGCACTGGGATTAAAGGTGTGTGCCACCACCGCCGGCCAGTATGTATTTTTTTTAACAGCTGAGTTATCTCTCCAGCCACAGATAAAACTATTTTAAACTAAAAAGGGAGAATCATCCCCACAAAAGCTGGTATTTATAAATCAGGTATTACAAAAGTAGATAAATTTGTAAGCCTTCTGTTCTTTAAAAACAAATTTAAATTAAATCATTAGTAACAATTTATAGTAAATCCTTTCAAATCTGGAAAACTACGTAGAATGTTTTTGACTAACATTTCCAAATAAACATTGAGAACATTTATTATATATGAAAGGTCTGAAATGCAGAGAACTATGCTCATTATTTATTGCTTATTAGCTTACTACTCAACTTCCGAAAGCATAGAGTGATTCAGACTCCCTAGAGGATATATCTTTACAATGCAGATTTTTAAATGAACATAGCAACAAACCTTTTTTCCACGTAATATTTTTCTGTGAAATACAAAATGAATTTCAATTTGTCCCTCCATTTTCTCAAATCAGATAAGCTCCATATGTTGTTAAACTACTGTTTTGGGGTTGTTTTTTTTTCTTCCAAACTACAGCTGATACTGCAGATAGAGCTAAGGAATATGGGTGCTGATAACTTTTGGTTTTGTTTTTAATATCCATTATTCATTTGTATCTTTTGTGATATGATCAGAGGTTAGCTCTAGGGATTGGCCGTCTGTTTGTATCAGATGGGTTCTAGAATCAAACTTAGGTTGTCAGACTTGGCTACAAGCACCTTTACCTGCTGAACTATCACACTGGCCTGATAGATCTTTTTATACATTTAAATCATGGACCGGCGGGGTGGGCAGCCTTTAATCCAGATTGGAGCGACAGGCGGATTCTGAGTTCAGCACTGTTACGACGAGTCAGACACCGATAACAGAATACCCTTCCGAAAAAAAAAAAAAATAAATCTGTTGAAATAGTTGTCACACATACTAATTGTGAAAATTGATAACTTTTTCTTAAATCTAGGTATAGTTTCCTGAGAAATAATATAACTAGAGGGGTTGGTCATACATATAGTTTGGTACGTATGTTCAAAATGCTTGGTAATTTTTATAAGCATTTTATTAAGACAATATTTATAAGGAAAAAAAATATCTGTTAGACTGAACTAAACTTAAAAACTTATATATAACCAAAGATACACTCCCCTCCCACCAATAAAGTTTAAGACAAAGATGAAAAGAACATATCTGCAAAATAAGGCTAGGGCTGTAATTCAGTGTAGCATGTTTAATTAACATATGCACCAAGACCTGGGTCCCTATTTTCCACTGACAAATTTGTGTGTAGTGCATATAACTAAAATAACTCATGTTGAAAAACTAAAGGTGTACCTAAAAGGGAAAGAATAATCAAATAAGAAACTAGAAAATATGAGCAGACTATTTACTAAGCTCAAATAGCTAATAAACATGAATGCATAGACTCAATAGTGGTCATGAGGGTCCTAACCAAAATAATGAAAGACCATTTCCACATAAAGCCTAACTTACCAAGGTATGAAACTAATACATTTTTATGTCTTTGATGTGTGTTGGGTGTGTTCACAGAGAGACTCACATATAACACAAAAAGTAAGCACAAGAATGTTTTTATTTTCTGAAATCTTGTAAAACATCATGGAATTACACAAATGTCCAATGGGAATTAAGTCAAATTTTATTTAAAAAAATCTGTGATATATTGTTTATAAGAAACAACTTTGAAATATGCTAAAGAAGGAAAGTAATGAAACTACTTTGATACCATTTTTTTAATATTTTAAAAGCATTATGTGTCTGTAGCTTTATATGTAGTTATGCAGAAACATAAGAAGTATATAAAAATGTTTACAGTGGAGGCTGTGTGTAAAGTTCTTGCCATGCAAGTGTGAGAACTGGGGTTTGGTCCCCAGTACTCAAGGAAAGACTTGGGTGGATGTGGAAACCTGCTAATTGTACTTGGCACTTAGGAACTAGAAATAAGATTCCCCCAAGCAGCTCACTAGCTAGACTACTGGAATAGGTGAGTTCTGCATTCAAGAGACTTGCTTCAGTCTGTAAGATGGAAAGTGATTGAGGAAGGTTGAGTAATTTTATCAACCTCTGCCCATCGTGCACACATGTCTACTCATAAATAAGTAAGCATACACATGTATACTGCACAGGTCAAAAAGAAATTTTATGCTAAATACTTTGAGGCAGAGTTTGGGAAGCATTAAAGACATATACTTTTGTTTTACAGGTAATATACTTATGAATTGTTTGTACAATTCAAAAAAATGTTTTGTTGTGGATATCTAGTTACCTAGGTAAAACACTTTCAACTAGTATAAAAGTTGGATTCTTTAGCTCATAAGTTAGAAAAAGCAAAGATTAAAAGGAGCGCCTTGTTTTCTTAAGGGGAATTAGATACCATTATATTGATAGAGTGGTGTTTTAGTTGATAAAGCTAATCTGCAAGTTAGAATTTTAATATTCTGGCATGTATACTAGGTTTTATTGTGTATTCTAAACACTATATTTCCCAGAAGTTTTAAATTGTAAGTTCTCTTTTTTTCCATCTTCACAGCTAGGCACTTCATGCACCAGATCATCACAGGAATGTTGTATCTTCATTCTCATGGCATATTACACCGGGACCTCACACTCTCTAACATCTTACTTACCCGGAATATGAACATAAAAATTGCTGACTTTGGACTAGCAACGCAATTGAATATGCCGCATGAAAAGCATTATACACTATGTGGGACTCCTAATTATATTTCACCAGAAATTGCAACTCGAAGTGCACATGGACTTGAATCTGATATTTGGTCATTGGGCTGTATGTTTTATACATTACTTATTGGAAGACCACCTTTTGACACTGATACAGTCAAGAACACATTGAACAAAGTAGTATTGGCAGATTATGAAATGCCAGCTTTTTTATCAAGAGAGGCACAGGACCTTATCCACCAGTTACTTCGTAGAAACCCTGCAGATCGGTTAAGTCTGTCTTCTGTGTTAGACCATCCTTTTATGTCACGAAATCCTTCAACAAAGAGTAAAGATTTAGGGACTGTAGAGGACTCGATGGATAGTGGGCATGCCACACTTTCCACAACAATTACAGCTTCTTCTGGTGCCAGTTTGAGTGGTAGTCTACTTGACAGAAGAAGACTTTTGGTTGGTCAACCACTTCCAAATAAAATTACTGTATTTCAAAAAAATAAAAATTCAAGTGACTTTTCTTCAGGAGATGGCAGTAATTTTTTTACTCAATGGGGAAATCCAGAGCAAGAAACTAGTAACAGGGGCCGTGGAAGAGTGATTGAAGATGCAGAAGAAAGACCACATTCTCGATACCTGCGCAGAGCTCATTCCTCTGATAGGTCCGGCCCCTCTAATCAGTCTCGAGCAAACACCTACTCAATAGAACGCTGTCACTCAGTAGAAATGCTTTCAAAGCCCAGAAGATCACTGGATGAAAATAAACACAGGTATTCACCCACCAACAGCAATGCCAATGTCTTAACTTCATTAAATACAAAACAGCCAATAGTTGTGGATCTTAAGGATAATCTTCCAAACTTACTGAGCAAGTCTGATCACTAAAGGGCTAATAGTAGCTGCATGTAGAAGGAAGCTGGGCCTGAGTGAGGAATAGCTGCTTCTGATATGAACAGTAATTTTATTGCCTAATTGTAGTTTTGTGTGTGATCTTTTAGTGTTTCAATTATATGCTTATATAAGGATAGTAGACATTCACTGGTGCCATTACAGCATGCCAGTACCATGGCATTTTGGTATTGGAGATTTAGAGATGCTATACAAATACTGTTTTTTTATAGTTATTCTAAAATTTCAGGTATTTAAATCTCTTCTAAGGTTTCTGCCTTAAAATGTTTAGGGACTAGGAATTCTCTGACATAGAATGCATATTCAGCATATATGATGTATGTAGCCCTGGGTCTGTCCCTAACCCTTCCTTCCAATAATTGGTTTATGGAATTTTTTTTTTCCTCCTCTTTAGTTCCAATCATCATTGTCAAGGAAAAACTCCTTTTCCGTTTGCAGACCAGACACCTCAGATGGAAATGGTACAGCAGTGGTTTGGGAATCTGCAAGTGAACGTGAGTTTTTAATGGAGTATTTAATTAAAATGTAATGACCTGGAACCCACAAACACTGCAGTTTTCTACTTTGTCTAAGAAAACCATTGCTTGAGATTTGGAATATTTATGCTTTCTACTCCTTAATATCTAATGTATATAATTAGTTTCTTAAGTTTTCATTATAAATAGGAAGAAAGCTATTTATACATGAGTAAATTGTATGCAGAACTTGGTTTGCACAGCTCCTCTGTGATTAGGCAGAAGAGCCAGGATTCTTAAGAACACCTAGCTTAGGCTAGATGCTGATGCCTTCTGCTCTGCTGTTGCCTATGTCAAAATCAGCTGTTATTGGTGCACATAAAGTCATCAAAAGATGCTTAACTTTACCAAGAAGCTGATGTGAAAATTTTAGTCTGCCAATTGTTCCTCATACTGAAACTTAAACATTTTAAGCGGTATCCCTAGGTCATTAGTAATGTGGAGATTAAGTGTCCCTCATTAAGTGGAAAATAATGGTGGGGAAAGAGAATTAGAAGGCAGCATCTGGAGGAGGAGATCATCTTTCAGCAAACACTGTTGTCTGTGGAGCGTTGAGGTGTGGTTCTCATTAGGCAGAGTTGTTATGTCTTGTCAAGGAGTCTGTTTTCCTTCTCAAGAGATGTGTTTGAGTTTCACAAGTCTAAAAGTAAATTAATCTGACCTTATACACTTGGTTGGTTTGGTTTTTTTAAACTACAAAACAGCCCTATATATTAATTAGTCTTGCATTCTTGTACTTATTTGTTTACAGGTTATTTTTATTTGGTAATATGGGCTTTTCTGAGGTGGAAAAAAAACCCTTTATATAAGTAATTTAGTCATTCTGTTCTAATTTGAAAGAATTTTGCTTGATACAATATATTTCCCTTATAATGAGAATGTGAGGACAAGAAGCTTTACAAGGTATTTAAGAATAAGTTGTGATGGAAATTCTGAGAGTTTAATACTGAAAAATAGAGTTTTATATAACTGATCATTTAAAGCCTTTGAAAAAATAATAGCAGCAGGCTGTGGTGGCCTATGCCTTTAATTAGACCACTTGAGAGGCTGAGGTATGGGATCATGATTTCATGACTTCAACACCAGCTAGGCAGCATAAGTGAGACCCTGTCTCAAAAAAGAAATAAGATAATACCCTAGAAGGTTTCATGTAATTAAATTATTTATATGTAGGTACAAATACATTTGTAGTATTAGTTATTATGGATACTAAAGATAGGTTTTTTTGCTTATTTTGTAAGTGGGGATG
Organism: Mastomys natalensis; assembly: GCA_021653895.1. NCBI lineage: Eukaryota > Metazoa > Chordata > Mammalia > Rodentia > Muridae > Mastomys > Mastomys natalensis. Next base: position 95,778 of record JAJTUV010000203.1, read on the forward strand.
GGATAACCAGTCCTTGGCTTAAACAAGATTTATATATTTTTTTTCTTTCATAGACTGGGAATTCTTGTCAGAACCACTTTTGATGAACATTGACTTGCCTTAGAATGAGTAACTACTTTTTGCTTTGATTGAAAATTTGATTTCATACTAGTATATTTTCATAGCCAAAAAATACTAAAAGTTTTTCTTCAACCTCACTTTAAATGTTCCTTTAACTACTTTTGTCCTCATTTATTTAAAAAGTTAAGAGCTTATTTTCTTAATAGCTTCTTTATAAAGTGTATAATAATATTATATATAGTAAATAATGTTATATATAGTAAACTAGTTATTGTGGAAGAAATTTGCATATCTGTCATCTCGAGATAATTACATATTTCCCCCATTTAGCAAGAACAGCTACAATTTACTGATTTAAATTAAAGAGACTTTGAAATACAATACATGAATGTTTATAACTGACTTTTTCTGTTGTTTAAAAAAGTGCTATTGTAGAACTGGGCATGGTGCACATGCCTTTAATCCCAGCATCTGGGAGGTGGAGGCAGTCCATCTCTTGTGTTCAAAACCAGCATAATGTACATAGTAAGTTCCAGGACAGCCAAGGCTACATAGAAAGACCCAGTCTTCAAACTCTGCCCCTCCAAATGCTATTATAACCAGCACATTATGCTACAGTTTACTAATCTGCTTTTTTAAATGTATGTTTTAGCTCATTTAGGAGAAACTAATGAGCACAACACCGTTAGCCCAAACAGAGATTTCCAGGACTATCCAGATTTGCAGGCACGTTAAGAAATGCTTGGACTGATAGAAGAACTGGCAAGAATGCTGATGCTTGTGCTGATGTTCATCCTGTAAAGCAGACGAGTACCATGAAATGCATGACTGCACATCACCATAAACCTGAGATCATGCCACAAGAGCCAGTCTTATGTCCTCATTCTGAACAAAGCAAGAATAGAAGTATGGAGTCGACATTGGGTTATCAGAAACCTACCTTAAGAAGCATTACATGTCCTTTGGTTGCTCACAGATTAAAACCATCAGACAGAAAACCAAAAAGGCTGTGGTATGTCATTTTTCTAAGTTACTATTTGATGTTTTCTTTAGAATAAAATCTTCAGTGTGACTTTTTTGATTTTTATGATATTTCTGGAATTTGAGATACTCCATAAACATAAGGGGGAGAAATTGAACATTCATGGAAAATAGCATAGTTTCTCTCTGATTTTAGAGAGGTACTATTTGGGTTTTGTGTGTTTAAGACAGTTTTTAGTAGGTAATCCAGGACTTCCTTGAAAGTGTCCTTCTGCCTCTGCCTCAGAATGGTGTGAATTCAGGTGTGTACTCTAGCTTTATAAGAATGGCAAGTTGATTCTGATAAGTTTAGAACTCTTATGTTAATGATACTTTTTAATTTATTTATTTTGATTTTGTGTCTGTTTTACCTGCGTATATGTATAGGTACTACATGCCCGTCTGGTACCCAGGGAGGTCAGAAAAGAACATTAAGTTCCTTGGTCTTGCAGTTACACTCAGTTATGAGCCACCATGTGGTTCTGGGAACTGAACCAGGGGCCTCTGTAAGAGCAATAGGTGCTCTTAACCACTGAGCCACCTCTCTAGAACCTAAATTATATTATAAAAATAGTTAAATGAAAATATTTTTAAAGTAATATTGGCTATATACTGTGTTGAATATTTTATTTATATTTACAGCTGGTGAATTGACATTTAATATTAACCCTTTGATTTAGCTTCAGTTTCTACATTTAATTTCATTTCAAGAGTAAGCTAGAAAATACAGCCTTTTAAAAAACAAGAAGCAATCTATTACACACTTCTGTGTTTAGAATTTAATGAGCATATGTGAAGACAAAATAATTTATTTGTGATTGATTCTTGATCCTACTTGTTCTTTGTTTCCCATGTCATCCAGTCTTGCCTTTGTTTGGCTCCCATTGTCTTCTCCATCCTTGTTCCCCACCCTACCTTCTGCTGCTTTTTGCTCATTGGTTAGCATTTCACACTTGATTACACTCTCTCACCTTTATGCCTTCTGGCTCACAGCTGCACCTAAGTATATCTCTGTTCTAGACTGCCAACGTGAAGCAGCAGTTGGATTTTGTTATTTCTGCTATGGTTGAGTACTTTTCCCTTTTAAGTATTATGTGCCAGAAGTGTTCTAAAAAACATTTTGTTAATGTTTCTGTTTCTCTAGGTGAGCATCCTTGATTCAGAGGAGGTGTGTGTGGAGCTTCTGAAAGAGTGTACATCTGAAGGACATGTGAAAGAAGTTCTTCAGATATCTAGTGATGGGACTATGGTAGTGTACGATTTTATTAACTTGTAACTTCAGGTGTGGCTTTAAACATTTGATATTCAGTTCTTTTTACAATATGATATTTAATCTATCTTTGGAATTTATAAACTGAAAAATAAAAATAATTATTACTAGTAATAACATTAAATTTTTAGTTTAAAATACTTTATTACTTTTAGAAACTATTTTAATATTATCCTTAAAATTAATGTTTAACAGAATCTTGTGTACTTTTTGGCAAGCAGTTAGTACTTAATGGCTATAATTAGAGGTTTTCATTTTTTTTAATCAGATCACTGTTTATTACCCAAATGATGGAAGAGGCTTTCCTCTTGCTGATAGACCACCCTTGCCTACTGACAACATCAGTAGGTACAGCTTTGACAGTTTACCAGGTATGTACATAAGCAGGAGATGGATTGAGATCGTAGGTTTACGTACACCTAAACCTATGTTTGTTGGATATAGTTAGTGAGTTGTAACTACCTTGGTTTCAGTTGGGCTACCAGTCAAATTCATGTACTTAGTGTCTGGGAAGATCTTGTATATCTTATTACTCTGCTGTTTATGGTATGCTACTACCATGAACCTCTTAAGTAAAAACTAGCTTGGAAGTAATATCAGTAACATCAGAACTATAGCCTCTGTTCTTGCTTAATTATTGGTCTATCTAGAATCATCAAAAATTTTACTATGAAGTGTCTAGGTTTTCACATTTGAAATGAAAATAAATTATAAGTGTTGGTAGAAGCTCTGAATTGGAAAAGTAACTACTGAATAGCACATCTTGGTTGAAATAACTTTCAGAAAGAAGGAAGCCTGTCTTAACCTTACTAGAGAATCGAACATAGGTACAACTGTATGTTTAGTTGACTCTTTCTTCCTTAATATTAGGTATATTTTTCCTCTTTAGAAAAATACTGGCGGAAATATCAGTATGCTTCCAGATTCATTCAGCTTGTAAGATCTAAAACTCCCAAAATCACTTATTTTACAAGATATGCTAAATGTATTTTGATGGAAAATTCTCCTGGTGCTGATTTCGAAGTTTGGTTTTATGATGGTGAGTGTACTATGTGTGATCCGAAGTTATTGCTGTACCCAGGAGCTCATCAGTAATACCTGTGTGATCTAGTTCTTATTCTCTGCCTAGCTTCTTATCAGTCTGTGGTATAAACAGCATGAAAAGCAATATCCCATATCTTACTTGAAACCCACACACAAATTTTGACAACTAAAATTTGGCAAAAGATAAGAGTTTACCAGTCAGTCTCATAGAGCATTCTGTAAAGTTGATTTGGCTTTGCCTGTCTCTCTCCATGAAGGGTTCCCATGTATACATGTAGCACATGATTACAGTTGTCCCTGCTACTCTGTATAAGTATCATGCCTTTGTGTGGGGTCAGATAAGCTATATGCTGGGAAGGGAAACGATGGCTTACATTTGTGGAATATCGAGTACCATTTACCAATGAACAATAAATGGATGTAAATAATCTGTCAGCCATTGTGTACTAATATAGTAATTAAGTATAGGAATAATAAAAGAACTGATAGCAAATGGTTTTCTACTTAATTTTCAGGAGCCAAAATACATAAAACAGAAGATTTAATTCACATAATTGAGAAAACTGGGATATCTTACTCTTTAAAAAATGAAAATGAAGTTACCAGCCTGAAAGAGGAAGTAAACTATATATGGACCATGCTAATGAGGTATGTACCTGTTCCTGATCTAGTTAACAATCACCTGTTAAAGCAGTGAACTGTTGACAGGAGGCAATCTTCTTTGTAATAGGGTCACCGTATTTGCTTGGCACTGGAATCTGTAATCTCTGAAGAGGAAAAAAGAAGCAGGGGCTCTTCATTCTTCCCAATAATTGTAGGAAGGTAAGAGCTTAAAATTCCTAACAATGGCTAAAATGCTAAACTGTTTAAGACTGAAATCATTTCCTTATAAATGATGTTTAAAATTGTACCATGGTAGCCGGGCAGTGGTGGCGCACGCCTTTAATCCCAGCACTTGGGAGGCAGAGGCAGGCGGATTTCTGAGTTCGAGGCCAGCCTGGTCTACAGAGTGAGTTCCAGGACAGCCAGGACTACACAGAGAAACCCTGTCTCGAAAAAACCAAAAAAAAAAAAAAAATGTACCATGGTGACACCCCGTAATCCTGGCACCTACAAGATAGAGGCAGGAGGAATTGGAGGCTACTCGATCTCAAAACAGCTACAAGAGCCAGTGAGGTGGTTAAAATGCTTGCTACTGACCTAAGCTTGATCTCTGAAACCTACATAAAGATTGAAGGAGAGAACTTACTCCAAATTTCATTTTCTGACCTCCAGAAACACTCTGGAGCATATACGTGCCTACATTCCCACACCATTCACACAGATGTACATAATGAATAAAATTTAAATTTAAAAACTTTAGTAGCCAAGCCTGGCCCACACCTTTTATTTTAACACTGCATTGGCAGAAACAAGTGAATCTCTGTGTAGTGAGTTCCTGTTTCAAACACACATACACACACACATACACACACAACTAAATAAGTGCTTACTTAGTTCTCTGTATATTGAAAAGCTTTAGGGCAACTATATCAGGATATTTCTCTTTTCTTCAGAAAACCTGGTAATACTAGTTCACCCAAAGCCTTATCAGCACCTCCTGTGGACCCAAGCTACTCGAAGGGAGAGCAAGCATCATCGAGCAGATTGAGCACGAATAGTGCGGCTTTCCCAGCACAGTCACCAGTACTCAGTCCTTCTGTAAGTAATGTATGGTCACGTGCTTTAGCCCCTGAATTGAGTGCCTGGTGTCCTTTTATAGAGTGAAGCTGTAGGGTAGGGGTACATCTCACTTGTAAAATATGTGCTTAAGGTCCATAGGTTAGATTCCAGCACCACCCAGAAAAATAAAGCATCACTTACTATTTCAGCCTTACTGAGGTACTTTGCCATAAGTCTGCCTGAATAAACTAAAGGTCCTTGCACATGCTGTCAGCTGCCTCATGGTCAGAACCAGTAAAGACTGTAAATATACAAGAATATCGTGAGCAAGAAACTAGTGTATGTATATGTACTCATGAATATGTACATTTGCCACTTGAGCTACAAAAAATAACTTAGAGGAAAGAAAAGGAATTTACTAAAATGAAAACAAAAGACATGATTTGGCCTGCCTTTTCATTTCTGAGTAATAGGTTGGTATTTTAAAATTTTTGTTTTGAGAAAACTTAAAATTAGAAGCAGTCTTGTACTTTTAATGAAGTGGCTTAAGAATGTGTTAAGGAATATCCTTCTCTCCATTATGGTTTTTAAAGACTGTGACCGTTGAAGACTTGTGCCACACAGCAACTGCCACAGGAACAAGCGTCTCTTCAAGTCTTCCTAAATCAGCACAGCTTTTGAATCTGTTTTTGTGAAAATGTTGGTTGGCTACACAGGTGAGACATTTCTAAGAAAGTATTTTCTCTACTGCAACCTCTTGATTTAAACTATTAATCCAATAATATAACTATTTTAACAACTTTTCTTCTCCAGGAAGTAATGTGTGTGTGTCTCCCAAAAGCTTTAGCTTTTCTAACTGGTATATCTAGAAAGCTTCTGATTCCTGAGGTGTGGATGACGTCAGGATAAGGGTGTGCAGAATAGAGAATGATGTCTGAGGCATTTGAAATGGTAGAAACTAAATCACATTGAATTCTATTTATAGATTTATGTCCGTGTTTATACCTTTACACTCTGTGTGTCCTCAGAAGGTGCGAAGCATGAAGACTTTTGACACGTGTATTTTACTTTACAATTAAGTAAATTTCACTCTAGTACCTCATGGTGCTTGATGACATTTGTTTAGGACAACCTGCTGTGCAGTCCTGTTTCTTACATACAATGTTGAGTTTATCCTGATGCCCTTTTAAAGACAGTAAAATCACACTTTTATGTAGATTGATTTGCAAAGTCCTGCAGCATGTATAACTGTGGTCTGGTATAAATACAGGACTGTCTGTGTCTGGTGGTCATGATGTTTTCTTACCTACCACATGCTTCTCCATTTATAGTAACACAGGGCAAGTTTCAGTGGAGACACCACAGAGGAGCTTTTGTCCTTTCTTAGACCTATTTTGGGGAAAATACTTTTTTTTTTTTTTTTGGTTTTTCAAGACAGGGTTTCTCTGTGTAGCCCTGGCTGTCCTGGATCTCACTCTGTAGACCAGGCTGGCCTCGAACTCAGAAATCCGCCTGCCTCTGCCTCCCAAGTGCTGGGATTAAAGGCGTGTGCCACCACCACCCGGTGGAAAAATACTTTAATGAGAGGAAAACAAAACTAATTTGGTGAATATTTTTTTTTTTAATAAATCTATGTATTCTATATATGTGAGTACATTGTAGTTCTCCTCAGACACACCAGAAGAGGGCACCAGATCTCATTATAGATGGTTATGAGCCATCATGTGGTTGTTGGGAATTGAACTCAGGACCTCTGGAAGAGCAGTCAAGTGCTCCTAACCACTGAGCCATCTCTCCAGCCCTCAGTGGATAATTTTAAATAACTAAATTTATTGAGAATCATTTTAATATTATGATGCCTTAACCACTAGGGGGATGATCTGAAGAGGAAGGGAGGAACATGAATGTTTTCAATACTAAGATCTTTGCAAACCCCACTTGGTAGTTACCGGCAGCAGTTTTTTTAAGGCTATATTGGGTCTGGGAGTGATCACACAGGGCTAGAATCCTGGTATTTAGGAAGCAGAAATAGGAGTTAAGTCAGTGAGACCCTATCAAAATGTGGAGCTGGAGATGGCTCCATGATTTTCCTACACGGTATGTAATTCCAGTCGAGGGGATCTGATGCCCTCTTCTGGCCTCTTGAGGTGTTGTGAGCAAGTCTTACAGAAGTATAATGTACAAGAAAAATACCATACACATGAAAAATAAAATAACTGAGTGTGATGTGTGCCTTTAATCTCAGAACTTTTAAGAGAAGGCAGGTAGAACTTCGTGAGTTCAAGACCAGTTAGTTCTGTATACAGAAACATTCTTTCAAAAACGTGAGGAAACCCCAAACACTAAATGAATGAATAAAGAAAAACTGTATAGAACACTTTTAAATGAGCTCTTAAAAAAACCTCAAAAAACTACCTTCTGTGCAGTCATTTTCTATGCCTCTTGCTTTTCTAGCTAACTAGCGGAGCTGTGTGGGTTCAGTTTAACGACGGGTCACAGCTGGTTGTCCAGGCAGGAGTGTCTTCCATCAGTTACACATCTCCAGACGGTCAGACAACTAGGTAAGCTCTTACAGCACGGGCTGGATTCAGTGCTTGCTCTCATTTTGCTTTCTTTGTACTTGAAATAAATGACTTAATAAACATAATATTTTAATAACTTACACTGTTCATTATTTTTAACTGTTCATGGCCTTTAATATAAATGTTGTGATTATCTACATGAATAATCTACCCATAATCAACTCAAGTGATAGGATTTCTTTGTAACCCTTATTAGGTTGACTAATTAGGTTGACTCTTTTCAGAATGGACTTATGAAAGTAAAATAAATTATTTACTTAAAAGAACATGAAGAGGCCAGGTATGGTAGTATATACCTTTAATTCCAGCACTTTAGGTAGATTTTGTGAGTTCAAAGCCAGCCTGATCTACATAAAGATTTTCAGGCCAGCTAGGGCTATACAGTGAGACTCTGTCTCAAAAAATAAACACAAAAGGACATGGAGGACTGAAGAGATGGCACAGTTGCTTAAGTATTTGCTTTGCAAGCAGGAGGACATTTGTTCAGGGCCCTAGCACCCATGAAAAAGGCAAGGCAAGGCAGTGTGTACCATACTAGGGAACTGGAGACAAGAGGATCCTCGGCTCCCTGGCTCCCAATCTAGTCAAATGGGTGAACTCCAGTTTCACTGAACAACACTGTCTGAAACTAAAAGGTGGAACGTGATCAGACACTTCACACTGACCTCCTGCTGGACGCGGTCGTGCACATGCACGGTTAACCGGAGTCTGAGACTATCCTTGACTACATGACCATCCAACCCAGATTATATGACACCCTGTCTCCACAAAAGTCTAAATTAACTAAATAAACTTGGTTATTTTTTCCCAGATAAAAATAGTGTCTTTTAAAAGCCTTGTTAACAGTTTGATTTTTATATATGCTAAGCATTGAACCTCAGGCCTTGTGGATGCTATGCAAGCCCTCTGTAACTGAATCGTACAACCCAGCACTGACAGTTTTGAAGGCCACACTAGTCCTCCTAATATACAAGTGCTGTCTCTGAGTATTCAACTAATGACAGATCAAAGTATTGGTTTAAAAAACAAAACTAAACTATGCTTGTAGACAACTATCAAACAAAAGTGTTGTGTTTTTGAAAGAAAAAGTGGGCATGCTTCAGTTGATTTGGAATCCTAGTAAGTGTATTTATTGTTTTCTTGATGTATCTCTTGTCATAAAAGGATTACTGGGAAATGTGCTTTTTAGTATTAAGGTCCAAGTAATGGAAGTTCTGTCTGTTTTTCTGCTTAGGTATGGAGAAAATGAAAAACTACCTGAATACATCAAACAGAAATTGCAATGTCTTTCTTCCATCCTTCTGATGTTTTCTAATCCAACTCCTAGTTTTCAGTAATTTAAGTCTCAGATGTCTATATTTAATAAATGACTTTTTGGTTGGCTTTCAAGTAAGTGATTTTATTTAATTTACTTTAACTTCAGAAAGCCTTTTTACTAAACAGAATTTTAGTCTACACCATAAAAGATATACTAAGAAAACAATAAAATTTTAGTTACCAAATATAGTCGTAAATCTAGGACATCTAATTTTGCTCCAAGCATGTACTTCTTCAAACTTTGTGCTCCTATATTTGTACTGAACTAAGTTGTGTATGGCTTGTTTGTTTTTGTTATTTTCTTTACTAATAAGACATTGAGAATCATGGACAAAACATGCTATAGTTTTGAAATTTTGAATATGTAAATAATGTATGTATAAGCAATATGTAAAAGTGTATATTTTATATTTATTTTTATAGCACTTGTGTCTGATAAGATTTCTGTAAATACATTTTATAAAATAAACACAGTGGTAAGTTTTCCTTAACTTAGTTTATTGGTTAAATACTTGTTTTAAATATTAGATAAATTACTATAAATTCATTCTTAAATTTTGTTTGCTGTTTAGGAAGGCCCCACACCCCCTTTTGAGGCTGGACTTATATTGATTTAACCTATAGGCAGTCTTTTCCATCTTCCCTCTACTAGGAGTTTCTGCCTCACCCAGGAGAGAAGAGTGCCCTGGGCGGGCAGACATGGGACCTGAAGGGGTTTGGGTGATAAAGAGACTGGCTGCTGGGCACTCAGACCAACATCCATCTGGGCAGAGCAAGGCTATTCCCCTGCACAGGCCTCTCTGCCTTGCTCAGATGGGGATTGGTCAAGAGGGAAGAACTTTGTTAGCAGCTCCTCCTACTCTGCCCATATAGGCATCTTTTGTAAGAAACCTTATTTCACCTATTACGGTCAGAAGACATCAGATACCACCCTGGATCTGAGGTACAGGCAGTTGTAGGCCACCATGTTATGTTGGTTCTGAGTCTACTACAAGAGCAGTAAGCACACTAAACTTGAGTTTTCATCTTATAAGTGTTAGACATCATCACTGAGGCTTATCATTTCACTTATACTGAAACTCGGAAATGTATTGTGATGTAATTCCTATCTCCTTTATAACGAGGACCTCAAATTTATTGAAGAATCCAGATTGAATTAATAGGACTTTTCAGTCACTCTACTCAGCCACTTTGGACCTGATTTAAGTTCTAAGGAACCTCCCAAATGTCTTACGTCTTGGTTGTTTGCAAGCCCTGCCTTCTGCCTCGGTGCGCTTGCCCCCCCTTTCCCAGTACACTCACGCTCTGACACCAAATTCTGACAAACCCTTCTCTTCTCAGAGAAATTTCCTAATGGTTTTCTTCATGTTGTGCTCCTCTGGACTCTATACTTGTTTATGTCTTAGTTTGATTGTTTGGTTTGTTTCTTCAAGACTGTTTCTTTTGTGTAGCTTTGACTGTCCTAAAACTGTAGACTAGGCTGGCCTTGAATGTACAAAGATCCACTTGCCTCTGCCTCCTTGTCTATCACCCTTCTCATAGCCAACCATAAGTATCTGTACCAGCCACTTAGTGTCTGAGGTTCCTGATGGAATATGAACTTAGCAGTTAGCACTCATGTCTCAACAAGTACATGGGAATAAGCATGTATTCAGGTCCTCTTCATATGTACTGAAAATGACAGATTAAAAATTCTTACAGTCTTGTTTTATTTGAAATGAATACTTGAATGTAATAAAGTTACAATAAATCTTCAACAGTAAATGGTAGTCAGATCCAAATAGTATAGTAGTTTATCTTCATTAAATTAAAAATCACAAGTTTATTTCATTTTCATACGAGAAAAGAGCTTGTTTTAAATAGAGAAGTATAATGGCTAGAGATGCTTTATGAAGTGACAGTACATTTCAAAATAAGAAAATAATCCTTTGCTAGATTTTCAAAATAAAACCATCTCCCTTTTTACTCTTTTTTTTTCACTCCTTCTTTAATATACACTAGTAACACTTTTATTCCCAGCTCCTGCCCTACACCTCTCGCTGCCCTCTCTCTGGTGACGAGGTGATGTTAGTCTAATCTCCAGAAAGCAAGTGCCTCAGTAAAAAAGAAGGTACAGTCATTTTGCTGGGTTGTAGTTTTTTCTGAATCGCGTATTAGAATTCTAGGGCTGAGAAATGTCTCATGTTCTTGCTGGAAACATTTATGCTAAGAAAAAGGCTTCTTCACTTAGTGCACTTCAATTTTTTTCCGCAAATCTGAGTCACAAGTGGAAATGGCTCCTCACAGTTAAGCAACTGTTAGTGTTCAGGTCAGTTTTTTTCCTGTTCTGAGAAAGTGCAGCAGTCATGAGGTAGCCTCTGAAGACAGGCGACTGGTATACTTTATTCATATGTATCACAGATCAGGATCTTCAGCTCTAAACCTGCTGTGAGAAACTACTATGAATTACACAGGAACATTGGAGTGCTCTTGTTCTCACGGGTTATCATTATTTTGTCCTGGACATACCAGACAAAGGTGGAATTTAAGGTCAGCACTGACCCAAAGATGAAAGGAAATACAGAACAGCAGGTAAGAAGATGTCCAAGGCCTGACAAAACAGAAACTGAAGCAAAATGCTGCCTGCCATCATTTAGTGCTGATAGCTTCAGAAGACCGTACAGTATAAGGTGGAGAGTATGGTGTTCACGCTCAGATTTGAAACCATGGTAACAAAACAGGAAAACACTTCACATGTTTTGCAGAGAGTCCCATACACATTCCAGTGTTCCATTCACACAGAGGTAGAAACTATGTAGTTTGATTAGACACCTTTGGCCATTCTGCTTCAAGTCCCCACCTGACCACATGAGACTGTCAAGAGTATCCCTGGTCCAACTGCAGTTCTGCTGCTGTGAATGGGTCTACAGACGGGTTGCAAACAGCTGTTCTCTGTCATTACTGACAAGGGGCATTAGAAGGTCAGAGTTTGCACTAGAGTTTAAAGGACTTGAAAAATAGTAATAATTTTAAGAATCCACTTGCTATTACCATATTTTTTAAAAAACACATTTAACTTACATTTCTAATATGAATTACTAGCACTTGAAAAAAGGTAGCCCTTCTAAAGATAATAAAGACCACCTTGTCTCTTTGACATTTTTACTCCTCAGACATTAGCATTACTCTTGCTTATAGGTTAGAGTCAGATTCTAAATCAAAATAGACAAAAGTTACAATGTGTAGATTACAAGTTTTGAGGGGGGGGTAATAGAATAGATTCACCCTGGGCAGGAAAGAAGAACTAAAGTCTAATCTGGTTGAGGGCAGCCTGTAACAATTTAAGGCTCAGTTTTATTTCATTAGGAAGATGAATAATGCATTTTTATTTAAAAAAAAAAAACTTTAATGAAAAATACTCTTGTTTAGTTTAAAAAACGAAACACTGGGTTGTTTTTTTTTTTTTTTGGTTTGTTTTGTTTTTTGTTTTTCAAGACAGGGTTTCTCTGTATAGTCCTGGCTGTCCTGGAATCACTCTGAAGACCAGGCTGGCCTTGAACTCAGAAATCCTCCTGCCTCTACCTCCCAAGTGCTGGGATTAAAGGCGTGACCCACCACTGCCAGGGTTTAAAAAAAAAAGAAACATTGTTTAAACTAAATGTACTCTGTATTCTGGTTACTACAGAACTTTGTCCAGTTCCACTGCATAGTCCAGTGCTTTAGACAGAGCCCTATAGTTCACACTGAGTATAGTTTCATACCTACAGACCATTATCCCATTCACTGTTGAGTTCATGGGACCCCAGTAAGGTATGATATAAAAAACAGTTCACCTTTGATAAGGAGATTATGACCCAGAATGTGTTTATACAGCCTACCATTCAGAGCCAAGGTATTCAGTGTTGAGCTGAAGACAGTAGGCAGCAAGTACCCAGCACAGACTCTGCTAACTTACTCCTGGATCCTCCCATATCTGACAGAAAAAGCAATGAGTCTTTTGTAAACAGCTCCTATTAGCAAGATGGTGAGCACTACTATTCCACACACAAGGCTGACTGCCCATCGTGGGCCCAAGTAAGTGTACACATGACTGATGAACACAGGCCCAAGAATCCGTGCTGCACTTCCAGAAGTGGTTAACCAGCCCATGTATATACCCTGTGGTGGGAAAGACAGGACAACAGATTAATCCAGGTTTAGTTATTGCAAAATAAAAACAACCTTATAACAATCAACTACCTCCTCTCTTTGAAATGTCTCTGAATACAGCAAATAAACGGTATGGTGCTATAGACCTGTAGCCTAGCACGTGGGAAGTAGAGGCAGAGTTCAGGCTGCATGACAGGACCCTGTCTCAACTGATCTGGGCTGAAGAAATGTTCGATGAATTGGTAGTGTTTCTTTTAAATTCAAATGTCTTAAGTTCAATCCCAAATTTAAATTAAGCTGAGCGTGTGGAGGTAGATCTGGGAGGTTTGGGGTGGGAATAGGGTAAATAAGATAAAAATGCATTGTGTGGATGCTCAATAAATACCAAGAACAACAAAAATGAGGCATGGTAGCATGTGCTTGGAATCCCAGAGCTGGCAAGTTCAGAGACAAGCAGAACCCTTGGGTTCCCCAGGCAACAACCAGCCTAGCCTATATCCTGAGTTCTGGGCCAGGGAGTGCTGGTAGTAGACGTGCGTGCGTGCGTGTGTGTGTGTGTGTGTGTGTGTGTGTGTGTGTGTGTGTGTGTGTACAGGTAGTTGTGGTGGTCTGAAGAAGGTATTAGATTCCTTTCAGCTGGAGTCACAGGTCACACAAGCCACCTGATGTGGCTGCTAGGACTTCAACTCCAGTTCTCTAGAGGAGCAGTAAGCACACTCAGCCATGTCTCCATTCCCTTAGTTTGCCATTTAAAATGATTTTTCTATATAGTCTAGGTTTGCCTAAGAGATCTTCATGCTTCTACCTCAGAAATGCTGGAAATATAAGCATGTGTCAGATAGCTAGCTCAGTATAATTTTTAAAGAGTAAGATAATTTGGAGTCATTTAAGTATCTGCCACTCTGGAGGCTGGAGAGATGGCTCAGCCGCTGCTCTTCCAGAGGTCTTGAGTTCAATTCCTAGCAACCACATGGTGGCTCACAACCATCTGTAATGGGATCTGACGCCCTCTTCTGGTGTATCTGAAGACAACTACAGTGTACTCATATGCATAAAATAAATAAGTCTTTAAAAAATACATAAATAACTGTGATTAAAAAGAAGAGTCTGAAACACAGAAAATAAGTAAATATGATTACGAATATGTGAGTATATATAAAGTGAAGTACAGCATTTCACTTTAAGTAAATCTCTTAAAGAATTCATAATAGACCCCTTAATTGCATAAACCATTACATAGTCATAAAGAAGAGGCTGGACACTGACTCTTCAGGAGTAAGATGGGCAGAGAGGTTGAGATAGCCTCTGCCTACCTTAATACGATGAGCTAATTCAAAACATAACATAGCAAACTCAGCCACATGCACACAAAGCCCATGAAGAATCAACATCTCCACATTACCCGCTCCTTACTCCATCCCATGAATTCTTATGTAAGCAAAGGGGATCTTCTATTGAAGATATAGGGTTGAATGGGTTTGCAGTTTTTGTCACGTTAAGAAAAAAAAAAATATATGATGCTATTTGTAAAACAATAAAGTTTAATATTTCACTAGGAAAAAAAAAAAAAAAAAGAAGAGCTGGAAATGGAGCCTGACTTCTTAAAACAGTTAATTAATAATTAATTATGTCCTCTATCAAAACTTATTTGCATTGATCTATATATTTTTAGTTTTATATAATGAATACAGAAGTTACTTGGTGTGTGAGCATGTGTGTGTGCACGTTCTGGGGATCAAACCTAAGATGTCATTCATCCAGGATAAAGGCTGTACTGTTGACTTATTCAGCCTATAAGTTTTCAGTACCTCATGGTGCTTATGACATTTTTTTGGGGGGCAAACCTCCCGTGCCGTCCCTTTTTTCTTACATACAATTTGATTTTTTCCCTGACCCTTTTAAAACATTAAAAACACACTTTTTTGGGAATTGATTTGCAAAGTCCCAAACAGTATAAAATTTTCTGGTATAAAAAGGACTTCTTGTCTTGGGGGTCATGATTTTTTCTTACCTACCACATGCTTCTCCCCTTTTATAACACAGGGGGAAGTTTCCCCGTGGAGACACCACAGAGAGCTTTTGGCCCTTTTTTTTAACCTATTTTGGGGGAAAAAAACCTTTTTTTTTTTTGGTTTTTTTAAAACAGGGTTTCTCTGTTAGCCCGGTTTTCCTGGGAACTCACCTGTTGACCCCGGCTGGCCTCGAACTAGAAATCCCGGGCCCGCCCTGCCCCCCAATGCTGGGGTTTAAAAGGGGTTTTCCACCAAACCCCCCTTTGGAAAAAAACTTTAATGAAAAGGAAACAAAACCCAATTTTAATATTTTTTTTTTTTTTAAAAAATCTATGGATTTTTATATAAGTGGTACATTTAGTTCCCTTTAGACACAAACCCAAAAAGGGGACCAGATCCCCCAATTTTAAAAGGTTAAAGAACCAACATTGGTTTTTGGGAATTGAACCAGGAAATTTTGGGGAAAACAAACAAGGGCCTTAACCACTGACCATCCCTCCACCCCCCATGGGTAATTTAAATAACCCAAATTTTTTGAAATCATTTTAATATTATGAGGGCCCTTTAACCCCTAGGGGTGGTCAAGAGGAAAGGGGGGGAACAGAATTTTTTTAATTTTCAAATCTTTCAACCCCCCTTGTAAATTTTCCGGGAGCCTTTTTTTAAGGTTTATTGGGCTGGGGTGTCACACGGCTAAACCGGGAGGAACAGAAATGGATTTTTAAATCAGGAACCCTATCAAAATGTACCGGAAGGGGGTCCCTGATTTTTCCTACAGGGGGGGGTTAAACCATCCCCAGGGGGTCTGAGCCCCTTCTTGGCCTCTGATTTTTGTGAGCAATCTTAAAAGAAAGAAAGTTCAAGAAAATACCAAAACCAGAAAAATAAAAAAACTAGTGGGGAAAGGGGGCCTTTTAACTCAGAACCTTTTTAAATAAAACAGGGAAACTTCCCGGGGTTCAAACCCTTTTGTTCTTAACAGAAAATGTTTTTAAAAAATGGAAACCCCAAAACAAAGAAAGAAAAAAAGAAAAACTGTATGAACCCTTTTTAAATAAGGGTCTTTTAAAAAAACCCTCAAAAAAAAACCTTCTGTTAAATCATTTTCCCATGCCTCTTTCTTTTCCCACAACTGCGGGGGGGTGTGGGTTCAAATTTTAACCCCCACGGTCCCCACTGGGTTTTCCAGGCCCGGAATTTTTCCATCATTTTCACACCCAACGGCAGACAACTAGGAACTCTTTCACACGGGGGGGATTCAAGGGTTGGGTCCCATTTTGGTTTTTTTTGTACTTGAAATAAATGAATTAATAAACATAATATTTTTTAAAAAACTTACACGGGTTTTTATTTTTAAAATGTTTTATGGCCTTTAATATAAAATTTTTTATTGCCCACATTAAAATACCCCATAAATTTAATCCCAAGGGATAATTTTTTTTAACCCCCAAATTTGGGGACTAATTAGGGTTTACTCTTTTTCCCAAAAGGACTTTTGAAAGTAAAAAAAAATTATTTACTTAAAAAAACGAAGAGGGCCCGGTATGGTATATATTTCCTTTTTAAATTTCCCGCCCTTTAGGGAATTTTTGGAATTTTAAAGCCACCTATCTACATAAAATTTTCAGGGCCCGCTAGGGGCTTACATGAACTCTGTCTTTAAAAAAAAAAAAACCCAAAAAAAAAACCTGAGGGCTGAAGAGATGGGACAGTTTTCTTAAGGGGGTTTTTTTTTTCAAGCAGAGGGGCATTTTTTTCAGGGGCCCCAGCACCCAGAAAAAGGGAACAAGGCCAGTGTGGACCATACTAGGGAACGGAAAACAAAAAACCCTCCTCCCTGGGTTTCCCCAAACTATCAAAAGGGGGAACTCCATTTTCCCCTGAACAAAACCCCTCTAAACTAAAAGGGGGAACGGGGTCAGACCTTCACACTGACCTCCTGCTGGACGCGGGCGTGACATCAAAGGGTTTAAACCGGGGCGAAACTTCCTTGGCTAAAAACCCCCAAAAAAAGGGTTATGGGCACCCGTCTCCCCCAAAAGTTTTAAAATTTAAATAAATTTAAAAGGGTTAAATTTTCCCCCAAAAAAAATAGTGTCCTTTTTAAAAAAACCCGGTTTTAAAATTTGATTTTTTTTATAGCTAACATTTTAACCTCAGGGCCCTTTTGGAAAGCTATCAAGCCCTCCCGTAAAAATGAAAACTACAACCCAGCACTGACGGGTTTGGGGGGGAAGGGGGCCACACGGGGCCCCCCCTAAAAATACAATGCTGTCTCTAGTATTCCCCAAATAAGGGCAGGGGCAAAGTTTGGGTTTTAAAAAAAAAAACAAACTTGCTTTAGACAACTACAAACAAAAATTTTTTTTTGAAAAAAAAGTGGGGACTTCAGTATTTTGGGAATCCTATAAGTGTTTTTTTTGTTTTCTTATGTATCCTTTTTCATAAAAAAAATTACTGGGGAAAAATCTTTTTTTTATTAAGGGGCCAAGTAAAAGGAATTCTGTCTTTTTTTCTGCTTAAGGGGAGGAAAAATTTAAAAACAAACCCGAAAACATCAAACAGGAATTTTCAATGTCTTTTTTTTTCCAAAACCTTTTGGGTTTTTCTAAAATTTCCCAAAACCCCATTTTCAGTAATTTAAATCTCAAAATTTTTAAAATTTAATAAATTTTTACTTTTGGTTGGCTTCAATTTAAAGATTTTTTTTTAAATTTAAATTTTAAATTCAAAAGCCTTTTTAAATAAACAGAAATTTTTTTGTCTACAAACCTAAAAATAACAAAAAAACTTAAAAATTTTTGTTTTCCAAATTTTATCGTAAATCAAGGGCATCTAAATTTTTCCCAACAGTTTCTTTTTCAAACTTTTTGCTCCTAATTTGTACTAACTAAGTTGTTTGGGGTTTTTTTTTTTTTTATTTTCTTTAAAATAAAAAGACCCTTGGGGAAAACCCTGGGAAAAAAAAGCTATGTTTGAAATTTTTAATATGTAAAAATTTTTTTAAACAATAGTAAAATTAATTTATTTTATTTTTTATACACTTTTGCCCGAAAAAATTTCGTAAAAAATTTTTAAAATAAACACAGTGGTAAGGGTTTCCCCTTTAAATTAGTTTTAGGGGTTAAATACTTGTTTTTAAAAAAATTTTTATAAAAATTTCTAAAAAATTTTATTCTTTAAATTTTGGGTTTTTTGTTTTTGAAGGGCCCCCCAACCCCCTTTTTAGGCTGGACTTTTTGGGGTTTTAAACCCATGGGATTTTTTCCATCTTTCCCCCTACTGATTTTTTGCCCCCCCACCCGAGAGAAGATCCCTGGGGGGGCAAAATGGGGGGGGGGCCCCCGAGGGGGTTTGGGGGATTTAAAAAAAGGGTGCGGGCACCAGACCAACCCACTGGGGAGAGCAAAGGGTTTTCCCCCACACCCCTCTTTTTTTTGCCAATGGGATTGGTCAAGAAAAAAAAACTTTTTAGCACTCCTCCTACCTGCCCATATAGGAAACTTTTGGAAAAACCTTTTTTCACCTATTTCGGGCAAAAAAAAAAAAAGACATCAGTACCACCCTGGATCTGAGGACAGGGATTGTAGGGCCCCCAGTTTAAATTTTTTTCTGAGCACTACAAGAGCAGTAAGCACACTAAACTTAAAAAAATTTTTTCCCCCTCTTAATGTTAGACATCATCCGGGGGCTTATCATTTTACTTAACTGAAACCCCCAAAGGATTGGAGACATTCCTATCTCCTTTAAAAAGAGGGCCTCAAAATTTAATTGGGAAAATCCAGATTGAATTAATAGGGCATTTCCGTCCCCTCTACCACCACTTTTGGAAACCCGATTTTAATTTTTAAAAACCTCCCAAATGGGCTTACCTTGGTTTTTTGCAAACCCCGCCTTTTGGCCCGTGCCTTGCCCCCCTTTCCCAGTACACTCACGCTCGGGCACCAAAATTTTACAAACCCCTTCCCTTTCTCAAAAATTTTCCAAAGGTTTTTCCTTTATTTGGTCCTCTGGGCCTATACTTTTTATGTCTTAGTTTTTAATGGTTTTGGTTTTTTTCCAAGACTGGGTTTTTTTTGTGTACTTTTACCCGTCCTAAAACCCGTAGACTAGGGGGCCCTTTAATGTCAAAGTCCACTTGCCCCTGCCTCCTTGGCCCATACCCCTTCTCAACCCAAACCCTAAGACTGTACCAACACTTATGTTGAGGTCCTTTATGGGAATTTGGAAATTAGCATTAGCACCATTCCAACCCAAATACAGGGGGAAAAACATTACAGGTCCTCTTCATAAGTACTGAAAATGACAGATTAAAAATTCTACGTCTTTTTTTATTTTAAAGAATACTTAATGTAAAAAATTTCAAAAATTCCTTTAACAGGAAATTAAAGGGATCCAAAAGATATAGTTTATCTTTATTAAATTAAAAATCACAATTTTTTTTTAAATTTTTACGAGGAAAAAGCTTGTTTTAAAAAAGAAAAGTTGGGGAGAATTTCCTTTTTAAGTACAGTACAATTTAAAATAAGAAAAAAAAACCTTTCTAGATTTTCAAAATAAAACCATTTTCCCTTTTTACTCTTTTTTTTTTTTCCCTTCTTTTAAAATTAAAAAAGGAAACCCCTTTTATCCCCACTCTGCCCTACCCTCCCGCCCTCTCCCGGGGACAGGGGTGGTTTGTCCCAAATCGCCCCAAAAAAAAATCCCCCAGTAAAAAAGAAGTTAAAAGGCTTTTGGCCGGGGGTAGTTTTTTTGAATCGCAGTATTGAATTCTAGGGGTGAAAATGTCCATTTCTTGCTAAACCCTTTATGCTAAGAAAAAACTTTTTCACTTTTGCACTTCAATTTTTTTTTTCCCCAAACTGAGGCACAAGTGGGAAAATTTTCCTCACAGGGGAACAACTGTTTTTTTCAGGGCATTTTTTTTTCCCCGTTCCCGAGAAAGTTTCAGCAGCATAGGACCTTTGAAAACAGGGACGGGGATACTTTTTTCATATTTTCAAAAGATCAGGGTCTTTACTCAAAAAATTCGTTAAAAACTAATATTAAAACCCCAAACAGAGTGCTCTTTTCCCCGGGGTTTCATTATTTTGGGCCCGGCAAACCAAACAAGGGGAATTTTAAAGGGCACACTGCCCCAAAAGATGAAAGAAAACAGAACCGGAAAAGAGCCAAGGCCACAAAACAGAAAAATAACAAAATGCTCCGCCCTCATTTATCGAGACTTCAAAACCGAAGGGGGGGGGTTGGGGGGGGGGGGGGGGGGGGGGGGGGGGGGGTAATTTAAAAATGGGGGAAAAAAAAAAAGGGGGGGGGTTGGGGGTTTTTGGGGGTTTTTAAAAAAAATATTTTTGTTTTTGGGGGGGGGGGGGGGGGGGGGTTTTTTGGGTTTTGGGGTGAGATAGGGGGAATGGTTTATTAAAGTTTTTTAAAAAGGGGGAAAAAGGGTTTGTTAAAATGGGAAAGGTTTTAGGGAAGGGGTTTTGATAAAAGGGGAAAGGAATTGAAAAAAAAAATATTAAATTTGGGGGTTTTAATTTTTTAAAAAAACCTTTTCTTAGGGGTTTCCCAAGGAGGAAACGAAGGGGCCGAAAAAAGGGCCCCCCTTTTAAAAATTAATTTTAAAAACCCCTTTTCCTTGGTTAAAAAAATTTAAATTCCTCTAATTTAATTTCTTGGCCCAAAAAAAGGTTTAAAAAATCCCAATTTTTTAAATTTAAAATTTCAAAATTTTCAAAAGGTTTAGATTTAAAAAAATTTGGAAAAGGCGGTTTTCAATTTAATTTAAAAAACACCCGGGGAGGGAAAAAAAACAAAATCTAATTTTGGTAGGGGAGCCGGGAAAAATTTAAGGCTCATTTTATTTTTATTAAAATAATAATCATTTTTTAAAAAAAAAAAAAAAACTTTTAAAAAAAAATATTTTGTTTAGGGGAAAAAAAAAAACACTGGGGTTTTTTTTGGGTTTTTTTTTTTTGGTTTTTTTGTTTTTTTTTAAACAAAAGGGTTTTTTTTGAAGTCCCCGGGTGTCCGGGGAATTTACTCTGAAACCCGCTGGGCCTTAACTCAAAATCCCCGCCCCTACCCCCCCAAGTGCCGGGGTAAAGGCTAAACCCCCCACCCAAAAGGGTTTAAAAAAAAAAAAAAAAAAATTTTTAAAAAAAATTAGCTGATTCTGTTACTACAGAACTTTTTCCCTTTTCCCCTGCAATCCAGTGCTTTTAAAAAGCCCCAATTTTTACACTGAGGATAGTTTTATAAACCAAAAACCATTTTCCCCTTCACTGGGTTTTTTCATGGGGCCCCCCTAATATGAATAAAAAACCCGTTTTACCTTTTAAAAAGGGAAAAAAAACCCAAATGTTTTATACACCTACCATTCTACCAGGGATTCATGTTCTGAAGACGGAGGCAGCAAACCCAAACAGAAACCGCCAACTACTCCTGGGGCCCCATACTGACAGAAAAAGCAATGATCTTTTTAAACCGCTCCTATTTCAAGATGGGGAGCACTACCCATTCACACCAAGGGTGACTGCCCATCGGGGGCCCCCGTAAGTGACACATACTGATAACACAGGCCCAAAACCTCTGCCTTCCAAAGTGGGGTTTAAACCCGCCCATGTAAACCCTTGGGGGGAAAACAGACAACAGATTAAACCGGGTTTTGTTATTGCAAAATAAAAAAAAACCTTATAAAATCAACTACCTCCTCTCTTTGAAATTCTCTGAATACACAAATAAACGGATGGTCTATAACCCGTACCCAGCCCCGTGGAAGTAAGGAGGGCAGAAAATTCAGGGGGGTGCAGACAACCCTTTTCTAAATGATCTGGGCTGAAGAAGTTTCATGAAATTTTATGTTTCCTTTTAAAATTTAAATGTCCCTTAAATTCCAACCCCAAAAATTTTAAATTAAGCTGAGGTGTGGGTAGATCGGGGGTTGGGGGGGGAAAGGGAAATAAGGAAAAAAAATGCATTTTGGGGAGCTCCAATTAAAAACCAAGAAAAAAAAAAATTTGGGGATGGTACATGTGCTTGGGAAACCCAACGGGGAAATTCAGAGACAAACAAAAACCCCGGGTTTCCCCCGGCAACAACCCCCTACCCCATATCCTGAGTTCTGGGCCCGGGGGTGGGTGTAACGGGGGCTGCTTGGGGGTGTGTGTGTGTGTTTGGGGTGTGTGTGTGTGTGTTAAAAGGTAGTTTTTGGGGGGTCTGAAGAAGGGAAAGATTCCTTTCAGCTGGGGTCACAGGTCACACAAGCCACCTAGGGGCGCTAACTTTAACCCAGTTTTTCTAAAGCAGTAAGCCCCCCTACCCGTCTCCATTCCCTAATTTGGCCCTTTAAAATGATTTTTTCTAAAAGTCCCAGGGTTGGGCCCAAAGGGGATCTTCCCGCTTTTACCCCAGAAAAAATGGAAAAAAAAACCCTTTCAGATAGGGTACCATATTTAAATTTTTTAAAAAGTAAAATAATTTAGCCTTTAAATTTTCTGCCACTCAGGGTGGAGAGATGGCTTCCCGCCGGCCTCCCCCAATCCCTTTATTCAATCCCAGCAACCCCATTGGGGCTTTACAACCAAACTGTAAGGATCTGACGCCCTCTTCTGGGGTTCTGAAACAACTACAGTTAAACCTATCATAAAATAAATGTCTTTAAAAAATACATAAAAAACTGTATTTTTAAAAAAAAATCCTGGGCCGGTGGGGGGTTTGGAAAGTTTTAATAAAAATTAAAAAATTTCCCCCTTTGGGGGAAAGGGGTTTTTTTAATTCCAAAAAAAAACCCCAAGGGGCCCCCCAAAATCTAAAAAGGTGGCATTCCAGGGAAAAGGGCCCCGGATTAAAGCCCCCTCCTTTTGAAAAAACAAAAAAAACAAAACCAAAAAAAACAAAAGCCCAAAAACAAAAAATTAAAAAAAAAAAAAAAACCCAAACCCCCCAGAAAATTTTTTTAAAAAGGGGTTTTATTTAAATATGGGTTAATGGGGTCAGTTTTTTACCTTTTAAAAAAAAAAAATTATAAAAGACCCCAATTTTTAAAACCCAAAAAAAGATTTTTTTTTTTTAATATTTTTCCAGGGAAAAAAAAAAAGGGGGAAAAAGGTGGGGAAAAAGCCCTGCCCCCTTAAACCCCGTTTTAAATTAAAAACATTTTTCCCTTTTCAAAAATTAACATTGGGAAACAATTAAAAGAATCAAATTCGGTTTACATTTTTCCTTCCCCCAAACCCCCCCTAAATTCATTATTAAAAGGGGATTTCTTATTAAAATAAAATTTTTTAATGGGGTTTTTCATTTTTTTTAATTTTAAAAAAACCCAAAAATATGATGCCCATTTGTAAAACCAAAAAAAGTTTTAAAATTAAAATTCCCCCTTGGGAAAAAAAAAAAAGGAAGGAAAGGCCCAAATGGAAAACCTTGGGCCTTTCCCCCCCCAAAAAAAAAGTTAAATAAATAATTAAATAATTCTGTCCCTTAAAACTTTTTTTTTCATTTCTTTTTAATTTAAAAAATTTAATTTTTTTTTTTATTTTTTAAGAATTTTTTTAATTTTTTGTTTGAGATTTTTTCATTTGGGGAAAAATTTACTTTATTCCAGGTTTCGGTTACCTTTTGCCGATAATTTTCCAAAAAAATTAAAAATTTTGGGGTGGGCGGGTTTTTTAATTTTTTGACTCAAATTAAATATAGCCCTGGCTGTCCCACCTCCCCCAAAGGTAAACCAGGGGCCCCTTGGGGAAAAATGGAGTATTTCCAGTTCACCTTTTCCCGATTTGGGGTAAAGATATAAATCATGCCCAGGCGGTTCCCCCATTCCCCCCAAAAATTAAAACTAAAAAGGGAACGGGCTTTAAAACCTAGGGGGTAAAAGGGACCACCTTCAATTTAAAAACCCTTTGATCCAATTTTTCCTTAGAACCAAAAACAAAAATTTCCCCAAAAAAAATAAGGGGGAACTGGTGAAACTGATAAAAATTAAGGGTTTTTTTTTTTCTTTTTTTTTTTGGGTTTTTTTGGGTTTTTTGAAAGGGGTTTTTTTTGTTTTTTGTTTTTGGAAACTAATTCCCCGGTTCCCGAATAAAAGCCCCCAAGCCCGGGCCTCCCAAGGGGGGTTTAAAAATTCCCAAACCGGAAAGAGAACCTTTTTTTTTGAAATTTTTAAAACCAATTTGGGCAAAAAAAAAGGGGTTTTTTTTTCAAAATTTTTTTTAAAATTTTTTAAAATTTAAGGGTTCTAAAATTTTTTTAATAAAAAAAAAAGAAGAAGAGGCTGGAAATGGAGCCTGACTTCATTAAAACAGTTAATTAATAATTATAATTATGTCCTCTATCAAAACTTATTTGCATTGCATCTATATATTTTTAGTTTTATATAATGAATACAGAAGTTACTTGGTGTGTGAGCATGTGTGTGTGCACGTTCTGGGGATCAAACCTAAGATGTCATTCATTCCAGGATAAAGGCTGTACTGTTGAGCTATACTTCCAGCCTATGAATTTTGTGTGTGTGTCTTTGTGTTGTTTATTTTCTGAGACTAAATCTCACTATATAGCCCTGACTGTCCTGGACCTCACTATGTAAACCAGGTTGGCCTTGAACTTGCAGTGATTTTCCAGCCTCAGCTCCTGAGTGCTAAGATATAATCATGCCCAGCTCGTCCCCTGACATTCCTACTTAGAAACTAATACTGAAGCAGGGCTTTAGCTCAGTGGTAGAGCACCAGCCTAACATGTACAAAGCCTTGGATCCAATCCTAGCACCACAAAACAAACAGTTAAACTTAAAATACATACAGATAGATCTCAGTGTAGCACAACTGTATAAGACTAGTTATGTTTTTCATTCTTTGTAATTGTCTAAATCCAATTTGGCGGCCAATTTTGGTTTTCTTCTGTCTACTTTAAGAATGTGTTTTAGAAATTTAGAGTTCTGAGATTTTTTTCAATGAAAATTATTTTGACATCTGAGTTCTGATTTAGCAATGTTGATCTTTCGCCAGATAATTGTTACCAAACACATTAAAAAGTTGTAGAGGGATGGAGACAGAGGTTGAACCTAAGTTCAGACCTGCAAGGGATATGAATGAGCTCGAGTCCCTGAGCCTGTCTAAAATTCTACCCCTCCCCGAAAGTCTGCTAAACCAGCTTGTGTAAGACCTATAGCAAAAGGAAACGTGGAGACTATAATTCACACGGTTGCAGTGCTGGGTTACCTGAGGTTTGGGTCCTAGAACTTTTGAGTATAATGTATAGGACATGACACTGCAGGCTGGATAGCCTATTCCAACCAGCACAGCAGCTATCAGGAACTGGGCTAGATGAATCACTGGGGTGTATAGGCACCAGGCCTGTTCAATTGGACACCCAGTTGGCTGATCACTGTGATCTTCTCTTGGAGAATTCCAAAGATCAATAATAATTTCCCCAAATGTAGTATTAGGGGTTGAGCTGTTGTGTAAATCTGTAAGATAAAAATAGGATAAGGTATCACTTGCTACTTCTAAAGAATGCAGGAGCTGGTGCTAAAGAATTGAAGTTACCATACCTTCCCACTGTATTTTGGGAAACTGATTTCCCCAGGGTAACAAGATAAAGAAGCCAACCCATACGACCACGAATCCTCCCAGGAGAATAGCACGTTCACCAATCCTGTGAAAGAGAAACTCTGATTTTGAAATGAAATGTGAATACGCAATTTGATTACTATAACTAAAAAATGTAAGTGACATTGTTATACAGTTTATTATATTTATAAATTACTGTAATGTTACATAAAATACCCCACTAAAAGCAACCAGTACCAGGCATGGAAGTGTACACTGTAGCCCCAGCATCCAGAAGGTGGTAGGGAGTTAAGGCCAGCCTGAGCTACATAGTGAGACCCTGTCTTAGAAAAAAAAATAGATTTATCTAATAAACGGCTGATTTCAGATTAGGGGGATGAAACTCTAGAAGATAAATGTATTTATCTTTTCCTATAGAAAGTAGAGCTTGTCAGTAACTATTAGGGGAAAGAGACTCAGCCAGTATCAAAAACAATCATACCTATGTATGCTTATGCTCATTTTCAACCAATAGTTTAAGAATATACCATTAAAGCTGTTCATGAGCTAACAACCGGTGTTCACCTGTAAGACATGCTGCGGATATATAGCTCAGTGGTAGACTGCTTGCCTAGCATGCATGATGCCTGGGTTCAATTCCCAGCACCCAGAGAGAAAAATAAACTACATGACAGAACTCAATTTATACATGCATTCCCGTATTCCTCACACACTGGGTTTCTAATAGTTACTTTCATAAATTTTTTTCTTTTAAAAAAGTTACTTAGGGGCTGGGAATATAGTGGTAAACATTTGCCTAGCATATTTGAGGTCCCAAGTTCAACTCCCAGCACCACATACACCAAAGTTATATGGTCAAATAACTTTGAGAAATGATAATTGTATTTTGTACAGTGAAAATATGTTGTTTATAAACTGAAGACCTGATTAGAAATTCTAAAATCCTATAATCCCAGTGCCTGGGCAGTAGAGGCAGGAGCATCAGGAATTCAAGGTTAGCCAGGGTATATAAGACCCTGCCTCAATAACATAAAACACACACACACACCACACACACACACACAATCTATGTAAATTCAGTCTGTTCTTTGAAACATGGTCTCAATATGTAGCACGTAGAGGCTCATGGTCCTCTTGTCATAATAGAGGCTTTAGTAACCAGAATTTTCCAAACTTATTCATTCAATCTAGCAAGACAATGTTTTATGAAAAACACTTTTAGTAATATACATTAAAGATGATATAATAATAGATTAGTATATAGTTATTTACTTGATAAGGCATTTTGCTTTACCAAAGTGATGTGATAGAATATAAAAATATAAGATAATTCTCAATAAAGTTTACATCGTTTTGTAAACTTTGAAGAACTATAATACAGCCAAGCATGGTAGTGTATGCCCTTAATCCCTGCACTCAAAAGGCAGAAGTAGGCCGACCTATGAATTCCAGGCTAGTCAGGTCTAATAGATCTAGTCAGTGAATTCCAGGCTAGCCAAGGCTATATAGTAATACCCCATCTTAGCAAAAACAGAAAAACAAAACAAACACATGAGAAAAAACTTGAAAGTCTCTTTACTAGCTCTGCTTCGTGTTATCTTTTTTTTTTTTCCAAAGAAGATTTAAGGTAAAGTAAAAACATATAACTTACTTTTTGGAAAGTAATTTAACCCCCATGAAAACAAGAACTGCCTCAACTCCAAAAGCAATAAGGATAATTCCATCATAGAGCACAGCCTGCTCCTGGGTCCAGGCATACATGTCCATCGTTAATGGAGTGAGGATTCTAAGAAGAGAAGGCCATGTGTATTTAAAAGGTAGTTGTTAACTAAGAATTATTTATGTAAACATTAATAATAATACCTTTAAGAATATTGGCCATTTAAATAAGGAACACAGGTACACTGAAGAAGCTTGCAAACAGAAGACAACATAAATCATTACAACCCTACCCTCCCAGCAATGACTCATGCTACACGATGGCTGAAACTCATCTTTATACTCGGTGGTGCTTTTAGCTTTAACGATGGGACTCTGGATGACTGACTAGCTTCTCTGTGGGACATTATGTCTACAGAGGACCACTATTCCCTGTAAGGAGCTCATACAAAGGGAAATTTTACATTGACACCTTTTTCAAAATCAGAAATGTAATTCAGTTTTGCTGGGAGTGTACTTTCTAGATTTTTCCCTGGTTATTAAAAGTGTGCATGTCACCAGCAATGCCGCACTGTTACACTGTCATTCGAGTTTTCTTTCTATCAGTAGTATTTACTCTGTTTCTTTCCCTCCCTATGAGCACCTCTGCCTTCATATGGCTTTCTCCTTCCTTGCCAAGTCTATCTCTATATTATACCATCTTCTGTTGGCTAACAACGAAACAATTTACATTTTAAATGTTTTATTACAAAGAACAATAAGTGTCTTAACCTTTGAATTCAGATGAGCTGATAGAGAGAGCAGATGCATGCTCTCTCCAAGGGCTACACCGTTATCATGGACCTAGCCATTCCTCTCAGGTGCAGAACTAAGAACAAAAGGCCAGAACTCAAGCAGACACCTGCACAGCAGCATCACTCACCACCGCTGCGTGGTGCCAACAAAGCTCTCATCAGCACATGAACAGACAGCTAAAGGAGCTGGCACCTGCCTTAAGAAGTTAGGGAAGTCTGATACACTGTGACATGAAGAACTGGAAACACCTCACACTCAATGAAATGAGATGTGTAAAACTAAAATGCTGCTTGATGTAACTTCTATGAGGTACCTTATACAGGTCATTAGGAGCTGGGGAAAGACACGGGAGGTAACTGTGAAAGGGTAAACAGCTTGTTTGGGATGATGGCAAGGTTCTTGTCATAGGTTCACAAAGTTGTGACCACACTTAATGCCACTGTATTCAACCTTTCAAAAACAGTTAAAAGGTGTGGAAAGATGGCTCAGAGGTTAAGAGAACTTGCTGCTCTTACAGAGGACCCAGGTTTGGTTCTAAGCACCACATGGGGTTCATAACCATCTTCGATTCCATTTTCAGCAGACTGATGCTCTCTTCTGACCTCCATTGGGATCATGCACACACATGGTATGCATCTATACATGCAGGCAAAACACGTAACATATTTTAAAAAAATAAAAATAAATCTAAAAAAAAATGTTTAAACCAGTTAAAATACTGGGCCAGGTTGTACAGGTCTATAAGCCCAATTATAGGAGGCTGGATAGGAGGATCCCAAATTTAATGCCTGTCTGGGATACAGAGTGAGTTCAAGGCCAGGTTGGACAACTTAGTGAGAATTTGTCTCAAAACAGTGAACAGGTTGAGGGTGTAGATCAGTAGTAAAACATTTGCCTAGCATGCTGGAGACCCTAACTTCAATCCCCAGTATTAGGGTGGAAAGGTTAATGTAAATTTTATGTGCTGTGTATTTTACATTAAAAACTTTCCCTGAAATGAATTATGATTTTCATGTGGATGAATAATTTTGAAAATATATATGCCAAGCACATCTATATGTATTAACACAAAAGTATTACAGTGTATGAAAAAAAAAAAACAAATTGTCAAATGGTAACATTACAGCTTATGCAAATATAATATATTCTTCCCCTTCCTGGTTGAAAAAACATAAAGTGCCTTTTGCAGGGTGTGTGTGTGTGTGTGTGTGTGTGTGTGTGTGTGTGATGCATTTAACACTGAATTATTTACACTATCTAGTTTTATATATATACTTTTCTCTCTTGAAAGGGTCATGTGATTTTTAAAAAGGATGGATGAGTTATAAATTCTATAATTCTTGATCAAGGATTAAATGTAGCTAATATTGACAGACTAAGTATTAATTATGTTATGATAGTCTACATATATTTTTATTTAAATTGGTTATGGTGGCACATCCGTTTAACCCCAGAACTTGAGAGGCAGAGTCAGATCTCTGTATTTTCAATGCTAGCCTAATCTCCATCAAGACTTCGACCCTGTCTCAAAAAAAAAAAAAAAAAAAAAAAGAGAGAGAGAGAGAGATAGATAAAGGAAGGAAGGAAGGAAGGAGGGAGGGAAGGAGGGAGGGAGGGAGGGAGGGAGGGAGGGAGGGAGGGAGGAGGGAGGGAGGGAGGGAGGGAAGAAGGAAACAAAAATCTTATTCAAGAAAACTGTGCTTTACATAACTTTTGTTTGTTTGGATGGTTTTTGTTTTTTCCAGACAGAGTTTCTCTGTGTAGCCTGGATGTCCTGAAACTCACTCTGTAGCCCAGACTGGCCACAAACTCAAGAGATCTGCCTGCCTCCGCCTCCTGAGTGCTGAAATCAAATGTGTGCACCACCATTGCCTGGATCTTACATATGTTTTTATAAAACAAAATCTGTGCATAATTAAGAGTGCATTAAGAAACATGGATTAGTAAGTAATCTGATTTAAATAAAGACAGAATAAAACTTACGTTTCATAAACGGCAAAGATAAACAAAACCACAAAAAAGACAATATTGGTAGCCACAACAGCAACTTGATCAATACTTCCTTCAGGAATCTGAAGTTCATCTGTATTTTCTAATAATAGGAGAAAAGTAGAATTAGCTATGTATCTAACTTTCACATGATGGCAGAGTAATAGGAAGTTCTTAGCCGGCTCACACCTGTAATCCCAGGACTTGGGACGCCAAGGCCAGATGGGGCCGGTAGGGGTGGTAGGTGGCAGTGGGTGTGGGGGAACAGTGCTCAGAGAGTAAGCAGTCTTCAGTGATATTTAAAGTAATTTGGCTGCTCTTCAGGAAGCACACTGGAGTCCACTATCTGCAAGAAGTACTCAGGCTAGCTTATGTTTCTCCAATTGGTGTCTCCCAATCCAAGTGTGCATTTTATAGACTTCATGAAAAATGCATTTGTTTTCAGTTCCAGGTACCAATTTTTCTACTTAATCTAAAATTTAAACTTATAATGATTTTAGTAAGTTCTACCAGTACTTCATTAAACGAGTTCCCAGTTCTTTGGTTCATTTCAGCTTTTTTAATTTCAATACTATATGAAATTAGTGCTAGTAAAAGTCTTTCCTTTGGGACCAGCAAGATGGCTCGATGGCAAAAGGCCCTTCCAGCAAGTAGGGTCTGGAGTTTGATCCCCTAGACCTGTGTGGTGAGAGTAGCCTCCCAAAGTACAGCATGTCATATACACAAAATAAACATAATTCTAAAATGTTTAATTTTACTTCCCTGTCATTAAAAAAGTTATGTTAGACTTGGGGGGGGGGGGGGGTGAGCAGGGTGGCAGGAAGATCAGAGATGGGTAGGAATGAAGGGAGTCAGTATATTTATGAACATATAATAAACTGTCTAAGAATATATTAATTAAAAGTTATGATAATGCAAGGGTTAGTGATATACACTGTTGTCCCTGTACTCAGAAGGCTTAAGCAGCAGAATCATGAGTTGAAGGCTAGCCTGAGCATATGACAAAACCTATCTCAAAAATAAAAATCATTTGTATCTTTGCATGGCACTGGTGTTACAGGGCAAAGCACAATTTCTCACCTTGAACTATGCAATTAAATCGTGTATTCACAATTCCTGACACAGCTTCAAAGTTACACACACACACACAGTCATATAAATCCAAGGACATCCATTCCTCATGTTGTTACTCAGTGCAGATGGCGTAAGTAACACAGGAATAGACAAGCTATGTGCATGTGAGTATGTAGTGTGTGTGTGTGAGAAACATGGTATGGCTTTCTTCAGGGAAAGCCATAGAAAGCAAATGTTAAGTTTTTGTAACTGTGCCTGACTTTCTATCTCAGGAGAATGGAGGTTTAGAAATGGTCTGTAGTATTTATAGGAGTCACTTCTGACTTTCTTTCCAGTCACACCAAGAGTACTGGTCACCTTCATCAGGATCCTTTCACAGAGCAGTCCTTAGCTCTTCCGACCCTCGTCCTATCTGGGGAACACCTTTCTAATTCTTAGTTACTACCCAGAGCCTGTCTTGACTTCTTTGAGTCAAATACGAATGCTGTTCAAGTCAGAGTAAAATTTCCAACATATGTGGTTAGTTTCCTGCAGCCTCACAGCGCTGGATGCTGTAGGAGTTATCACAGGCTGAGGAAGTTGACTAAGTGCCCTAATTACAAGGATTTTAAAGAAAGACTACTTCAATATATTGATACAACTTTTAGGTTAAATTAATTGGTTTGTATGTATGTCAGTCTTTTGCCTGCACATAAGCATATATTCAGTGCTTACAGAGGTTCAGAGAGGGCTTCAGAGGCCCTGGAACTGGAGTTACAGACAGTTGTGAGCCACCATGTGGGTGCTGCAACTGAACCCAGGTCCTCTGCAAGAGCAGTAAGTGCTGTTAACTGCTGAGCCATCACTCTACCCCACCCTCAATTTTATGTAACTAAAAATTACAATTCCACTCAATAAAAAGCTCTTTTAATAATGATTTTACATGCACATATTTAGTGAAATTACACTTTGCTTTTGTATAATCTTATAAAGTCACTAAGAAGTACCAGCTTGCATTCTTTCATATGGTTGAATGCCACAACCAGTATTTAAATAACAATTTACTAAGTAAAATATTCCTATTCACCAGACTGGGAACTTCTAAATAAGAAAAAAAAAAAAAAAGGTATAAAGAACTGGGGTGGGAAAACTGGTGAAGTGTCTGCTGTGCAAGCATGAAGATCTGAATTCAGGTCCCCAGGTCCACGGGAAACTCAGGTGTGGTGGTGCGAACCCAGCAGTGGTGACAGACAGGTGTGGTGGTGGGAACCACTAACCCAGCACTGGCAACAGAGACAGGTGGACTTTGTGGGCTCACTAACAAACCATTCTATCCAAAATGGCAAGCTTAGGTCAGTAAGGGACTCTGACTCAGAAGATAAGGTGGAGAGCATCAAGGCGAATATCTAATGTAGACCTCTGACCTCTGTGTACACCCACATGGGCAAACGCATCTTCACACATACACATGCATACACCACACACCACAAAAATAAATGATGAAAATGCACATTTACAAAGTAATAGAATGCCTACTGTTGTGATTAAAGTGCTGGGAACTGCTGGAGGCCAGGTGTTAGGACAACTGTGACCTTAGTACTGAGGCAGAAGATCTCAAGTCATAGGCCAGCCTTGGTCTCAAGCATGTTGTTTTCAAGGTCAGCCTGAGCTACATAATGAGACACTGTTTCAAAACAACAACAAAAACTGCTTGAGACAGATGTACCAGTTACCAGAAAGCATGGCAAGGAATACAACGGTTTTAGGACACCAGCTCTTTGAAAAAGACAAGTGATCTTTAGCAATGGCTTTAGTCTTGCCAATCAGAAACACTACATAACAGAAAGGTATAGGTTTGTTTAAGTGAATTAATGTATATTTCTTTTACCTTTGAAAATATTTCCCAGTCACCCACTGTATTGCGCTGAGGGGCAAAAGCCATGTGAATACCAAGCAAACAGAATCAGGATACTCAGGTGGTGCCACACAGGCTAACAGTACCTTCTCGAAAATTCACACTCTTACACTGACGTCCCAAGTCATCCACACGATGCTCTCTTAAAAAGAACAGCACAAGTATTAACAAGACCTTAATTCAGAAGCAGTTTGCTTATCAACACCCTATCTTTTCCATAGTCAGACATAGTTTCTCTTATTGGCTTCTGAGAAATAGGGTTATTAATGATTTACTAATAAATATAACCAATAAACTGAAACATATCTTTTTTTTCAGTACTGGGCATGAAGCATAGGGCCTTACACATGCTGCACAACTAAGCCACAGCCTTGAGCTGTATCTCCAGTGTGAGCGTTGGTGAGGAAAGGCCCTGTTGCCCAGCCTGGGATCAAGTACTCACTCTCCTGATCAGGAAGACCACATATCATCATAGAAGACTTTTTCAAAATGTATTCAGATGTATACATGATTTATCTTAGTACATATTTGAAATTTTCAGTGTTTTAAAAATTAGCTATAAGTGGTTTTGGAAAATTGAAAGAAGCACTCTAAGAAAATATAATGTAACAATGCCACATTTGGCAGCATACACCTATAATCCCAATACTTCAGAGGCTAACACAAGAGAAACCTAAGTTCTCTAGCAGCCTTGGCCACAATATAAGACATTCTCTAAAAACTAAAAACAAGAAATACAAAGTAATGATACTAGTTTTAGAAAATGAAATACATTTCCATTCTTAGAAACTTATAGTTAGTAAATCAAGAATAGATCTTCAGCCGGGCAGTGGTGACGTATGCCTTTAATCCTAGCACTTGGGAGGCAGAGGCAGGCAGATTTCTGAGTTCAAGGCCACCCAGGGCTACACAGAGAAACCCTATCTAGAAAAAAAAAAAAAAAAAGAATAGATCTTCCTAATTGTGTTTGTTCCTAGTCTGTCTTATTACTGAGATTGCCAACACAACATGCTTTAGCTGATCAAAAACTGAACCCATCTATAGAGAGCAAAACATAAAGAACTCACAGGGTCAGGCCTCACAGCTAGGGCCTGTAATCTCAGCTACCTGGAGGCTAATGCAGGAGATTGCAAATGGAAGGTCTGCCTGGTACTCAAAGGATTAGGAAACTTAGCAGGACACTCTATTAAAATAAAAAGTAAAAATGGCTTGAGAGGAGCTTCGGCAGCTAAAAGCACTTGCTACTCTTACAAAAGACCCAGGTTTGGTTCCTGAAGTCTAACTGTGCCACTCCAGTTCCAGGTGACCTGAAGGCACTGCATGCATGTGGTACACATATATACATGTAGGCAAATACTTAAAAACATAAAAGTAAATCTTTATAAAGGGGACTAGGGTCTGGGGGGGTACAGAGTAGTGGCAGAGGGCTTGTTTAGCATGTATGAGGGCCAAGGTTCAATCCCCAGTACTATACACACAAAAGACTTCATAGGAATAACTATCCTTCAGTAATAACAAGGCTTGTTAACTTTTAGAATCTACAAACATAGCTTATCATTTCTATGTAGTTACCTCAGTATAAAAAGAATCAGAATAATGTTTAGAATTCCCAGGAAGGCTGCAAGTAAAACTGGTGCTGTGTACATGTTGATCTGCAGTTTGATGATGTCCCATGTCACACCTTTTTCTCCAATGGTGCAAAGCAAGTCTGAAAAACTAATAAAGGAATATGCGCACAAGTAAGTTTTGACATGGGAGCCAAAGCTAAAAACTATAAAAGATGCTAACCAGCCGGGCGGTGGTAGCGCACGCCTTTAATCCCAGCACTTGGGAGGCAGAGGCAGGCAGATTTCTGAGTTCGAGGCCAGCCTGGTCTACAGAGTGAGTTCCAGGACAGCCTGGGCTACATAGAGAAACCCTGTCTCAAAAAAACCAAAAAAAAAAAAAAAAAAAGAAAAAAACCAAAAAAAAAAAAAAAAAAAAAAAGATGCTAACCACAGACTGCTAGTACATAGGAGCTACCATATGTACTAAGGAATCTCAACTGGAGTGAAAAAAACCGGCTCTTGGTTAGTGGAGACAATTTATTATTTTCTTATATAAATCACAGACATACATATGTATATATATATGCCCATATATTATTATATCTGATAAATATGTGGCATTAACATTTCAGACAGGATGGAATAAGTAGGAAAAACATCTAAGGCGGCTCTTCAGGGAGACACTACTAAAGACTTGAGACAGATGTATTCATTGACACATTATAACAAACCAATTCATCATCTCTTCATCTTTCAGTTTTATAAGCATATACTAATTTTACATAATTGGAGTTATTATGATATTTTCATGGCTCTATAATGTGGTCTTCATTTTTGTGGGGAGGAGGAGTGCTGAGAATGGGGACTTAGGCATGCTCAGTATCTATCACTGAAAGACACTCTAAACCCGGCACCTACTTCTCTAAAAATAAAAAAGAAAGTTCCATACTACAGTTTATTCAGTAAGTAAATTACAAATTTTAAATTGTACTGATTTGTGTTCGTATGTGCATGTAGGGTGGGAGGCTTGCCCTTGCCAGGGCGCACCTGTGAAGTTCAGAGAACAGCTGGAGTCTGATCTGTCCTTCCACAGTGTGGTCCCAAGGAAGCAAGATTGGCTATGAGTGAAAAGGTAAAGAACCACTGAGCAATCCTGCTGGCTAGACTAGAACTTTAATCACCTTCATGACAAGAAAGAAACATAACATTTTTCCAAGTCAAATATTTTTAATATTACTGTGTAGGTGGTCTTTAAATTATATATATTTATTATCACTTAATATTAAATCTGTGGTGGAACTTATTTGAGACAATTTTCCATGGGCCCTGTCAGTAACTGGGATCTAACTTCAGCTGAGGACAAAAGCAGATGCTGTCCTCACAACAGCACGGAGTTCAAAGAAACCAGAACAATGTCAGTTCTGAGCCCCAGACCTCCCACCTACTTTGGAGATTCCAGACAGTCTTTCTATACCATGAGACCGTGTTCATCTGTAAAACGGGCAAAACACTTAACTAAGAACTCTGGTATTGAGGCAAATGTAGTGTATTAAAAACACTACTGTCCCTCCCTGTTAATTGCATAGCTCAGTGGTGGAGTGACCACCTAGCATGCACAAAACCCTGAGTTCTGTCGAAAATCACTCACACACATACACACACAATTTGGGGAGATTAGTGCTTTATTTTTTTTTTTTACAACTATAATGATTTTTAGTTAACATAAAAAATGTTTCGCTATATTTTATGTATCTGTATCACTGTACTTTGTTCATATTAACTCCTCTTACTTCCTTGGCTCATTCTCTCCTTTTTACAATTTCTCTCCTTTTCCCTTTAGCCACAAAGTCTTACATGTAGATTACATTTAAATTTGAACCTCAAAGGTTATCCTGATTCAAATTTAAGTACTCACATAAAAACCACCTACCTGGGCCCAGAATAAAGCCCAGGGCTTGGCATGTGCTCGTATTAGCCATGGCGTTTGTTCTTTCCTGAAGGGAAGTAGCACCAGCAATGTATGATCGGACAACGGCTACATTTCCTAAAGAAAGAATAAAGGGAAAGAATCAGTCTTCAGCTCTAATGCTTATCTCACCTGGCTTTACCCAGAGCAAGAAATACTAATGAATATCATGGTCCCTTCTGTGCCACCAAACAAAATGTGCGAGATTTTGATTGAACAAACACATAACTAATGAAACACAGTATTGTTCCTGATACAGAAACAATGCAGGCCGGGGGTGGTGGCGCACGCCTTTAATCCAGCACTTGGGAGGCAGAGGCAGGCGGATTTCTGAGTTCGAGGGCAGCCTGGTCTACAGAGTGAGTTCCAGGACAGCCCGGCTACACAGAGAAACCCTGTCTCGGAAAACAAAAACAACAAACAAAAAAAAAACAAAAAACAGAAACAGAAACAATGCAGCTAGGCTAGGGGTGCACATCTGTAATTCCAGCAATTGGGAGACAGAGGTCAGCCTGGACCGCACAGAGTTCTAGGCCAGCCTTAGGCATATAGTGAGACCTTGTCTCAAAACCAACTACCAACAAAACAAGGAATCAAAATAAAACAAGCCACCCATAGGACTATAGACACAGTTCTAGATAATGTAAAATGACATACAATACAAGATCTTCTTATCAAATAATAGGCAGCTGCACATTAATGGCAGACTGCTATGCTATAATGAAATGTGTCCCAAATTGCATAGATATATAATACAGAAACAGAAAACCTGCACTAAGAATTTAAGTAAAACACTTGTAGCTGGAGAGGGCTCAGTGGTTAGGCACTCACACTGCTCTCTTGTAGCACACTTGAGCTCAGTTCCTAGCACCCACTTGGGACACCTCACGAGCACCTGTTGCTTCCAACTTGGGGGAATTCAGTGCCATCTGCTGGCCTCTGCGGTACTCACACTTGCAAATTTTCAGACATACATAATAAATAAAAGTTTTCAAAATGTATTGATCACTTATTTTATAGTAAAGACTCTGCTAGGAACCACAGAACAGAACACTTAAAATATCATTTACTACTTCTAATAAAAAAAAAATAAAACCTTACTATAACTGGTGGGGAAAGACGGAACCAATACAATACAGCAAGCAAAGGCCAAAAATAGAAAAGGGTGGACTCAATAAGCCTGAGAAGGCTCCACACTACACACAGCACTTAATGTGTGCCCTGGGGATGAATACCAGTGAATATGCGCATAATAGGAGGAACATGGCCAGGCAGAGTTTGCTGAACCAGGGATGTGAGACTGAGAAGGGATGACACAGGGGAGACATGGCTATTAACAGTAGGAAGAATGTGACCTAACATACACAAATACACATGCACGAACAGTTACCTGCTCCAAATCCCACCATTCCACGAGCAATCAACATGTAGTATTTATTATGAGCAGCTGGCACGTGGACATATGCATATAGGCAATTGGCTGCCACCGAAATAGAGATGGAGATGATAAGAGGTTCTTTTCTTGGCCTATAATTAGACCATAAGCCAAATAGAGGTGAAGCTACCATTTGGCCAAGACTATATGAAGCAATAACCCAGCCCAAAAAACTTGCATCAGCTGTCTGATCAATCTGCAGAGAGAAGTAAATACTTTGAGAGTCATTATACAACAGCAGTCTTTGGCTTCTGGTACTCACAAACATTCTAAGGCAGATTTGTATGTACATGCATGTAAGTCTCAGACACTGGGAACTAAGTACCTGGGAACATGGCTGTTAGTTCACTTAGTAAAAGTATACTTAGCTTGTGACAAATATCCAGGCTGTATCGTAGAGTGGCTGAACCACCTACATTCTTAACGGAACCTTTGTGGGTTAGTATTTCTGTGGAGAACTCCTGAACAGGCAACAATCATGGGGGAGTTCATCACTGTACATCCAATATCATACTATATGGTAAGTACTAAGGATACAGAGATGGAGTGGTGTCATCCCTTTGTGTCCTCAGAATTGACTCCAGGATGCCAGAGGTCACCAGAATGTTTGCATACACAAGTCCTTCACATAGAATATGTTTGCAAACCTCATACCTCTACACGTGTAAGTCATCTCTGATCACTTATAATGCATACTACAATGCAAATTCTGTAAACATAGCTGTCACACAGTACAGTTTAGGGAGTGATATTTCTAAACCATGGTTTCTTGAATTTTTGGATGCAGCTTCAAGGATGAGGAGGAGCAACTATACACAGGTTTTCTGGCCCAAACTGGGTGATGACAACCAGAGAAAGCTTTCTGGAGAACATGAGAGGTACAGAGGTGGTGAAGGGTGAACAAAAGATAGAAAAGAGAAAGGGGAGAAGAGAGGAGGGCAAACATAGGAAGGAAGGAGAGGAAAGGAGCTGGGATGACTGTGTGCATTCCTACAGAGCCTGTGTCACTGAAGTAAGTTACACACATTGCTGTCTACTTACCTGCTAATAAGCCAAAGCCTAGCACACATGATCTCTGGAAATCAGTAAGCAAAGTGTGAGCTGATAAAGATACGGAGAATTCAAGGCTAAGTAATCAGTGTTAAGACAAAAGTTGGCACAAAGAGGCTAAGAATTCCAGTACAGGAGAGGACAGTGTAAGCCCTGACCTTCACTCATGAAGGACAAAAGTGAACTGAACAGACTCTCTTTTCTTGTCACTGTTCTAGGACAGAGCAGTTTAGCCACTATCTAGTGGGCATTGTGCTAGGCATCATATGTGATCTAGAGATGAGTACAGCAAACATCTGAATATGCACATATTATATGCAAATACTGTATCACTTTATAACAGTAACAGACTTGCACATCCATACATTCTGGTACACTTTGGGGGGACCTAAAAAACCAATCTCCCAGAAGTATCAACAATAGCTATATTGCCTATCCTTTTCACAAGTTTTCCTGAAAACCCAAATTAATATGCACAGGAAAATCATGAAATTATTCCTTAGAAATATCATCTGTATATTTTAAGAATCCACTTGTCTGCTTGAGCTGCTCTTTCCTAGGGAGGTAGTGACAAGATATGAATATAGCTGAGTAAGTCGGTAACCACACCTTCACTCTGTCTGCTACTCTCCAGGCAGTTGTCTATTTTTTGGCACAGCACCTTTCTGCTTTCAATGTCTCTGTTTTTGCAATAAAGTATATGGCCAATTTATACTGCCATTGAGGAGCCTTGAGTTACTCTAAAACAGATTAAACTACAGACACTCTTTAGACAACACTTAGTAACATCAGAGTTACTGCTACTAATAGTTCAAAAAACAGACTGAAACGCACAAACCTTTTGAAGATATGGCCAGATGGACATTATCACAATAGAAAAACCTGCAAAGAGGCAGACATGTTTATTTGCTTTATAACGATGTAATCACTATTAGAGCCATAGCTTTTGGAAATATAGCAAAGATTTTTAAAATATTCTAAACCTGAAAATTTATATATACAATGTTTAATTTATCAAGCAGTGAAATGTTAATTATCAGAGGATAATAAACTCTAATAATAAAATATAAACAACAAGGTAATTATAGTCCCTGACTATGCTTGATCTAGCAAGGGCAATAATTTGTCTCTCTTCTCTCGTATATCTTTGCCATAGTGGAAATTACTGAAAGCTTTAATGAGTATACATAGCACACGAGTGGAAGAAAGGCTTCTTTATCAGTGGGAAGTCTTCTGTACTGTTTTTAAAGAGCAATTCACTGCAAGGAAGCTGAGGGAGTCGGAACACTATCTCAAGGGATGTAATATGAACTAAATTACTTAAAGATAGCCACACTTTAAAGGCAAATTCCTGATTATCTGGTAGGTTTTCTCACTCAAAAACTATATTGGAAAAACTCTTACACTGTTTGTCAATGTGGCCTTTTTAAATTTTTTTACTTTTCTGTAGTGATAGGGATCAAATCAGGCCTCATCAGTTCTAGGTAAGAATTCTACCACCCAGCTACAGCCCAACCCTATTTGTACATTCTAAATGTTAGGCAAATTCAGTCAGAAATTATGGAAGGCCTACTTTTAAATGTTTAGCTTTATTTCTGGGTGTACTGGCCCATCTCTGTAATCTCAGCACTTGGGAGGCTGAGGCAGGGGGATCAAGAGTTTCAAACCAACTTAAGACATTGCTTTACATAAAAAAAAATGCACCACATGGCTCACCCCTTTAAAGTAGACAATTCATGTAGGAGACAGGAGAGGGCAACAGGAGGGTCACTGATTCAACGTGCACTACACAGGGCTGGGATGGTGAGTCAGTGTATAAAGTGCTTGCCACACAAGCACGGAGGCCTTAGTTTGGATTCCCAGCATTACAAAGAGCTGGACTCAGCGGGCGTGTGGCGCACGCTTTAATCCCAGCACTTGGAGGCAGAGGCAGGCGGATTCTGAGTTCAGGCAGCCTGGTCTACAGAGTGAGTTCCAGACAGCCGAGCTACACAGAGAAACCTGTCTCGAAAAAAAAAAAAAAGCTGGACTCAGAGGCCATCATCCATAGCCTAGTCAGAGTCAGGCAGGTCTGGCTTCTTTCACTAAGTATAATGCCCTAAGATTCAGGCATCTGGTAGTAGTATCTATTATTGTTTTGTTCACAAAGCCTATTGGCTTGGGCTAGAGGGATGGATGGCTCAGTGGTTAAAAGCATCTATTCAGTTCCAGGCTCCCATATGGTGGCACACAGCCATCTGTAACTCTGGATCCCAAGTTCCAAGGAATCCAACAGCTTCTTCTGGCTTCTTCACATATGCACGTGCAGGCAAAACACTAACATAGACAAAATAATTGCAAAAAGAAAAAATTGAAGTCTATTTTTTTTTTAGATACAGTCTCAGTATGGAGCCTTTGCTACATAGGTTCCCAAGATTGACCTCGGGTCCCTAGGTGAACTTTTATCCACTGAGTCATCTTGATATCCCTAATATCTATTTAAATATAACAGACTTATTATTTAGTCTCTTTGTTTTTACTTTTTTTAAAGCTTTTTGGTTTTTGATTTTGTTGTTGTTGTTATTTGTTTGTGTT
Source organism: Mastomys natalensis (assembly GCA_021653895.1). Taxonomy (NCBI): domain Eukaryota; kingdom Metazoa; phylum Chordata; class Mammalia; order Rodentia; family Muridae; genus Mastomys; species Mastomys natalensis. Next base: position 137,427 of record JAJTUV010000203.1, read on the forward strand.
TTTATTTTTTGGCAGCGCTGAGGACCTCGGGCTCTGACCATACTAGGCATCACTCTATCACTGAGGTGCACGCAACTCTCTATGTATTTGGAATTGAATTTACTCTGATGAATAAAGGAGTTTTGAGAGCCAATTTTCAGGCAAACCTGGTAGCCCATACCTGTAATCTCAGCACTAAGGAGGCTGAAGCAGGAGAAGCAACAGTGTAGGGTACACAGTGAAACTGTCTCAAAATCTCTCCCACCCAGAACATTTAAAAGTACATTTTATAATAAAGTTACATTGAATAAAATCTCTAACATGCCAATTAACATCTGAAGTAATTTTTTTCTGGTATAAAACTTGAAATTGTTTCTTAGACAGCTGAGTATAAAAAGAGTTTTAAAGGAAGAAATCAAATCCTTTTGGTATGACGGTACACCCTGTAATCCGAACACTAGGGAGGCTCAGATAGCAGAACTCTGAGTTCAGGCCAGACTGGGCTACATGGTAAGGCCTTTTCTAAATAGGTAAACTGGGCATGCATTTAATCCCAGCACGAGAGAGAGGAGAGAGAGAGAGAGAGAGAGAGAGAAGAGAGGAGAGAGAGGCGCCCCCTGGGCCAGGGCAGACAGGGCTATACAAAAAACCTATCTCAAAAAAAGAATAGATACGTAACTAATGGTAAAATTACCCAAAGCTAAAGCATTTTACTCTGAGCTGTAGAACTGTGTAGCTCCTGGCACTTACCCACACTGCTGAGGAACATAGTAAGGTAGAGAATCCTCACAGACTTCCATCTACTCTTGTAATGCTCTTGGGTTTCAATCACGTCCTGTTCTCTAGGTGGAAAGAAGAAAAGGGTTAACAGAGTTGAGAGTCCCTAATCTCAGAACTCCAAATCCAAAATATTAACTGCGGGTGGGGATTGCACCACCTGCTTCAGTGAATTACAGCAATATGCACCATCTCCTCCAAAGATCCAGGAACTAGAAAATCCCATGCATTTCAGCTAATGCACAAGGTCTGGATCTCCTCCTGATCACTAGGAGCAGGTATTTATGCATTAAGAATTTTACTTTATCTTCTCTAAATATATGAAAGTTATGGGCCACACAGTGGTGACACACGCCTTTGATCTCAGCACTCAGGAAGCAGAAGCAGGCAGATCTCTGAGTTGGAGGCTAGCCTGGTCTACAACTGAGTTCCAGGACAGCCAAGGCTACACAGAAAACCCTGTCTCAAAAAAAAAAAAAAAAAAAAAAAATATATATATATATATATATATGCGCTAAGGTTACACTAATTCACCTCTGAAAGGGCATTTTAAATTTCACTGGACTGTAGGACTGTATTAATGCACCAGTGTACACAGTCATTTAGAAGATATAAGATACCTTTGAAAAGGAAAACATTTTTCAAAGCAATTATTTTACTATTTTTTTCTTTTTCAAGTTTTCGTGTTTATATGGTGTACATGTGCATATGGTGGCCTGATGGCAGATATGTCCAGTCTGGCCAGTCAGGGTGCTCTGGGACCCCTGTCTCTTACTTTCAATGCTGAACTTACAGGTAGGCCATCATAACCACGTGACATTTACATGGTTTCTAGGGATCCAAACTCTAGTCCTTTTGTTGCACATAAAGCATTTTAACCACTGAGTCATGATCCTGGCTCTCCTTTTCTATTGCTACATGCAAGAGAAATGTGTTAATCTAACAGGATGAATGAACAAACTTTCTCAAGAAAAGTTACACAAACTAGCTACAAGAAATAGATCTCCAATGGGGCTGGAGAGATGACTCAGAGGTTAAGAGCACTGACTGCTCTTCCAAAGGTCTTGAGTGCAATTCTCAGCAACTACATGGTGGCTCACAACCATCTGTAATGGGGATCCGATGCCCTCTTCTGGTGTGTCTGAAGACAGCAAACTCACATATATGATATAAATAAATAAATAAATAAATATGACTTAAGAAAGAGAGAAAGAGAGAGATGAGAAGAGAGAGAGAGAGAGAGAGAGAGAAGAGAGAAAGAGAGAAAGAGAGAGAAAGAGGAAAAAGAAAGGAAGAAAGAAAGAAAGAAAGAAAGAAAGAAGAAAGAAAGGAAAGAGATCTCCCACAAATGGAATACATTGAAAACTAATTACTTAAGGATGGTGAGATGGATAAAGGTTTCTGCCCAGTGAATGACCTGAATTCCCTTCCTACAACCCATATAGTAGAAATAGAGACCTCTACAGGTATGCCATGGCACATATGTGCCTACACACACAAGAAAATGAATGAGCAAATACAGTAAAGATCTAGTATTCTATATTTACTCTCATGTTTCTGGCATTCATTCTGGATGGAAGCATATTACTTTTCCTGTGAGCTGTTCTGACGGGAATGATGTAACCTAAGACAGTGCAGCCTGGAGCTTCCTGGAGCACTGCCCTTTGCTGTGACATGAATTGCTATATAAGTTCTACTTGTGGACCAAAGAGCTTATGGTGATACAGCAGACTGGGTTGTGTCTTCTGAATAAAGTTATAGCCTGGACTAAAAGCGAGTATATAACTGACATCCTACCTCTATTAGGTGATACCTGAGTGTTTATGTTTATTAAATGACTACACAAATACCAAGCAGAGTTGGCAAATGTGGGTACTACTCTTTCTGCAAACTCAGAAACACTTAACAGAAAATAATGTCCAATTGTGTTCCAAGAGTATTTCTTTTGAAGAAAGGGCTTGGTTGATTTGTTTTTGTTGTCACTGTTGTCTTTAAGAGATGGTTCTGTGAAGCACAGGCTGGCCACAGAGTATAAATCCTCTTCCCTCACCATGATGTCTTGGTCCCAGAGTATTTTATGAATAGACTGTGATGTTGTCAAATTTAATCATCATTGAAAAACATTCATTTTTCAAATGTAATGTGCTTAGAAATGGCAGAAAGAAGCTGATAGCAGCACATGTCCTTTGACCGAGCACTCAGGAGGAAGATGCAGGTGGATCTCTGTGAGTTCTAGGGCAGCCTAGATCAAGTTCCAGGACAGCTAGGGCTACACAGAGAAACTGTATCTCAAATAAACAAACAAGAAACTGCAGGGAATGCGGGCGGTGGTGGCACACGCCTTTGATCCCAGCACTTGGGAGGCAGAGGCAGGCGGATTTCTGAGTTTCGAGGCCAGCCTGGTCTACAGAGTGAGTTCCAGGACAGCCAGGGCTATACAGAGAAACCCTGTCTCGAAAAACCAAAAAAAAAAAAAGAAACAGCAGGGAAGAAGAAACATATTTAGATCTACTATCTGCCAAGGATATTCATTACTGATATATGTGTGTTACATTTTTATTATACTTACTCATTTTTAATTACTACATATGTGCTTGAGTGCTGCAGCATGCATGTGGAGGTCAAAGGATAAACTCAGAGTCAGTTCTCTCTACCCAGTAGATCCAAGAATCCAAAAAGGTCATCAAGCTCAGAAGCAAGCTCCCACATCCACTGAGCCATCTTTCCAGCCCCCATTACATACATTGTAAGTGCTTAAAACACTGTGTATATAATACAGTGACGTACACACAGACCTTTAATTCTGATATAAAATAACCGAAAAAGATAAACTCAAGATTCATTGTATAACAAAATCAACATACTTGAATTAATGTATACCATTGCAGTTACATACTGGGAAAAGCATGCATCATTGAATCTCGGAGTATGGATTCTTGTATCAATTTAATACTCTGTTAGTATTATACTTTTAGAGACCCATTATTAATCTCTGATGATTAGAAATTAAACATATGACCACCTTATAAGAAGGATCAGGGTGGTGGTCTGCACATGCCTTTAGTCCTAGCACTCAGGAAGCTGAGACAGGTGGATCTCTGTGAGTTTGAAGCCAGCCTGGGCTACAGAGAGAGTTTCAGGACAGCCATAGCTACATAGTGAAACCCTAGATCAAAAAACAATCTTTCCTAGCCAAAAGGCAGGAAATGCCATGTTCAATGCCAACCTTGGCTATGTAGTCGATGCAGGGCACCCTGGACTATAGAGTGTCTCACAAAGGAAACAAAAACAAGCCTTTCTTGCCAAGTCTATAATCCTAGCACTTAAGAAACTGAGGCATTGCTGGGCGGTGGTGGTACACGCCTTTAATCCTAGCACTTGGGAGGCAGAGGCAGGCAGATTTCTGAGTTCGAGGCCAGCCTGGTCTACAGAGTGAGTTCCAGGACAGCTAGGACTACACAGAGAAACCCTGTCTCGAAAAACCAAAATAAATAATAATAAATAAATAAATAAATAAATGAATGAATGAATGAATGAATGAATGATGAATGAAACTGAGGCATAACAGGTGTGGTGTCTCAACACTAGGCAAGGGGATCAGGAATTAAAGGTCATCTCTCAGGCTACATAGTAACTTCAAGGCCAGCCTGGGCTTCAAGACACTCTGGAAAGAAAACTGGGCAAGATGCTGAGAAGATGGCAAGCCCCACATCAGCCTGGGATATACAGCAAGACTTTGACTCCATTTTTTTTTTTAATTTTCTGTTACTTTTTAATTTTACTTTTATGTGCATGAATGTTTTGCTTTCATACATATCTGTGTACTGCATCCAGTCTGACATTCCCCATCATGGGGGCTGGCAGCCTGCACTTCTGATGGAATACACTAGCATTTCTCGGTATTTCTTGTGAGGCAGTCTTGTGACTAAGAAACAGTCCATGGATCTAGATTGAGAGATAGCCTTTAGATACACTGACCCAGACCTAGTAGTCGTAGTCAATTGTAACATGAGCAGAGATAGGTCCAGGCAAAGCTTGCTTTGTTTTGTAATATGGGATATCTCTATGTAGTCCTGCTGTCCTGGAATTTAATATGTTGCCCAGGCTAACCTCAAACTTACAGAGATTCACCTGCCTCTGCCTCCCAAGTGCTGGGACAGTTCTTCTAAACTAGAGTTTTAAAACAGGATAGAACCAACACAATGAGCAGTGTGAGGCTTGTATGAATATGTATGTGTGTTCATTACATTATTAGAACTACTAGAAAAACAATGACTACAGAGTGTAAATGGTATAACACTCTTTAATTGGTGTTTCTAGTTATATTGATGGAGTTGTATAGCGGATGGATTTGTTCTCGGAAAAAGGCAGACTGCAATAACATACTCATAATACCTGAGACTTACTTCAGTTTGGCAAAAGATACTATGTAAAAAGACATCTGATGGGTGTGGAAAAGAGTAACTGGAAAGGCATTAGGTATTACTAAACTATTTCAATCTTCCATGTATTTGAAATCTTTTAAAGTAATAAATTTTTATTATGCTCTTTTTTACTTTGGAAGGAATAGCAGCATTTGGCTGTTGACTTACTACATTTATTGTACCTTTTTTATTTTGATGACACAAACATGTTAGATGGCTGAGACTGAGTTTCACAGACTTCTGCTTTACAGGGGCATAAGAAGAAATACTGAAGCTGGCTGTCATGGCACATGCCTTTCATCCCAACACTCAGGAGGCAGAGACAGCAGGACCTCTGTGAGTTTGAAGGTAGCCTTGTCTACATAGCACTTCCAGGCCAGCCAGGGCTACAGTGAGACCCGTCTAAACAAACAAACAAAACCTAAAACAAACAAACAAGCAAGCAAAAGAACTGCTGTACTTATTTCCAAGGGATTTGCTTAACTTTTACCTTCTATCTGCTATTTTTGCTATATCCTGGCATTCATTTTCCTGCTGTAATTCTCTTTCAAGTAAAACTGTGATGGTCTAGTATTTTGAAAACCACAGCTCCAGACGGCAGAATGTTTAACAAATGGATGACTTAAAATCCAGGAAAAGTAGGTAATACACTGGTATGAACTGAGTACCTAGGTAAAACTTAATATAAATAAATAAATTTTTGATTCCATGGGCTTTCTTGCACAGAGTCTGGGACAGAGCAGCACTGTACTTTCAAAATTAAGCTCTAGACTCACTACAGCCAGACTCAGAGCTGGAGAGCAAGAAGGGTGGGCGTCCCAAGAAAGCAGTATGAATATAACTGGAGAAATAGAAATGACAGAACTGAAAGGTGTGCACTGTAAGAAAAGCATACTAGCACTTTCCTGTTACTATTATTGCATTACTTGGGAGGGAAAGCAGGAAGACCCTAAGTTCAAGTTCAGCCTCTACCAGACTAAGTTGTGTGAGCCAGCCTGAGCTTCAAAAGGAGAACTTACTTGAAAGGAAGGAAGAAAGGAAGGGAGAATGGGAAGGACAGAGGGAGGGAGGGAAGGAGGGAGAGAAGGAAGAGGGAGGGAGGGAGGAAAAAGGGAGGGAGGGGAGGTAGTGCAACATGAAAGGACAGGTGATGCAGTAATATTTCTTTTATAGACAAACACTGAAATAAGAATTTAAAGTGTCCATAGCATTTCGGAAAACCCTAAGGTAAGGCTAGCAAACTATAATCTGTAGGTCAAATCCAGACATCATCTGTCTTTAGCTTGAAAGCTAAAACTAGTTTGCAGGTGAATATTTGTTACCAGATGACAAAAGACTAACTTCAAAGACCAATTTTCTCATTAATAGAGCAACCTACTCACTAAACAATGCACTAATTTAGTATGATTTGTAGATTTTTCTCTTCTAACTATCTTTACTGTCCATGAACTTTGCCTTTTGGCCTGAACTAACAAACCTAACCTATCTACGAATGGGACTATTACAGAAAAGTGGTCAGCCCTGTTCTCTTAAATAAAATTCATAAGTAAGTCAGCTGAGAACACTAGACACTCAAGAAAAGAAGAATCTAAGCCAATTAGATCAATAAATCATGATTAATCAATCCTGTTAGCTTCGAAGGGCTGCTGACTAACTAAACTAAACTTTGTACAGTAAAGTGAGCAAAGTACGTAGTTAGTCATAACTAGGTTATCAACTTATGATTGTAAAGACAGCATGTTGAATTGTTCTGAAACTATTTCCTTTTAATTTTTAAAATGCTAAATATAAAACCTCAATCTAATGAACTCTTTATGGACAGGAACATCTGATTATAGATGAATCCTAACACAATAAATAAATAAATAAATACAAGGGTACTTACTATAAAAGGGAGAGAAAAGTAAAAAAAATATACTTAGGTAATCTTATTTGATATATTACAACATATATAACTATAAACTTATATTTATATGGTTAAGTGTACATCTATGACTCAAGGACCCCACGATCTTTCTGGAAAACATGAAATATAATAGAAAAGAAGCAAGCACCAAAAAGAATGCTAGGAAATGTCACAGATGTATACATTGACTGACAGGTAGAGCTCTAGTCCTGTCAGAGCCTGTATCTCATAAGCACAAAATTCCATTAAGTATAAATGACTGTTTTTCAGGGTCACAGCAAATAATAAGCCTGGAAGAAAAGAAGTCGTTGACAGTAGTTCAGGTAACATAAACAAGGGTTGCCGACAGATTTCAAAAAGGTGACAAGGGATGGTCTTCTAGGAGTGGAATAGACAAGATCACTCTAGGGCTGTATGAACTCCAAAAAGATAGCAGCACAGCAAAAAAAAAAAAAAAAGGGCAGAAGCCATCAGCTTCAAAGGCCTCCACAAGCCTGGAACTGTCTTAGTTAGGGTTTCACTTCTGGGAACAGACACCATGACTAAGGCAACTCTTAAAAGGACATTTAATTGGGTCTGGTTTACAGGTTTCAGTGCTTCAATGCATTATCATCAAGGTAGAAACATGGCAACGTCCAGGAAGGCATAATACAAGGGGAGCTAAGAGTTCTACGTCTTCATCTGAAGGCTGCTAGCAGAATACTAACTTCCAGGCAGCTGGGGTGAGGGTCTTTAAAAGCCACACCCACAATGACACACCCACTTCAACAAGGCCACACCTCCTTCTAGTGCCATTCCTTGGCCCAAGCATATACAAACCATCACAGGGATACAGCTCTTTAAAACAAATTTCAACACTGCTACTAATTTTCATCACCTCAAGAAAAAACCAAATAACATAAAATTATAATACATATATATTCTCTACCTAGTAAATCAAAGACCAAGAGGTTTCACTGTGGTTAAAATAAAGGATTGGTGCTGAAGATAGAAAAAGAGAAAATAACTACTTAGTATAGTTATTATGTGTTGTTGTGTATGCTGTACACTTCCTTGTCATCCCAGCACTTGAATGTGATGGCAGGAGAGGCAGGAATTCTCATCATACTTGGCTACATACTGAGGTTGAGGCCAGCCCAGGTTTCAGGGGACTCAGTCCCAAAATATAAAGCAAACACAGTGGAGAAGGTTCAGTGGTCGGGGTGCTTGCCCCCACGCCTGAGAATCTACGCGGTAGGTGGAGAGAATCCAGTACTACAAGTTTTCCTCTGACTTCTATACAGAGCATGATACATATACACCCTTTCCCCCTCAAAAAATAAACCTAATAAAACATACACTGTGCTTCAAATAAAAGACTCGATAAAATAATACTTATTGTTTCCTAAAGGTGAAACTACATATTGGCACAGTGAGACAAATCCCAAATTTTCTAAATCAGTGCTCAAAAATTAGGATCAAAATGAGAATTACAAGGATGAAAATACTAATAAAACGCTTAAAAATTAGTCTTTATTTTGTATCTGTTATACTGAGCAAAGTACGAGTCATTTTAAATGGGTTTATTTGCGAAATGTGAAGAAGTTATTAGGCAGGTTAGGAAAAGGTCAGTACCCTCGACTGTCAGTTAAAAGCATCATTTGGGGCTTTTGTGAAGTGGTCAACTATATAGGGTCAACAAAATGCAGTGTCTGCTGAGAAGAGGCAGCTTAGGTTTCTTTATACAAAACAAAAGAAAAATAGAAAGTGAAGAAAACAAAGCTCTCAAGCAGGTAGGAATTATCATAATAGGATTCAGGCAGATGCTTTAGACACACAGCACACAGGCTACAATGTGAAGCTGCTGTGACCTATGACTCCTATGTGAAGCATCCCCCTCCCCAGATTTCTGGGCACTCAAGTTCTTCAAATACCAAGCTTCTCCACTATTCCCAAGTAAACGCGATTACCCGAGAGCCAGTCCTGAGCTGCTCGAAGGCATTGCTGGGAACGCGCATGTGCAGCCGGATTTCGGCCGGGACCGTGGACACGCAGTACCCAGCCAATCCCACCGCCTGCTCACCTGCTTCCGGGTGAGCTGGGGCCCAGGAGGGGCTCCCGCTCGGCCTCGCTTCCCAGGTTCGCCATAATGACAGCCCTCACTAGGCGGCGCGCTGCCCACTCTCGCGACACCTGCTCCTTTTCCTCGGCCGGAGTTGTCAAAACACTCGTGCAAGTGCGCGTGCGCGCCGTGAGGCCGGAAGCGGACCGGCTCCCTAGGGGAAGTGTGAAGTACGGGACGCGCAAGAGGCGGTGGTGGTGACCAGAGAGCAGGCCGGAAGGGGTGGAGCAAGGCCACAGCCCGCTGCTGGGGGCGTGTCCGCGGGCGCCCGCCCCGAGATCGTCCTCCTTGCCTGCCTAGCTGGCAGCTCTCCCCATGTTGTAGGGTTACCTCTTGGCCGTCCGAGCTGAGCCGAAAGTCCGGTCCCTAGAGCGTGGAGAGCGGTGGTCCCCAGAGGCTTGGCGAGCTCCCCTTCAGGTGTGCGTCCGCGAGCGGCCTGTAAGTAACAGCCGGTGCCTCTGGCCTCTGCGTACGTGCAAGGAGGCATGAATGCAGCAGTATCCTGGTCCGAGGGAGGGCGTTGGGGACCCCTGTGCCCCAACCCTGCTGGTCCGCGGAGCCTCACCTGAAGAGACTGAGGGATGGGACTGATGGCAGCTACCCACTATTGCCCCGTTGGCTCCGCACCTGAGGAGACGTGAGGGCTGATGACGCCGCTGCTGTTGCCGTGGCTCCGCACTGAGGACGGGGTGGGCGAGACGCCAGCTGCTGTTGCCGCTGGCTCGCACCTGAGGACTGGTTGGGAGACACCAGCTGCTGTCCGCTGCTCCGCACCTGAGGGGACTGAGGGTCGGGGCTGAGGTGGCAACCGGCTGCTGCTGCCTCGCTGATTCCGGGCCCTCGAGCCTCAACTTTGCAGAAACAGCCCCTCAGCAAAGCCTGCTCAGCTTCAACCGGTTGCTTTCAGCGTCAGGAACGTAAACACTCAACAGACTCAGATGCTGTTTACTTCCTAGTCGCTCTCCCTGTCATTGGGCTTATCAGTTAATTGGTGCCAGAAGCCATTGTGTGTCTCATAAATTAATGTTTTCTTAACTTTAAATAACATTACCATGTGATTTCTTTGGATTGCTCTATCCTGGGAGATGCTTTTATCCTGTCTAACTTATCATGACCTGAGGTCGAGATAAGTTACCTAGAATCTCTCAGGAGTTGGGACCCGGTCTTAATTCTTGAATTCGTATTAGCGCATAGCGTTTCTCCTGCCTCATGAACTCTGTTGTGTGGTATTGCCGTCACCTCACTTTGACCTTTCATTTTTGATCATCTCATGTGTAGCCAATCAGGCATACCCTACTAGAGACCTGCTAAACTTGAAATGTCTTCTGTTAATTATCTTCCGAATCTAGTCCTGATTTTAGATACTTCGTTGTATTCAGTCCTGCAGATTTATCTATAGTAACAGAAACAAGCAGATTCCTGTAATTGGTTCCAAGACTAGAGATGGGTAGAAAATAAAGTTCTTTTTTAACCACGATATTCTTCTTTGTCATGGTTGTCTTTTCTAATCCATGGACAATGGCATAATTTGTGGCGGATATATAATAGACAAAGCAATTTTTAACTAGCATTCAATCAAGCAGAATGTGTTGTATGTTGAAAGAAATCTTATTCGGTCCCCTCATTTCATCCCTACAATGGTTTTCTTAAGAGGAGAGGGATTGACTCATTAGAACAAAGAAGTGACAGGCAGAGAGAATAAGTAGATGGCTGAGAGCTGCAGAGCTAACAGTGGCTTCAATTCAAGAAGCAGGACTCCTCTGACAGGAAAGCCTGTGCTGTTTACCACCAGGTTTCCTGTAAACAGAATATCAATAATAACTTCTCATATTTCCCAATAGCAAAACAAGCATTTAGTGTTTATTTTAGTGAAATAATTTGTTGCTCTGTATTAGGCCAAGTATAGTTTTCCACTTAACAGTTGAGGTAGCTCACTCAAGGTCACACAGCTAGTGGATAAACTCAGGTCTTTCCATTACTGTGTCCAAGTGATGACTTCAGACAACAGAAACACATTCAGTGAGTACATAGACAACTCCTAAAGTCTAAATAAACTCTTTATTTCTCAGAAACTATCATAAGTAGCAATCAAAGCAAACATAGGGAGGACAACAGTGTTTTTTGTTTGTTTGTTGTTTTGTATTTTTGTTTAAGTAGTCCACCAAGAAAAAAGCAAAAATTGAAGAGATTAAACCTTTCTGAATGTTTTATTCAACAATGTGGGACTTGGGTATTTGTCCCCAACTCCACCTCCTTTTCTATTTTGGTGATGCTAGGATTGAACTAAACCTTTCAAGTGCTCAACAGGAAAGTTATCAGCTGAGCTATATACCCAAACCCTTATTGGGTTTTCTTGAATGATTGTTCAGAATAGATAGTTACATCCTTCCCAAACACTTACACTTATTTTTCTACTCTTCTTCAGTATAAAAGTAATTAAATCAGTTACCTAAAGATAGCTGGTGTGGTATGTGTGTGTGTGTGTGTGTGTGGTGTGTGTGGATTTTAAAGTGTAAAATGGGCTGGAGAGATGATCCAGAGGTTAAAAGCACTTGTGGCTCTTGCAAAAGATCAGAATTCAATTCTCAGCACCCACATGGTAACTTGTCATCTAATTCTAAGGGATCTGATGCCCTCTTTAGCCTCAATAAACACTAGGCACATACATACATGCAGGGAAATACCCATACATTTTTAAAAAAATGAAGACCAGCCTGGTCTACAGAGTGAGTTCCAGGACAGCCAGGGCTATACAGAGAAACCCTATCTCGAAAAACCAAAAAAATAAATAAATTTAAAAAAATGAAAATTAGGTCTCTTTGGGGGATGGGGGGGGGTAAAAGGGAAGCTAATATATGTGGTAGATTAAAAAATATTTTTTAAAATTTATTTTGCAGTACACATGTGCTACAGAGCATGTGAGAAGGTCAGAGACTAGCTTGCAGAAATGGATTTCTCACCATGATGACAAATTTGAAATTTACTTATGCCTTTGAGACCACACACATAAAAGTCTAGGAAGAGCCAGGCAGTGGTGGCACACTTGGGAAGCAGAAGTAGTCTACTCTCTCTGACTTGGAGGAAAGCCAGGGCTACACAGAGAACCCCAGTTTCAAAAACAAAAAGTCTAGGAAGAAAAGTAATGTTTGTTTAAATACTTAGATATCAAAGTAATAGTAGATTAAAAAGTACTAGATGGAGTAATATTAATAGACTGTGAGTGCCATATTAGCAATAAAATTCATTTCTAGGAAGACATTCTATTCCTTGGCACTGTGCTCGTGCTTCTATTTTTGTTCCACTTGTTTCTCCCCTGTACACTTGCTACTTAAAAATATACATGGCTGTTGTGTCCATTTTGCTTGGTACTTCAAAAGTGGCTGCTACTTCTTCAGGATCTCCCTAGTGTCTTGCTTGACCTGAGGGCTTTTAGTACCTGGAATAGCTCCAGATGCCACTTTAATATAAACTGATGTTGTCTTTATCCCAACTTAGATGATCCATAGTTCTTGATATCCTAAACATAGCCAGCTTTGCCTAAAAAGGTTTTTGTTTTTGTTTTTGTTTTTGTTTTTGTTTTTTTTTGAATGTGGAAATGATTCAGTGGCTAAGAGCACTTTTTACACAAGCAGGAGGATCTGAGTTGAAGTCACCAACACTTTTGTAAAAGGCTGGTCACTGATGCATGTGTCTATAACCTCCCACCATCTGAGTGATGTATGTAACTGGCATGTAAACTTACATACATGCAGCATACACACACACACAAACATACACACCAAAAAAGAAAGAACTTTGTCATTTGGAGATTCAGAAATTCATTTTATATTGTTCTGAGACTGAAATGGAATTTAAGAATATCTATATAATAGCAAATTTCAAAACCAAATACATAATAAGCTCTATATGTGTTTGATTTGTTTTCTGTTCTTCACTAGCAAGGAAATATGCTGCCTCTAGGCTTAAAGTGGTCTCTTACATAGAAAAACAAAGTGATATGGGAAATTTTGTAGTGTTGGGTTGAAAAACAGAGGAATGAACAATTTGGTATGTAATGAATATTGTTCATTGCAAAATAATTGAAATTTCATTGTAATTAGGTACTTTAATACACATGCAGAAGTTAATGTAATTTTTAAAAAGTGCTCTGGGCATGTTGGCATTTGCCTTTAATCCTAGCATACATGGGCCAAAGATAGATCTCTGTGAATTTGAGTTCAACCTGGTCTACATAGTGAGTTCCAGGACAGTCAGGGTTATGTAGAAAGAACTTGTCCGAAAAACCAAAAAAAAATAGACAGACATGAAATGGCTCTTGATTAGCATACTGTTCTGTTGAAGATTATTTGGGTTTTGATTGTTTGTTTCTCAAATAGAATTGATTAGTATCATGATACGTGGATATTCCAAAGGTGAATGTAGATCCTGGTGTGTGATATTAGAGAAAGACAGGACCTTTATTACAGTAGCATGCAACTGTTCTGAAATTTAATAAATATATACAAAAATATGAGTAATAAGCATATGAACTATTACAGAAAGCTCTAAGTAGTAAAATATTTAAATAAATGTTACCTTCCTGTCTCTGTGACAAAATACCTCAAAAAAACCTAAACTGAGAAAACATTAAACATCCTTCTATTGCAATAGAAACACCATGACCAAGGCAACTTCTAGAAGTTTATTGGGGGATATAGTTCAGAAGGTGAGTCAGTGACCATTGTGGTGAGAATGTGGCAGCAGGCAGGTATAGTGCTGGTGCAGTACCTAAGAGCTCACATCCTATCAACAATTATGAGACAAAGAAACTAACTGGGAATAGTGTAGGTTTTTGGAACTGCAAAACCACCCTAGTGACACACTCCAGGCTATGAATGGGAATCTTCCAAATAGTTCTACTAACTAGGAACCAAGTATTCAAATGTAGAGCCTATGGGGCCATTCTCATTCAAATTACCACAGAAAGGTTGTCTGTGCTCTTGCTTTCAGAGTTAGTGTTCATTTGACGGCTTTGCTCTTAGACCTGTAGCAAGGAAGAACATCATGACATGAAACGTGTGGCAGAGAAGCTCCTTTCCAGTCATGAACTGGGAAGGAGGGAAATAAAAGGACAGAGAGAAGAGAGGGACCCAGGCTCTTGATATACCTCAAGCACACATACCCAGGAACTAAACCACTTTGTAATGTTGTACCACCTCCCTATAAACTGAGCACCTAGTCTTTAGCATACCCAGAGGACATTTCAGATCCAAACCATAGTAACTGTTCATCATTTAGAGTTATATTTCCTTAAAATGTATCTCCATCCACCGGGCGGTGGTGGCGCACGCCTTTAATCCCAGCACTTGGGAGGCAGAGGCAGGCGGATTTCTGAGTTCGAGGCCAGCCTGGTCTACAGAGTGAGTTCCAGGACAGCCAGGGCTACACAGAGAAACCCTGACTCGAAAAAACCAAAAAAAAAAAAAAAAAAAAAAAATGTATCTCCATCCTACCCCAAATATCCAAAGATCTGAGCTCATTATTTTTAACTTGCGTGTGTTTGTGTATAAACACATGTGGTGTGCAAGTGGAGGTCAGAGGACAACTTAAAGAAGTCAGTTTTCTCCTTCCAAATATGTCCTGGGGATCAAAGAAGTATCAGGTATGGGTGGCCAGTGCTTTCAACTACTGAGCCTTCTCACCAGCCCTAGATTTAATTGGGTAAAGAATACACTGGCTTAAATGATTTTAATAATTGTTTTGGTAGAATATGTATATAGTGGAGATATGGGATGATAACATTTAAGAAAATCTTCCAGTTGCATGAGGTGGAGATAATGATTAGAAGTTTGAGGTCAGCCTGAATTACATGAGATCCTGTTTCAAAAAGAAAACCATAAAAGCCAATTTCCGTTTACCATTTGTTTAATAACTGAAATACAAAGTACTAATTGGCAAATTTAATCTGCAGGGGAGTGTTATTTTTAAGTAACAGTTTTAAGTGAATGGAAGAATATAATCATGATTTAAACAAACTGCAAAGAGTCAGTTGGCTTATAAACCAGTGGTTCCTCAGGTCTATGGAGTCTGTGGTTTTAGTATGGTTTTTTTGTTATTTTGAATTTGTGTGGGTTCTTTTTTCCCCTACTGGTGGAAATATGAAGAAGATTTAATCCTGGTAATAAAGGTGTAAACCTATATTCAAAGGCTGAGAAGTACAGTTAGTTTCTTCTTCCCATGTAGCATACAGTTTCCAAGGTGGTTCTTTAAGATCATTCTTTCTGGCGCTCACAGTGTTGAGTTTGGGCTGGACCATGATTTTTCTTTCTAATCAACAGAGAATGGAAACATTGATTGCACTCACACACTTGCCCTTTCTGCAGAGGTGTTAGACTCCCAGGACATACTCTCTCTCTCCACCTGGCCATGAAGAAAAGAAGTCCTCCATTTTTTGACTTGTATGGAGAGAACAAAGTCAGTGTGAGATGAAGAACTGTGGATAGTCTCCCAGAGCTAAGTTTGTCCTCTGCTGACAAAGGACCAAATATGAATAAATCTTGTAGTTACAAGTATATAAATTGTACCCCAAACCTAAGAGCCCAAAACCAGATTCTTCTCCACTGAAGCTTCTAGATGAAAATTTCACCCAGCTGACATTTGATTGAAGAAGACGAGGCCCTGATGCAGGAAACCAAACTAGATAGGTTCTTGCAACCTATTCCTGGAGGAAAAGGCAAATGAGAAGATTGAGAAGGGGCAAAAAGTAGACTCAGAGGTGTGTTCTTCAGTTCTTTCTTAAGGTCCTGGGGCAGCTGTTCCCGGTGGCTTGGGCCTGTAATCCCACCTCTTCAGGAAACTGATACATGAGGATGTCAAGTACTAGGCCAGCTAGAGCAATTTAGTAATATCTTCTCTCAAAATAAAAAGTACCCAAAAAGCTGAAAATATAGCTCAGGAGTAGCCCTTGCCTAGTAAGAGCAAAGCCCTACGCGCATCCCAACCACCCCCCTCCAAAAAAAGGACCCCAAAAATAGGTCCTAGTATTTAAGCTATGGCCCTTTTTGAAGTGTCATACTTCTGAGTTCTTAAACTAAGATAACTATTACAGTTTACTGGAGTAGCTGTCAAGAGGGGAAAAAAAGCATCAATCAATTTACTTGTAAAATTTTGTAAGGAAACTGCCCCCTAAAATAGCTGGCTAGTGCATGGTACTCCCAAAACTGTGTTTTCTTTCTTCCCGTGCTCAAAGTCAGATATATTCAGTTCCTTTTCATGAAGAGCATAGTAAGGTAATTGTGTGTCGCTCTTCCAGCTCAACTGTTAGGGATAGATCTTAAAGATGTTTTAGGGCAGATTTTACACACAGGAAAAGGACCATTCTTGTTGGCCTCCAGATGGAGAGCATGCTTCCCCCTTTGCTTGTCAAGCCCATGGGAGGGCCTGTGTAAATTTGCATGGGCAAGATGCCTATGGAAGCGGTTCAGATTTACAACAGAGAGGAGGGCCTGAAGAGGAAGAGTCTGGATTTTCCTACGATGGAGTATTGAGGCTGGTGAACAGTGGAAGTGAAGCGATACCCCTTAGGATGCCATACCGAGCAGAAAGCCTCCAAAAAATCCTCCAGTTACTAAAACATTCTTCTTTACAAAGCACACAACCTCCTCAGCTTTGCTCTTGACTTCAGTTGGTATTTGGGCGCTCTTCCGAATTGTCAGCTGCTCCTTAGCTTTTTTCATGTCTTTCTCTACTCGACTCCAGTCAACTTTGATGTAACCAGCATGGTTTGCAAGCTGGAGGAGAAAAAAGCCCCCTCCCACTGCTGTGGCAGCCAGCTTTCCAACTTTCTGGAATATGAAGCCAGTGCACCAGCCAGTGACGCCTCCAATAAGGAGCTGGGTTGCCACGCTGTACTTCTCACTTGAAGACCGACTCTCATGCCCGAAAAGCTTGCGCCACCAAGGCTGGTTTTTGGCAAATTCTGTAAGATCCAGTGCCTCATAAGCATCAAAGTGCCCTTGACTGGCCGAGGCCATCGTTGTAAGCGGGCTGTGAGAGGAGAAGTGATGAGGGTCAATAAAGGAGGAGACTGAGCGTGCCACGGTTGCGGTTGTGGTGCTGGTGGTGTTCGTTGTCATGGCCTGCTGGCTTTCCGCACGTGGGCAGATGTGTCCATTCCCACGGCCGCGGCGGAAGAGGGCTGGTAGAGCGCGCGCCTCAGCCTTCCCCCAGCTCCAGCTGCGTCACAAAGCCACCTTGGCCTTTATCAAGTACTTGAGTGTCCTAAGAAGGCTAAAATTGACCCGGTTGTCCGTGTGCGTAAGATTGGGAAAGCAAAATATATTATAAATAGTGGTTGGAAGATTTGGTGGATTTTACAAAAGAAAATGGATTTCAACTGAATACTTAAACAAGAGATTTGTTAAGTACAACCCAGATTTTCCAAAGTGAAGTTCAAGGTATTACCATGAATGTCTGTTTAATACAACTAGCTGGAAGCATTTTACAGGGAAATTTAAATGAACAATTTCACATTAGAAGTGTTGCTTCTTTCCATTTTACAACAGAGACACTCTTTAAAGATGTGCATTTATTTGGGATTATGTAGGTGATTTCAATCCAGGATGAGTGTACTGTGATAGATACATCTAAGGAGACCGAGACAAGTGAAAACTTTTTAAATTTATTCTTCTCTCATATATTATATCCCGAATGTAGTCTGTCTGTCTCGGGTTATGCCTTCCTCTCTATTAACCAAACAGGACATATTAAGTTACAAATGAAAACTTTTAAGGCAAAAGGAAGTATAGATAGGTTGTTTTGAAACAAAAATTCATTGGTTACAACAGCTTGCTGCCAGCAGTGTTATGTTCGCTTGGCTAACAAGGTCTTCACAAAAGTAATTCTGATTGTAAGATTGTGGTTCAGACAACTGCAACTATACATCTAGGGCTAAATTATTACTGGAAAGATGTGGGTAGAAGTAGGCTTAATGCACAGCTGTGGGCTTGACAGTTTTTGTGATAGCCTAAGGAGTAACAGTATCTAGTAAGTATTTCTGGTTATGAGAATTGTGAAACACTGTGAACAGGTTGCTTTGCTGGTCCAGTCCTAAGAAGGTAAAGTGCCAGTCCAGTTGATTGTCGATTACACTATACTATAAAGAAAAACTTGAAGGCATCCAGGAATGTTGCACACCTGAAATTCTAACATTTGGAGAGCCGAATGAAAAGGAATGCCACAAATTTGAAGCCAACCCTGAGCTACCAACAGCTTTGGACTACAGAGCTAGATATTAGAACAGAACAAAGCAAAGCTGGGTGTAGTGGTTCATCCCTATAACCCAGAGCTTGGGAGGCAGAGATAGAGGATCAGAAGTTCAAGGGTAACTTCAGTTACATAGTGAGTTGAAGACCAGACTGTTCTGCTTGAGACCCTTCCCCTAAGGAAGAAAAATATTAAATTGAACTTTTTAATATATCAAAAAGCAAAATCTAGGTTAAAGTCATTCAGAATTTTGAAGAAATAAATATTAAAGTTAATTGATAGAAATGTAATTTTTCATGTTTCATGTATCTGTACAGTTAAACTTTAATCTGAATCATGTTTTATCCATATATATATGAACTGTATCTTTCATTTTTATAGTATTGGGGATTGAACCTGGGATTTCATGCCTGTTAAGCTAGAATTCTGCCTCAGCTACATCTCAAGCCCTGAACTACACCTCGTAATTGGGAAAGGTTGAGCTAGATATTAAATTTTTCTTAGAAATATTTGAGAAATAAGCTGGGCGATGGTGGCACACACCCTTTAATCTCAGTACTCAGGAGGCAGAAGCAGGTGAATCTTTGAATTTGAGGCCAGCCCGGTCCATCTGCAGAGTGAGTTCCAGGACAGCTAGGGCTGCACAGAGAAACCCTGTCTTGAAAAAAGTAAAAAGGAAAAAAAGGGAAAAGAAAAAGAATATTTGAGAACTAAGTAGTATCCAATAAGAAGCACTAGTTACATGTGTTCACAGTTAAAAGAGTATGGTGAACCTACTAGATATTGGACATTTTATTATTCCTGAGGTTGAAGTTTGGTTCTCTCCCCTACTCGCCATGTGGCCAAAGATAACTGTTTTCTCTGTGCCTCAGTTTCCTCTGTATAACTCAGATAATCTTTTTTCAAGGGTCCTTGTATAGCTTAAATAAGAACATGTAGTTGTGTTGTAAATTAAATAGTGCCTGGCTAATACTACAGTACTATGTGGTTATCATTCCTTAATCTTGCTTTCTAACAGACTAGGCACTTAAGTCAGTCCCTGTACTTAAGATGAAGAATTCATTGTTTAGTAAGGCTTTAGGCTCTTCATTCTCTACTTTCCATCGCAGTTCTACTATATTTTTTACAGGGACAGATTCAGTGATTTACTCTTCCATCTTTAATTTTGCTGGTATTCAAATAAATGGTTAGAAAGTTGACCTGCTGCCTTGATGGCAAGTAAAAATATTTTAACGTAATTTTAAATTTACTTCTAGATGCTGTTTGGCACTCATGGGTGTAAGCAAGTTAGATATTCTATACCGGAGACTTCTCCTCACAAAACTTTTCATCAGAGGATGGGGAAGGCCAGAAGATCTCAAGAGGTAGTGTGTGTGTGTGTGTACTTGCCTGCACGTTGAGTGTTTGTGTACCACCTGTGTGCCTTGTGCTTGTGGAGGTCAGAGGGATAATGGGATCCCCTGGAACTGGAGTTGTGAATGGTTGTGAATCACCACTTGGGTGCTGGGAACCAACCTGGGTCTTCTGCAAGAGCAACAAGTGCTCTTAGTTACCAAACCATCCCTCCAGCCCTTGAATAGGTATTTTTAATTTCTTGTTTTAATACACATTTACATTTTTATTTTAGTTATAATATATTATAGCTTCAAATCTAGAGTGGTTTATTGATGAAATTAAATATTGAACTTTATAAAATGTTTTACTTTTTTCCTCCTAGTTATTTTTGTATAATTTAGCATATAGCATCATGACTTGGGTGCAAACTAGTTTTTTAGCATCACTCATTACTACACTGGTTGAAGTTGTCTGTGGTTTCCAGGTACTGATCTTCTTGGGTAACTTGAATTTCAGTGACTGCGAAACTGGAATACACTAGAGCTAATGTCAAAACCTGGACCTAAGAAAAAATTATTTTCAGGATTGACCTATTTCATTCTGAATCTTTTTTTTTTTTTTGGTTTTTCCAGACAGGGTTTCTCTGTGTAGCCCTGGGTGTCCTGGATCTCACTCTGTAGACCAGGCTGACCTCGAACTAAGAAATCCGCCTGCCTCTGCCTCCCAAGTGCTGGGATTAAAGGCGTGTGCCACCACTGCCTGGCTCATTCTGAATCTTAAATGTGTTTATTCTAAACAATTTTGTTTCTCATATTTTTAAGAGAAGTTTTCCAGTTCCTAAAAGAGAGATGAAAAAGTACTCTTTTCCATCAATGATAAAAGTTAAATTGAACAAAGCCTCTTAATTGAATTTGCTAATTTTAATCACTGTACATCACTCATAACATAGTAGGTCTAATAGTTAACATAAAAGGTTTATTTCTTTATTTTAAAAAAATTGTTTCCTAACAGACTCTTTGAATTCAGAAAGATGATTGGAAATCGAGAAAGGTGCCAGAACCTGGTTTCAAGTGACTATCCGGTACACATCGATAAGGTATGCAAGAAGCAAGTATTGAAGTATAACAGTCACTCTCAGACAGTGCACTGTAGCATGAATGCGTATTTCAGGAGTGCTGTTCAGTCCCAACCACATTTTAGTTTTATTCATAAGTAGTGGGGAATATGTTTAGCATTTGCCTGAATACATAGTATTTAGGCTGCATTTTTCTGAGTTTCATTTTGTATCCTTAGGCTCCTGAGGTTTCAATTATTCAACATTAAAGAAGAATATTAAAGAAGACTAGTACGTATTAAAAGAAAGCAGTCTACTTGGAGGATGAGCACATTAGGCATATTTTACAAAAGCAGCTATTAGGAAGTACCAGGGAGCTGTGATAGAACACGGTGCTCAGAGAAGCCTAGAAGGCACTCTGGACTTAGGAGACAAGAATATGTTTGAAATTGTTTTGTTTCCTAAGCAATCAGCTGCTTTTATGTAAAATCTAAGTTTGTATAATTGAGTACTTTGAAATATTGTAGAAGGGAACTAGATGGGTGGATTTTACAATCCATCCCTAACCTTCAGCTGAAGTAAGTATAACTTGCATCTTTTACATATTGAATATACTGGATATATTTAGATTTCATTCATCAAAAGTTTCTATCCCCCCCCCAAAAAAAAAACCTCAGAAAAACCCAGACCCCTTTTCTAGATTTTAAGAATTTCTTTATGACTTTAATGAATATTTTTCTCTTTATAAAATATTCCATTTATTAAAAAGATGGCCTTTAGTTTTTTTCTTTTAAAAATTATAGGTCTTTGGGCCAGGTGGTGGTAACATATGCCTTTGATCCCAGCATTTAGGAGGCAGGCAGATCTCTGTAAGAAACACTGCCTCAAGAAACCAAAAACAAAAACAAAAACAAAAAACAAAAATCAACACACACACACATATATATGCACATACATATACACACATGTGTACTTATGTATATTTATACTTTTACATATACATGTGCATGTGTGTATATGTGTGTTTGTATGTACATATTATATATATTATAATATATATGTATGCTTTTAGCTAGGTGTGTCTCCTGGGAGGCAGAAGCAGTAGGATATCTGTGAGGGCAGCTAAGGCTACAACAGAGAGACCTTATCTCAAAAAAGAAAAAAGAAAAAAAAGCAGTAGGGTTTTATCGGCTGAGGAGATAGACATGCTCATTGCACAAGCATGAGGGCCTGGGTTCAGATTCCCAGTATCCACATACAGGCCAGCCTGGGAAGTGGGTACCTTTAACACTAGCACTGGAGAAACAAGGACAGAGGAATCTTGGGGCCTGCTGATCTAGTAGAGACTGCAAGCTCCAGGTTCAGTAAGAGGCTTCATTGCAAAAAATAGAGCAGCCTGGCATGGGAGAAACTGCCTTTAATCTCAACAGTAAGGAGTCAGAAACAGGCAGATCTCTATGAGTTCAAAGCCAGCCAGTCTGCATAAGGAGTTTAGGATAGCTAGGGCTTGGTAGAAAGATCCTGGCTCAAAAAAAAGAAAGAAAGAAAAAGAAAACAAAAATACAGAAGAGTAATAGAGGAAGACAACCGTGATGACTTCTGGTCACCACACTTACATGGGTAAGCATGCCCACATACTTAGGTGGACAAACACCCAAACACATGGTGAAGAAATACATGCACAAGTAACCATACCAAGAATAGAGGCTTTTAAATAAGCAGTGTGCCAAGTACAGATCAAGTCTTCTTTCATCTCTGCTAGTCTCCACCTCCTGATCCTGTCTCTACACAGCCACAGATGATACCCTTAACAATTTGAGGACACACACCCACCCCGAGGCTTTAACATTTTAAATTATGTAAATTATACAATGGAATGTTTTAGATTTGTTGCCTGAGTATATAACCATTAGCTATCACTTTTTTTAAACCATTTTACTCCATAACATTTTCATTGACCCAAAGACACTCTAGCTATGATTTTCCAAAGCTTCTATCCCCACTTGGTGGCAGTTACTAATTTGCTTTCTATATCTGTGGAGTCTCATATTTAGGATATTTCTTATAAATGGAATTATGCAGTATGTGACCTCTGGTATTTGGCTTAGAAAGTATTTTTCAGTTTATTAATTTTCATTATTATGTTGTGTACATGGTCTGTGTGGGTGGGCACACATGGCATCTCACACATGTCAAATAATAAATTAGAGGACAATGTTGTAGACATGTCTCTATCCTTCCACCTTTAGGTGAGCTCTGGGACTTGAACTTGGGTTGCCAATCTGGTACCACAAGTGCATTTGCCCTTTCTTGCCCCTCTTAGTATGTTTATAAGGCTTGTCCATGTTTTACCATTTATCAGTAATCTTTTCTGTGACCATATAATTTCTTATCTACTTATAAATTCATAGACTTTTGGGTTGCTTCTACTATTTTGGGGCTATTATGAATAAACTACTGTGAACATTCAAGTATAAATGTTACATGAACATTCTATATGAAGTAGTTGTTTTACTATATCTGTGAGTTTATTGTTGGTTCATATGGTAGCTCTATATCTAACCTAGCAAACCCCAGACTATTTCACAGAATATCTGCACCATTTTACATCCCCACCAGCATTGTACAAGAGTCCCAGTTTGATCAGATTCTCACCAGCACTTGTACTTATCCCAGCCAATTAATCGGTGTAGAATTTGGGGAGCTGAGAATATAGATCTGTGGATAGAGTGTTTGCCTAATTTATACAAAGCCTGAGGTTTAATACCCCGCACTGCATTAAACCTGTGGTGGTAGCACACATCTGTAATTAGAAGTGGAGGTAAAGGATTAGAAGTTGAAAAGCATCCTTGACTATACAGTGAATTCAGGCAAGTCTGAGCTACATACACACATATGAAGACAAAAGATGCGTAATATATAATTTTAAGGCATCTCTATTTTGGGAAAATACAGGAAGGTACAATCAGATCAGGAATACCCTGAAAAGGAAAAATGACAAAGAGATTAATGTACGAGGCCAGCCTGGTCTACAGAGTGAGTTCCAGCACAGCCCGGCTACACAGAGAAACCCTGTCTCGAAAAAACCAAAAAAAAAAAAAGAGAGAGAGAGAGAGAAAAATTAATGTAGTCATATATAAACAAGTGTTACAAACCTGTACTTACTGACATAGTATTCTACTGATGCAAAAAATATATAGGCGATTGGAATCTTCTGATAAGCAAAACTTGGTGGCACAATGGGTGGTAAAAATAGCATTTTAATTTTTTGATGGGGGGCGCTTGTTAAATAGATAATTTACACAATCAGTTTTGTTTGTGTTGTTTTGGGTTTGGTGGTATTGTTTGGTCATTGGGGTTGTTTGGGTGAGGTGTTTTGTTTTGTTTATGTGCACTGGTGTTTTGCCTGCATGTAAATGTATGAGAGGGAATGAAATAAAGTGGAACTGGATTACAGACAATTGTGAGGTCCTTTATGGGTGTAGGACCTGAACCTGTGTCCTCTGGAAGAGCAGCTAGTACACCACTTAACCCATGAACCTCTCCAGCTCCTGGTGGGATTTTTTTTTTTTTGGGGGGGGGGGTTTGTTGGTTTGTTAGTTTTGTTGATTTGTTTTGTTTTTTCTTGTGTTTGTTTGTTTGTTGGTGTTTTGGTTTTTGTCAGAGTTTCTCTATATAGCCCTGGCTGTCCTGGAACTCACTCTGTAGACCAGGTTGACTTCAGTCTCAGAGATCCACCTGTGAGTGCTGAGATTAAAGCATGTCCCAAACACCCAGCATTGTTTTTGTTTTGGGTTTTTTTTTAAAGATTTATTTTATTATTTTTAATTGTATGTATGTGTGTGGGTTGTATGTGCACATGAATGCGAGTGCCCATGGAGGTCAGAGGTGTGAGATTCCCCTGGAGCGTGGCTTACAGACTGTTGTAAGCCATCTAATGTGGGTGCTAGAACTCAAATTTAGGTCCTCAGGAAGAGCACTGTGTGCTTTTAACCACTGAGCCATCTCTCCAGGCCTCTATTTTTTTTTTTTTTTTTTTTTTTTTTATGGTGGAGCCAAGGCATATATAGATCTTGGTAGAATGCCTGCTGTATGGAAGAAAAACAACTCACTAATCTTAATTCACAGATACAAAATACTGAATTTGAACACCTGCAGCCACTAACCTGGATGAAGTTTTGTTTTGTTTGGTTGGTTTTTGTTTTATTATAGTGAAAATATGTGATATCTTTCTGCTATTTTAATTTTAACCTTTGACTTGAAATAGAATTTTTTTTATACTAAAAGATAATTTCTTGAGAAGTAAGCTGAGGTATTGGATATTAGCAGATTGCCTTTTTTATTGTTGCTTAAATTTTTTTTTTTGAGACAGGTCTTGCTATGTAACCCAAGCTAGCTTTGAACTCCTGAGCCTCCTGCCTCAGCTTCAAAACTGAAGTGATTTTAAACATGTTTACCACAGGTGCTTACAAATTCCCTTTATTACAGAAAAAAAAAAAATCCCCTTTTGTCCTTACATAATGCATCAATATGATATCACATAATGAAGGTGATATCAAACCACTCTGAATACTTGATAGTAGCTTAGGTGGCACCAAATTATTGCTGCTTCCAAATTGTATTTTTGATTGCTTTTATATAGTTGAATGCTTTTGATTGTTTTTTGTTTTTGTGGTACCTAGAGTTGAATACAGGGTCTCCCCACTTGTCACATGCTCTGTACTAAGCTGTACTCCTAGCCCTGTTGAATGGTACTGAATTCTTTTAACTTGTATTTTAGAGATATTGCCTGCCAGTGTGTGAATTAAATTTGTTATTTCCCAACTATACTATAGCATAGAAGGAAAACAAATATTTATGAAGCTGTCTTTAAAAAGGCATAATGGATAATTCCCTGTTAGGTAAATATAAATGAAGGAGTTTGAAAGATAAAACTTGAAATATTTCAGAAGGTATCATTACATAGTCATTAAATAAATATGAAACTGTAGATACTCTTGAATATGTCTTTTGGTTAAAATAAATGGGGCAAAAAGGAAACATAGTAAGCCATGAAAAAGTTTTGGTTCTGAGGATGTAGCTCAGTTGTTGTAGGTAAAAACAATGTTCATGTGAAAGAAATAAGAGAATGTTAGTGATTAGTTGAGTAGAATTTTTTATCAGAAAAAAAGTCCATGATAAGACCTATATCTTAGTCTACTTTGTATACACCTCAGTTTTCTTTTCTTTTAGGTTGAAGAACAGTCAGACTGCAAGATCCTAGATGGACACTTTGTTTCTCCCATGGCCCATTATGTGCCTGGTATCATGCCAATTGAATCTGTTATTGCAAGGTAAGTATCTGTTTGGCAAGCAAGCAGCACACTCTTCAAAGATCCTTGAGTGCGTGTAGGTACTGCTTATGCTTGCAGAGTGTGGATAATACCCTAAATGTTCACACTAGGAGATTAATTATAGTTACTGATAGCAAGGTGAAGTGAAAGCTTAAGAAGTCAACACCATTTTCATAAAAATTCAGACATGCATAGTCACATAGAAATGTTTCCAAAGAATTTTAGTCATATGCCAGCTCTGCTCATTTCTAAGTAGAGTTTGCCTTTTAAATTTTCACTTTGAGGGGTAGTGAGATAGCTTACTATGTAAAGACACCTGACCATGCCTGCTGACAATTCCCAGGACTCGAATGATAGAAGGAGAGAATTCCCACAAGCTGTCCTCTAAGATAATTATTATTTTAAATTTTATTCATTTATTTATTTATTTTATATGTGTAGATGTTTTATCTGCAGGTATGTCTGCATCATGTATGTGCTGGTACCCAGGAGGCCAAAAGAATATGCTACATCTAGAACTGGAGTTATAGATATCTGTGTCTCAGTATGTGGGTTCTGGGAATTGAACTTGGGTCCTTTAGAAGAGTAGCCAGTGTTCTGAACTACTTACCTGTTTTCTCAGACCTGTTTTTTGGGTTTTTTTGTTTGTTTGTTTGTTTGTTTGCTTGTTTGTTTGTTTGTTTGATTTGGTTTTTGGTATTAGGTTTTGGTTTAATTTTTTTTCTTTTAATAAAATTAAAATAAAATGCAAATAGTGTTATATAGAGCAAAAACCAAGGACTTTGGCATTAAACAGATCTGGATTGAACTCTGGCTCTATTACTTATTAATCCAGTGACCTTAAGGCCAGGTATTTCTCTGAACCATATATTGTAAAATAAAGATGATAACACTTTATCCCACATGGTTGTTAAAAGGGCTAAATGACAGGAGGAATGAAAATTATATTCAATGACTATAAAAGAGCTAAACAAACATGTAGTTCTTTAGACTATATATATATATTAATGGTATCTATGGTAAAGGAATTGCTATTTCTACATACTATAATTGTACTCCCTGGATCTGTGTCCTCTTGTAGCTTCTCAGCCTTAACTAGAAAACTGTATAGGTATTAGCTTAAAGAAAAGGGGAAGAACTTGGTAAAAAGGACGTGGCTAACATGGCTTGAAGGAGGAAGGAGAAATTCAGTCTAAGAAATAATATCAATTCAATATTTATTATGAGTTAAGGAAGTTCTTTCTTGTTGATAAAAAGAACAGTAATAGGGAAATAACCAAATTTAACTCTGCAATAGCATTTATTTTTTGTTTTTAAAGAGTGCTTGGCAGCCTGGTCTGCAGAGTGAGTTCCAGGGCAGCCAGGGCTACACAGAGAAACCCTGTCTCGAAAAACCAAAAAAAAAAGAGTGCTTTAGACATAGTCACTAGATATTCCAGGCTAGCTTCAAAATGGTCAAGCCTCTTGCCCTAGCCTCCTAGGTGCTGGTTTTATGTTGATGAGTAGAAATTCCCAAATGATGAACATTGACATCCGCTTTTCTGTTCTTTACTGATCTGCTTGGGGGCAGGGTGGGCATCGTAATTTATATGATTGCATTAAGGTATAATAAGATACAAATAAGAGAAAAGTATTAATAATTGCCACACGAAGAGATCATTGATATGTTACATCTATCATCATCTTTTTTCCTTGGTATTCACATATAAGACTGCTTATTTTCATTTTGGCCTAACTAATCAATGAAGGTAGTCTGTCATTGTGTTAATAGCTGATAGGTATTCCCTTCAGTGGCTCTACCATAATTTCCTAAATTTTCAAGGCACTTAATTTTGTTCATTTAAGCAACCTAACATCCTTCCATTTATTTTTTACCTGTCTATTTTCATGGAATTTCTGGATTTGTTGGGGGATTTCTGTGTTTGTTTTTAGTTTTGTTTTGCTTTGTTTGAGACATCCTCTATTTTTTGTCTCTGTTTGTTTGTTTTCTTTTTGTTTTTTTTGAGACAGGCTTTGTCTGTATAGTCCTAGCTGTCTTGGAACCTGCTGTATACCAGGCTGGCCTCAAATTCAGAGATCTACCTGAGCATCTGGTGCCTTCTTCTGGTCTCCAAGGGAACCAAACACATATGCACAGATATACACATAAAATTAAAAAAAAAAAATCTTAAAAACTAGTTACCATCTTTGTCTCAGACATCGTGACACAAACTTTTAATCCCATCACTGGAGAGATAGGTGAGCCTGTCTAACAACAAAACAAACAAAACCTCACTATGTAGTTGAGACTGACTTTGAACTTGTGATCCTGCCTCCCAAGTGCTGCATCATAGGCATGTGCCACCATACCTAGAGTTACCATGTATATAATTAGATATTAAAAATACTGTCTCAACCGGGCAGTGGTGGCGCACACCTTTAATCCCAGTGCTTGGGAGGCAGAGGCAGGCGGATTTCTGAGTTCGAGGCCAGCCTGGTCTACAGAGTGAGTTCCAGGACAGCCAGGGCTATACAGAGAAACCCTGTCTTGAAAAACCAAAAAACCAACCAACCAAAAATACTGTCTCATATATATGTATGTATGTGTATGTATATGTGTGTGTATGTATATGTGTGTGTGTGTGTGTGTGTGTGTGTTGTATATACATATATTATATATATATGCATGAGTGTTTTGCCTGCATGTGTGTGTACCATGAATATGCAGAACTTAGAAGAGAGGAGGCACATCTACATCCCTTGAAACTAGCATTATGGATGGTTTCGAGCCACCAAGTAGATCCTGGGAACTGAATCTGGGTCCTCTGCAAAAGCAACAAGTGTTCCTAACCATTGAGCCAACTCTCTAGCCATGTTTTATATTATTTTAAAGTAAATCTTAATGAATGTAGTAAACCACATTAAGAAAATTAATAGTATATCTTTACTTTTTTCTGATAGTTTTAGCAATAATAAATATGAATTCATATGTGGTCTTTAATGTAAACATGTTTTTAAACCATTCTTACATTTCTAATGTGGTACCTACCAATTTTCTACTCATTGTAGCAAGGTGAAAAATAATAGTGTGAACATTCTCCCAGCCTATAGAAACTCCGCAGGAGGAAGTGCTCTTCATGAAACACAGGGATAGATGATTCTGCCAATCATCTCCCTATGTATTTACTGCATGGGGCTATGCTATTAGAGTCATGCCTTTAAATCCCAGTGAGTAGTTTGACTTTAACATTGCTGCCTATGATCACTTCTTAATGACTAGTTGAAAAGGCTGAAAGTAATATGGACAGTAATGAAGAGAAGGTGCCATTGAAGGGAAACTTACTAGAGGGAAGGAAAAGGGCGTGTCACATCTATTTATCTGTGCAGGGAGTCCTTCATAAAAGCATGTGGAATGCCTCACCAAAGCCACATGCTGCTACTTTAGCACCCTCCTGCCTTTTATTCTCTTCAGCCCACTCCGTCTGTACTCAGGAAATCAGACAGTGCAATGACAAACTTAAAGCTTGACTTTCCAAAGGACCATGAAAAATCAGAAAGAGTTTTAAGGCAAAGGAAAAATCACTACTCATTTCACGTGACAGAAGGTAGGGCTTCCCTCCTAAGCTTTCCTGTTAACTTTCAAAACACCACTGGATCCAGATGTAGTGGCACATGCCTTTAATACTCAAGGGGAGAGGCCAGCCTGGTCTGTATAGTGACTTCTAGACTGGCCAAGATTACACAGAAAGATCCTGTTTCAAGAACAAACAACAACCAAGAAATCATCAGTGTTTGCCTTTGAAATATACAGTTTGAAGCTCAAAAGTACTACTTTCAGCTAGTAGCCTTTTCAGCTAGTCATTAAGAAAAGCAGTGACCCATGAGTAGCAATGTTAAAGTCAAACTACTCACTGAGATTTAAAGGCAATATTTACAGGTTACTGGCATAAAGTGTCTTACTCTTAGCTAGAGTGTGTGTGTGTATGTTGTGTGTGTGTGTGTGTTTGTGTGTATGTGTTAATTATAATGGCATTTGCAGAGACAAACTGAGAAAACAGACATGAGTACAAAGGTACAAGACAAAAGAAGTCAAGTAAAAGGAAGTCATAGTAAGAAGTGGTGGAGACAGGCATTGTGCCACTGAGTCTAGAATCCCATAATTTGGAAAGCTAAGGCAGGAAGACCAGGAGTTCAAGTCTAGCCTGAGCTATATATGGAGACTTTATAAACAAAACAAAACAACCACAACAACAAATCAGAAAAGGAAAAAAAGAGATAAAAGACTCCTCCTGTGAGGCTACAGATGCAGTGTTCTAATTACACGAATTAACCGACCACATGTTTAATTGCTACTGCCCTTCTTTCTGCCCTATCTCTTCATACACTTTTGAAACTTAGAATATGGAAATTTACTGTGTTTATATTCTATTATATAACTGCAAAAGACAATATAACTTAGTATTTAAAAGCTCAGCACTTGAAATTCCAGCTACACCATTTCTAGACTTAAGACGTCATACAAGTCACTTAATTTTTCTGTATCTCAGTTTCCATGTCTGTAAAGTAAGAAAATAATGCTACATACTAAATGAGATGGAAATTTTTTTTTTCTTTTCAGAAAATCATTTCTCCTGATATATTCAGTGTGCTCAGCACCTCTTTGGACACACTATGCCTGATACATGAACAGATAAGCAGGCACACATACATAGACACTAAAATAATAATTTCTTAAAGGAAGAAATAAAATAAAACATATCCAGCTAGCTGGACATGGTAATGTATGCCTATAATCCTAAAACTTGTTTGTATAGTTTGTTTTTGTTTCTGTGTTGACATAAGGTCTCTCACTGTGTAGCCCTTAGCTGGTGTACAACTTACTCTGTGGACCAGGCTAGCTTTGAACTTGTCATCTTCCTGTCTCTTTTAAGAACTAGGGTTACGAGCATGCACTATTGCACTGACTTAAATCCCAAAACTCTGGAGTTAGAGGAAAGAGCATGACAGGCTCCAGTCCAACCTAGGCTACATAGTGAGACTAGATTTTAAACAAGCAAACAAATAAATGGAGTAAAGCATAATCCAAAATATGTTTTTTTTTTTTTTTTTTTTTTTTTTTTTTTTGTTTTTCGAGACAGGGTTTCTCTGTGTAGCCTGGGCTGTCCTGGAACTCACTCTGTAGACCAGGCTGGCCTCGAACTCAGAAATCCGCCTGTCTCTGCCTCCCAAGTGCTGGGATTAAAGGCGTGCGCCACCACCGCCCGGCCCCCAAAATATGTTTTAAATTTAAAAAGAGTAGAGCAAATAAAAAGCTTTCTATCCTATTCTTCTAGGGCTCTTTTTAAAAAATATTTGTGTATGGGTGTGTATTCATGTAGGGGTAAAATGAAAACATGAAGATGATGGTTCTCTCCTACAATGTGGGATGCAGAACTCAAGTGCACCAATCTGGCTTGACAGCAAGCACTTCTACCTGCTGCGACCATCTCATCAAATTTCTAGGACATTATAATTTTTCAACTAAACTCATCTTTCGTGTGTGTGTGTGTGTTGGTGGGGGTTTATATATGTGGATCCACATGAAGGTAGTTGGTAGCTGTAGGTCAACCTCCTATGTTGTTTTGCAGGAATTATCCACCGTTTTTCTTAAAATAGGGTCTTAAGGGAGTTTACAGATTAGACTAGACTAGCAGTCAGCAAGCCAATTCTTCCCCAGCATAGTTTCACCTATCCCACCTAGGCTGGCCACAAACTTGTCATAGCTTTGGACTTCTAATTCTCCTGCCTCTAAATCCTGAGTGTTGGGATTACAGGAATGTACTAAGACCAGTTTTATGTTTTGCTGGAGATTGAACCCAGGGCCTTTTGCAAGTGAGGCAAGTCTCCACCAACTGATCTACATCCCACATCTTTACATGGGTAAAAATAAGGTCATAGTGCTTACTTGCATCTCTTATCTACTTGGCTACTATAATAACTCTCGGAAGTCTCACATTGCTAGCTGAGCCATTGATCAACTCCTCTTGTTTATCTTTTTCCCTTAGAAATGCTTATACATTGGGGAATTTTCTGTGTTTTTTTTTTTGTTATAGGGATAAAAAATAGGAGAATTTGTATATCTTAATTATCATGATTGAAGACATATATATGGATGTGTATATGTATACATATATACATACATACAGATACGGATACATTTCATATATGTATATATGAGCTACTCATTTTAAGCATATAATTTAATAATTGTTGTAACTACCAAGTCATACAACTAACTGTCTTAATGGAATTTTAAAAATCATTTTGTTGGCTAGTTGTGGTGTATTCCTATAATCCCAGTGTTTGAGAGGCATAAGCAAGTGTAGCTTATTGAGTACAAGGCTAGCCTGGTCTATAGAAAGAGTTCCAGGACAGTCAGGGATATGTAGAGAAACCGTGTATGTGAGTGTGTGTGTGTGTGTGTGTTGTGTATGTGTGTGGTTAATCCTTTTGTTCTAATTTTCTGGTGCAATGGAGTTCCTGGTGTTTGTGAGCTATCTACCCAATCTGATGTGTATGCTTGCTGGGACTGAGCTCAGGTCCTCTGGAAAAGCAGGAAGTTCTCTTAACTGCTGTTCCATCTCTCCAGTTTCTTTTTAAAAGGTGTGGGGTGGGGGGTGTACAAATATATGTATATTTATGTATGTGTATATATGTTTATATTATGTAAATATACTTTTTTTGTGGAGTGTGGGGTTGAACCTAGACTCTTGCTCATGGTAAGCAGGTGCTTTGCTTAGTTGCTTAGTTTATGTACTTTTTTTTTTTTTTTTTTGGTTTTTTCGAGACAGGGTTTCTCTGTGTAGCCCTGGCTGTCCTGGAACTCACTCTGTAGACCAGGCTGGCCTTGAACTCAGAAATCCGCTTGTCTCTGCCTCCCAAGTGCTGGGAT
The DNA here is from genome assembly GCA_021653895.1 of Mastomys natalensis. Taxonomy (NCBI): domain Eukaryota; kingdom Metazoa; phylum Chordata; class Mammalia; order Rodentia; family Muridae; genus Mastomys; species Mastomys natalensis. The sequence goes on from JAJTUV010000203.1 coordinate 170,489, forward strand.
TAAAGGCGTGTGCCACCACTGCCAGGCATACTTTCTTAACTGTATTTCCAGCCTCACTGTTCAGTTTCTGTAGAGAATAGTCATCTAGTTTTTCTGACAATAACATCCTGCCACATTAAATAAATCCATGTCTAAAACATGCTAAAAGTTTGACACGCCCGCCTGCTGTTGTTTATTTGTTGTTTACTCCCCATCTGTGGTATCATAGGTAATTTCCCTTTTTATTTTTTTTTTAATTCTTTTACAGTTTCATTCATGAACATAGTATTCTTTGCAACATTTTATTCCCAGTATTCTCATTCCCTTCCCCATCTCACCAAATCCCTAATCTTTCTAAGTCTTCCTCCTGCTTTCATGTTTTTTCCTCCTAAGAGAATTAGGTTTATTATATTGTAGCTTTTGGACACATAGTTACAAATTGAATGTCAAAATTCTAAGTATTTATTTCAGATAGTTAAACTATAGGCCAGTAAGATAGCTGAGTACATAGAGACACTTTGTTAAGACTGACAAGGTTCAATTCCTAGGACTCCTGTGGTAGAGGTAAAGAACTCCTGCAAACTGTTCTCTGACCTCTGACCTGCACCCGAGCACACTACCCACACACATATACACACAAACAAATAAATGTTAGTGAATGTAAATCCACTGACCCATCCTTCTAGAGAGAGAGCTTAATTATGATAGTTTTTCCACATGAGAGTTTAGAGATGGGCATGAATCACACCTGTAGTCCCAGCACTCAAGATGTGAAGGTAGGAGGGCCACAAGTTTCAGGCCAGCGTTACCTATATAGTAAGTTCTGGCCTGCCTGAGTTCCACAATGACAAGACCTTCTCCATGAATTAATTAAACATAAATAATTAAAAACATATACATATATGTGCGTATAGTTTGTAGCTAATTTTCTTTTTTTTTTTTTTTAAATCTCTCTTTTTTTTTTCTTTTTTTAATAGGTTCCAGTTTATCGTGCCTAAGGAATGGAACAGCAGATACAGACCTGTGTGCATTCATCTGGCTGGAACAGGAGACCATGTAAGACTTGTGACATCATAGGGCTTCAAACCTAGAAAATTCTTAGCACTTCTCCTCAGCACTTGTCTGTAGTATTCCTCACATGTCATCTCTTCTTTCTACAGCATTACTGGAGGCGCAGAACGCTCATGGCTCGTCCTATGATTAAGGAGGCCAGAATGGCTTCATTGTTGCTAGAAAACCCTTATTATATCCTTTTGTGATACCTAAAACATTTCTTTCTCACTTTGTTTATATATTAACTCTTCAAAAGAAGAACATCCGGTGCTCTCAACCACTGAGCCATCTCTCCAGCCCCTATGGTAACTAACTTTTCAAAACTAGCTAAATCCAGTTATTAGTTCAGAAAATTATTAAAAAGCAAGAATGAAAAAGAAGAAAAGTTTGTTTATGCCTTTTAAAAAGAAATGTAATGGAAAGTAGAGTTCAAGGCCAGCTTTGAATGCATAGTAAGTTTGAGGCCAACCTAAGCTACAAGAAATCCTTGCTTGCGGGCAGTGGTGGCGCACACCTTTAATCCCAGCACTTGGGAGGCAGAGGCAGGTGGATTTCTGAGTTCAAGGCCAGCCTGGTCTACAGAGTGAGTTCCAGGACAGCCAGGGCTATACAGAGAAACCCTGTCTCGAAAAACCAAAAAAAAAAAAAAAAAAAATAAGACTAATAGTTGGTGCATGCCTTTTATCCCAGGAGGTTCTAGGTGAATTTGAGGCATAGCAATTTCCAGAACAGCCACAACTACTCTATCTCAAAAAAAAAAAAAAAAAAAAAAAGTAAAAAGTGTGCCATGTATGGTGGTAAATTCCTGTAACCCCAGGTGCTCAGAAGATTGAAGCAGAAAGGTTGTGAGTTAGAGCCTGCATTAGATGTATAGTGAGACTAACATAAGTATTTTAATCCTATTTATAATAATGATAAATTGTACTTCTATTTCTTAAGGTTCTTATGTTGGACTTAATAAGTCAGACTTTTTGCTATTAAAGAAATGAAATGCATTTATAGTAAAGGTAGAGGTTTAGAACAATATTTAATTTTCAGATGGTGTCAGATTATTCACAAAAAATAAACTGATGCACATTTCTGCTAATAAAAGAAATGTACAGTTCAACACTTACCAATGTTTCTTAAATAATAAACACAATATTAGGAAAGCTACTGTGAAAGAGAAACATACTACAAATGACTGAAAAATCAGTTCAGCTCAGGATCTTAAAACTTCTCATACGTGCCTGGGAAGTAGGTCAGTCTGTAAAATACCTGTGCACAAAATCTGAGAGTCTGGGTTCAGATCTCCAGAACCTTAGGAAAGAGTCTAAAACCCCAGTAGTACTAGGGAAGCAGAGACATATGGTTGAGTTGCTTTTGGGGCCAGGGATTTACCCAGGACCTTCTGTATTTGATCTACCACTGAGACAACATGGTTTAATGTCTTGTTTTTACATCATAAATGCTTTCATACATGATTATAAACTTTTATTTAAACTTTTAAAAATGGTTAATATTTTGTACTGAGTACTTAATATTCTGTATAACCTAAGAAATTATTTCCACTTGTAAGTGAGAAAACAGATATAAGACTGGTCTGAGGTCACACACACACTCATACAGAGCCATCTCAGATCTGGGCAAAGAAGTGGCCCAGTGATAGAGTGGCCTAGCTTGTGTGAGCTCCCAGATTCAATCCCTTCCACCACACAGGAGAAAGTAAGGGAAAGGTAAACTCACTGATCCCTTGACAGTGATTTTTTTTTTTTTTTTTCAGTCTGGCAAATTTATTCTAAGAACTTAGTAGAAAACAAAACAAAAACACACTTGGAAATATGCTTATGTAACGTTACTTATAAAAGTCATTAGAGATAAATGTGCACCATACAGAAGCTCCCGAGTAGCCTGGCTTATGATGCTGGAGGGCACAGCTGCTTGTGCTGTCTGTTGCTTCTGCATTCGAGACCTCAGGCCTGCCCCTTACCTTCTTTTTTTTTTTTTTTTTTTTTTAAGTTTTATTTAGTATGTGAGTACACTGTTGCTCTCTTCAGATATAACAGAAGAGAGTATCAGATTCCATTACAGATAGTGGTGAGCCACCATGTGGTTGCTCATATGGAACTGAACTCAAGACTTCTAGAAGAGCAGATAGTGCTCTTAATGGTGGAGCCATCTCTCCAGCCCCGCCACTTACCTTCTTATATATGTTTTTTCACTTTCAAGTGGGAATAATTTCTTGTTATACAGAATATTAAATACTCAATACAAAATATTAACTATTTTCTAGGTTTAAGTAGTCTAGTCTACAGAGTGAGTTCCAGGACAGCCGGGCTACACAGAGAAGAAACCCTGTCTTGAAAAAAACAAACAAACAAACAAACAAACAAACAAAAAACCCATGTTGTCTCAATGATAGAACAAAAGCAAGATAGAAACAAACACAATGGAAAAAGAAAACCTTAAAAAAAAAAAAAGCCATACTGGATCATTTTAAAATGTTAGTGTCTATGTCTATATAGAAAGTAGTTTTGAATGTTTTTCTACATTTCTTAGATTTCTAAATTAAATATGTAAATTATATCAATAAATTTCATTTTATAACTAAATTGAAGATTGTACAACCTTGTAAGTATACTGAGTATATTAATTTATACACTTCAAATAAATGAATTATTTGGTTTGTGATCATATCTCAGTAAAACTATGTAAATTTTAAAAACTAGTTAAGTTAAAAATGTAAGGACTTATAAGCAACTTTTGAAGTAACTAGGGAGTAGTTACTTGGGTATTGTATTCAAATTTAACTATTTTGCTTAAGTAATATGTTCTGAGATGAGTATATTTAATTATTTTAAAACTTTCTCTTTGACCCATCTTCTTAAATGGCTGCAGGAAGCCCAAGGACCAAGTGTAAGTATATATCACCTTCCTTGTCTTCATTTTTGCAGTCTTTAGGACAAATTTTTGGTTGTCTTCGGTTAATCATTTCCTTAGTTGACTTGTAAAACTTAGTAAGAATATAGACCTAAATTATTTTTGTTTGTTTTTCTGAGACAGCATTTCTCTGTGTAGCCCCCTGACTGTCCAGGCTGTAGACCAGGCTGACCTCTTACTGACAGATCTGTCTGCCTCTGCTTCCCAAGTGGGAAAGGCCTATATGAACACTGATTTTAATTCTTACTGATCATCAGGGTAGCAGAAAAGACTTGGAAACTGAACTGCAACCGCTGTGCCAGAATGTTACAGAATTTTCAAGCTCAACACCCACATAAATCTGTGCCAGGTTACTGTCACAATTTTCCATCAGAATCATTTGTTCTTTCACAGTCAGGAATAGTCATTATGTTTTTGGGAACAAAAGAATAATAAGGCCGGGCAGTAGTGGCACACACCTTTAATCCCAGCGCTTGGGAGGCAGAGGCAGGTGGATTTCTGAGTTCGAGGCCAGCCTGGTCTACAGAGTGAGTTCAGGACAGCCTGGACTATACAGAGAAACCCTGTCTTGAAAAAACCAAAAAAAAAAAAAAAAAAACGAATAATAAGGAGGAAGTTAGCTACCTATCTGGAAAGCTTCCCTACAGCCTGGGAACTTAAACTTTCACCTTATAATCAAAATATAGTCTGAAAACAAAATGGCAGTACTTAGGATAAGTCTCATTTGTTTGATCCCAACAGTATTCAAATAAGGACAAAACCCTTGCCCTTTTCATGAAGGAAAGACCAATGTAGTCAATCTACCAACAGGTTGCTGGCTAGTCACCCAGGAGAATGGTGCCATATTGGGGCACATAACTACCATCCGTTCCTTAGACAATGCCTTATCCAGTCATGGTATTCCACACAGCATTGCACCTGACCAAGGAACTCACTTCATAGTGTGACAGTGGGCCAATGATCATGGAACCCACTCATCTTATTGTATTCCTTGCCATCCTCAAGTAGCTGGCTTGACAGACAGCGGAATGGCCTTTTGAAGACTGTTACAGGAAGGTTGGGGCAGTTTTTCCAGAAGGAAGTATATGCTTTGAATCATTGCCCAGAGTTGTGAGGACTAGGTTAGGATGAACTCTGTGAAACAATGTGAAAGTTAAAGTCCACGATAGATCCAGAATTTTCAGTCTGGAGGCAAACCCTGTAATCCAATATAGGTGCTATTTTTTCCTTATCTATAAATTGGTTAAAAACCAAAAATGTTTGCCAGGGAGTGGTAGCACACTCCTTTAAATTTTATCACTCAGGAAGCAGAGGCAGACAGATCTTTGTGGCCAGCCTGGTCTACAAAGCTAGTTCCAGGACAGAAAAAGCTATATAAAGAAACCCGCCGGGCGGTGGTGGCGCACGCCTTTAATCCCAGCACTTGGGAGGCAGAGACAGGCGGATTTCTGAGTTCAAGGCCAGCCTGGTCTACAGAGTGAGTTCCAGGACAGCCAGGGCTATACAGAGAAACCCTGTCTCGAATAAAACAAAAACAAAACAAAAAAAAACAAAACAAAAAAAAAAAAAAAAAAAAAAAGAAACCCTATCTCTGGGGAAAATAAAAAGAGAGAGAGAGAGTTTATTTAGACTTACAAGAAGCAATCTGAGTTAGTAAAAGACAGACTGAGGTTGGAATGATAACTTGTCATTTACTAATTCTATAATTTAGCCTCTTTAGTTCCACTTACCTCCTTCATAGAACAGGGATAAAAAACATTCATCCTATTGGGTGTGCTGGAACATGCCTTTAATCCTAGAAATCAGGAGACAGAGGCAGGTGAATCTCTGAGTTCAGGGGCAGCCAAGGTTACACAGAGAAACCTTGTGTCAAAAACCAAACTAACAAACAAAAACCATTGTTTCTTATATTATGTACTCAAGAAATGTACTGGTGCAGGTGGAGCTGGAGTCAGTGTAGACAAGACCCTGCGTTTGATCCACAGTCCTGAAAACCAGTAGTGATGATGGTCCAGTTTGTTGGCTTTTTTTTATCAGGGAGTTCAACAGGAATACAAATGGCCTGCAGTTTACACCTTTAAATCAGTTTACTGTGCTTGCTTGCTTTGGTTGTGGCCAGGGAGGTGGGAACTGAATGAGATTCCTCACTCAGTTGTCCACGCTGGCCTACTTGAACCTCCCACGTGATAGGATTGCAACCATGTACCATCTTGTCCTGCTTCTCTCCTTTAAAAAGTCATCTTAAGTCTGTTTTCATCCAAAGTAAGTAAACAAAGATTACAAAAGAAAACAGGTCCACCATAAACATCCCTTGTCTCAGAACCTCACACTGGTATATTCTACAAAAAGAACCGAGGAATAACAGGGAGCAGAACCTCAGCATCTATGCAAGACTAAAAGTAATTTTGTAATGAAACTAGCTTACGAACAGAAAACAAGCCGGGCAGTGGTGGCGCTTGGGAGGCAGAGGCAGGCGGATTTCTGAGTTCAAGGCCAGCCTGGTCTACAGAGTGAGTACCAGGACAGCCAGGACTACACAGAGAAACCCTGTCTCGAAAAAAACCAAAAAAAAAAAAAAAAAAAAAATCAATAAACTTTAGGGGTTAAAGAGATGGCTCGGCAGTTAAGAGCACTGACTACTTTTCCAGAGAACTCAGGTTCAAATCCTGGCACCTACATGGTAGCTTATAACTGTCTGTAACTCCAAGATCTGACATCCTCACACAGGTATACATGCAAACAAAACAGCAATACACATAAAATAAATTTTGGACTGGAGAGATGGCTCAGCGGTTAAGAGCACTGACTGCCCTTCCAGAGGTCCTGAGTTCAATTCCCAGCAACCACATGGTAGTTTACAACCATCGATCACGAATTCTGATGTCCTCTTCTGATATGCAGCTGTATGTATAGATAGAGCACTCATAAATAAAATAAATAGATCTTTAAATAAATACATAAATTTTTAAAAATGTAAATGAATGAAATAAATTGTTTTCTATTTTGTTTTGTGAGGCTAGAAGATCCAGCTTAAAAAATGTGTCTGACCTATTTGTGATGGGAGGCGCCCTCATTCTTGAGTCTGCAGCTCTCTTGCACTGGCTGGAGAGGGAAGGTTATGGACCTCTTGGGATGACTGGAATATCCATGGGAGGACATGTGAGTCTTTGCAGCTTTTATTTCATTACCATCCTGTTTATAATTAGGAGTCATTTTAATTGTACTTGAAGCATGAATTTAATGTTGGTGAAAGTAGGAAGTAGAGACAGTTCCAATAAGGATGTAATATTGTGTAATTTATGTAGACATGCATATATTGTACAACTTCAGGTATAGCTCAGATTTTGGATTTCATGTTTTATTAAAAGTTGATTACAGCTGGGCAGTGGTGCACACCTTTAATCTCAACCTTTGGGAGGTAGAAGCAGGCAGATCTTTGAAATCAAGTCCAGCCTGGCCTCCAGAGCGAGTTCCAGGGAATGGAGAAATTCTGTATGTCTTAATCCCAGCCCTTTGGAGGCAAAGGCAAGCAGATCTCGGTGAGGTCAGGCTGTCATCAAGTTCTAGGATAGTTGGCCATACAGAGACAAGCCTTTTCAGAAAAAAAAAAAAAAAGTTGATTACAAAAAAAAATCTTAACTTTTCAAGGGTCTTTTAAATATATTCAAAGTATATCCTTGCTTTTGCTATTGGTCAGAAGAAAAGTGAAGTGGAAGATGCTTTTTATCTTTTTTAGTTCATATTAACTGTCCAACATACTTTGTGACATGGCATTATGCATGGAATGTATTTTGATAATTTTCCCTTCGTGTATTGCCGTTCTCCGTCCTCGGTACCACACGTGTGTGCTTTGTCTACTAGACCACACTGAACAGACCCTTCAGTGGTTCTCTGTGCCAAGTCTTTTTCTCCCTTTCTTTTTTTTATTATTGGAAAAAAAATGGTTTATTTTTACATTATACTCTGATCATATTTTTTCCCTCTCCCATTTTTTCCCAGATCCCAACTACTTTCCTGCCCACCCAATCCACACCGTTTATCGTTCTTTGAAAAGCAAGCAAAAAGCCAGGTGGTAGCTAGCAGTGGTGGCATACACCTTTGGTACCAGCAGTCCAGGAGGCAGAGGCAGGTGGATCTCTGAGTTCATGACCAGCCTGGACTACAGAGTGATTCCAAGTGTGTAGCCAAGGCTACACAGAGGAATCCCTGTCTCAAAAAAACAAACAAATAAATGAAACCAAATAAAAACATACAAATAAAAACAAGATATATGTACTACCACCACCCCCCCCCAAAATAAAACCCCACAGAATTGGAAACAAAGGACCAATTGTCTTATGGCCAATAAGACAAAACAAAAATAAACAAAAATGCCCAAACAAAGCTAAATGAGATGAAAAGTCCACAAAAATGCCATTGAATTTGTTTTGTGTTGGCCATCTATTCCTGGGTATGGGACCTACCTGAGCTGTGGTTAATATGCTCAGTGAGACTCAGTTGGAGAAGACTCCTTTGTTTCCTTTTTAAGTGGATACCAATTGTAGTCAGCCGTTGGTTAGGTGTGGGGACACCACTCCCATCCCCCCCCCTCCTCAACCTCTCCTTCTCAGGGCTGGCAGCCAATCTGGTTTGAACCTGGTTCATGCTTCTTGTCTCTGTGAGATCATGTTATCAGTTCTGTTGTGTCTAGAAGACATTGTTTCCCTAGAGTCATCCACTACCTCTGGCTTTTAATCTTTCCAGCCCCTCTTTGATTCCTCTTCCTTAGCACAGGCTCCTGAGTGTTGAGGAGAGGGTAGAAGAAAACATGCCATGTAAGGCTGAATGCTCCAAAGCCCCCTCATTCCCCTTTTTTTTCTCTTTTTGAGACAAAGGTTGTCTCAAAACCCTTTTGCTCTGTATCCCTACCTACCCTGGAACTCGATCTGTAGATCAGCTGGCCTTGGACTCAGAGATCCATGCCCCTCCAACTCCCATTATCCAGTTGTGGGTCTCTGTTCTCAACTATTTCAAGAAGCCTCTCTGATGAGGGCTAAGCGAGGCATTGATCTGAGTCCTAGCTGGTTTCTTTTAAGTTTTTCCTCTCAGTTTTTACTTGAATGCTAGAGTCTGATCTTTGCTTTCTCCTGCTCACAATGCACTAGCTTGTTTCACATGGCTCTAGCAATGTCAGGCACTAATGTCTCTAGTGCATCACCTAGTTGAGGAGACAACTTTACAATTTACCAACAAAACCCATTTTTGAATCCCAACTTCACCTGTAAATTGTGCTTGACTTTCAGTACATGTCCACGGCAGTAAACCCTAATTGCTTGCTGTACTGTGTTCTCTATGAAGCACTTAGTGAAGTTAGTACCTGCAGTGTGCTCTGACTGATTATATAATGTTTGTCATTAGCATTTTGTATGTATAGCCGGGCAGTGGTGGCGCACATCTTTAAATCCAGCGCTTGGGAGGCAGAGGAAGGTGGATTTCTGAGTTCGAGGACAGCCTGGTCTACAGAGTGAGTTCCAGGACAGCCAGGGCTACACAGAGAAACCCTGTCTCGAAAAAAACTAAAAAAAAAAAAAAAAAAAAGTATGTGTAGTTTGCTATAGATGATCATTTGAATTATAAAAACTTAAATCCAAAATGTTCCTCAAAGCCAGGTGTGGCAAGTGCATTCTTGTAATCCCAGAACTTGAGAGACTGAGGAAGAAATAGCACACATGTGAAGCAGTAGCAGCCTGTGAACACAGCAAGGCTACCTCTAAAAATTTGAAATAAAGCCTTTCAGTTTCTTGTTTTCTAAAAGGAAATTTATATGTTGTTGAATCTATAATATAGAGGCATTCTATGTTACAGCCCTTGTGTTCATGTCTTACCCACTTCCCACCGTACAAAGTACTTTTTAGTATTTCATATTTTTCACATTAAAGAACAGAAACTCTGTAAACTTGCTGTTATCTAATTAACAGATGGCGTCCTTAGCAGTGTCCAACTGGCCCAAGCCCATGCCATTGATTCCATGCCTGTCTTGGTCCACAGCATCTGGGGTCTTCACTACGGTAATTGGATTGTGGCTGATACTTGATAAGGTGGACTTAAATATAGTTATATTGGGGTCACCCCTAGATTTAGTGACTACAAGAAGGAATAACACATACACTCTCTGTGTGTGTATTTTATACACACACATACACACACATACACACACATACACACACACACACACACACACACACAGCCTAACTTTAGCAAAAGGATATGACAGAAAAATCAATAAAAGGAAAAAGCACATGAAAGCAAACCTGATACAGTCTTCCAAGGGCCCTTGCTCAGCTGAATCTCATGGTTTATGCTTAATAAACCATGCAGTCACTTGTAACAGTGAAATGCTGCTCTTCACTAAGCCTGGCAGAGCTGAGAGTCTGAGTGAGGTAGATGCCCTGTCTCCAGTGTATCAGAAGTCAGAAGGAACTGCAGTGGTAAGCAGAGCACAGACGTGTACAAACAATATGACTCCAATGGCCCACTCTTAGCATTTAGGGAAAGTTCCATATCAGTGTAAAAGCTATTTATTGATCAAATTCCCAGACTCTACTCAAGGATATAAACAGGCTTTTCAAAAGATGAATAATCTCCGCTGGGCAGTGGTGGCTCATGCCTTTAATCCCATCACTTGGGAGGCAGAGGCAGGTGGATTTCTGAGTTCGAGGCTAGCCTGGTCTACAGAGTGAGTTCCAGGACAGCCAGGACTACACAGAGAAACCCTGTCTCGAAAAACCAAAAAAAAAAAAAAAAAAGATGAATAATCTCAAGCCCAATTGCACTAACTCTTATACAGCAATTAATAATAATAATAATAAAGTACTGAGCTAGCCATGTCATGATTTTTTTCTTTATTTCAGGGTGTATTGAGTAAATCAATTAATTGGCGGGAACTGGAAAAACAGTATTATACACAGACAGTTTATGAAGAAGAAATTATTCATATGCTTGAATACTGTGGGGTAAGTTTTGGTCTGGTCTTTGCTTTTTTGAGATAGGTTCTTGTGCGTAACTGTATATTGTAGTGCAGATATGCCCATAAAACTTTCAGAAAGTCTAGAATTAAAACAGATTATAGCTATGTTTTGAAATTTTTGTCAGTAAAACCTGATGCAGGTAACTTTGATTGTTTGATTTTGCGTCTTTGAGACATCGTTTCTCTGTGTAGCCCTGGCTGTCCTGGGACTCTGTAGACCAGGCTGGCCTCAGACTCAGAGATCTGCCTGCCTCTGCCTCCTCCGTGCTGGGATTAAAGGCGTGTGCCACCACCGCCTGGCAACTTTGACTTTATTTGGAAACATTCAACAGAAATGTGCCATTTATCTTTATCCTCTTCAAATTTTGTCATCTGGTTTTCCTCTGTAAGGATGATAGCAAGTTTACCTACATGAAATTTTCCATTTAAAAAATGTCATTTTAACCATTTTGCTGCTCCAGTCATTGACAGTGAGGCCACTCAAAGCTGTGAGCCGCCACCACCGTCCATCTCAAAATCTCTCACCTTCCCAAAGTAAAAGCCTACCCACTGGACAACAATCACCACTTCCACTTTCATGCATCCTCTTACCCATCACCAGTGTATTCCCATCTTTAAATGTGACTGTGGGAAACCTTTTATAATAAGCAGAATAAATATTTTCCCTTTGTACATGGTTTATTCATATGACAGTGTTCATCTGTGTGCCTTAAAAGGAAAGGGACTTTCCTGTGATCTCAGCACCTGGGAAGCAGGAGGATCAAGAATGGGAGGGAGACTATGTAGTAGGACCCTATGCCAGAACGAAAGAGAACAAAAAATACTTCTATTACTCTCTGTGTGTGGTGGCAGTGAGGGTGGTGGCGGCCATGGTGGTTTTCTATGACAAGGTCTCCGTAGGTAGCCCAGGCTAGCCTAGTACACCCTGTTCTCCTGCCTCAGCCTAAATGCTATAATCATAGGTGTGTGTCACCACCCCTAGCTGTTCATTAATTTCTTTTTTTTTTTTTTTTTTTTTTTTTTTTGGTTTTTTCGAGACAGGGTTTCTCTGTGTAGTCCGGGCTATCCTGGAACTCACTCTGTAGACCAGGCTGGCCTCGAACTCAGAAATCCGCCTGCCTCTGCCTCCCAAGTGCTGGGATTAAAGGCGTGCGCCACCACCGCCCGGCTGTTCATTAATTTCTAAGACTAGGCTATTTTATTTGTGCCGTGCCATATTTTACTTACTGATACTTTTTACCTTTTCTGTTTTTAAAATGTTTCATAAAGTTCTAATAAATGGCTCTTCTTATCATCTATTCAGACAGATTCTTTCAAAATGGGACATGAGTTCATGAAACACTTCCCTAGCAATACAGACAAGCTGACTAACCTGAATCTGGTCTCCAGAACTTTAAATTTAGATATGACAGACCAAGTTGTATCCCCAAAGCATGCAGAGTGCCATAATTCTGGTAAAACATCTATCAGTGCTACTTCAAAAGGACAGCTGTTGCAAGATACAGCTAAGATGGAATGCTTGAATCAAACACTCTCAACTAACAAAGTTGGTTTGCAAGTTACAACCCTCAGTCATTTCACCTGCTCAGCAGAGAACGAAGAAGAAGCAATCTTCAAAAAGAATCTTTAATATTCATGAAAGGAGTCATGGATGAATGCACTCACGTAGCAAACTTCTCAGGTATTAATTGCTTAGGAAACTGGGACCATCTGGAGTATGTAAATATTCGTTATATACACTTCATGTATGGATGGGTATTTTGCCTGCATACATGTCTATATTTCACAAACATTACTGGTGCCATGGAGGCCAGAAGAGGGTGTCAGATCCCCTGAAACTGGAGTTACAATGATTGTTAGCCACTATGTGGGAGCTGGGGATTGAACGCAGGTCCTGAGGAATAACAGCCAGTGCTCTCAGGCCATCTCTTCAGCAATCTTGTGTTTGTTTTCTTGTTTCTGTATGTATCTTTAGGATATTTACCTTAGGGCTAGGGATATAGCTTGCACAGTGTCTGGGTTCAGTCCCCAGCAGTGCATAAACTGGGAATGGTGGTAATGCCTATAATCTTAGCACTAGCACATAGGAGGTAGAGGCTATAATCTTGGCTACAAAGTGAATTTGGGGCCAGTCTAGATTATATGAAAAAATTTTTTAAATTATTTTATTAGATGAATATTGTGGTACCATGGCATATTGTTTTTTCTTTTTGTATGTGTATGTTGATCTGTATGTACACCTACTTGTGGAAACCAGAAGTCAACACAAGTGTCTTCCACAGCCACTCTCTACCCTAGTGGAGCTTAATAATTTCATTAGACTGCCTTGGCCGGTGTCTATGCTTCCCCAGAGCTGAGAACATAAGTGAAGCTCTATGCTCAGCTTTCAAACATGGGTTTTGGGGACCTAAATCCATGTGTCCATGCTTGTGTTATAAGCACTTCACTAAGCCATCACCCCAGGGTCTGAGGCAGGGTCTAAGTTATTCAGACTGGTCTTGAACTTGTGGCCTCTCAAGTAGCTAGGATTACAGACTCAGGTATGGTTCATTTTCTTTGGGAATATGATTTTAGGTATTTATTCAAAAATCAAACAACTTTTTAATGCATCAAAATCCTATACTTAGTTCCAGTTGACCCAAGCCTCATTATAGTGGTCCAAGCCAAAGAGGACGCCTATATTCCACGAACAGGAGTTCGAAGCTTACAAGAGATTTGGCCTGGTTGTGAAATCCGGTATCTAGAAGGGGGCCATATCAGTGCTTATCTCTTTAAACAAGGACTCTTCAGGTAAGATGATTTGTCTAACCAGATATTTGTTTGTTGCTTGATTGGGAGATATTTTTTGCCTTAAGAAATATATGACCTCCATATATTTCTTATTCCAAATATATTGCAAATATAAGGAAGTAAGTGGAGTAGAACATAAAACAAAAATACATAATTCTTTATGTCTTACATTAAGATATTTTTTCCTATATTGTCCTCTAGAGAATGAAGGATGTGTAGTATATCAGAAGCACATTTTATCAGATAGTTTTAGCCAGAGATAGTTTTAGAAATATAACACCTATCTTTCCTTCCCCATATTTGTTAATGACTGATTCTTTACATTTCATTTTAGACAAGCCATCTACGATGCCTTTGAACGTTTCCTTCATAAATATGCTAACTAATTGGATCAATGTATTGTATAACATCCTATTTCCTGCTAAAAGAGGTCATTCTATGATGATGTGAAAAACAAGCAGACAGCACTACATGCCTGATTGTTGCCAAATTAGTCTGTATTGCCAGTGTTACGGGTCAGTTACCAACTGTAGGTACATTTCAGTAATGTAAAAACAGTACTTGAATCATACAATCCTGAAGTGTTTGTAAATCTTTTAAAAATCTCATAAACCTTATATAACATCATATACCTTATATAACATCTGTTGTTACTATTTATGAACATTTTAATTGTGAATAATTTATTGATTCAGAATAAATAGAAACTTGGTTTTTAATAGAATTGTTGAAACTAAGATTGTAACATCACATGTACTGTATACTGTTTCTATGGCAGTTTTGCTATTAACTTGATTTTAAAAACCCGTGTCTATCCTTTTTGTCTGTGTAGTGGGTTTATAATCTGGTTTTCAAGTTTAGGTGATTTATTGCCATAGAAATAAATACCTAAGATATTACATCAGTGTTAGCTCTGAATTATGAGCACACCCTGAGTGCCGAGCTGCATGCACCCTATGTGGTAGTGCACTTGTAATCCCAGCACTTGAGAAGCAGAGACAGGAGTCCAGTCATTCTTTCTCATAGCAACTCTGAGGCCAACCTGAGCTACATAAGACTCTGTCTCAAAAACTATGCCTGGCATGGTAGCTCATGCCTTTAATCCTAGCAGGTAGGAGACAAAGGCAAGCAGATCTCTTGAAGAGCCAGGTTGGGACCATGCTTGCCCAGCCTTTGTAGACTCTGAGGCCAGTTCCCAGCACTGCCAAATGAAAAGAAAAGCTGGAGGTGTTTGGGAAATGGGGGTTGTACATGTTTTCTCTACTTAAGAGAGTTTGATGTTGAAAAATGGAAATAATAAAAGAACTTTGTACTAGATGTACTAGTGGGTTCTGTCAGATATTTCTTATACACCTATTCTTCAGTTGCTTGCAGACAGTTAACAGCTTTGATCTCTTAATTTCAGAATTTAAAAGCTACATATGCAATTAAACCATTGTACAGAAGAACATGAGGTTTTGCACACTGCTGACTTTTTAAATAGAATTTTTTTTTTTTTTTTTTTTTTTTTTTTTGGTTTTTCGAGACAGGGTTTCTCTGTGTAGCCCGGGCTGTCCTGGAACTCACTCTGTAGACCAGGCTGGCCTCGAACTCAGAAATCCGCCTGCCTCTGCCTCCCAAGTGCTGGGATTAAAGGCGTGCGCCACCACCGCCCGGCTTTAAATAGAATTTATACAGATAGATATTTGGTGCTGTTAAACTGCTCTGAGCTAAAATGTTTAAAAGGTAAATATGTTTACTTTGAAATCTGTATTGTCCTTAAATTTAAATTAGGTCTTGCTGGTCTAGCGAGGATATGTGGATTATAACATGCCTTCTGCATGTGGCACTCTAATGTCTCTGTCACTAAAGTTTCTAACAGCTATTTAAACATCTTTACTGTGAAGTCACTGATAGCAGAGTAGTAGCTTCGTGAACATTACTTTTTTTTAAGGTTTATTTATTTCATGTATGTGAGTACACTGTCGCTGTCTTCAGACACATCAGAAGATGACCCCATGACATCTGATCCCATTACAGATGGTTGTGAGCCACCATGTGAGTGCTGGGAATTGAACTCTGGACCTCTGGAAGAGCGTCAGTGCTCTTGCCCACTGAGCCATCTCTACAGCCCCTTGGACACTACTTTCAAGTAACATTACAGAAGAACTATTAGAGCTACAGCAATTTTGTATTTTCAGACTTGAACTTTTACTTTTGACTACAAGTACAAAATGTTCCTAAGAGTAAAACCTGGCGGTGGTGGCGGGTCGCGGTGGCAGTGGTGGTGGTGGTGGTGGTGGTGCACGCCTTTAATCCCAGCAAAGGCAGGCACTCTCTTGAGTTGGAGGCCAGCCTGGTCTACAGAGTGGATTCCAGGACAGCCAGTGCTACACAGAGAAACCCTGTCTTCAAAACAAAACCACAAAACAAACAAACAAACTGGGTGTAGAGCTAGGAGTGGTGGTGCACCTCCCACCCTTTAATCCTAACACTGGGAGGCAGAGTTCAGGGCCAACCTGGTCTACAAAGGAGTTTCAGGACAACTACAGCTTACACTGGGTGTTACTGGCAGTAAATACCTGAAATTCCTGCATTTGGGAAGCAGAGGATCAATCAACCACATGGTTCAGGCCAGCTTAGTCTATATCATATATTCCAGACCAATCAAAACTACCTGTCACATGTAAGTTTATTTTCCTCTTTTAAGTGGCTGTTTCAGGACAGCATTCACAAAACTGCCTAAACTTATTAATTCAGAGAAGAAAATGCCCTTTCTCACATTTCTTCAAACCCACTCTGCAAAATAGTAGCTTAAGTACTACAAATTCTCAACCCTTTGGGACAAATGGCTGAAATGCCTATCTAACATATCAAATCGAACCTGGCCACCACATTCTCCCACCATTCCTGAGCTCCTACCTTGTTTCTACACTCTGCCTCCTATATTGAACTCTCCAGCCCCCTACCCTGAACTTTGCCATCCCCAACACACACATATACACACACACACACACACACACACACACACACACACACACGTTGTACATATTCTTTGAGAAATTAATATATTCTCAAAGAAGTCCTGCCTGCCATTTTCCTGCCACTTTGTGGATTAGGTCTATAAAATACTACAGATTCATTCAGAGCCGAGTTGCAGGGAGCTAACAATAGGCCAGTCTGACCCAATTTTATTTGGTGTACATAAGGGTAGGCATTCTTATATGTAACTACTAATCTATATTTCCAACTCAGCCCTAAAGACCCTGAATATGTAGTTCTTTAGTTAGACTTCATGATTTACCAATGTAATTAGATCATTTTATCAATGTATTTTTAATTTGGTGCTTTCTCTATTATAATATTAGCAATATAACAATTTTTAAGATATTTGCCAAATTTTATATTTCCTAATAAAAATCTATTTTAGAAATTATTTGCTTTGTGTTTTTTCTTTGTAAAGAGGTATCATTCCAACTACCAGAAGCATGTTCCACTTGATTCATGTGTCCAAACTTGAGCTAATTTTGTTTGCTCTAAGATATTGTACCCATATAGTAAGGCAGAAATAAGTAAAGAAGGCTCTAACACAGTATCAGTATCTCTTCAGAGCCAGCTTGGCACCATGTGATGCCAGGAGAACAAGCATTCTGACACTTGATTCTCAGTGTAAACTCGGATGTGATTACATTAGAGATAGTAAACATATTGCAAACAAAACTTGAAGGTGTCAGTTAACCAAGGATTCCCTTTGGCTAGGAGGAACGCGATCCTGGACAAAGGCTGCCAAGGACTGGAAAGCAGATATGGTTGCTCAGATCTGTAATCCCAACACTGGAAAGATTGAGGCAGGAGGACCTAAAGTTCAAAGTCAGCTGGGCTGACTCCACATCTGTACCATTGGTGTGTCTATGCATCTGCATGCATGTATATGCCTTTATCCCAGAAGGCAGAGGCAGGTGGGTCTCTGAGTTGTATGCCAGCCTGGTGTACAGAGTGAACTCAGGAGAGTTAGGACTACACAGAGAAACTGTCTCAAAAAACCATTAATAATTCTCTTTTGAGAGAAGGTATGTTTCACTAGGTAGCCCTGTCCAATCTGAAACTATGTAAACCAGGCTGGTCCTGAACTCATAGTTCTACCTGCCTCTGCCTCTTTGCCTCTCTGTTTCTGCCTCCACAGCTTTGGAACTAAAGGGGTATGCACCATGCTGAATTGAGAGTCGAATTTTTTTTCCAAAGGAAATAATTTATTTAATTGGTGTTCAAAATTTTGTTCCCTATCATCAAAATCTTTTGCAAATATTCATGTGTCAAGGCTGTTCGACCAGGATGTCTTGCATGATTTTGCTTTGAGAATGTCTGCACAGATAGCTAACACCTGATAATCTGATGATAATCCCTAGGTAAATGATTTCATTTTACTATGTAGCTCTGCCTGGCCTGGAACTTGCTATATAGATAGACCTGGTTGGCCTCTACTCACAGAGATCTTCCTGATATTGGACCCTTTGTAGTATGTTTATAAAATTCCACTTGATTGCTCTCCATACTTGTCATGATAACATAAAGTGATGACAGTACCACACACAGTTTTCTTGTGACTACTGAATTCGTACATAATAATGCAGTCATAGAAAACAGAAGTGAGGCCAGGCGGTGGTGGCGCACACCTTTAATCCCAGCACCTGGGAGATAGAAGCAGGCGGATTTCTGAGTTCAAGGCCAGCCTGTCTACAGAGTGAGTTCCAGGACAGCCAGGGCTACACAGAGAAACCCTGTCTCTTGGGAAAAAAAAAAAAGAAAGAAAAGAAACTAGAAGTGAGCCGGGCAGTGGTGGCACACGCCTTTAATCCAGCACTTGGGAGGCAGAGGCAGTCATATTTCTGAGTTCGAGGACAGCCTGACCTATGGAGTGAGTTCCAGGACAGCCAGGGCTATACAGAGAAACCCTGTCTCAAACCCTGCTGCCCCCCCCCCCAAAAAAAAGAAGAAAAAAGAAAACAGAAATGAGTAAACATGGCTGTGTTCCAGCAGTGTTTTACTTCAGGGACTGAGAGCTGGAGAGATGTCTGAGAGGTTAAAAACACTATGCTGTTCTTCCAGAGAACCCAGGTTCAATTCTTAGCACCCATATGTGTTGTGGATAGCCTTGACCTTGTATGTTAATTCCCCTTTCCTGGGAAGGACTGCAGAGGAAGGGTGAATCATTACACAGGTAAATTCTAGTGAACCTTCTGCCAACCTTAATTTGTAAAATAAAGGTTAGAGCCAGTGACTGGGCAGAAGAAGGGGAGGTAGAGATAGAAAGGTTGGTGGGAAGGGAGCCAAGAGGGAGAGGAGAGAAGATGAAGGACAACAGAGAAGGACGACTGGGAAGCAGGAGGTAGAGGGACAAACACAGGGTCTGGAAAACCCTCAAGTTATAAGGGTCTCATAGCTAGGGAATAGAGTAGTGAAGTGGTGAATTTTCCCAATCTAGGCTTGCAGAATATATTCATAATTATTGAGTTGTGTTTTCTTTGACCAGTCTTATTTGGGACGGGTACTTAACAAAACACATGGAGTTCACAACTGTCTGTAAATAACTCCAGTTCCAGGGTATCTGGCATCCTCACACATACATATACGCAGAGAAAACACTAGTCAATGCACATAAAATAAGAAAATTTTAAATTTTTTTAAAAAGGAGGAATTGAAATTTGAACTTCATGATTTTTCATATGTCGTAAAATATACCTCTTCGTCTTTAGAGTGCTTTTCTCTAGCATGTTCAATACATACCAAAGGAGTGGAGATAAAGCTAGTCTTAGTTTATGCTGTAGGTTGTGGACAGGATTTGGCCAGGGTCATGGTATGCCAGTGCCCAAGCCAGGTAACCCATGTAGCCCTGACTTGTTTCCTGTCAAACACCTTTACACTACTATGTATCATCTCCTTGGGATGGAAGCAGATATCCAATAATACAGCTACTCCCACTCAAAGGCCATTCAATAATAAAAAGTTAGGGTAGAGTTATATATAGTTCAGTGATAGAGCATTTGTGAGGCTCTGAGTTTGATCCCACCATTACAAAATAATAATAAATTAATAAAGGCAAAAGTACATCAGAAAAAAGAAAGCCATAAGCCCATTTTCCCATCAATGACTTTGTAGGTCACAGGGTTATGGCAGATCTTCTTAATGTTAGCACATTTCATTACATACCAAAAATTACATTTCAAGGGCTAAAGAGATGGCTCAATGGGTTAGAATGCTTTCTGCACAACCACACAGACCCAGGTTTCTATGCCAACATGTTAAAAGCTGGCTGTGGCTGTGCACATACCTATAATTCTAGCACTAGATGCAGAAGAGACAGGAATTCTTTGGAGCTTGCTGGCCGCCAGCAGGTGCTTTAGTGGGAAACTCAAAGGAATAATTCGGAGTGTGCTAAAGACTTGACATCCTCTTTTTGGCCTCTGCATACACGCACACACATACAGAGCGAGAGCGAGAGCGGAGAGCGAGAGCGAGAGCGAGAGAGAGAGAGAGAGAGAGAGAGAGAGAGAGAAATTAAATGAAAAGCCTTTCTTTTCATAAATAATGAACTTTCTGAGAATGAAACCAGAAGAAAATATAGTCTACTCATATTTTCATTAAAAAATGAAACCTAAGAATAAATCTAATTAAGAAAGTAAAAAGGCATCTATAAGCTACAGATTCAGAATAATTCCTACCAAAATTCCAACGATATCTTAAATAGAATTAGAAAAAAATCTTAAAATTCATATGGACTCATAAAACACCCCCAGTAGCCAAAGTAATTGAATGCAAAAAGAGCAATACTGTAAGACCTTATAATCTCACGTCATGGTATACTACAGAGATAGTAACAAAAACAGCAAAGTATTTCACAAAAATACATAGTCCAATGGAATAGAAGATCCAGATATCTACACAACTACAGCTACCTAATGTATGATGAAAGTGTCACAAACAAGCATGGAAAGGCCTTCAAAATGGCTCAGCAGGTAACCATTCTTGCCATACAAGCCTGACTACCTGAGTTTAATCTCTGGAATTCATATAAAGGTAGAAGGAGAGAGCTGACTCCTCAAGTTGTCCATGGATCTACACATGTGCTATGGCACATGCACACCCACAAACACATTTCTCACACACACACAAAATGATAAATAAAACAAATTAATTTAAATGTAAAAATGGATTCAACTCTAGATATCACCCATACATACCCTTCTCTATAGGGAAATTAAGAGCAAGCTAGATTAGGCCATCAGAGAATCTGAATTGGTGGGTGAGTGGTGTGCATAATATCAATACTGATCGATGAGACAGATAGGGGTTCACCAATTTGAGGTAAGCCTGGAATATACTAGAAGAACCTGACTCAAAACAATTAATACTTGTTCCTTTAGGCTGGAGAAGTTCAGATGTTAAGAGCACTTGCTCTTATAAAGGACCCAGGTTCAATTCCCAGCATCCACATGATGGCCTACAACCATTCATAATTCCTGTTCCAGGGAATCTGATGCCCTCTGTGGACACATAGTGCCTATACGTACATGCACACATACATTCATGCAGGTAAAATAGCCATAATCCATAAACTTAAAAATAAAATTGGTTCCTTCAGAATGGAAAAAGAGAAAAGGGTCTACTTTTCTGCATTTGCTAATTATTAGAATATTGTAAAAAGATTAAATATTAGCCAGGTGGTGGTGGCGCACACCTTTAATCCCAGTACTTGGGAGGCAGAGGCAGGCGGATTTCTGAGTTCTAGGCCAGCCTGGTCTACAGAGTGAGTTCAAGGACAGTCCGGGCTACACAGAGAAACCCTGTCTCGAAAAACCTAAAAAAAAAAAAAAGATTTATTTTATGTGTGTGTCTGTATGTGTATATGTGCATCTAAGGTGCCAGTGGATGTGAGAACAGGGTGTCCAGGTAGTTGTGAGCTATCTGCTATAGATATGGAGGACCCAGTTCTGGTCCTCTGCAAGAGTAGTGAGCATTCTGAACAACCTAGCCTTCTTTCCAGCACCCAAAATGGTGTTTGTAAGAAAAAACATGTCCTGAAAGAGTCGGGGGTGGGGAAGGGAACAGGTTACTGGACTGAACCTCATCTGAAGCAATCATCTGGTAGCAAACTCTAAGCAGGATTTTTCTTCCAAAGGCTTATTTGAACAATCCAGTCATCAAGGTTGTCTAAGAATGATTTTATGTTTTATAACTTCTCAAGGCCCAAAGGGATCGTTCTCAAGAGACAACTTCATGTTCTCCAGATTTTAATTCCCATTACATTAAGGGAGTAATCTCAAGTAATTTAATATGCCTGTTACATGCTATATTTATCTCGTCTGGTCCTCACAATAGGAAATAGGCCTTAGCGAAGGCAGAGAAGCTATTAACAGGCAGTGGCAGGATTATGGAAGGGTGATCCAGTGCGGAGGAAGCAGTACAAAGATCCAGTAATTGGTAGGGTTATTGAGAGCCCGGAACACTGATGCTCACTACTTCTTGTTGATGAAAGAACTGCTAAGCCCACTAGGCGAGAATAAAACCACTACACAATTTTAAGACAAATTTGAAGCAAGCTTTAATTAAATATTGGCCAGGATGATGGACTCTGATCAAGTTCATTCCTGGGTGCCCAGAAAATTAAAAACGCAACCCATAAGGACACCATATTGCCCATCAAGTCCAGTCAGGAGCAGGCAGACACTCTGATGTATTTTCTGCCTACATGTGATCAAGCATATCTGGTATAGCTAGGTCAAACAAACTTGTTATATCCCATAAACAGTAGCCTCCAGCATTCCAGGAATTATCTGTCCTTGGACAAAGGATTTACAGGATAAGAGGCATGTTGTTTTGTAGATCTTGTGATTGTGTGTGTGTGTATGTATGTATATATGTATGCATGCATGGCAGGTATGGCCCCGATGGAGTAGGCGTGTCACTGTGTGTATGGGAAATGAGACCCTCTTCCTAACTGCCTAGAAGCCAGTATTCTGCTAGCAGCCATCAGATGAAGATGTAGAACTCTCAGCTCCACCTGCACCATGCCTGCCTGGATGCTGCCATGATCAGGCTTTGATGATACTGGACTGAACCTCTGAACCTGTAAGCCAGCCCCAATTAAATGTTGTCCTTTATAAGACTTGCATTGGTCATAGTGTCTGTTCACAGCAGTAAAACCATAACTAAGACAGCTCTCTTAGGCATAGTAATTAAAACTTAACAACATAACTTTGACTCTCACAGAACTAGTATGGAAGGTGAAGGAGGAAGGGAATGGCAACCATGTCTCTTAATTTGTAAGGACTAGAAGGTGGTTGCCATTCACCAAGGATTTTAACTGAGTGTGGTGACACAGGCCTGTAATTCCAGCACTTGGGAGCTACAGGCAAGATGATTAGGAGTTCATAGCTTTCCCCAGGTATTTAAAGAATTCAGTGTCGGCCTGGATTTCATGCGATTGTCTCAAAGAGGGAGAGCTGTTTCCTAGGAGGCTTCCTCTCACACTCATAGGAGAGCTCATTCCTTCATCCTCTACCCATTTTACTTCATAGAGTTTTGAACCAAATAACTTGTTCCTCTAGGCTGGGACAAACAATCCCTATTCAAGAACAAATTATTCACAGATTGACTAGGGACTCATTTATTCTGAGTAGAAAAATTGGGCACAAATGGCAAAGTGCTTACTTGGCACCCCCGACACAGAGATCTGTCTCCCTATTTGTCCATGCTGGTCTCATAATCCTGAGTTTAAGTGATCCTCCCACATCACTGAGTAGCTGAGATTACAAGTGCCTAACACCTTGCCTGGCTCCTCCATGGTTTTGTACCAGGAAGAATCTGATATAAGCTATATTCCAGCTATAAAGGAAAAGTCAAGGAACAAAATGGAGGTTAGCAATGGCAAACTGGCTCAGGTAGGGTGCCAGTAACGGATGGAACACTCAAAGTTCATAATTTGAAGTTGTTAAAAGGACCATTTACAGAGGTGTGGACTATCTTCAGAGAATCGGGCTAGCTAGTACAGTGCTCTGAAGGCTGCTGGTTATTATCTCTATGGCTAAAAGTGCAAAGATAAGGCATACAGAAGAACAGGTATAGGGAAAACTCTGTTGATAACCTTTGGTAATCAGCCCTGGGGAATGAGGACTGTGAACTTCCCTATCTTCAGACCTTTCTAATAGAGGGCAAGACAGCACACTGCTACTATCTAGGGAGGTTAGACTTCTCTGGTACAAGGTCAGGAGAAGGAGAACTGCCAAGTTGGGTGGCACATGACTAAGGCTCCAGGAAGAACTTGGGAGGCTAAGTCTGGTAGATTTTAAATTTGAAGTCAGTCTAGGCTACATACAAATTCCAGGGCAGATTGGGCTACCTAATATGACTCCATCACAATAACCAAACCAAACCAAACCAAAAAACACAAAGCAACCAAATAAAACACAGAAACACAGGACAACTCATTCTCCAGACCCTTCCTAGGGAGATATTACTCTGCTTTTTTTTTTTGTTTGTTTGTTTGTTTGTTTGTTTCTTTGTTTGTTGTTTTTGGTTTTTTGTTTGTTTGTTTGTTTTTTGAGACAGGGTTTCTCTGTGTAGCCCTGGCTGTCCTGGAACTCACTCTGTAGACCAGGCTGACCTCGAACTCAGAAATCTGCCTGCCTCTGCCTCCCAAGTGCTGGGATCAAAGGCGTGCGCCACCACTGCCCAGCATTACTCTACTTCTTAATAAAAGTGTTCTTGCTTGCTCTTCAAAAACAAAACAAAACATGAAACAAAAGGAACAGAAAAAGGCTAGAGTGAACAACAACAACAAAAGCACTGAGGCTCTTTACAAGAAGCAGTTATGGCCGGGCAGCAGTGGCACAAGCCTCCTAGCAGGAGGCAGGGGATCTCTAACTGCCAAGTTAATCTTCAGAGTGAGTTCCAGAACAGCCAGAGCCTCACAAACCCTGTCTTGAGAGAAAAAAAAGAGGAGGAGGAGCAGGAGGAGGGGCAGGAGGAGGGGCAGGAGGAGGGCAGAGGAGGAGGAGGAGGAGGAGGAGGAGGAGGAGGAGGAGGAGGAGGAGGGAGGAGGAGGAGGAGGAGGAGGAGGAGGAGGAGGAGGAGAGGAAGAGGAGGAGGAGGAGGAGGAGGGAGGAGGAGGAAGAGGAGGAGGAGGAGGAGAAGAGGAGGAGGAGGAGGAGGAAGAGGAGGAGGAGGAGGTGCAGGAGGAGGAGGAGGAGGAGGGCAGGAGGAGGAGGAGCAGCAACAGGAGCAACAGCAGGAGGAGGAAGCAGGAATTCTAAGTACTTGAAAGATAGATAATAGACCGCCAACTCCTGTCAAGTAGTAACAAAGCACTACAATAAAGGCTTTAAACCCTGCCACTGTTTTCTGGAGTCCTGAGACCACAACTGCTCGCAGTTCTCTCCTGACAAAGCAACTACTGTTCCTAGAAACATTGTTTCTTCATCATCCTTCACCTTGACTTAAGGAGTCTGTATGTTTCTCTCTTTTTTGAGGGGAAGAGAGTTGTTCCAGACAGGGTTTCTCTGTATAGTCCCGGTTGTCCTAGAACTCACTTTGTAGATAAGGCTGGCCTCAAACACAGAAATCTGCCTGCCTCTGCCTCCCAAGTGTTGGGATCAAAGGTGTGTGTGTCACGTCCAGCTGAAACGTTTTTTTTATTGAGAAGTCTGTGACCTTTAAATACAATACAGAACTGGAGTGAGAGCTCAGCCAGTAAAGTACTTGTGAGGACTTGAGTTTGATACCCACAAAAAGAGCAAACATGGTCCCACTGGAGAAGTTTAGACTCACTGGTCAGCTGGCCTAGCCTAGTTGGTGAGTTTCAGCTAGTAAGAGAACTTACATCAAAATAATAAATAGAAATGGGTGGATGCTGCCCGAAGTCTTCCTCTGACCTTCATATACATGTACCCATGTACACACACACACACACACACACACAGATATAAAAGTATTGACAGCAGCACAAGTGAATGAAATTTTAGAGAGACACTATCTTTTTTTTTTTGGTTTTTTTCGAGGCAGGGTTTCTCTGTGTAGCCCTGCATGTCCTGGAACTCACTCTGTAGACCAGGCCGGCCTTGAACTCAGAAATCCGCCTGCCTCTGCCTCCCAAGTGCTGGGATTAAAGGCGTGTGTCACCACGACCAAAGAGAGACATTATCATATTTCCTTTTGCTCAGACTCAGTCTTGTATTTCAATAAGCTAATGGTAAAAATAAATACAATGTGTTCAGAATCCCATTAACTGGTATTTGTTGGTACAATTCTATACAAGAATTAAGTATTTCCCAATAGGTCTTTCTTGAAAATACAAAAACAAAAACTGATTATAAAAACAGATAGCAGCCAGGCCTTTACTCCCAGCATTCAGGTGGCAGAGGCAGGGGGATCTCTTGTCAGTCAGACGGCAGCTTAATCTACAGAGCTAGTTACAGGACAGTCAGGGCTACGCAAAGAAATCCTGTCTCAAAAAAACAAAGGTTTTTTTTTTTTTTTTTGGATTTTTTTTTTTTTTAAGTTGGCATTGGGCAATACAGATGGAAGCATAGTCCTCACTGACTGGCAGCCAGTTTCAGGAGGTTGCTTAGGGTCAGGTAACCTGGAGATTTCTGTGTAGAAAACCAGCAAAGCCTTACTGTTTATAGCTGATATAATGTGTGCAGTGGTGAGGACATTATTTAACATCGCTGGGGGTGGTGTGAGGTGGAGAAACCCTTTCCACCAGTAGGAGTAGCTCTATGATGACCTTGCAGAATACAACTTCAGTAAACCAGAAGCATGTGTGGCCAATATCACCTCAGATCAAATTTCAATGCTAAAAAGAAAGAACTTGCTAGGCTTACCAAAATGTTTCTGTAGTATGTTACTACTCATAACTGGGAAGAAATATTGGGAATCTAGTTAAGCTGTCATTAAGTGCGATTTCCACAGTTTAAGGCCTGGGTAATAAACTGGGAGTGGTGGCTCACCTCCTTTAAACCAGCACTTGGGAGGTGGAGTCAAGGGCCACGTTAAATCTCAAACCCTGGGGCAAATGGCTGAGGTGCCTATTTAACATATCAAAGGGGACCTGGCAGCTTGGTTTTCCTGGCATCTTGCAGTCCCTACAAGTTACAGAGCCCTCCAGGCTGCCTTACCCCTCCCCTCCCACCTCCTATATAATGCAACCATTTTGGTTGCATGTCCCTTTTGTATCTTTGGCCTCCTTGCTGCTGAAGTTTGTCCCTTTCTTTCCCCTCTTCCATCCTGTCCCCTTCTCTCCGCATGACCCAGCTCAGTCGCAGTCTGGTCATGAAAGCTAAGGGGATGGAGAGATGGCTTGAAGATTACAAGTGCTCCCACTTTGGCTTCCCAATACCATGCTGAGTAGTTCACAACAGCTTGTATCTTCAGCTCAAGGAAGATCCAATAACTACTCTGGTGATCCAGGACACCTGCACACTTGTGCATAATGCACACTCAAATTCCTGTAATTAAAAATAGAATAATCCTTGCTGGGTGAGCCAGGTACTTCTTTTTTTTTTTTTTTTTTGGTTTTTCGAGACAGGGTTTCTCTGTGTAGCCTGGCTGTCCTGGAACTCACTCTGTAGACCAGGCTGGCCTCGAACTCAGAAATCCACCTGCCTCTGCCTCCCAAGTGCTGGGATTAAAGGCGTGTGCCACCACCGCCCGGCTGCCAGTGTACTTCTTTAATCACAGCATTTGGGAAGCAGAGGCAGGCAGATCTAAAAAAAGAAATCTAGATGGAGAGCTAATGTAAAAAGCCAACTAACTGGGTGTGGCCCTTATGCTTTAATACCAGCCCTAGGGACCCTAGAAGAATCTTAGAAAAAAAAAAAAGGTCAAGACTAGCTGGTGGGTAGTAATCGCGCCTGTACCCTGTAGTCATCTCAACATTTAAAAGGCTGAGGCAGGCGCATTCCTTTCAGTTCAGAACCAGACTGGTCTAAGTCCATGTTTTCAGGGCAGCCTGGACTAGAGTGGTACGCTGCTTCAAAAGCAATCATTAAAGGGCGGTGGTGGCGCACGCCTTTAATCCCAGCACTTGGGAGGCAGAGGCAGGTGGATTTCTGAGTTCGAGGCCAGCCTGGTCTACAGAGTGAGTTCCAGGACAGCCAGGCTACACAGAGAAACCCTGTCTCGAAAAACCAAAAAAAAAAGAAGAAAGAAAAAGAAAGAAAGAAAGAAAGAGAGAGAAGAGAGAGAGAGAGAGAGAGAGAAGAGAAGAGAGAGAAAGAAAGAAAGAAAGAAAGAAAGAAAGAAAGAAAGAAGAAAGAAAGAAGAAAGGAAAGAAAGAAAAAAGCTCACGGTTAGCCTCGAGATCCAACTTGTGCTACAGGAGACCTAGTTTGAAAACATCAAAACCCACTGAAAAAGTGAAAAAGGTGGCGAAATGTTAAGTGTTTGTTTTACTCAAGAAGCATTTCCTAGTCTGTGGGGTAGCATCAGGACGGACAAGTGCACTTCTTGTAATGTCGTGGCTGGATCTTCACCTGAACTTGGCCGGATCAGGAGTGCCTACAGAGCTCACAGCGTTACTGGGAAACTTTTCCCGGGTCCTGAGGACTCGCCCACGTGAAAAGCCTGAAGCGCTTCACTTTAGCGCAATTGGACTTTCTGGTTCCCAAAGAAAGTCCTCCTTGTCCCTGGGTCACAGATGTCGGGTGCTCCCCAATGGCATCAGGTTCTTCCTCGCTGGCCGCTAGGGCGGGGCCCTCACCAAACCACGCCCGCCGCACTCCTCAGGCTGCAGTCGCCCGCAGGGTTTAGGGATGCCCGTGAGTAGCCACGTCACTCACCAGGGTGCCCGCCCCCTATCCTGCCTCGCCCTCTACCCGCCCCGCCCCTCACCCTGACTGGCACTCGCCCTGGTCCTTGGGCACCTGGCCTAAGGAACGCTGAGCCTCTTGCTGTCTTGCTTTTATCACGCCCCGCCCACTGGCCCGCCTTTCACTTTGCGAGCCCCGCCTTTTGGACGCCTCTGCCTCGCCACGCCCAGCCCATCGGCCCGCCTCAGCCTATAAACTCCCCCCCTATTTGATCACCCGCCCATTGGCCCTCCTCGCCCTCTGTACGCCCCGCCCAGTAGCCTTCCTCGCCCTCTGCACGCCCCGCCCCCGGCTGCCTCGCCCTCTGCACGCCCCGCCCTCTGGGGCAGTTACCGGCTCAGGCCGCGCGCGCCTCCGCAGCTCGCCAGAGATCCCTCAGACTGGCTGGGTCGCCGCGTCGTCGTCCGCGCCCGCTGAGGGCTCGCGGCTCGGGCGCGCCCGGCGCGTGTGGCGAGCTCCGGCCGTGCGCTGCGACGAGGCCGGGCGGCGGGCGGTTAGCGCTCCGCTCGGCGGGCGGGGAGGACGGGCACGCCGGGCGCTGCACGCCTCGGCGGGCAGGTTCCGCGTCCCAGGACCGAAGCGGGTCGGTGCCCCCGTGTGGAGAGAGGGGCGGCCGGGCTCCCTGGACCCGGACGGCCCCCGGCTGGGCAGAAGGCTGGGGCCAGGGGCCGGCCATGTCCGCTCGCGCCCCGGTGCCCGCCGCTGCCCCCCGGGAGGACCCGCCCGCCGTGGCCGGAGACCGGGACGCGCTGTTGGCAGCGGCAAGCCGGCGGGCGGAGCAGCCGGCGCCCGGCGAGCGGGAGGGCAAGGAGGCGAGGGAGGAGCGGGCCGCGGCCGCCACCAGCGCGGGGGCGCGGGGAGAGCCGTCGCCGGCGCTCGTGCTGGGACACAGCGTGCCGCAAGCGGCCGTGCCCGTGAGGCCGCTGGCGCTGCACCTGGCGCACAAGGCGCGTGCGCCCGGGGGTCCCTTCGGCGGGGAGGCCCCGCCGCTGCCTCCGCCGCCACCGCCACCACCCCCGCCGCCGCCGCCAGTACCGCGGAACCCACAGGAGGACGCCCGCGAGGACCCAGCGGCAGCGGGCCCGAGGACAAGCCGCCGCCGCCGCCGCCAAAGGGGAACCCGTGGACCAAGAAGCTGCCGCAGCACCTGTCCCCCGTGGGCACCGGCGTGCCGCCGCCCGCTCAGGACTCCCGGAGGCCGGTGAGTGCGGTCCGCGGGAGGTGTTTGGTTCCTAGGTGTCATTCAGTGTGCCTATTTACATAAATGGACATCTGGGAGAGGGAGCGACAGGAAGAGGTGGGACCTCAGGTTCTCCTTGACGGGTAGGGGCACGACGTGGGTGACTGGGCAGCGTGGCTGTGCTGGGCTCGTGGCTTCAGGTGTCGGCGTCCCGGACTCGGTGAATCCTGTGGGAAAGTTTCCGCGAACTTGCCACAGAGTGGAAGCGAGTCGGGACGAGCGGATTTGTGAGTAAGTGGAAGGGAGCGCGATTGGGCTCGCTCCTGAAGTGGTGAAATGAAAGTCTCCAAAAGCTGCTAGGTAGATGTGGCTCTGAACGCAGCCGGTATTAGGTGTGTTTCGGTTGTGTGGCTGTGTTTCAGAATGCCTGAGACAGGACAGTTGATTGTGAGTCGAGTCGCACAGCTGGTCCCACGGTAGCCTGCGCGTTAGAAATTGGGTTGTGCCATTGCGTTCCAATGCTGACCAATGCAATATGGCCCTTGGGGCTTAATTTGGGTTGCAGCAACTGCAGTTTAGAAAATAAAATTAAGACTGGCTTGTATTTGGTGGCGCATACCTATTGATATAGAGGATTAGGCGTTCGAAGCCAGAGTGAGCTGTTTATTTATTAAAGTCTTTCAAAAAGAAAGTTAGAATGGAAATGCTGAGTAAAACTCTCCATTTGATTTTAAAATTAAACCGCACTAAAATAACTGGCTTTTTCTGTGGAAATTGGGGCTGTTTTGTTGGCAAGTTTTTGCTGGTCTGGGGAGAGCCAGTGGAACAGCCGAAGTTTGAGCATGTTTATGGGGTTGTGAGGGTCAGACACGGTGAAGGAATCATGTCTGTTGTATCTCTCCCGTAGGGGGAGATAAATGTTGAACCAATTTAGTTTTTTAGCTTTTGCAAGCAGAAATGCTCATTAACTTATTTGTTTTTGTTATTTTGTTTGCTTTGTGAAACTCTACTTCTGTTGTCCAGGCAGGTTTGCAATTCTTTTTTTTTTTTCTCCAGAGACAGGGTTTCTCTGTGTAGCCCTGGCTATCCTGGAACTCACTCTGTAGACCAGGCTGGCCTTGAACTCAGAAATCCGCCTGCCTCTGCCTCCCCAAGTGCTGGGATTAAAGGCGTGCGCCGCCGCCCCACCACCACCACCACCCGGCAGGTTTGGAATTCTTGATCTTCCTGTCACTGCCTCCTTCCAGTTGCTGGGATTATAGGCATTCTGCTCTCCTCATTAATTAATCTAAATTTTGGCACTTTCAGGAGAAAAAAAACAAAAACACTGAATTTTGCTTTCTGACTTGTATTAGTATAATTCTGGTCTGCTGAAAAGAGCTGTTTACTACCATTGCTAAATTAGTGCAGAGAACATAGTATACCAAGTCTGACTAAAATTTAGTAGAAAACCCTATTAATCACTATTTACACATAGTACTAGGCATTCATTATAGTATTTATTGAACTACCAAATATTAAACCAGTTTTTATAAACCTAGTTTTCTCAATTTTTTTTTTTTGTTTTTGGTTTTTCGAGACAGGGTTTCTCTGTGTAGCCCTGGCTGTCCTGGAACTCACTCTGTAGACCAGGCTGGCCTCAAACTCAGAAATCTGCCTGCCTCTGCCTCCCAAGTGCTGGGATTAAAGGCATGTGTCACCACCGCCCGACTTAAACCCAGTTTTCTAGACTTTATAACTTTTCAACGTGAACTGGAGATTCTTCCCCTCCCTCCCCCAATATGGGGATGAACCTAGGGCTTTGTGCTTGGTGGGCAAGGGCTTTATTATCAAGCTGTATGTGCAGATTTTCTGCTCCCCTCAAGAATTTTATTGCAGATTACTTTGAAAAATATTTAATAGTTTAGCCTACTTGTGCCTTGGCTCTCCAGTCTTCCTTAGATGAAGGATATAGTGACTTATTGGGAGTGTGGGCCATACCTATAATTCCAGCAGGAGGATTATGAGTTTGAGGCCAGCCTGGATTACACTCAAGACCAGGGTCTCAGAAAATCAGAAGCCAGGCCTTTAATCCCAGCACTTTTGAGGGAGTGGCAGTGGATCTCTGTGAATTCAAGGTTGGCCTGATCTACTTAGTGAGTTTCAGGACAGCCAGGGCTATATAGACAGACTTTTCTCAAAATCAAAAGGAGCTCCAGTTATACCGATGTTTCTGTATTAACAACTCTAACATCCCAGGCTCACTGCACTATTAGGAATGCTTTTTTTCAGATCTGTGGCAGGGTGGCAATGCTGACTCTAAGCTGTTCCTCTACAGTGTCTAATGGGTAACTGTATGAGAGTGTCTTGTAGGAATACACTGCTCAAAGAAATAGGTGATAGTGTAGTTATTTCTAACTAGCTAGTTGACTTTTGGCAAGATTATTGGTGTTGTAAATTAATGACATGGACAGACGGGTTCATGTCTTCTATTTGTTTTTTGTTTTGAAAAGGCATTTTTCTTGAGTTATAGAGGCTAGCAACAAACCCAGACCTCCCTCTTGGCCTTCCCAATAGCTGAGGTAATGGGCATGAAGAGCCACTGCTCCCACATCTTACAGTATTTAAAACGAGTGCTTTCTACATGCAAGCTAGATACCATGGCCTCTTTCTTGTTCTCCTAAGAAAAATGAATAGGGTGTGCTAGAGCTTGCACAGATAGCTCAGTAGTTAAATGTGCTTATTGCTTTTGACAGAGCACCCACAGCTGGCTCACCCAGTTCTAGAGGATCTATTGCCCTTTGGCCCCTGAGGGTGTCTGCACATGGGTGCACGTACACAAAAAATAAAAATAAGGAGTCTTCTCAAAGACATAATTAAGTGAAATAAATATTTGAAAAATATAATAATGAGTCCCTATATAAAAAGGAGAATAATAGTAATGAAAAGCAATCTCATGTGTCCAGAGATCATTTAGTATTCAACGAATGCAGATTGAGCTATATTAAATTATCAGTCAATTGATAGAATGCTTCTAGAATTTATTTTACAAAGTAGGATACTCTTGAAAGAGGATTTTAATCCCAGCCAAATTATTGCTCTTATTAATGAAGTGAAGGAATTACATCCACAACTTTCTGCCATAAACGTTATTAGATGTAGGTGCATTATAGGAAGCATGGGGAGTCTTTTTGTTTAGTGACTATGTGCACGCATCATGGTGGTTTATGTGAAGATCAGAGAACAGCTTTGGGGGAGTTCCTTTTCTTTTTCTTTTTTTTTTCTCAAGACAGGGTTTCTCTGTATAGGTAGCTCTGGCCGTCCTGGAACTCACTCTGTAGACCAGGTTGGCCTCCAACTCAGAAATCCACCTGCCTTGGCCTCTCAAGTGCTGGGATTAAAGGCCTGCGCCATTAAGGTAGCTTTGATGCCTCCTTATTATCTGTCAAGCGGGCAGAACCTCTATGGCTGGGTCCTTCATGTTTGTTTTGGAAGTTTGGTCCCCAGTATGGCAAGGTTGGGAGGTGGTGGGACCCTTAGGAAGTGGGGCCTATGGGAAGTCATTAGGCACAGGTTTCCTTTTCTTGTCAGTGACAGAATCCCTAATGATAGGATAGAAACCAATGGTGGCAAGCCCATGCCGAGGCATCTCTTCCTCCTGCGGGTCCAACCACATGACGGTATAGCATAGAATAGAGTTTATTCAGGGCATGGGGAGGGAGCCAGGAGGGTAGTAGAAGCAGAGAGAGAGAGAGAGACACAGAGAGAGAAGAGAGGTAGAGGCTGGCCATGACCACGTGGAGAGAAGGGCGGGGGGGGGGAGTTCCTTTTCTTAAATCATGTGTGTTCTGGAGATCAAACTCAGGTCAGGCTTGGTAGTAAGCTCCTTTACCTTCATAGCCATTTCAGCAGCCTAGCTTTCTCTAGACAAAAGTGAAACGGATTCTTGATGGCTCCCATGTTTTACACACTCCACTTTTAGGATGACTCTGGTATATTGCTGTTTGGGGGAAACCAGATGAACACTTCAGCCAAAGTCAGGCCCACTTAGGAATATCTTAGGATCAGTGTTAAGACTTCTGACCTGAGATCTTCCCAAACCATCTTAAGCTTTTGTTAAGTAGTTGTAATTATTTAGTAAGCCCTCATTAAATAACAGTCTAAGACTGGTTAATTACTTGCTTGTAGCTGTGATTGTACAGTAAAAATCAGTCTTGTAGGAGTTACAGTTGGTGAGCTACCATGTGGGTGCTGGGAATTGAACCTGGGTCTTTTGCAAAAGTAATCAGTGTTTTTAATTTAATCACTGAACCATCTCTTCTAGCCTCTAAGTAATACTTTTATTGGAGATTTTTTTTCCGATGGCTTTTCCTCTTCCATTTGTCCTATACTCTCATTTTTATTTATTATTTCCATTATTTTTTGAAATTATACTATAATTCATTTCCACCTTTTCTTCCTTCCAAACCCTCCTATATACCTCTCAATGTTCTTTCAACTTTAAGGCCTCTTTTTCATTGTTATTCTTATGTATGTATTCATATTCCTATATACAGTACAACTTGCTCTGTATAATGTTACTTGTATGTGTGTTTGCAGGGTTGACCATTAGTTATTGGATAACCAATTGTTTTGTTCTTTCCTGGGAAAGACTATTTCTTCTTCTTTCAGTATAGCATGCCTTTGTAGTTTGTAACTCTTTGTGTAGTGAGGCTAGTGTTTATTCCCCTGTCCACTTTGGAATGTCTATTATAGGAATTGTCCTTGTTTAGGTAGTCATATTGGTAAGACTTTATGGCTGTAGTTTCTGACATTCCTATGAGACCTGATCTCACAGCAAACTTTGTGATCCTCTGGTTCTTACTGTCTTCCACCCCCTCTTTTTCAGTGTTCCCTGAACTATAGGTGGGTGAGTTGTATTGTAGTTGTATTGTAGTTGTATCCAATAGGACTGGGCTCCCTAACTCTGCATTTTGGTTGATTGAGGTCTTGATTGAAGTTTCAGGTTTCCTAGATGAGGAGGGAAAACTACACTTGGGTAAAGGACAAATATTTAGAATGTAGTTAGGGATTATGCTGGCTTAGTAAAATGCTGGCTGTAGGTACTCCTGAGAGCTGTGATCTCACTAAACCAGGATAGTTGACTAAGTTTCCTGTACCAGACATGTTTCCCTATTTGTTGTTGAATGGGTCTTAAGTCCAGTTAAATGTTGATTACTGCCAAGGTATATGTTTTATGGCATATGTTTTATTCATACATACATGTATGTGTGCACATGCACATGCTATCTATTCCATGTATTTGTAGATTATTATAGGCACATCCCACAATGCTGTGTTGTTACCATCTTTCTTTGATTTTTTTTTTTTTTAAGTTAGCTAAGCATTGGTGCTGCCTGCCTTTAACCCCAGCACTCAGGAGGCATAGGCAGGCAGATCTGAGAGAGGAGAGTTGAGGGAGGGAGAGCTCATGCTCTAAGACAGTCAGGGCAGAAACCCTATCTCCAAAAAATAAATACATAAATAAAATAAAGGTAATTTATTTGAGCCTCTCTATTGTCTTGTTGAAAAGTGTTCTAGATCCTTTGTAAATCAGTCTCTTATGATGTGGGGGAAACAGTAGTGTATGTGTACATGGGGGGGGGGGGAGAGACAGAGACAGAAAGAGAGGGGGTAGGGGAACAGAAATTGAATGACTAGAACAAACTGACAGACTCTTCCAGTCCCAGGCTGGTATGGCTGGTTGTGGTGGCTTATCCTGTAATCCCAAGACTAGGTAGGAAAGCAAATAGAGGAGGATCACTGAAAGTTTTGAGACTAGCTGGTCCGTATAACCAGTTCAAGTCTAGGCCCTGCCTCAAAATGTGAATGAATGAATGAGGGAGGGAGGGAGTCGATAAATATAAAAAACAACTGTAGCTTAAAAGCCTTGCTAAAAGACTGTTTTCTTTTTCTCTTTTTTTTGTTTTTAATTTTTTTATTGATTCTTTGTAAATTTCACATCATGTATTGACAATCCCTATCCCTTTACAAAGATTAACAAAGGATCTAGAACATCTCTCCATCCTTGTCCATCCTTGCAACCTTCCCCCCCCAAATAAAATTTTAAAAAAGACTCCCTCCAAAAAAACAAAGAACAAGTCACATTGTGTCACACAGCATAACCCTTGTCTATACACTTTTACTTGCAAATGTTCACTGTAGTGAGTCATTAGGCAAGTTCAAGGCCTTGGGATTCTGCTACACTATCAATACTGGATCCTCAACAGCTATCCTGTTGTTGCCCTGTGTCATGGAGATCCTTTAGCTTTGGATCTGCAAGACTGGTCCCTTTATGTGCTCCAGCAGTTCATAGATGGGGTAGATGTTGGATTGGGCCAGTTCAAAGCCCTGGATCTGGGCCTGGGTGGTAGCTGAGTTGGTCAGGTAGCCAGCTTTCCACACCCACACCACCAGGGCCAGCTGTCCAGCTTTGCCTTGGTTAGCTCACTCAAGGTCCCAACTGGCAAGGGGCAGGACCAGCTACCCTCCCATGCCCCACTTTCACACCCTCAGGGCTAGCTCATCCTCTTTTCCCCCAGCACCAGGATCAACTCTGCTGTGCTGCTGCCCATGTGATGCAGTAGGGCCTGCTCTCCCACTCTTATGACTTGGGGGCCAGTTTCCCCATCTGTTCCAGGTGGCAAGTAGGGGAGAGAGGTCAGTTCTCTCTGACTCACCCATGCCCCCACCAACAGGGCCAGCTCTATTGTACCCAGGGGAGGTGCAGGGCCCTCTCTCCCAAGAACTGTAGCCAGTAAGGAATGGGGTCAGCTCTGCATAGCTTTTAGACAAAAATATGGTCCCAGCCGGCAGCCCAGACTAAGAAATTCACATGGACTTTGATGGTAATATGATCCGTGTACATTGACACGGCTCCCTGATGCTGCATGGCCATGGACTCAGACATGGCCCTCAGCACAGGCCTGAACTTCACTATGGCATCAGGTGGCAGGACCAGCTACTGACATAAGACTCTGCCTCTCCACCCTGAGTCTCTACCTCTCTTCCTAGTGCTCAAACCATTCCACTTCTCTTTCTGTCCTGTTCTCCACCACATATGTTGTAGCAGCTCCCACTGCAGTAGCACCCTCCCCTGTGGCTGGGTTGTCTTCTGGCTTTTCTTTTTTTTTTTCCCCTATTTATTTAGGTTTTTTTTTTTTTTTTTTTTTTTTCCAAGACAGGGTTTCTTTATGTTGCCTTGGCTGTTCTACAACTAGCTCTGTAGGCTAGGTTGGCCCTAAAGTCACAGAGATCCATCTGCCTCTGAGCTACCACCTGGTTTAACAGTTGAGGTTTTCTTTGTTGATTTGTTTTTGTGTGTGTTTTGATTTGGTTTGGTTCTTTTAATTTTTTGAGACAGGGTCTCTCTGTAAAGCCCTGGATGTCCTAGAATTTGCTGTCTAGACCAGACTGGCCTCCAACTTGGATAATCTGTCTGTCTGTGCCTCTCAACTGCTAGAGTTAAAGGCATTATGATCTGTCACATGCATTCTTTAAAGAGAATGACAGGTGTATCACTGGTTGTCTGTGTTGCTTGTTTGGGGCACTGACCTTGTTTGTGTTGGATAAGCTGTCTACCTTCCACTGAACTGCAGCACCAGTCCACAGATTTCTACAGAGACCAGTTACTTTGTTTTGTGTGGCTAAGTTCTGGGTATCCTGGTTAGTTTGTTTTATTTTATTATTTCAATTTATTTGCTCATT
Organism: Mastomys natalensis; assembly: GCA_021653895.1. NCBI lineage: Eukaryota > Metazoa > Chordata > Mammalia > Rodentia > Muridae > Mastomys > Mastomys natalensis. The sequence goes on from JAJTUV010000203.1 coordinate 207,984, forward strand.
TATCCGAGAAGATCATTTTCTAATTATCTTAGAAACAACCGGGTAAGCAGCAGCCCTTCCATTGCCTTAGAATCAGCTCTGGCCTCCAGGTTTCTGTTCTGGCAGAAGAGTCCTCTTTGGACTCTTAACCTGGAGGTATAAGATTGAACAAGTGCTTTCCTCTCTAAGTCTCTTGGTGATGGTAGTTTTGTTGTTGTTTATTCTTTTAAAAGATTTATTTACTGATCATGGGGTTCCCAATGGAGGAATTAGAGAGAAGACTGAAGGAGCTGAAAGGGTTTGTGGCCCCATGGGAAGAGTGACAATACCAACCAACCAGAGCTCCCAGGGTCTAAATCGCCAGCCTGGGAACATACATGCACGGAGGGACCCATGGCTCTAGCTGTATATGTAGGGGAGGATGGCCTTGTCAGGCCTAGGTGGGAGAGGAGGTCCTTGGTCCCATGAAGGCTGGATGCCCCAGTGTGGGGGAATTCGGGGGCAGGGAGGTAGGAGTGGGCGGGTGGGGGCACACACTCATAGAAGCAGGAGGAGGGGAGATGGGATAGGGGGTTCCTGTGTGTGGGGGAATGGAGTAAGGGGATAACATCTGAAATGTAAATAAAATATCCAATAACAAATATAAAAAAAGATTTATTTAGTTTATGTGTATGAGTGTTTTGCCTACATTTATGCGTATTGTGTGTGTCTAGTGTCCACAGAGGTCAGAAGAGGGTGTTGAGTTTCTTGGAATTTTATTTATGGATGGTTGAGAGCTATAGGAACTGAATCTGGGTCCTCTTCAAGAACAAAAATGCTCTTAACCCCTGAGCTATTTTTGTAGCCCCTGGCAATGGTGTTTTATAGCAACAGAATCCCTAACAGAGACACCAGGTATAATCTATTAAGGTCGCCAAACCTGTTTGTTTCCTAGACATAGTTTGAAGTCTTAATAATAAACACTTTTTCTAAATGTTTCTTGGTGAATGTATTATGTAGAATAATTTATCTTATTACAAAGTGAGTTGAGGGCTGGGCTGTAGAATGTGCCTTCCCATTCATGACATGCCAAAATAAAAATAAGAGAACAAGAAAATGAGTAGAGTAGAATTTTACTTAAAGAAGTTACAGTTTTAGCTTTATTATGTTGTATTTTATTAATAAAAGGACTGGTTTGTCAGTTTAGTGTAAATTAGTATTTGCCAACTTTTTTTTTTTTTTTTTTTTTGAGACAAAGTTTTTCTGTGTATCCCTGGCTGTCCTGGAACTCATTCTGTAGTCCAAGCTGGCCTTGAATTCAGAGATCCACTTGCCTTTATTTCCTAAGTGCTGGGAGAAAAGGTGTGTGCCACCTCTGCCCAGCTAGTATTTTCCACTTTTAAAATGTGGGTAACATTTAAATTTGCATATTACAGTTGATATCTTTCTAGGAATTTGAGAACCAGAAACTTGGATTTTGTTGGGAGTGGTAACAATGCTAACTTTCTAAAGTTGAAATAATATTCATTTACTAAGTTTATTAAATGAAATGGTTGTAAAATTCAGTTTTGTATATTTTCTTTAGAGCTCAGTTCCCCCAAAATTATAAAAGCGGGAAAACTCAAGACAAAGAAATCCAACAAGGTATGCTTTTACAGGAATGGTTTTAAATGGTTTTGAAACAGTTCTGCTTGAAGTCTGATCTTAAGACCACTGAATTTTTACTTCAAAGTGGTTGAAAGTCTACATATAAATAAATATAGGTAATTTTTTAAATTACTATTGCTTTATTTGATTTTGTTATTTCTTTTTCCCCTGTAGTTGAGACAGTCTCACTACATAGCCTTGGCTGGCCTGGAGCTCAGATCACCTGCCTCTGCCTCCTTGCTGGGATCAAAGGCGTGCACCCCACTATATTTAGCTTGTTGCTTTTGCTGAGACAGGATCTCGTTGTAGCCTGGGTTAGCCTTTTTCATCCATGGTTGATACTGAATTCCTGTTCCTCTTATTTCTAAATGCTAAGAATGCTGGCATGTACCACCATGCATGGCTACAAAAATTACTTTTAGCAATTCTTTTTTCTGTTTAAAAATTCTAAAAATCATTTTCAGTTGTAACACTTATTACTTTTTAGGCTAGTGACTTCAGTGATATGGCAAACTGGCCAACACCAGGTGAATTGGTTAACACTGGGGTAAGTGTTTTTTTAATTCTGTTTTAAAGAGAAAATTTTTATTTCAGCATTATTGTGATGGATGGATGTAAAGATGTGGCTCATCAGTAGGATTATTTTGACTTGCAGCATCCTTTCCTACAAAGTAATGTTAGTAATGAATTTGGTGGCTTAACATTTATCCCAGAGTCCATTTTTGCAATAGTGACCACATAAGTTATAATAAATCAATTTTACATTTTATATGACTATATCTCCTGATAAGAAGATGGAACAAACCTGACATCTATCCTTTTTATAGTTTTACCCGATTATAAGATAATACTTTCATTTACATTTCCATATCTACCTGTATACTCGGTAGTTGGGGTGATGAGGTGTTTACATATTGTTCTATGATTTCTTTTTTTCAAAAAGGATTAAACTAAAGAAAAAAATTTTCTTAATGTGTTTAAGTATTTTGCCTGTATAGGCACCATGTGCATAATTGGTGCCTGTGGAGGTCAGAAGGACTGCCTGGAACTGTAATTAAAGGTGGTTTTGAGAAACCGAGTGCTGGGATTGAAGTCAGGTCCTTTGTAAGAGCAACACATGCTCTTAACTACTGAGCCATCTCTTCAGCCCCTAATCATTTTTTTTGTGGGGGAGTTTGCTTTTTATTTTTGAGACAGGGTCTCTCTATATAGCTCTGGCTATCCTATAGACTAGGCTGCCTTCAGAAGCATTGTGATCTCCCTGCCTCTGCCAATAAAATGCTGGGGTTAAAGGAGTATATCACCATACCCAGCCTTAATGTGATATAGATTGTTGTCAGACGGTGCATATAAACCCATTACCACAACCAGAAAATGAGCTTGGCTCCTGCTTTCAAGTGTTGCAGCCATCCCCACCATCTAGCAAGTCCTTCTGCTACAATAAACTATATTTTCTGTGTATGTGGAATAGTGTAGGAAGCACTGTTTCTGGCTTACTCAAGTACTATTAGCTTAAGATTATGTTTTGTGTGTCAGTAATACATTTCAATTCACAGTTGTAACACGGTCCATTCACTTATTTCTGTGGACATTTGAGTTATTGTCAATGAAACGCTATTAAAAATTTTGCACAGATATTTCCTTTTTTCCTCCATAGTAGATAAGTAGGGAAAAGAGTGGCAAGATCATACTAGCTATTAATTAGTTTTTTTTTTTTTTAAAGATTTATTTATTTATTTCATGTATGTGGGTACACTGTTGCTGTCTTCAGACATACCAGAAGAGGGCATCGGATTCAATTACAGATGGTTGTGAGCCACCATGTGGTTGCTGGGAATTGAACTCGGGACCTCTGGAAGAGCAGTCAGTGCTCTTAACCGCTGAGCCATCTCACCAGCCCCTATTAATTAGTTTTTTAAGAAACTTGCCAAGCTTGCTCCCACTGGTAGTGTTTTAGAATTTCAGTTATTTCACAGTCTCAGTACTCTTAATTTGGCCAGTTTTTTAATTTAATGTCCATAAGTGTTCTTCTGGCTTGTATGTGTGTGAGGGTTTCAGATGTCTTGGAACTAGAGTTATATAGACAGTTGTGAGCTGCCATGTGGATACTGGGAATTGAACTCCTTCCTTTGGAAGAGCATCCAGTGCTCTTAACCATCGAGCCATCTCTCCAGCCCAAGTTGGTCAATTAAAACTATATCCATTGTGGTAAATAAATATGTGGTTAATTTGCACTTCTTTAACAAATGATAGCAGCATATTCATGTGTCTGTGAAATTACCTTATGCATACTACTAGACAAGTGCCCTTTTACCCAGGTTTTTACTTTTGGTAAGTTATTTGCTTTTGGATTTTATTTTATTTTATTTTTTTTTTTTTTTGGTTTTTCGAGACAGGGTTTCTCTGTATAGTCCTGGCTATCCTGGAACTCACTCTGTAGACCAGGCTGGCCTCGAACTCAGAAATCCGCCTGCCTCTGCCTCCCAAGTGCTGGGATTAAAGGCGTGCGCCACCACCGCCCGGCTTGCTTTTGGATTTTAAAGCAACATTTAGAATAGGTATATTGACTTTTTAGTGAAATGCTAATATAAATGGTTCTATTCAGAATACTTTTTTTTTTTTTTGGCAGTCTCAGAGTGTTATCAGCCAAGGAAATAAAAAGCCACAAATTAGAAAAGAAAAAGAAGAGAAGATTGAAAAAAGAAGCAACAGTGAGAGCAAAGAGAACCGGGAAGCAAAACTAGATGGTCCTATTGAGAATGTCAGCGAGGATGAGGCTCAATCAAGCAGCCAGCGGAAGAGAGGTGAGCTGGGCTGAGTCTTCATTTTAACTTGAAGTTTGAAGAATGCATAGTGATGAATTATATTAGTTATCTGTCTGTCATCACATGTTGAACCTACTGCAGTAGTAACTGATTTGGCCTTTTGGTGGTCTTCTGGCCTGCCTCAGCCCCTTATTTATTTTTGCATTTAAACTCTTTACTATACCAAAAAAAAAAAAAAGGAATAAAATTCTGTATAGATTTTCTTGCAGATAAATTCTTGGATTACAGTCTTCTTTTAGATTTACATTGAAATCACTTACTGCTTTTCTGAGAAAATGTAAAAACTGGTTTTCTAAGGGGAAAAGTGAAAAACAATTTTAGTCAGTGTCTTGAGTATTTTTTTGGTTTTATTTTTGTTGTAGCAGAGTGGCCTGGAACTTACCTTTCTTGTCTCCTTAGTGCATGTCTGACAATTTTTTTTCAAGATTTTATTTTTAATTATGAGTGTGCATGTGTGTGTCAGTGAATAGGTATATGCATGTGGGTACAGATACCCATGGAATTTAGAAAAGAGCATTTAATCGCTGGAGTTGTAGGCAGCTTTGAGTTCCCTAACATGAGTTCTACGAGTGGAACTAGGTCTTCTAGAATAGCACTTCATGTTCTTAGTCTCCAGCCCCAGTTTTAGTCAAGGTTTTCCCTGAAAAGATTAAGTTATGAAGGAAAAATTTACTGCCCTAATTTGTTTTCTGCTTTTTTTTCTGGACTCTTAATGTCTTCATGTGTTTAGGGGCAAGCTTGGTGAAAGCCTATACTCATTCAGGGATCTGAGTCTAGGATGAACAGCAAGAGATATAGGCAATGTTCAAGTAACTTAAAATGAAGAGTTTGATCTCCTTAGGAAGGTATTTACTCTGTAGAGGTGAAATGACACACCAAGATATCTTTGTGGTCCATAGCACTTAACTCTTTCAGGACCAGTTTATCACATCCTAAGCACATTAGCACTTACTTGAATCATTGTCTTTTAAAACTTGTTTATTTGAAACAGGATGTTTCTATGCAGTCCTGGCTGTCTTGGAGATCACGATGTAGACCAGGCTGACCTCACAAAGATTGTCCTGCCTCTGCCTCCTGAATGCTGGGATTAAAGGGATAAAAGTTTGCACAGCCACAACTAGCTGAGTCTTTTATTAAATGTTATTATTTAAATGTTATTATCTTTTATTAAATAGTTGTAGCTGCAAGAGTTAAGGACTAGGTTCCTTTGATCTACTAAGCAAAGTTTGACTTAGAACAGAATAAGCAACTGTTAAAAATTTCTCCCTGTTCATTAACTGCTTTGTCACTTCATATTTTCCCTGCTTTTTCTATAATGCTCATGGCTGTATAGAATTCATACATATGAAAGTCCTGTCATTTTGCTTTAAAATTTGTTTTTGTTGCTTTAGTTGAAATTGATTTGTCAATACTAAGTTAGGTGTTTATATAAAACAGATAAGTTTAAGTCATAGTTAAACCATGAATTGTGCACCTACTGCATGTGTTTTGTTGTTGTTGTTTTTATAAAGATGATAATGTTAACTTACATTCTTTTTTCCCCTTGGTTTCTCAAGACAAGGTTTCTCTGTGTAGTCCTGACTGTCCTGGAACTCATTCTTTAGAACAGGCTAGCCACAAATTGAGAGATCCATCTGCCTCTGCTTCCCAAGTCCTGGGATTAAAGGCTTGTACTGAGTGACAAGTTCTCATATTCTTATATTTTATTGATGGAGGCCATAACATAACTTGCAGGAGTTGTTTCTGTCTTCTACCATGTGAGTTCAAGAGTCCAACTCTGGTCCTGAAACACAGAAACACTTTTGTGTGTGTGCAGAGCCAGCACATGAACCCAGCATGTATTTTTTTCTTCATTTATTTATTTAATTTGTTTATTTGAGACAGGGTTTCTCTACATAGTCCAGACTGGTCTGGAACTTAACTATGCAGACCAGGCTTGCCTCAAAACTCAGATATCCCCTTGCCCCTGCTTCTATAGTCTTGGGATTTCAGGTTTGTACCACCATGCTTGTTTGTTTGTTTGTTTGTTTGTTGTCTTTAAAGAAGGGCTTAAGGAGCTGGGAAGTTAGCTCAGGTCAAAAAGTGTTTGGCATCCACACACGAGGACTCCCCAGAACTCATGTGAAAAGTGAGGTATGAGGGAGAACTTGTGAGTTGGAGACAGGTTCAGTAGGGCTCAGTGGCCATCCAGTCTAGCAGAATTGGTGAGCCAGAGGTCAATGAGAAAGGCTGTCCTCTGATCTCCATCTACAGTATGAATGTATGACAAATAGCTTGGGCTACCATTCACTTGGGAAGCTGAGGCAAGAGGGAGTGCAGCTTTGAGGCCAGCTTGTCTTTAGTGAATATAGAGCCTGCTAAGACTATATGTCAAGACCCTGTCTTGAGAAACTAAAAAAATGTCAGTGGTGTGATTGGATTCAGTTGGGAGGGTGGGCAGCATCGTGTAGACTTTCTAAAACAAAACCTTTTTATGGTTTTGTTTGGTTGTTATTTGGTTGTTTGGTTGAATTTTCAAGACAGGATTTCTCTGTGTAGCCCTGGCTATCCTAGAACTCCATAGAGTAAGCTGGCCTCTAACTTAGAGATCCACTCAGCCTTTGCCTCCTGAGTGACCAGATTAAAAGCACGTGCCACCACTGCATATATGTGTGTGTATCCACAGTGTGTATGTGGAGGTAGGTAGAAAGCAACTTGTAGGAGTTATTTTTCTCCTACTATATGGGTTTTAAGGATCAAATTGAGTTTGTCAGCTTTTTAGAAGGTACCTTTACCTGCTGAGTTATCTTGCTGCCATAATATTCTTTAGGTACTTTGGTCATCTTTCTTTTGTCCTAAATCTTTTTAGTTGGTAGAAAAATAGACATTGGGTATAACCATAACATTTTTTTTCTTTGAGACCAGGTCTCTCAATCTACCTCTGGCTATCATAAGACTCACTGTGTAGCCCAGGCTGGTCTTAAACTCACAGAGATCCCCTTATTTTTGCCTTCCAAGTGCTGGAAATAAAGATGTTCATCATCATGCCTGGCAACCAAGATAATTTTATGTTAGCAGTCCCCAACAGAAGACGATTGTATCTCTTCCTCCTTTTCTCCTGCCCTCTCCCTGCTTTATCCTCTTTCCTTTTCTTCCTACTTCTGCCTTCCATTGTCATTTGTCTTTTTATTCAGACAGGGTCTTCCTTGGATCCAGTCTGGCTTTGAACTATTAATCCTCTTGCCTCAACACCCAAGGAGCTGGGATTATAGGCCTGAACCACCCCCCACAACTGGTGTATTTAGTTCCTATTTCCTGATGCTGTGACAAAAGCCACTTACACTTTTTCCGGTTTTTCGAGACAGGGTTTCTCTGTGTGTAGCCCTGGCTGTCCTGGAACTAGCTCTGTAGACCAGGCTGCCTCTGCTAAGAACTCAGAAACCTGCCTGCCTCTGCCTCCCAAGTGCTAGGATTAAATGCGTGCGCCACCACCTGGCAAATAATTGATTTTTGATTATGGTAAAGATAAGTCTTTGGTGGGAAAGTTATAGTGGCAGGATCTGGAGTTACTGGCTATATTTCATCCCCAGGCAGCAGAAAGCCAAGAAACTTTTGCTCTGCTCTTATGTGCTCAGGCCTATAAAATAGTGCTGGCTACTGTTAACTCTGGCCCGCCTTAATTAACAGAATCTAAAAATATCTTATAGATAAGAGGCTCGTTTCCTTGATTCCAAATACCTTCAAGTTGACAATTGAAATTAAACATCATTAAGTAGACACCTTTAATCCCAGTAGTTGTAAGGCAAAGACAGATGGATCTTTGTGAGTTTGAGGATAGCCTGGTCTATAGATCCAGCTTAAGGACAAACAGAGCTACAGAGTGAGACCCAGTCCTGGGGAAAAAAAAAAGAGAAAGAAAAAGAGAAAGAAAGATGAAATTAACATTATCATAACCACTTTTTAAATTAGATTTTTGATGTGTGTCCCAGGACAGAGTGGAACTTGAAATCCTCTTGCCTTAGCCTCTCAGGAGCTAGAATTACAGTCATGAGCCATTTTGTTCAGCTTCTTTTGTCTTCAGTGTATCTGTAATAGTGGTAATATAATGTCTGTAAAGAAAATTGTATCAAGGAGGAAACATGCTTATTCCTCACATGTCTTTGAGAAACTTATTAGTAGCAATACTAGACAAATGACTACTTCAGTGTTCTGAAGCCAAAGTCTCTGGATTTGTTTTTATGATTTTTGTGTGGTTTATGTATTTATGTGTATGATTTGTGTGTGCATGTATAAGTGTATGGAGGCCAGTTACTCTGAGTTTTATTTCTCTTACTGAACCTGTAACTTGCTGACCAGCAAGCCCAGGGCTCCTCCTGTCTCTGCCTCCCCAGTCCTGAGTGTTGGCATCATAGGCCTGGCTTTTATGTGGGTACTGGAGGTGAAGCTTGGGTCCATGTGCTTCACTAGCAAGTAGTTTACTAATGGACTCACCTTCCCAGCCCCTGGGATATTGGTTCAATTGATTTTTTTTTACTGGCTTTTAACTTGCTAGTGAGAAATATTTGCATAAACTTAATCAAAGATTGGACTATAAGAATGAAAAGAATTCTTTTGGTATTCTGTAGACAACCCATTCAAAGGCAGACTGAATCTTAAAATTCAGAGTGCTTTTATTTTTTGTTCTTTTTTTTTCTTTTTCGAGACAGGGTTTCTCTGTGTAGCCCTGGCTATCTTGGAACTCACTCTGTAGACCAGGCCGGCCTCGAACTCAGAAATCCGCCTGCCTCTGCCTCCCAAGTGCTGGGATTAAAGGCGTGCGCCACCACTGCCCGGCTCAGAGTGCTTTTAAAATTGCAGGGTCTTAATGAAAACTGTACATTATCATGAAATGATTTTGTTTTTTTTTCTCTTCAAGCTAATAAGCACAAATGGGTGCCACTCCACTTAGATGATGTGAGACCAGACAGCCAGGAAAGACCTGGGTCCCGGAACAGCTCTAGATGTCAACCTGAAGCAAATAAACCAGCACACAGTAATAGAAAAAGTGATACACGAAGTAAGTGTCATTTCAAGAGCGCCATGAATTGGAAGAAACATAGCTTTAGCACTTACCATTGCAACTGTGTAGAGTAAACTGCAGACACATCTCTCTAGTTCTATTTATCTTCAGAGGACATGTCTAAAAAGTAGTGTAATTATGGCACTAAACAACAAGGCTGAACGTGTAACTGTCTATAACCTTATTCCAATATTGGTGTTTATTATCTTTTTGGTTTTTTGAGACGGGAATTCTTTCTGTAGACCAGGGTGGCCTCCAGGTCAGAGACCAGCCTGCCTCTGCCTCCTGAGTGCTGGGATTCAAGGTGTATACCACCATTTCCTAGCTTAATTTCATATCTTATTTTGAGACAGGACCTCACTATTTAGCTCACTATCTAGTCAGGCACTTACATATCTGACCTCAAACTTCCTGCCTCAGCCTCCCAAGTGCTAGGATTACAGACAGGTGCCATCACCCTAGGCTTCTAGTCTTTCTTAAAGCTGTCTCCACATCTGGTCTGGTCTCCACATTGCTTTAGTTGGTTTTCTCCTTAATCTCCAGCATTGTCTTAACAGTTCCTCTGCTTTGACTTCCTTGACATTGTTTTTTTTCTATGATAATTGGATGATGATGGTGATGATTATGGTTTTTTGAGACAGGGTCTCTCTGTGTAGCAATCTGGGACTCACTGTAATCAAGGCTGACTTTCAGCTCAGCGATTGGCCTGCCTCTGCCTTCAATTAAAATTTTGGAATTAAAGGCATGAACTGTTCCCTGCAAGATAATAAGGTTGTTTTAAACAGACACTCTTTACTCTGGGTTATGTTTTGGGTCCTGTTTCCTTATGATTAGTTTCTAATTAATAAATTTTAGTAGAAATCTTTTTTTTTTTTTTTTAAAGGCAGCGTCTTTCTATATAAACCAGAAATCTACCAGCCTCTTTTTTTTATTTCTTAAGTTCTGGGAATAAAAGTGTGTGACACAGTGCCTGGCATCTAAATACTTTTTAAAAAATGACATTTATGTTTAACATTAAACTTTTTATGAGTTTATTATGGTATGATGTAAAATAAGGCCTACTTTGGGTTAAGGAAGGACTATTTGGTTTAGGTATTTTAGATCTCACTGAATATTGTTGCCTAGACTGGCCTTGAACTCAAAGTCCTCCTACCTTAACCTAATAGCTAGGATTATAGGTATGTAACCCTTTTTAGCAGGAATGTTTTCAGGGGCTCAGTGGTTAAGAATGTTTACCTCTCTAGAAGGTCAGTGTTACTAGGTTCCAACACCTGCTTGACAGCCGCAACCACCCCTACGTAACTGTAATTCCAAGGATCCAAGAATCTCTTCTGACATCTGTGGCTCTTCTTCACATGTGTAGATATAAGTCCATACATAAACAGACACATAAATTACAAGAATTTTAAAAGTGGCGTAGAAGATGGCATTATAGGGTCTAGGTATTGGCTTTCAGTAGGAGAAATAATGCTGGATATATCCTCACTGAAGAATGAATAGATGCTAGGGTGTTGTCTAATGAGTGGAAGTGATGGGTGATGCACAGCATCTAGATAGCACAGAGCGTAATTCCATCTCACTGTTGTCTTACCAGCATCAAAAGGATGAGGTTGAAAAATCCTTGTTGCAGGCCATGGTAGCCCATGCCTTTAATCCCAGCACGCAGGAGGTAGAGGCATGGGGATCTCTGAGTTTGAGAATAGACTCCTGTCTGCAGAGTGAGAGTTGTAGAATATTATAGATGTAATTCCTCTTGTTCTTCATCTGAATTTTTATGTGCTTTCAGTTTCTCTTTTAAAACATGCCTTTTATTTAAATGGTAGTATTTCTTCCTTACATGTTTTATAGAAAGTGTATTTTTAAGGGAAGTTTTACATGTAAATACAATATCCATGGAGTGTTGTAAATATGTATATAACAGCATATTCTTAGCAGAGGACTTCTTTGTTTTTCTAGTGTGGCATTTACTTACTACAGAATGTAGAATCTTTGCTTAGAATCCTTATCCCCACCCACTTTTTATGCTAAAGATATTGACAGTCCCCTTGGATTTCTTGGTGTTTAAATACAGCCCACTATCAACTAGGAAGGATATGGTAACTTCTGCTTAGTAATCTCATCACTATGGCAGGCTTATGCAGGAATTTCTAAGAGTTCAAGGCCAACCTGGGTTACCAAATCAGACAGATCAAAAAACCCCTAAGGGGAGCCAGGCCTGATGAATACTAACCTGCCTTTAATCCCTTCACTTAGAAGGTAGCCCCAGGCAGAATTCAATGCCAGCAACCCCAACTACATAGTGATACCTTGTCTGGGAAAAAAAAAGAAATCCAAGAAAGCTGGGCGGTGGTGGCGCACGCCTTTAATCCCAGCACTTGGGAGGCAGAGGCAGAAAGATTTCTGAGTTCGAGGCCAGCCTGGTCTACAGAGTGAGTTCCAGGACAGCCAGGGCTACACAGAGAAACCCTGTCAAAAACAAAAAAGCGGGCGTGGTGGCGCAGCTTTAATCCCAGCACTGGGAGGCAGAGCAGAGGATTTCTGAGTTCGAGCAGCTGGTCTACAGAGTGAGTTCAGGACAGCCGGGCTACACAGAGAAACCCTGTCTCAAAAAACCAAAAAAAAAAAAAAAAAAAAAAAAAAAAAAAGAAAAACCAAAAAAAAAAAAAAAAATCCAAGAGAGTGGGTAGTAGGTGACTATAATCAAAATATATTGTATACACATGAATTTATCGAAGAATAAATAAAAGGTGCTTTTAAAATCCAAAGAGGAAAAAAAGTAGTAACTATAATTTCATAGAGATTATTTTATTATTTTATTGTAAATTTGAATGTTTTTTTTGAAGGTTGGAGACGGGATAGAGAAAAGAGAGATGATCAAGATGAAGTATCCAGTGTGAGAAGTGAAGGTGGTACCATCCGAGGTTCCACTAGAGGCCGGGGAAGAGGCCGGGGCCGAGGAAGAGGCCGAGGTCGAGGAAACCTAGATGTACGACATGAGGTTTTTTTTTCCTCTGTTAAACTATACAAGCTTTGGAAAAAAAATTAGCAAATAGTTTTGTTTTTTCTTTACCATATATATATCTATATCTATATCTATCTCTCTCTATATATATCTCTCTCTATATATATACCTCTATATATATCTATATCTCTCTATATATATCCTCTGGCATGATGGGTCAGCTAATCATTTTAGTTTGACAGTAAATTCAGTTTTCTGTTTTAAGTTCTTCGTTTTGGATTTCTTCTCTTTATGTTTACTGTTTGTTTGTTTGTTTGTTGTTGTTTTTTTAATTTGTGACCACCTTTCTTTTAATTTGTATCCAGTGAACTTTGATTATTCGTATGATTATCGAGAGCCAGGGGAAAGGACTGAGCAGCCATTTCCTACCGAGCTTAACACCAGCATGATGTATTACTATGATGATGGCACAGGTGTACAGGTATATCCTGTGGAAGAAACACTGCTTAAAGAGTACATTAAGCGCCAAATGTAAGTACATGTCAGAGAAAGACAGGGCACCGAAGTCTGTTTCTGTAGCAAACTTATATATATCCAACTATTATCACATTTTCAAAGCTGCAATAGTAAAATTACAGAATAGGAATATTTTTTTTTCTAGGAGATTGACAAAATAGGTATCTACAAATTTTTCTCTTTGTTCATATTCCTGTAATTTTCTAAAGAGTAGTTAAAATGTCATTGCATAATGAGTATGAAAAAAATAAGATGAAAACTTCTACTTATTATTTATTTATTTATTTATTTATTTATTTATTTATTTATTTTTTGGTTTTTCGAGACAGGGTTTCTCTGTGTAGCTCGGGCTGTCCTGGAACTCACTCTGTAGACCAGGCTGGCCTCGAACTCAGAAATCCTCCTGCCTCTGCCTCCCAAGTGCTGGGATTAAAGGCGTGCGCCACCACCGCCCGGCTTCTACTTATTATTTAAAATAAGTAAAATGTTCTCATTTGCAAATAGATATTTATATTAAAATTTGTAAATAAGCAGGGTGTGGTGGTACACGACTGTAATTCCAGCACTGTGTTGTCTGAAGCAGCATTACTATGAGTTCAAAGCTAGCCTGAGACGCAGAACAAAACCCATATGAAAAAAAGCAAAACATATGAAAAAAACACTTGTAAATTATTAAAATAGTGCCTGATATTTCAAAATTTTTAAATAGCAAATGATTGCTGCATTGTCTGCTTTTTTTTATCTTTTAAGCTCTGAATTCTTCATGATCGCTATTAAAAGACAATTCTTTTTAAGTCAGACCTTAGTCCTCTGTAAGAACTCTGCTTATTCCAAATCTATGTTTTGCATGCCATTTTTATACCATGGAAACTATAAAAAAAAATACAAAACGAAACAAAAAAAAACCAAAAAAACCAACCCAACCTTTTCCTAAGTAATTTATGTAACGAAATGGGTAAAATCTTAATTACGTTTCTTAATTACCTTACAAATGGAAAATGGTCTTTTTTTTGAGAAGGCATAGCATTTTAAAAACACACATTTTTATTTAAAAAAAAAAAAAAAGAGTTTGTACCCTCCCTCCTCTAACTAGAAATTAGTTTTTCATTGGTGTCAGCCTGGCACCTTTGGTTGCCTTAGTGGTAGATGTGATGGGCTCCCAGGGCAGAGCACCTTGCTTATTTTGTTCTTGCTTCCTTTGTTATGGTTGACACAAAACTAAGAAGAGGGCCTTAATGGCCAGAAAGTACCTGTCAACTTCATACCATTATTCCTGTCTTCTTTTATAACTCTTAACTGCTAGTTCCCTTCTGAGACCTGACAGTGAATATGCAACTCCTTGTCAGGATAATCCACTTGTCAGGAGCCTCCACTGTGCTCATGAGTGAGGGAGGAGCAGAGCTGCTTCCTTGTTGACAGTTTCTGGTCATGCAGTGTAGAATACAGAGCTGCTAAGATAGGACATGTATGACCCCTAGGATACTGAGCAAAATGTCAGACATTGGTCATAACTCCTTTTTTGTTGTTTTAGTGGCAGGGTTTTTGGCAAACATCCATGGAGTGTCTCTTTCACACTTTGCTCATTGGAGCTGTCAGGCTGTTTCTAGTCTAGTGCTTAGTTAGAGAAGTGATGGATTAGGGTTTGCATTTGTGTTTTTTTCTTTTTTTAAAAGTTCTTATTGTACTTTGGTGCCAAATATTATTTTACTATTACTACATTCTAACCAATTGAGCGAACTAGGTAGATGAAAATATAAAGTTGCTTTACTATTTATTCCTAATGGTTAGTCTTAGTCACTTTAAATGAAAATATTATAACCATTTTTGATGTAAATATTTAAATTTTAAGTTTTTATTTTTATTAATTTTTCCTTTTGAGATAGTCACTCATGGAGTGCCTGAAACTTCTGGTCCCTCCTGCCTCCTGCTCATTCACTACTCTGTCACACACTGAGCTAAATTTTAACACTGTGATTATTTCTTTTTGGGATAATCTCTTGTCATTCAGATTTAAGATTAGTATGTTTGTAACCCAACATAGACTTTAGCTAATAGTAATTTGTGGATCTACTTACATAGTTTGATTTTTACAATGGATTTAAGGGAAGCTTACTACTGATTTAGGAATCTGCATTTAAGTACAATTTTAATTTATGACTACATCAGATATCTAGTGTAATGTCCCAGGTTTTGTAATCTCCAACAAAATTCTGAGGCAATGGGATTAGAATCAGAATGTACAACTTTGATTTATTAGTGTTCCCGAGATGTCGGTAAATAAGCTCTATGAGAACTTTGTACTTTGACTGATATCAGCTTTAGATCTTATGCTTTTAAAGTAGGGTAATTTTCCCCTCTCCCACAAGTGAAATGTTACCCTAAATCAGTTAATATTTAGACGTGCTTAGGTTAGTTCAAGGTTACCAAGCAATGGAGTTATACACCTAAGAGTATGAAGTTGTGTGCTCTCTTCTAACTTGTTGCCTCCCAAGAACTTTTTTTGGGCCTGGGAAGCTGTAGGATTGCCTGTTACAATGTCACCACGGTTTCTTTTTTTCTCTTGGGATCCCGATCTTTGTCTTTAGAGTCTTATTTTTATTTTATTATTTAGATACTTTAAATGTATGTTTTCCAAGTTCTTTCATATTTTTTCTTCTGGGTTTTTTTATGACTTAAGTTTATAGTCTTTTGTTGGACTGGTAGTTGTCTGTTTATAATCTGTATGGGGCAAGGTTAAGTTGGTCTGTGCTTAATAACTCTAACCCTGAGGACTTAATGGAGTCAGTGATATTTCTTTCTTAGCTATATTATATCCATTCTTCCCTTTGTTTAGGAATGCTGAGAATCTAAGCTTAGGTTTCTACAAGCTATGCATGATTGTGTTACTGTGTTGGCATGTTTTTTACTTAGTTGTGTGCGGGTTGCTAGCGGTCCTAACAAACAATGTTAGTGTGTTGTTTGTGAACAGGGGAGACCAAAGTACCTTATGTTTGAGTATGAATCAACAAAAGACACTCAAAACAAAACTTCACTGTTCTTTCTGGTGTTTGGGAGGCAGTAAACTGATACATTAGCTTTGTTATTATTTAGTGTTTAAATGAAGCAGGTGGAGTAGCTTTGTAATGGAATCCTTCAGTGAGTGACTCATTGAAAAATTCAGGGTTGTAGAATCACTTACCCAGCAAGTATATGGCTGGATTCTAAACAATAGAAACAAATGAAGTCTAAAATTATATTTTAATTTGTTATACTTATCTTTAGTTAACTATTAGCATTAATTTTTAATAAATTTCTGCTTGTATGTAAAAGAAATTATCAATTGAGCAGGGTTTTGCTTGGTCTCATGTTTGCTGCATGCTATGTTATATTCTATGTATATTTTACGGAACTTGTAATATAGTAGTAGTACTAGCCAGAGGAGAATAATTTAATAATAGTTGTAGTAAGTAGTGGGTACACGTCTGTGTTGCTGAATGAGTGGATGAACTTATCTCCTCTTTTCTTAGTGAGTATTACTTCAGCACAGAAAACTTGGAAAGGGACTTCTTTCTTCGAAGAAAGATGGATGAGCAGGGATTCCTGCCCATTTCCCTGATTGCTGGTTTTCACCGTGTGCAGGCTCTCACCACAAACCTTAATCTCATCTTGGAGGTAAATATTCATTTAAAAGAATAAAAAGTTTGTAATGGTAAATAATTTAAAACAGCAGCACTCAATCTGGCTTGTTCTTATGGGGCCCCCATGTTCTGGACTACACAAGGCCTGAGGCCACGAGCAGCAGCATGTTCTGGCTGCTCAGCTCACGAGATGCCAGCATGGGGGATGGCTCTGCCAATCTACCCCACTGTCTCCAGAAAGCTTGGCTGAACCCTAGACAATACCTGCCACCCATGTGGTACCTGGTAGAAATGAGACTCTAAAGCTTAATATTATCCAAAGACTTTATCTAATTGGAAATGCTCAATTAATAAGATGCCCATACAATTAGAGTTGTTACCCAATATTTAACATTTTTATAAGTTGCTACTTTAGACTGCTAGAGATACTCCGACATCCGCCATCATCATCTCCCTCTCCCCAGGTCCTCTCCTAGCTCCTCTTCTTCTCCTTCCTTTCATCACTCCTCCCAAATCAGCACCTCCCATACAATGTAGCAGCAGCAGGAAACCAGCCTGCTACATTCTTCCCTCCCTCCCTCTTCTTCTGACTCAGGGTTTCTCTTTGTAGTTCTGGCTTTCCTGCAACTATGTAGAACAGCTGGCCTTAAACTGACAGACATCCTCCTGCCTTCGCCTCTCTGAGTGATGGGATTAAAGATGTGTACCACCATCACTTTTTTTCTTCTTTATAACTATATCTTATATGTTTTTAGAATTTTGTCTGCTTGTTTCTTTGACACAGGATAGTAATCCTCTAATCCTCCTACCTCACCCTCCTTAGTGTTGAGGTTATAGGCATGTACCATCATGCCTGGCTGTTGGTATCCTCTAATTTTAGAAGTCATGAATAATGAATAACTACTTTCTTTTGATTTCCACCTATTCTCTCACTAAAAACAGAATTGTTTTAATTTTTAAAAAAATCTTGACATCAGTGGGTTCGGTACCCACCTCAATGCTTATCATTCCTGAACGAAAGGCACACACAGAGCCTTTATATTTTGATGTGCCTTAATCACCACAATAGCTGGGCCACTACTGATAGAATCTACCTCCCTCTGATAATTCCGAGTTACAACTTACTAAATTCTGTGTTCTATCTTGGCTGCCCTGGACCCATAGGACAGCCCAACTGGGCTGTGTTCTTCTGGCTCCTTCACATCTATCTCCTCTGCACTGTCTTGGCATGGAGGACTTCCCTTTTTCTCCCCTTTAGGTCCCAAGCCCAGGAATCTTAAAAGTTATGCCTCTGTCTGCCCTCCTCATCCATTGGCTGCCTGCATCTTTATTTACCAATCAGAACCAACTGGGGGTAGGTTCTTAGAAGCCACATGCAGACACTGGTGTAAGCAGTTTGGGGGACCCAAATGAACATTAGACTATAAGCAGCATTAGGCCAAACCCAATACACAGAATGCAAAGTCCATGCACCACTAAGTGATGCTAAGTGATGCCATAGGTTGTTTTCTATATAGAAATAAATCCCACAGGATCTGTAACACATTTCTTACCTCACCTTTGGCCAGTAATAAGTCAGTTGTTTCCTTTTTAGTATTCAGTGTGATTTCTTTTTTTGTATATTCCTCTTGAGATATAGGGTCTTGCATAGCACAGGTCTGATTTAAACTCATCAAACTCACTATATAACTTTAGATAACCTTTAATTCTTGATCTTTTTTTTTTTTTTACCCCTACCACCTAAGTGAGAGCTGGATTACAGATACACATCACCATACCTGGTTTTTCTAGGGGTACTTGTGATCAAACCCAGGACATTAATCATGTCAGGGAAGAACTTTAGGATGTGAGCTATATATTCAGCTTGTTTATTCAATTTTTTTTTTTTTTTTTTTTTTTTTACAGTGGGAGTCGGGGAGTAAAGGGCTTCATGTAGTGCAGCCTATCCACAAGCTCACTATGTAGCCTAGAATGACTTTGAGAACTTTGCTTACCTCCATTTATCTCCTACCCCCATTTCCTGAGTTCTGTTTCTGGTTTTGTTTTTTGAGGCAGAGTCTTACTATATATTAACTCTGGCTGGCCCAGGGCTTTCTGTATAGACCAAGCTGGCCTCAAACTTGGCACAATCCTTTTGCCTCTGCTGCCTGATCACTGAAAATATAGACATGGGCCAGTATGCCTAAAAAAAAAAATAATAATAATAGTAAGTCACAGTTTAGCTTAGACACATTAACTATATTGTTACAATCTACTAACTTGAAGCTTTGCAATTTTTAGATTAGAAATAATAAGGCATACAACTAAGACCTTTTGAATGTAACTTTAATGCATAAAATTTTTATTGCCAGGCACTTAAGGATAGCACAGAAGTAGAAATTGTGGATGAGAAAATGAGGAAAAAGATAGAACCAGAAAAATGGCCAATTCCAGATCCTCCTCCACGAAATGTGCCACAAACAGACTTCTCTCAGTTGATTGATTGTCCGGAGTTCATACCTGGCCAGGCCTTTGGCTCCCATACAGGTAACTGCTTTTTGTCTAGTGCAAACAGTGTAATAGTGGGCTGCTTGTGAGGTTTCCTATTTATCTGAAGTTTATTGAGCTTTCAGAGCAAAACTAAAGCTAATTAAATGACTCTTGGTTCTCCATATCCTACTTATGTTATCTCCCAGCTAGAGTGTAATTATGCAGAATCGCAGTGTTTCTTCATCTTAGATTTTTTTGTGTGTTGTCCTGTGTGGACTTTCTTCCTATCTTTTTTTTTTTTTTAATTCTACTAAATGACTATATATCACACCACTTCTTCATCTAAAACTGAAAGAGCCAAAATTTGTACTCAAGGTGGGCTAGCCTTCCTTTTCTTTTGTTACCAATGTTCTTTAACCTTGTCTTCAAAATATAAGATAACCCATATTCTAAAACAGTATTGGGATTTTCTCTAACTTGGTTCTTTTGAGTTTCCAAAAGCTACATTAGTGTTAAGAATTTTTTTGCCTGGTTCATTTTAAAGATAATTGCTCTTGGGAAAAATATGTGTGCTTAACCTTTTTTCAGTCAGGGTGATGATCTACTGATGCTCTTGGATGTCATGACCGGAATATACAGTGGAGTAGGTGACTCCCTGAAATACCATGTAAATATGAGAGCAAATCGTGCTGCAGAAGTGAGAGTGACCATACTGTCTTCTGTGCAAGAATGTCTACGCCCACCCCCTTGTGGAGAAGGTTGGGCCAGCCTGCAGTGGAGAAAACCACCTTTACCATAATGATGTGAGACAGACCAGAGGACTGCTGTTACTGTAGGAGCTTCCCCTTTCTATGTCATTAGCTTAGGCTGCACGGGCTACTTCATGGTGGGAAAGTTAATTGTTATCATTGGGGAAATACTGCAAATTCTATCTTTTGTTTCCAGGCATTTATACTTTGCCCAGATCAGTAAAGCAGAAAAAGAGAGGATTGAGTAGCATTTCCAAAATTGTTAGGTCCTTTGCTATTTGACTTGCTCTTTAATATAGTATACTTTGCATAACTCACATGTTGTCATATTTCACATGTACTATAAGATGTATTAATGTGAATACTTAAGGGGTAAGAAATTTAAGTTAAATAAATAAGGGCATTTTTCCTTTATGCTTCAAAATTGTTTTTAAGGGCTTTTCTTTTTTATTGTTTTATTTATTATTGTATACATATGATATGTGTGTTTTTTGAGTGGGCATATGTGTGCCATGGTGTGTATGTGTGGAGGTAAGAGGACAGCTTTACAGAGTTGGTTCTTTATTTCCACTATGGGACTCAGGTATTAAACTCAGGTGGTTAGATTTGCCCAGCAAGTGCCCTTACCTTCTGAGCCATGTTGCTGGCTTCAAAATTGTATTTTATACAATGGCATGAAAGCACTACCTGCCTATCTATGTTCCTCAAGAACTGTAAACCAGAATAAATCCCTCTTGTCAAGAATTTGGGCACAGCAATGAAAACAATAATAAAGTTAGTACCAAGAAGAGGAGGTGTTGCTGTGATAACCTCAACATGTGGTGTGTAGGCTTTTGGAACTGGTCTTCAGAAGGAATGTGAAAGACTTGGATGCAGAGCTCAGTGGGGCATTCTGAGTGACTTATGGGAGACCAGCTTGCCAATGAAAAACTAGAAACTGGACATTGTTCCCAGGAGTTTTCAGAAAGGGGCAAGTACATCATGAAGAGTTGAGCTAAAGGCTATCTACATTTTCTTCTGATGGAGAATATGGGTGTATTCTGCCCAATCCTGAAAATGTAAGTCATAGAGTGATTTGCAGTTTGTTTGGCAGTGGCAGTTTCAAGACAGAATTATGTTTAGGCTGAAGCATGTTTACTACAGATCTGTAGCAGGAGAAAGCAGAAAGATTGGAAAAAGTGCAGTTTGGGGAAGAAAGGAGTTTACCAGCAGAGTGTACACAGCTTTTTAATAATTAAGGAAATTAGTGCCATTGTTTACTAAAGCAGGGCAAGTGCCCTGAGGGTAAAACATATGGAAGTCTCCAACTAGTGAAAATAGAAGAAGTTGATTTGAAAGAAGAGAAACTAAACTGAGACTGTGGCTGATGGGGCTTCTGCTATGTAAACAGACTTCTGTGAGAAGTGTTTCCAAGATTTGGAAGCCCAAGTGTGTTGAAAGGCTAGTTACAGCTTTGTTAAGCTACTTACAGGTAGTAGGGGCCAGAAAGCATCTCAGTCTGGCAGTAGAACTTGGATGCTTCATGGCATGTAAAATGCAAGTCATTGATTGTATGGCAAAGGAGATTCTGAAACACTGTTGTTTAAAGCTCTGTAAGGTCAAGTTGCAAAGTAGACTCCCAGGCTGTTGGAAGTTCCTGAATTGTGGAATTCCTGCCAAGGAAAACTGGAGTAGAATCATCCCACCAGAGAGGATATATATATATATATATATTATATTATATTACAGGTGAAAAAATTGGAGGGGTGGAGCTGTCCCTGGTCTTTGGATCCCAGATGATAGTATAGTACCACAAGGCCCAGATACTGATCATGATATAGTATTTTCTCTGCTAGGCTTAGGTGTTGCTTTGATCCAATCTTCCCTTGCTATATCCCATTCCTCTCTGTTGGAATGGAAATGTTTACTCTATGCCTTTGTACATTGGAAGTATGTAACTTGTTTTCTGAAATATAGAAACTCACAGTTAAGACCTTGCCTTGCATCTCAGAGCCTTTGGGCTTTTGAACAATGTTGGGACAATTAAAGACTATGGTGACTTTTGAAGTCAGTCTGAATTTATTTTGTTTTATGAGCCTATGGGAGTCAGAGATGAAATGTAATGGTTTAAAAGTGATTTGTCTGATAGTCAAGTTGACAAGGAGTGTATTTGTGATAATTAATCTTCATTGTCAACTTGACTAGTTAGTCTGTGGGGGCATTTCCAGAGAGATTTAACTGAAGAGGGAAGACCCACCCTAAGCATGGGCTGGGTGCTTGGCCTGAGTACCAGCATTCATCTCTCTGTGCTTCCTGACTGCAGATGCAGTGTGACCAGCCACCTCATGTTCCTATCACCATGCCTTCCCTGCCATCATGGACTCTGCCCTCAAACTGTGAGCCAAAATAAATCCTTCTTCCCTTAAGTTGCTTCTTGTCAAGTGTTTTATTGCAGTGACATAAAAAGATAGCTAATATATTGCCTATCAGTAAACAGTGATGAATAATTTTAGTTATTTCTGTTTAGGACCAAAATATTTCCTTTGGTTTTATTCCTTTTAAACTCCATATGTCTTTATTATAAAGGTATTTAAATTATAATTGCAAGCCGGGCGGTGGTGGCGCACGCCTTTAATCCCAGCACTTGGGAGGCAGAGGCAGGCGGATTTCTGAGTTCGAGGCCAGCCTGGTCTACAGAGTGAGTTCCAGGATAGCCAGGACTACACAGAGAAACCCTGTCTCGAAAAACAAAAAAAACAAAAACAAAAACAAAAATAAATTATAATTGCAAACCATACATAGAATTTGTTAATCTTTAAGTCACAAAGAACTAGTTTCTGTACTAGTTTCTTGTGACTCTTTAAATCACAAAGAACTAGTTTCAGATGTTTTGTACCCCATAGTTTCTATCTTTCCACAGATGTTCTCTACCCATTGTCTCTCTGCAATAACTAGGTTATGTTTTTAAAGAGAAGTGAAATTTAGGTTTCGATTACTAGAATTACTGAAAAAAAAACAAAAAAAAAAAACCTATGGATTCTTTTAACCATGGTAGTTGGGAAGGTTAGATAGGCTGTAAACTTGGGGTTCAAGATGATATTTTAACCAGCTTATGAACAAATAATTGGAAATGTTTGGTAATATGGAAATATTTTTTCTACAAGATACTAAGATAGGTCAGTCAAGTTGGAGATACCTTTCCATTAACTACGGCTTTTTTTTTTTTGAGACAGGGTTACTCTGTGTAGTCCTGGCTGTCCTGGAACTGGCTCGGTAGACCAGGCTGGCCTCGAACTCAGAAATCCACCTGCCTCTGCCTCCCAAGTGCTGGGATTAAAGGTGTGCACCGCCACCGCCCAGCATTAACTACGTATTTTTAATAAAACTTCCAGAATAAAAAGTTTGGTACATTTTACCTCCTTAACATATGTTCAGATGCATTCAAATAAGTCAGTATAAATAAATGTTACATTAATATCAGATTTTTTATATTGTAAAAGAGCAAGCAGATGCTAAATGTATGGGATACTGAAAGAATCATGCTCATACACATTAGCTCATAGGAGTAAATCTGTCCTCTATTTACTATAAATCTTCACATATGACCTTGTTAGTCTACTTGTAGATTGCTTGGACAAATAGTGTGTCACTGTACACTGGAGAAGAAATAAGGTAGGACTGTAGGCAGTCTTATATCTATAGATGGAGACAAGAAGTGAAGCTTTTAACTAATACCCTCTAATATCAAATTAGAGTATTTAATAACTTTTGATTATGTCTTCTGTGCCATTTGTATGTTAAAATATTTTAACATAATTGATCCTTTTTATCACAGAAATTTAAATATCTACTTTTTCCTCTTTGGAGGTTGAATTGTGTAACATGGGTTGGCATTGCCACTGAGCAGAAGATCTTAATCAGCACAAAAGGTTGATTTTGAGACTGGTAAGATGACTTCTGGAATGCAGGGTTTGCTGTGTGGGTATGGTGTACTGTCAGCTCATGTATGGTATGTGAGAGGAAATGGTTACTGAATAGGCTGTGGGACTTCTTTGAAAGCTATATGTAGAGGTTCTTAAAGAAAGCCTCACTACTCAGAACTCTAGTCAACCCACAGTGAGGGGAAAAGCCACCCTAGATCTAAGTATACATTTTCTTTGGAAAGCCAGGCTGATATTTTTCATTTAATATAAAATCAGCAAAGGTAAATTGTCTATATTCTCACAAATTATACCCAAGGTGTTATATTGCCAAATAATTTTTTATCCATGTAAGTTAACGTTAGAAACTCTAAATCTTAAACTTTTGATTTTAGGTTATTAAAAATATTTTAGTTATAAATGAAATTAGGAATCCAGAAAACATGAAAGGATATGTATGTATGTGTATGTATGTGTGTGTGTGTGTGTGTGTGTATATATATATATGCATAAAGTGAACAAGTTTCATCCTAATATTTGTTAATTTTCCACTTTTTCAAATATTTTAATATTCCATTTCTAAACACATAAATTCTTAGGATAATAAAACAACTATAATTCTGTAACTGTAAACCTATAATTCAAGCTTAGAAGACCTTAGGAGATGATTATATATAACTGTTAGGTGGGTATAAGGAAGGCTAAACTTGTGCAGTAAAACCATAACTACTGGGGAAGGTAGTTTTAGAGCATTTGCTGCCCTCCAGAAGACTCATGTAGGGCAGCTCACAACAGTTTATAACTCCAGCTCCAGGGGATCCAGCACCCTGTTCTGACCTCCCAGGCACCAAAACACATGTAGCACCAACCCCTTAAATAAAAATAAACATAATGAAAAACCCACAGTTTTGATTTTCCCACTATCGCTCCAGTTGCTATTCCGACTTTGAGATCCTATCTATGTAGTAATTCAATCCAATTTAATGATCGTTGTAACATAATTAACTGTCCCAACAGTTAACAAAATAGTGGTTCTTTGGTCATTGTATAAATATTTGAGCATTAAGAAAGCAGGAGGTTTTTTTTTTTCCTGTATTCTTCTTTATCATTGTGAAAAAGTATAATTCCTTGTTTCATGTGTATAAATTGGTTTTAGGAGTTTTACAAATAAACCTTGTTGATAAATGTACTGTTTATGGAGCATCACTGTTCCAGGAGGGATTTGTGAACCCTACATATAATGTAGAAGCCTTAAATAAACTACAATCCTAGCTCCAGAAGGCAGAGTAAGAAGATCTTTTGTGAGTTTCGGGTTAGCCTGGTCTACCTAGCAAGTGCTAGGCTGGTAGGACTGCAGAGAGACTAAAAAACAAAAACAGCAGCTAAACAAAAACATTTAGTTTTAGTAATATTTTCATAGACACTTTGATTTAACATGGCTAGATTATTATAACATGCATAATGTAAGTCTTTGCTCATTTGGAACAGAAGGTACCAGGTTGTTTTTTTTTTTTTTTTTTTATCAGCACTTTACAATTGTCTTGAACATATTTCAAAACTGGCTTCACTTCAAGTTCTTCGCTGCACATAACTAGAGTTTATTATATTGTACAACTTTTCCTGTGGTTCTGAGTATCAAAACTAAAAGCCTGCCATGAGCCGTATGTTTGCAAGTCCATGCCTACTATATCGACTAGGATATTCTGGAGCCTTTTCTATTTTAAATCTAATTGTCTTTTAAGAAATAACAGTGATTTGATGGATACATCAGTGTGTCAGAATCCAGCTCTAGCATGTTTATGGAAATCTTGCAACCCTCATCATACATATTCCTGCTCTGTGCCTTTAATTTAGTCAGTAAAAGACTCAGTGTTCATCTACTTCAGATTTCTGCATAAAGCATTCACCCTTGAGGTGTCTTTAATGAATTAAATTTGAAAGTAATGATGCTTAGCATTTTAGAGTATACACTTGTAAAAAATGAACTTTTTCTATATTCAAGGCTTAAACCAGGGATGGAATAGTAACTTAGAAAACTTTTGAAAAACAACTTAGAAAAACAATTTGGGTTTTATAGAATTTATTTTGATTAAAAATAACTGACAAAGTAAGGTAAAGACAGGTCTCTTTTTTTTTTTTTTTTTGGTTTTTCAAGACAGGATTTCTCTGTGTAGCCCTGGCTGTTCTGGAACTCACTCTGTAGACCAGGCTGGCCTCAAACTCAGAAATCCGCCTGTCTCTGCCTCCCAAGTGCTGGGATTAAAGGCGTGTGCTACCATTGCCCTGCCTAGAAAGGTCTTAATTTTAAAAAAGATTCATTCATTTTTATTGTGTATGTTTGCCTGCCTGTATGCATGTATACCATGTGTGTGTCTGGTGGAGGTCGGAAGAGAGAGTCAGATACCCTTAAACTGAAGTTACAGATTGTTGTGATCTGCCTTGTAGATACTAAGACCTGAAAAGAACAGCAGGTACTCTTACCCACTAATATTTCCAACCCCAAAAAAAGGCCCTTTTTAAATTTGAAAGGGGTTGTGATATTGCGGAGCGGTGTTTACTGTGGTAAAATTTTTTGCAGTGTTCCAAGAGTAGAAAAAGTAGGCATACGACTTTCAGCGGGAATGTGGATGTAGGATAATGCTACGTATCATCTGTCAGGGAAAATTTATGTTTTAGTATCGGACTTAATAAAATTTAAAAACTTATAGTTCAAATTTTTTAAGATTCATTTTTTTTCAAAGGGGGCGCCTCAAAATGGTGATCCTGATTCTTTTTTTAGTGGATGCCCCATAAAAATTGGTACTCATGATTTTTTTTGAACTTTTTTTTTAAAAAATGTGTTTTTTTGTATAAGTGTTGGTGAAATTTCTTCTTCAAGGTTTTTTTTCTGAATTTAAAAATGAAAATTTTTAAGTTTTTATTAAAACTTTTGGAAATTTTTGAAATTAATGTTTTTTTTTTTTTGGAAAAATCCATGTAAGGCGTGAAAAATACATTTGGGGGAAAAAAAACCGGTTTTTTTAATAGAAAAAATTTTAAAATTTTAAATTGTCCCCAAACTCTCCAAAATTTGGGCCCTGACCCCAAAAAAAAAAACAAAAAAACCCGGAACAATTTTCTAATTATTGATTAATCGAACGATCCCCGTGCATTAAAAAGGAAACCCCTGAATTGGCCTTGGGTTAAATTTAATAAAATTTTTTGTTTTCAAACATAGTTTTAAAGGTTTAAAAAATTTCGTTTTTTAAAAAAAAAGGTTTTTTTTGAAAATAAATTGTTTTTTTTTTTTTTAAATTTTTTTTTTGAGAAAAAGGGGATTTTTAGGAGGCCCCGTTAGGGGTTTTAGGGAGGGTTTCGAAATGCGAAAAAAAAAAAAAAAAAGTTCGAAATAAAAAGTTAAAATTTAAAATCCTTGGATTCCAATGGGAAGGGGAGTTTAAAAGGGAAAAAAAAGGAAAAAAGGGTTCTGTTTGAAGGTTTTAGGTCCTTTTTTAAATTCCGAGTCGAAGGGGGGGGTTTTAAAAAATTTTCCCCAGGGGAAAATTTTTTTTTACTAGGGTAAAATTTTGGGTGCAGAGTTTGGAGGGGTTAAAGGGCCCCGGGGAAAGTTTTTCAAGTTGGGAACAGGTGTGATTAAAAAAATTTTGGGGAAAAAATTTTAAAAAAAAGAACCCGGGGTTCCCGGAAAATTGTTTTAAAAACAAAAAAGGAAGGAAAAAAAAAAATTTTTTTTTTTTTTTTTAATTTTGAAAAAATGGGGCCAAGTTTTGGGAAAGGCTTAAAAATTTTTGGCCCAAAATTTAGAACAATTTAAAGGGGGGGAGAAAAAAGGTTTTTATAAAGGGGGAAAAAAAACAGGGTTTTTTATTTTAATTTGGGGGCTTAATTGTATACAAGGTAAAATTTTTTTTTTTTAAAATGTGGTTTTCTTTGTAATTCTTAATAAAACTGGGTGGAATGTTCCTTTAAATGGAAAGTCGAGGGAAAGGGGGGGTTATAAAACTGTTTTTAAAAACATAAATATATATATTTTCAAATTGAATTGCATTTCCCCCCCTTGGAAGGTTAGGGGGGGGAAATTAAAGGAAAAAAGTTTCGTTTACACTTCAGATTTCTTATTAGGGGGGGGAAGTTTTTTGATGATTTTAAGGGGAATTTTTTATAGAAATTTGTTGTATGAAATACGATGGGAAGGTTTGGGACTTCTTAAAAAAGGGGGGGTGCCTTAATTAATAGATGATAAAGGGAATTAAAAAAAAGTTGAGAAATTTTTTAAAAGGGGGGCGGGTCTTTGGGGTTCTGAATACCGAGGCCCGGGGGGAAAAATGGGAAAAAAGACTAATTAGGCGGAAGGGTTTTAAACAGGGATTATGGGGAGAACTAGTTACTAAAAAAAAAAAGGTTTGCCGATTTTGCTGGGGAACAGGTGTTTTGGGGGAAAAAAAGGGGATAATGCCTTTATAATTTGTTTTAAAAAGTCAATTTTCCTTTTATCTTAATTTAATCTGAAAAATTTTAAATAAGTTTTTTTGGAGTTTAAAGGGGGAAATTTGTACAATTTTTTTATTTGTGGGGGGATTTCGTCGTGATTGTTTTTGTTTGTAGGGGTTTTTGTGAGATATTTTCTTTTAGAAGGGGGGCTATTGGGTTAGGGATTGTTTTCTGTTGTTGTGGTTTTGAATTGTGTAAGGATTAATTTATTAAAAGGGGTTCTTTAAATTTTGGGGGGGTGATTGGTTTGGCTAAAGGGGAATAAGTGTAATCAAGGGGAATTTTTTCATGGGCCGGAAATTTTTTTAAGGTTTCATTTTCCCCCGTTTGATACATAGATGGTTCTGGCCCAAAAAAGTTTTGGGGGTTGAAGTGTGGTCTTTTGCATATGGTTTAGTTTTTTGGACCAAATTTTTTGGTTTTTTAAAATGGGATTGTTCTTTTTTCAAATCATTTGGACGGGGTTTAAAAAAAGGGTTTTTTTTTTAAAAAAGGGGGGGGAAATTTTTTTGGGTTTTGGGAAGGGGGGGGGAAAAAAGGGGGGGGGTTTTATCAATAAAAAATATAATAAAAAATTTTTTGGGGGGGGTTTTGGGGGTTTTAAATTTTGTTTAAAAAATTTTTTTAAAAGGGGGGTTTTAAAAAACCCTGGGACAGGGGGGTTTTTGGGAGTAGGGTTAAAGGGGGGAGGAATTTTTTTTTTTGGAGGGGGAAAGGGGTAGGGTGAGAAGGGGATGGTTGGGGGAAAAAAAGGGGGGAAGATGGTGGGGGGTGTGGGGGGGGGGGGGGGGGGTTTTAAAAAAAGGGGGTTTTAAAGAAATAGGGGAAAAATTTTTTTGGAAATTGATTTTTTTGGGGGGGAAAAAAAGTTTTTTTTGTATGGGTTTTTGATTAAATTTTGGTTTGCTAAAATGGTTAAGGTCCAATTGGGGAAAACTTTCCACCGGCATTCAGCCCCGGTGTAAATTTTTAAATAATTAGAATATTGGTGGGTTTTTTATTATTAAATTTTTTAGGGACTAATATTAATTTTTTAAAGTTAATTTAAAATTTTTAGAATAATTTTAAAAAGGGAAGAGGTTAGGTTAGGTGATATTTAAGAAGAAATAAAATATTGTTTAAAAGGCCCAAGGAATTTGTTTTGATTACAGATTGAACTTCTAAATGTTATCTAAAAAGTAAAAGTATAGTTGGGAAAATAAATGAGGGTTTGTGTATGAAAGGGATGGTTGAGTGGGTTAAGGTTGGGAAAGGGAAGGTGGAGGGATTCCATTTAATTGGGAATTAGAGTTTCGATTTGATAAAAGGAGATTTTGGTAGGAGTTCCTCGGGGTTAGTTGGGCCCATTATATAAAAACCTACTTGAAACAAGGGAAAAAAAAAAGTTTGCAAATTAAGTAAAGGGGTTTGGAGGGGGAAAGTGGGTGGGGAGGTTTGGGTTGGGGAAAGTATATAGGTTAGGGGAGGAAGAGGAAAAAGAAAGTTTTACAGTTTTTTTGAATGGGGGATAGGAAAAGATTTTAAAGGGGGGCATTTTGTAAAAGGGGGGGTATTTGGGGGGGTAGAGATGGGAAAATGGGAAAGGGCCTTTGGGAAGGAAAATTAAGGGGAAAGTTTAACTGATTAAGGAAATGTAATAAGGAAAATTTTAATTTAAAAAAGGTGGTAGGAAGTTGAAAAAAAAGAAAGAGGAAAAAAATAAAATTTTTTTTTTATAATTTAAATAAGCAACCTTGGGCCCAGATTAGTCAGTGTCACCACGCTTCCGCCCAAACAGTTAACACAAAACGGCAGGGCCCACCTCCAAACTCCAGGAAAAACTCCTCTGTCTCCCCCCCCTTGGTGGCGGGGGAAAAAGGCCATAAACTTTAAAATTCCCCCATTAAAACAAACCCCCCCCCCCCAAAATTCCCCTAAAACCCCCCTTTAAAAAAAACTTTAACAGTTTTTTTTTTGGGAAAGGTGGTTGTTATTCTTTTTATTTGGGTTGTTGAAAGTTTTAAATTTAAATTTTCCTCCTATAATTTAGTTTGTTTAATTTCTTTTTATATATTTTTTTTCCCAATAATTTTTGGATAATTTGTGGGTTTTTAAGATTATTTTTTTGGGGGGGAAAGCGATTTGGATTTTATGAATGGCGAAAATTCGTGGAAATTTTAAAAGATTTGGGGTTTTTGAACTTTGGGGGGGGAAGACGGTGTGGAAGGAAAAAAAAGTAATTTTTGAACATTTTTTGTTTGATTTAAAATTTTTAATTCCTGAAATTTTTTTATTACCTGAAATAAAATTACAATATATTTTAAGGAAGTTGCTTTGTTGTTCCCAATTTGGGTTATTTGCTTTTTTCTGTTTTATTTATTTGAAACCTTTGGGGTAATAGGTTCCTTTTTGAGTGTAATGGGCTTTGCCTTTTTTTTATTTATAAACTTTTGTGAAAAAGAAAGGGGGGGGTTTTTTGGGGTTTTTCTTTATTTTAAGGGTTATTATCTGAAAGTAAAAAAATATATAACATAAAAATATTTAAATTTAAATTTTGTTAAATTTTTTTAATTTAGGGTTTTTGGGGCCGGGTTAAATTTTTTAAACATGGGGCCAGAAAAAGGTTTTTCCCCTTAAATGGAAATTGGTTTTAGCATTAAGGGGGGGGTAAAAATTTTAAAACCCTGTGAAGGGTGGATTTTAAAAGGGTTTTATTTTAAAAACCTAAATTTATTTCCCAAAACCTGAAAAATTTAAAAAGGGGACCTTAAACCTTTTTCTAAAATTGGAAATGGGAAGATACCCTATCCAGAACCTCAACCCCCAAATTGTTAAAAGAAAAGACCTTTTCCACAAAAAAAAAAAAAAAGGGGGACGGGGAACGATGGTTTGCAACAATTAAAACACTGGCTACATTTCCCCAAGGATCTGAAAATCGACTCTAAGCACCCACAAACTGCCCAAGATAAATTTTTCAAGCCCATTCCCAAAGGTCTGTGTTTTGCCCTCTTCCCGGGCCTCTACAAAAGGTACTCCCCATATGTAGTGCTAACATAAAAGGCGGGAAAAAAGCACCTAACCATAAAAAAAAAAGCAGCAAGCCGGAAAAATTTTTTTTTGAATTCAAGAACTAGTAAAATTAAAAAAAAAAAGTAGAGAACAATTTTCTGACAAAAAATGAAACATGTACACAAAAGAAAAATATATAAAATCTTTTTTTTAAAAAAGTAAAATTCCCAAAACATAGACATTTTTCCCTTGGGGCAGTGCCTACCCAACATTGTAAAAACTGACTGTAAATCAAAATTGACTTAAAAATTTCTAAAAGAAAGGGATTTCTTTGTTCTAGGAAATATGGGCTGAAATTAAAAGTTGGATCAGAGAGTGGCGTGTGACAGCAAAGCGGGAAGTTTTTTTGGGGGGCCAATTTAGGTTAGCCCAGATCGTACTACAAAACTCCCAGAAGAATCTCTAGACCAAAAGTTTTGGGAATGTTGCTCAGCCTTGGGCAAATTTTAAAATAAAGCACAAGGAAGTGTACATTTTAGCATTAGAGCAGTTTTAATAAAAAAACAGCTCCACAGGAGATTAGGATGGCGGAGGATTTGACCTGTGGGTGCCAGGCACACACACTGTGTATATACATTGTGCATCAGAATGTATAAAGGCTGAGCCATGGAGAACTTGCTAACTCTAAACCTAAAAGGGTTTTTTTTTTTTTTTTTTTTTTTTTTTTTTTTTTTTGCCTTTCTGAATGCACAGGAAATAATTCCCATGTCTAGGCCTTGTGGCTTAGTGAGTCAGTGTCATGTGGCAGATGAACTAAGGCCACCCCCAAATTTAAGGAGTCTATATCCTTTTACTCAACCTTGTGTCCAGCCTGAACAACTGATTGGTTCTCTATTAGAATTTGCCTACTAATTTGATCATTGAGTATTACAAACCTCATGTTGAATACTTTTAACACTCTTAATAGGTTCTTAAATAAATAAAAATAATGTTTTTATAGGAATGAAAGATAAAAGTTTTATAATATTAATTGTAAAATACTGTGTTGTTTCTTCAGGAATCAACATCTGTACCTGAAGAGACATCAAATCAATAAAGTTGACAGAACAAGAAAAACTTTACTTTTTGCTTGAAGAGACAGAACAGACAGAAAAAAAGAAAAAATGCACTACTAATTGGTCTGATATGATTCAGATTATGAAATTCCTGACCAAGATATAAACAAGATTGTGATTGTAACTCAGACACCACCTTCTATGAGAAGGCATCATGGAGAAGACCAAACAGGCACACATGTATCACAAACAAAAATTACATCAGAACATAGTAAAGTGATCAAGGATGGCTTATATTACTATGAACAGGATCTATGCATGAAAGGTGAAAATACACACAAAGCCATAAAGGTAACAATTTCTGGCAGCATCTTTTGGATGATAGATTGCAATGATTGACTATTATTGCTTGTTTCCTTAAACTTTGGGGTTTATTTCATAAAATTTTGATTATAAATAAATTCTATCCAATTTGAAAATTCTTGTAAATATATTTGATAGTCACAACCATTAAGGATTAATTTTAAGTGATGGGTGATATAATGAATACTTTAAGCATCAAAAAATATTCGCTGACTAAAACTTGTGAAAAACTTCTACTGAAGGAATGAAAGAGTTAAGGACAGGTCAACCTGATATACTCATTCTAATTTTATTCTCTTGCATTTCACCACAGACTTCTATTAAGGTAGAAGAGAGAACCAGAATAGCTGTCTGATCTCCAAATCTCTTAAATTATAGTGGTACAGTTAGGAATGTAAGGGGGTCTTTTTCGGATGTTCAACCTTTTTGGAGAGACCGCAAAAGTTAGATATTTGAGTAATAGAACAATGAGGGGATGTTACCTCAAACAGTGTGTGAACTTATAACATGCCTCTGATAAATCATGTTTTCTGCCTATCCTGCTGCTGTGGGAATGAAGTATTTTTTTAAAATTTAATTTTATGTGCATTGGTGTGAGGTTGTCAGATCCTGGAACTGGAGTTACACACAGTTGTGAGCTGCCATATGGGTTCTTGGAATTGAACCCAGATCCTCTGGAAGAACAATGACTGTTCTTAACTGTTGAGCCATCTTGTTCAGCCCAAGAAGTATGTTTTTACGAAGTTTAGACAGTAGGGTTCTATTCATAAAAACACATTCATTCAGAGAGAGAGAGAGGGTGTGGGGACATGTACACATGTCACAGTGCAGTTGTGGATTCAGAGGATAACTTGAAGAAGTTGATTCTCCTTCCATATAGGTCCTGAGGACTAAACTCCTCAGGATTATCAGCAAGCACCCTTACTTGCTACATTATCTTGCTGCTCCCCTATCCCCACCCCATTAACATTATTTCTGATGCTTGGTTCCAGAGTTGATGTCTATCTGAAATTTTTGTAACAGAAATATAAATATATTGTACTAATTGTTGGGCATGGTGTCACAGGCCTGTAGTATCCCAACTACTTGGAAGCACTCCC
Source organism: Mastomys natalensis (assembly GCA_021653895.1). NCBI lineage: Eukaryota > Metazoa > Chordata > Mammalia > Rodentia > Muridae > Mastomys > Mastomys natalensis. The sequence goes on from JAJTUV010000203.1 coordinate 241,661, forward strand.
AGTAGGCACATGGCAGCGGCCCGGGACCTGCGGGTGGAGGCTGCCTGGAGGCTTCCAGGCAGCCTGTCTCACATACCGGAGAAAGGTCCCAGGTTCCAGTGGCTGGAGGCTTCGGTGGGCCCAACAGGCCCCAATGACACAAGGAAGTCCTTGATTCCAAAAAGCTTTATTGTCATGGCGGATGGTGGATGGATCTGATGTACCCCCTCAAACTCAGGGCAGACCTGGGTTAAGTAGGGAGGGAGAAAGGGGGAGGTTCTGGAGGCAATGCTTAATTGGCTCCACCCTCTGACCTTCATTAGTATGTAAATCTCTAGGGCTTAAGCCCTGTAGTTACACCCTCTAGCTGTGCACTTTGGGAGGGGCTGTAATGGCCTTCGTGACTGAACAATGTAGGTCTATGGAAATTAGACTGCTCTTCAGGACCCTGAGTTCTGGGGGCGTGGCTGAACTCCTGCCGTTTCTCCCTTGGAGTCTCGGGGTCCTAGGCCCATGTCCAGCCAAGAACCAGGATACCCTTACACAGTCCCACAGTAGTGCAAGTTCAAGGCTAGCCTGATCAATTTCACAAAATCCTGCCTCAAAATAAAAAAGGACTATGGCTAGGTGATAGGTGTTTAGCATGATTGAGACTATTTCCATTCCATAATCACTGTCCTTGGTACTGACTTTGTGCTGGATTTGCAGTTTCTAATTCTATTAGTGCTTCTCCTCCTGTGGGTCAGCTGAGTAACAACATTCATTCATTGCAAGGCTGTCCCAGACACTGCTAGTCCATAGGCATGAGGATTTGAGACTGAACAAACATTAAAATAAGCCCACAACAGTTAGCAGTAATCACCCATGAGTGATAATGATAAATGTTCTAAAGGAATAAACGTGATGTCAGATTTGACAGAGTGGGCCCTTGGAAAGCTAAGAATGAAATAATGGAAAAGGGAAAGTAGTCCAGGATGAGGTGTCAGCAAAGTATCTAGGATCTGAAAAAGGGGCAACAGCTGGCATATTTGAGACACTGAGAAGTCAGTTTGCTCATCACTTATAAGGATGATGCTGTGGAGGCAGACTAGGCTTTGTAGTCTGTGACATGACTAACATGATTCTATTTCACTTTGGTCCTTATGACAGAAAATAGATTATAAGGGAAAAAATGAGTAGGAAGCTCTTAACAAGCTGTCCATCTAGAAGATGGAGAGCAGTAGTCTTACTTAAACTGGTAGCACATGAAATATGGAAATGAGAAGTACATTTGAGCCCTGAGAAGAATCAGGTGTGTCAGAAACCTGACAGCTGGTTAGGTAGAATGGAGAGCAGGCCAAGGTGACAAGCCATTTTTAATGAAAAAGTCCAGAAGCTGTGTTGAATGGGCGTTATTGTTATTGCTAAAGACCAGTGAAGTAGCCACATGACAGATGGGACAGCTCAGAATCTCCAAAGGTATTCAAGGTGAATGATTAGAGGAGTGAAATGCAGAGCTTGTTTTCTGGAAGATCATTGTGGAATTTTATTGATGGTGGTGGGCAAGGATTGAGAAGTTAAACCTTACAGAAACTATAAAACAAAAGAAAATAACAAAATTCCAGACAGTTTGATTCTAGTAAGAAGCCTTTCATCATCAAATGGTTGCCTTAAAAGAGCAAATTGTGTACTTTATTGGCAGAAGAGAGACCATAGTCAAGAATGTGGGTTTCTTAGGCAAGGTTTATCCATTGTACTTGGGATATGTTGATCTCTGAAATTTCTCAAAATTCAGGAAATTCTACTGCATAAATTGTGGTTCTGGGGTACTGCATTAATGCTCTTCTTTAACTTAAAAAACCTACTTCACTAGGGAATAAAATATTTTCTTGATTGTTTTAAGCAGAATAGGGAAGGAAAGGTATTACACTAGAGATGTAGTCCTGCAGCTCTTTTTTGGGTGACTGAGGTGATTGGGGCTGGAGAGATAGATAGCTCAGCATTTTAAAAGTACTTGATATTTAAAGAACCTGGGTTCAGTTCCCAAAACTCTCTTCTGGCCCCTGAGTGTTGCAGGCACACACATAATGAACATTCATATTTGCAGGCAAAACATTCATACACCGAATAAAAAGAAATAAATCTTAGAAAAATTAAGATGGAGAAATCCTCGGGCCTATGCATACACATGGACATACACACAAAACACATGTCATCACATACACGAAAATTATTAAATTTTTTTTTAGTTGAAATGATCCTATCAATTTCACAGATGCCTACTATAAGCAAATTTAGGTCAGTTTGAATCAATTATTTTATAAAGAAATAGTAGTCAATGTTAATAATTAAACTAAGTGAACTGCTGCCTGTCAGAATGAGCAAAAGAATGACACAAGAGGACCATATCTTAAAATAATTGGTGATGGAATTACTAAACAGATGTTCATTACCTGTGTTTGTTATATTTAAGAAAATAAAAACTTCCTTGGAGGGCAGAGTGTGGTGGCACATGCTGTTAATCATAGCACTTGGAATGCAGGTGTGGCAGATCTCTTTGAGATAAGCTTGAGATACTTAGTGAAACTCTGTCTCAACAACAACAACAAAACAAAGAAAAAAAAATCCAAATAATAAACACAGAAGTTGATTGGTGGGATTAGCAGCAAATTATTCAGTAGAAAACATAGCGCATGATAGGGAATCAGAAGCAACATGAAAATCAGACACAAAAGGATTTTGTAATGCACACCATTTCTCTTGTATATTCTAATATTAAGTAGAGTTTACTATAAAGGTTCTTTATTTTAAAAATATGAGCAAACTACAAACTTGAAATGTAGGGTGGCAGCACAGGAAATGGTAAGAAAGAAAAGTCATTGGTCCTTGGGGTAGTTTGTTTAAACACAAAATATTTAAGTAGCTGAAGTCGTCATAATTTATGCAAAACTGAAAGCAGAGGTGGACAGAAAAATGTGCACCATCAGATTAGATTAGCACGTCCTCATTTGTAAGGTGCGCACACACACTCACGCACAAAGCACTTAACATGGTGATCTGAAATTTATGTGAAGTTTTAAATAATTCAGAATAGTTAAAATAATGTTTGTTGTTTTTAAAAACAACAGAGTTAGGCTGTAGATGCACCTCATTGGGAAAATAGTTACCTTGAATTCTAGTGACTGAAATTTGAAATTTGAAGCCTTCGGCTTTGTAAAAGCTACAGTTACCAAGACAATAGTACTGGAATGAGGATAGACATAAGGATAATTGGAATATAATTGAGAGTCCAAATAAAATCAGCTTGTGTGTCAAATTATTTTTTTATTTTTTTATTATTAATTTTTGGTTTTCTGTTTTTTTTTTTTTTTTTTTTTTTTTTTTTTTTTTGGTTTTTCGAGACAGGGTTTCTCTGTGTAGCCCTGGCTGTCCTGGAACTCACTCTGTAGACCAGGCTGGCCTCGAACTCAGAAATCCGCCTCCCTCTGCCTCCCATGTGCTGGGATTAAAAGCGGTCGCCTCCAGAATTATTAATCAAGTTAAATACTTAATACATTTAAGGCATTTAATGGAGGTAGAATATTAGTTTGAACAAGTAGTGATGGGTCATCTGGATATCTACATGCAAAATTGTTTGAGCTTTCCCTACATGACATTAAAAAACAAAGCAAACAAAAATAGGCTGGGCCTGTGACACATGGTTGTAAATCCCAGCATTTCGTGGTTCATAGGTAAAAGCTGGAGACTCAAGAATTCCAAGTGATCCTCAGCTATAGAGCAACTTTGAGGCCAGCTTAAGCAAACAAGACTCTAATCTCAAGAAAAGAAAGCAGAATGAAAAGACTACTAGGAATTAAATGTCTAAATGTAAAGGCAAAAGGCATGAAACTCTTTTGTTTGGTTTTCTGTTGGTATTGTTTTGTTGTGATGAGGATGGACCCCGTGCTCTTCCTAACTGAGCTACCTCTGTCTAGCCTGTCTTTATCTTCACAAAGGGGAGAAGAAACACAGTGAAGAAAAATTGTTGGAACAACAGGAGATTGACATGTAAACTGACATTCTTGGTGGAAATTCACTCAGTGGATTATAAATATAAAATAAGAACAGCAAAAATCTGAGTTTTACTGTTTTATCTATGGGAAACTGTGAACTGGACTTCATTAAATTTAAAAACACCTGCTCTTTTAAAACCACTGCATAGAGATAGGAGAAACAAGCTGACTAGTAGGAAATATTTGTTAAAAATATGTCTGACAGAGCACTCCTATCAAAGATATATATACAAAAGCCATTTAAAATAAGAAATCAAACCAGTCAAAATGTTGGGCACAGCTCCAGACTCCTGAAATCCCAGCACTTGGAAGAAGCAAGAGGATCAAGAACTTAAGGCCGGCCTCTACTACATCATAGTTACAACACCAGCCTGGGAGTATATGAGACTCAAAACACAAGACAAACAAAAATGCCCTAAGACCTAGACTGATTTCACCGAAGAAACACAAGTGACAAGTGAAAGTAGAAAAAGATGGTGCACATGGAATTTTACTGAGGAGTCCCAGTCAGAACAGCAAGGTGCTGTGACACCGCCATGAAAGTGACCAAGCACCAAACCAGTGAACAGATCAAATGCAAAGACTGGAAGAGAGGCAGCTTGTGGGACATACAAAATAGCATAGTCACTTTGGAAGCCTATTTCAACAGATTCTTACAAGTTGAAATAAATATTAAAAAAAAAAAATCAAGTTGGAATTTATGGCCATACAATAACCTGTTTACAGCAGTTTTAACCATAATTTCCTAAACATGGATATAACCAAGATAACTCTCAGAAGGTCAGTAGATACATCTAGACAATGATCTCTTTTATTTATTTATTTATGTTTGTTTGTTTGTCTGTCTGTTTCGAGACAGGGTTTCTCTGTATAGCCCTGGCTGTTCTTTAACTCACTCTGTAGACCAGGCTGACCTAAAACTCAGAAATCCACCTGCCTCTGCTTCCCAAGTGCTGGATTAAAGGTGTGTTCCACTACTGCTCAGCAATGATCTCTTACTGATTACTATATGAAATCAAGTTGGGGAAATATGAAGGTTTAAGTTTGTGTTTCTAAGAAATCTGTTAAGGCTAAACAATGTATGAACTCCAAGCTGTAGCATTCTGGAAAATCAACTGGAGACAATAAGAACTATGTGGAAGGGGGTGAGAAGACTGGAAAGGTTTTCTAGGGTACTGGTGTTTATGTGTTTGTCAAAACACAGAGTTGCTACATTTTGAATGGACTGTAGACTTTGATGTCAGTTGTGAGTAGTGAATATTCTGGTACTGCTCACTGATAGTGAGGAGGATGTGTTGCAACAACTCCCCTTCTGCCAAGTTGTGCTTTGTTTATAAACTAGATACAAATACCTATTAGAACATGGTTGAGGTTAAAGTACTTAGAAGTGTTTGTGTGTGTGTGTGTGTGTGTGTGTGTGTGTGTGTGTGTATAAAAATAATTAGGAGACTTGTTTTTCAAATATATAAAGTCAGTCTAACAACCCATCTCAAAAACTGGGTCAAATTTAAACAAGCATTTTTCTGAAGATGTATTATACAGCAGGAAAGTGAAAACCTAAATCAATAGTCAGATACTTTCTCATAACAATGGCATGGCTATTATTATTTACAGAAGGCAGATACTGGAAATGCCATTGTTGATGGGGAGGAATCAAAGCCTCCTGTCCCCACCCCCATATATAAAATAGATCATCTACTTTAGCAGACAATTTGGTTATCACATGACCCAGCAATTCCATTGTTTCATGTGTAAACCAATACAAATGAAAACATGCCCACACAAATTGTTTTTTTTTTTTTAATAAAATCTCAATCATTCAATTTTACCAATGAAGACTCGGGAGCCAGATGCTGGGGTGAAAGACTGCTAGCTTATAGAGGCAGAGAAAGCACCCAGCTGACCTTCCTCCTCAGCTGATGCCCCACCAGGAATGGCCCTCTCCCACACCATCTCAAAAAACAAACCAACCAAAAAAAAAAAACCAACTTGAAATGAGCTTCAAATGACTTGTACAGACATTTCCCTAAAAGCAATGTAAAATGGTTTGCCAATGGTTTGCAAATATTTTAAAAGCTATTCAACAAACTGAGCTAATGCTTTATTCAGATAGACATAGATGAACCTGAGGACTTCATGCTATGGGAAATATGCATTTACAAAAGAGAATACTATATGACTCTACTTATGTCGAGAATGTAGCTAGAGTTGAAAATCTATAAAAGCTGAGAGAAGGAGATGATAAACTGCTGTTAAGTGGATGTATGATCTCAGTTTTATTGGACGAGTTTGAGATGTTATAACAATGTCTCTATACTTAACAGTAATGAGGTGCACACAAAAGGAGTTAAGATGGTAATTTTTACATGGTTTTAAAATTCCAATTAAAATATAAAAAATGTGCTTCACGAAGAAATATCACCATAAGGAAATTTAAGATCGGGCAGAATGTACTACTTTTGTATTACTTGTGTTGGACTGCGCATTGGCAAAGGGGCTTGTTGAAGGCTGGGGATGAACTTGGTGGTGATACACATGCCAAGCACATTCCAGGCCCTGGGTTTGGTCCCATCAATTTAAACATAAGGTGAAATCTGTCCAAAAAGATGTAACTTATAATTTAAATAAATGAAAAAGTTGGCAGAACAAATTTATTGTCTTAGTGATTAATTTTATAAGTAGATACAAGATAATCATACAATAAAAACAAGAATCTAGAAATGGTTCTGTGCCTTAGAAATAAATGCAGAGTATGTTTTAAAAAAAAATCTGTTCTTGGCTTTTGTGTTTCCGAAATTATGTGTGTGCTTGTGGTTATGTGCATGTGATTGCTGGTTCCCTTGAGGCCAGGAGCATCCGATCCTCCTTGTTTGGAGTTAGGAAGATTTGAGCTGCTCAAGGTGGGTGCTGGAAATTAGACTCAGATTCTCTGTAAGAGCAAGTTACACTGTTAATAATTGAGCCATCTATAACCCCAGCATTTGGGAGACTGAGACAGGAAAATCACAAGTTCAAGGCAAGCCTAGTTTACACAACCAGAAGGCTTGGGCTGGAGAGTTGGCTCAGTTGGCAAGAACAATTCCTGCAGACCTGAATTTGGTTTCTAGGACACACACGGCAGCTTAGATACAGGGGATCCAACTCTCTGACATGTTCATACTCCCGTCTAACTTAGCCTGGTCTGCAGAGCAAGTTTCAGGACAGCCAGGGCTACACAGAGAAACCCTTGAAAAAACCAACAACTGAAAAGTAAAATAAGATGTTTATGTAAAGACAAATTCTTAGAAAATATGTGGATTTTGTAAGTAATGAGACTACAAAAACTTAAAACCCTGCAGTAACTTCAGATGTAGACAAATGCTTTTATTAATGTGTTTTTAGCTAGGATGAATAATTTCAGTCCTGCTCAAGTCCGTCCAAAGTAGAAAACAAATAAAATTATATGCTGAGTGAGATTGTGTATGTGTGGGCTACTTTACATCACAAGAAGGCTATAACTGGTGTCTGAAATCCACTGGACTATGAATGTAGCTCAGATGGCTGGGGAAGAGTCAGGCACAAAAGTTCCAAATCCTCAGCCAACCAGATTCAGCCATTTTATATTCATTCCAATAAAACATGTTGATTGTACATTAGAAAAATTAGTATAATTCACATTAACAAGTTAAAGTTATAATCACGTGAGTAAATGTAGAAATTACATATAAAGGTCAGTATATATACTGGAAGGAAAACAATATGAAGATAAAATAGTATCTTCACAATTAGGTTTCTACAAAGTGTCCTAGAAATTAGAGATTCTGAATGGTGGAAGTTGAAGTTACTATTTTATATCACATCTATTTTATATCTGTGTTAGTCTAGTAAGGAGTGAAATGGATAAAGATGGAAAGAGAAATAAAACTTAAAAATTTACAAGTAGAAAATCCAAAGAATCCTACAAGTGGATAGAATTTCCAAGCAGTTATTAAGAGTAACTTAGACAATTCTATAATAGTTTGAAAGTCATGAAGAACTTGTTTTCTATAACCATAACCAGTCATCAAAATATTGAAAGGCTGGAACAAAACAAGTTTATATTCTGGTGAACCAGCCTGGTATCTGTCCTTTATCCTCATAGGCTCAAACCAAGGTGTTAGGATTTGTGCCTTGTATATGAGGGTTTCTTCCACTTACATCCTGTTGAAGAGCCTTTACTTTTTTACTCACGAATTTAATGATAACTAATATTGGATGTGTATGCATGCACACATTCCTGTGTGTGGCGATCTGAGGACAACTTGCAGGAGCTTGTTCTCTCCACTATGAGGGTCCCAGCAACCGGTTATTCCGGTCATCAGGCTTGGGAGCAGGAACTTTTACCCACAGGGATATCTTGATATTCTCAGTAATGATCTATATGCTAAAGCAGTCAACTGGAGAGTGAGACTGAAATCTAAACTGCCTAAAGAAGCCTCATGCTGTTCTGACCCACATGTGGTCCTTGTAATAGTGCTCATGTTTTGATAGACACTTAACTAAAGAGAATAATGCTCACCAAATTAATTATAAAAATCAGTTCAATTATGCTTTGTTTTTATGAATCTTGACATGGATGTAGTAGGAACAGAAATTCTGAGCATATCCTAAAGGTGGGGCAGAGTAATATGAGCATGTTTAAGTTGCCACAGGAGAGCAGTTCAGTGGCCACAGCACTGTGTACGATCTATATAAGACCATAAGATATCTCACTTGTAGCTTTATAGCTTTAAGCTTTCTGTTGACTTCTATTACGGTCATGTTAGTCCTTTCTGTTGACCAGTGTATACCTACCACCAGACTCTAGCTCACATTGCATACAATAGAGAAAGTTGAAGAGCAGAACATTTTTTTAGGGTCATGGCTTCAGTTTCTCTCCTATTCATGACACCGTGAATTTCAGAAAAAGGGATTCCATTGATCTTAAGACTGTCTTTCCACACTGTTTTATGCCTTCTGAAAAAGGTGCAGTAATATAAAATTATCTGTATTGTTCACTCAGTTTAAATAGTTAATTTCTTACCACATTCCCTTTATTCTTCTACTGTAATACAGGTATATACATTTTTCCTGAATGATTGAGGGTTGGTAATAGACATTACGTCACTTAGTCATAAATTAAATTCATCATCTTGTCTCCTCATAGGAAATGTGTTTTCCTACATAATATTATGAAGTAGGAAATTTGACATTAATGGAATGTGTTATTGAGTATATAGTCTCATGTCTTCAATAATCATCTTAGAATTTTAAAAAATTGCTACAACCAGGAATCATACATTTCAGAATTTCAGAGATAATGTTTTCCATTTAGTAATTATGTAGCCTTTTTTAAAAAAAAATTTAATTATTTAAATCACATTGTAATTTACTTATTCACACAGGGGTTATAAACTCAAAAAGGCAGGATGTGGGGAAGGGAATGACACCAGAGCATAGGTGTTCAGGGGGAGTACAGATACCATTCAGAACAGGTATCAGCTGGGTGAAGGTTCAGGGGACAGGTCACTATGACTCTGCCTGACTCACTTGTCCTTATCTAAGTTGGTACTGTCCTCCGAGGCTGCCTATTTATAAGACTACTTGGGCTGGTAAATTTCCACAGAAGCTGCCTGTTTACAATAGCTTATAGCCTGCTGTTTCAGTGTTTTTCCACAGAGACCCAAGACTTGGTGTTAGCATGTATGTATGTCAGGCCTATGGCTGATTTTAGGCCTTCAGTGTATAAGCAGGGCTGCCCCTGACATCTCCTCCCTTCTCTAAGTATAGAAGGGCCTTGGCAATTCTAATCTTGCGAAGGCAGGGATAGAGGCCTGACCTCCAATAATTGAAGGGGACCTTGTAATGGCTCCGGTCCTCCTGTCATTGTTCAGTGAGGCATGAGGGCCATACCCATTCTGATGTCTTTCCTGGAAAGGGTATACTTTTGTCATCAACCCCTATGCAGTCAGGCTTGTCCCTCAGGGAACCCAGAGAGATTTTTAACTTTTATTTATATTCCCTTGCAGTGCTTAGCCTCGAAGCCTAAGCAAGAATTCAGATTGCCAGTCAGAGAGGGTTCTGGGTGGCCCCTCTCTGCTTGGTCTAGGAGTGGAAGTCCCCTCTTTTAGATTGGGTGGAGATGGGTTTTGGGAACACCCTGGATAGATTAACAACCTCATCTTGAGTCTCATGGTCCTCCATAGCTAACTTATGATAATGTATCTGAATAGGTTTTGCTACCAAATTATATGTTGTATCACAAAGTTAGTCAGCCTATTTAAGGCCCAGGACCAAAAGAAATCAGCAAAAATTATGTAGCCTTTTAAAAATTATTTATTTATGTCTTTTATGACATCAAAAGGTTCTGAAGTACCCGATACTGTTTTGTTTTGTTTTGTTTTTCTTAATTTTCAGGGTATTTTAACAGAGGTAGCCTTGAGTTAACCATTTAGGGGCTTCCGTCAGGGCTGATGATAAGGTGAGAGTTAATGATGTGGATGCTGTCTACAGATTGCCTCATTGCAAGTACCTTTCTCACCTTGCAATTTCTTCAGAGTGAAGCTTTGAAACTAACCAATTTCTTATCTTCTATAAATATTTTTCTAGTAAGTATTCTTCTGTACAGAACTTTTGACTCCATTTTAAAATATTTTAATCTATCCTGCTCTTATCAGAATGGATTCTGGAATGAATTCTTTCACCCAATGTATTCATTTTTGTCTTAAAAATCTCTCCATTCTTTTCAAGCTGGAACCTTTTTAAGATGACTTCTATGTACTATTGTAACACTCCCATCTGTTTAGTGTTTTTATATGTTATGATACAACAATGGGAGGTGTGCTTGCATGCCTTTTGTCTATATGTGTGTTCTTCAGTTCATTGCTTGCCATAAAGCTTTGCTTAATTTAAAATGTTAACATTTCAACCAGTTTAATGTATTTATTTATTTGTGTATATTTGTGCACACACATGTATCTCACAGTACACACATATAGGTTAAAGGACAACTTGTGAAAGTTCTTTCTTTGCACCATGTGGTCTTGGGGATCTAAAACTCAGATCATCAAACCTAGGGCAAGCATCTATACCCCATGTACCATCTGACCAACCTTCAGCCATTTTTCTGCTTGCTTTTTGCCTTAGGGTTTTATTGCTGTGAAGAGACATCATCACCATAGCAAATCTTATAAAGAAAAACATTTAATTGGGGCTTGCTTACAGTTTCAGAAGTTTAGTTCATTGTCATCATGTCATGGTACAGGCAGATATAGACTAGAGAAGGTACTGAAAGTTCTAGATCTTAATCCAAAGGCAGCAGAAGGAGACTGTGCCACACTTGCTGTAGCTTGAGCATAGAAGACCTCAAAGCCAGCCCCCATAGTGACATCACTTTTCCAACAAAGGCACATCTACTCCAACAAGCCCATGCCTCCTAATAGTGCCACTTCCTATTGGGTATGTATTTAAACACATGAATCTAGGGGCCATTACTATTCAAACCACACTTGCTCTGTGTGTGTGTGTGTGTGTGTGTGTGTGTGTGTGTGTGTGTGTGTGTCTGTCTGTCTGTCTGTCTGTCTGTCTGTCCATGCATACAGTACATGTGTAGAGATCAGAGGACTATTCTCAGAGACTTCATCTCCTCTCTTGCAGAATAAGGGGACTGAACTTAGGTTGTTAATCCTTCACTGAGCCATCTTGCTAACCACTGCTTTTAAATGTGTCCTTCCCAGATTCTAGTCTTGCCTTGTTTCTCAGATTAGATTGCTAACTTGGCTCATACAAAACTCCTTAGTATCTCTGTGGGATTCTACTAGTACATAACTAGTAACCTGCTAAGTTCTCAAGTGTGGCTCCTGTACTGTTCTGTTGTGTTTATCATGAAATGGGAAACCTAACCCATCCTCTTTCTTGTCTTTCTTGTTTTGTTTGGGTGCTGGTCTTTCCCTTCCATGCATCTTCTCATAGCCTTTATCTAATAGGTTCTTTGCATTCATTCTCTTGCTCTCTTGTGTTCCAGTTCCCTTTTCAGCCTAAGGAATAAGGAAACTTTCTGCAAAGTCCCAGATGTACTTGTTTTCAGGCAAGACTTTGTACAAGGCCCAAGAACAGGTGTGTACTGCTCTGGTTCTCTTTTTGATAGCCCACAATATAAATGCTTAAAGAACAAATACAAAAATGGGCTTGGTAGTACATTCCATTAATGAACAACTCATCCTCTCCTGCCGAACACAATTAGAAAAGTGGAATTTTCCCTTATTTTTTTGTAGGTTTGTCCCTACATGAATTGTGTGTACCATGTGCATACAGGAGCCCACCAAATGAATGCTGGGAACCAAGCCCAGTTTTCAAAGAACAGTATGTGCTCTTAACTGATTTTCCATTGGTACAATCCTACATTCACCTCTTGTAGCTCAGGGTTGTGAAGTAGATCCACCCTTTGAAAGTACTAATTTTGGTGAAACCATGCTACTTAAGGTCTTCTCTGTCCTCTTTCTATCTCTCTCTTAAATGCATCTTGTCTCATGGCCCAGGCTCTCAAACTTGTTGCCTTCCTACCTTACTTCTTGAGTGCTGGGATTAATTTGGACATGCCACCATGACTAGCATTTTCAAGAATTCTTGAAGATGCTGATGAGTGCCTCAAAATTTAGATTGTGTAGCTATTATATATGGTATTATCCCTTGAGTGTTTAAATATGTAAAATTCATCTCTTAGTATAGCTACTTAGAATAAAAGAAAATCTAAAATAGTTTGAATGCGAATCTTGCAATCTTACTTCAGCACTTCAACATCAGCTCTGCCTGCATGATGGTTGCCTGAAGAACACAAGATGGCCTGTGATGGGTTAGCTACAAGAAGAGCATAAAAGGGTAGGGTGATAAGAGTCCAGGGTCTCTAGTGGCTCATTCCCTCCATCATGTTCTTAAAATAGGTAAATTGCTTTATCAATTAACAAACATAGCTCCCTAAACTAGTATCTAAAATAACAATATCATCAATCAAAACCGGGGAAGTTTTTTTATTTATAGCAGATCTTAAAGAAAATACTAAAGGAAAAATGTCAGATGGAGAAACATGGTTCCATATAAAACTCAGGAATATGGGAAAGAGGGAAGAGCAAGGGGAGGCATAATTCTTAAGAATGTGCAGAACTCAACACAAAGCCAGTGCCGCTACTCATAACCAAAGGACTGAAATTAAATTGCTTTATCACAGTGAATTCCCAAGTGAAAATGTCACATAGCCAAATTAAAGTAGCCATGCTAACAAATACCTAGTCCCAAACAGTACATGTCAGAGAACTTTCACACACTTGGAATGACTATCACTTGCATTATGATGGAGTTGAAACTAGGAAAAGTACCAATTAGCTTTATATCCTGTTTCATAGCGCGTGTCCTTTTGTTTTCACCTAATACTGCCCTCTCTTTTCTAAATGGTGTACTATGCCCACACCTACAACTGTTTATATATGTACATGTATACATCATAAATTAGCATCCATATATGAGGGAGAACATGAAGCCTCCCCACCCCAGTTTGGGTTATGCCATGTCTGTTAAATCCATTTGGTCCATAACTTCTGTTAATTTCAATGTGTCTTTGTTTAGTTTCTGTTTCCACGATCTGTCCATTGGAGAGAGCGAGGTGTTAAAATCCCCCACTATTATTGTGTGGGGTGCAATGTGTGCTTTGAGCTTTAGTAACGTTTCTTTTATGTATGTAGGTGCCCTTGCATTTGGAGCGTAGATGTTCAGAATTGAGAGTTCATCTTGGTAGATTTTTTCTTTGATGAGTATGAAGTGTCCTTCCTTATCTTTTTTGATTATGCCATGTAATACTACACATTTTCAGTTCCATCTATTTTCCTGTAATTTTTGTGATTTCATTTTTTATAGAACTTAATAATATTCTACTTTGTATATGTGGCAGTTTTCATTATCTGCTCATCTGGTGACACACATCTAATCTGATTCCGTTCCTTGCTATACACAGAGCAGCATTAAACATTAATGTGTAGCTATCTCTATAGCAGAATGTACAGTTCTCAAGGCATACACCCAGGAATGGGTTAGTTGGGTAGTTCTCTTTAATAGGTAGTAGTAAACTACTCTTAACATTTTGACAAACCTCTAACTTGATTATTGTTACATCGATTAATTTGCATTCTCCCAACAGTGAATAAGAAGAATTCTTCTTTCCCCACATCCTCTTGTTGGTTTTCCTGATGACAGCTGCTATAGAATCTCAAGAGCAGTTTTAATGTGCATTCCTCCCAATAACCATAGACATTGAACCCTTACTAAATAGTTACTGGCCATTTGTGTATTGCTGTTTTGCCTATGTGTATGTCTGAGGGTGTTAGGTCCCCTTAAACTGGAGTGATCTGCCATGTGGGTGCTAGGAGTTAATCCTGGGTCCTCTGGAAGAGCAACAAGTGCTGTTAACTGCTGAGCCATCTCATCAGCCCCTGTGTGTGTTCTTTTGAAAACTGTCTGTTAAATTTTTTGACTGGCAGTTTTGAATATATAAAATCGGACATTTTATAATCCGTAACTACAAAAGTTTCAACCTCTAAATCTACATACATCTACTATACATAAAGTTTCAAATACATATAAACAAAAATATAAGGTACATAATATAAAAATTGACAAACATTCAGTTTTGTTTTTAAAGAGAAAACAAAGACATAACTTTAATATTTACAAGTCAACTGGAACTTTCAGAAAGTAAGATGGCTGAAGCTAAAGGCAGGAAGATTGGGAGTTTCATGCCAACCTTGGCTTTGTACTAAGTTTGAGGTTAGTCTGGAATAAACCAGATACACAGTAGTGTCCTCACCCCTGACAAAGCATTGGGATTATGCCTCCATCACCTCATGGAGGACACTAAGTGGAGAGAATCACTGCATGTTCAAAGCCAGTCTGGGCTACATAAGCCCATAGTTAATGTTTGTCAAAATGGCTTTGAATTTTTACCTGTTTCTTAAGTGCAGTTCTGGATTCACAGCAAAATGAGCAGAAGTCAGATTTTCCACACACCCCGTCCCCCATATATACCTAGCATATAAATACATATAAACAAATACATAAATCAATACCTTCACCACAGTGAACCTACATAGACTGTTGTCATTCATAGTTCATTGTTTTATGTTGATTTCTTTGTCAGAGTGGCTAAATTTTAAGAGCCAGTGTAACCAATTGTTGATGCAGAGAGGTAGAGGGCTGAGGCCTTCACTACTACACTGTTGGTGAGATGTGGGTGGCAACCTAGAAAAGAGTTGGGCCTTTTTAACTAAGGAGGAGCACACTGACTTCACAGTGCCTCCTGCAAGTAAATACCCAACAAAAAATTTGTATCCTTGTTCATAAAAAAGGAGTTTTTTTGTTTTGTTTTGGTTTGGTTTGGTTTTTCGAGACAGGGTTTCTCTGTGTAGCCCGGGCTGTCCTGGAACTCACTCTTTAGACCAGGCTGGCCTCGAACTCAGAAATCCGACCGCCTCTGCCTCCCAAGTGCTGGGATTAAAGGTGTGTGCCACCATCGCCCGGCAAAAAAGGAGTTCTTAAGAAACATACTTTTTAAAAAAATACCAACTTAGTTGTAGTAGCCATAATGCAGAGAGGACTCCATACTAACAGTAGAACAGGATGGAAATAAATGAGTGTCTTGTATTATCTATGGCAACTGCTTGGTTCTGCAGTCACACTGATGAGGTTCTCCTGCTAAGCAAATGAGTGTGCTTGTGTGCCAGTTACTGATGAGCCGACTTCGGTCTTGTGTATGATAACTTGCTGGTTTGTAACAGTCCTGCATGACAAACCAGAATCTGATGATGAAGTCAGCACCCTGGCTATTGGGGAAGGAGAAGCTGAAAGCAGAATGATAGTTAGAGGCATGGAAGGAGCTTTGAGGGTCCTAGTGGTCTCTCTCTGAGTGGTGCTTACACATGTATATAAGGGGATTGTTGGGAAATGGATTGAGATCTCATCCTGGATAAACGATACTCCACTGAGCCAAATCACTAGCTCCTATATTGATTACTATTAAGATCGACACTTTTGAACATGATAATGTAGCAGGAGGAGCCTGTGAGGCAGAGGCAGGGAGGGGCCCATTCTTCCTTCCTGTCCACTGAGCTTCTGAGAGGGGTTTAGAAATGAGTCTCCAGCCCATTTGGTATCCTCACTCACCATTCGCAACCCATCACTAGAGAATGAAGCAAAAACTTCTAGTAGATTTCACCTGGTTCCCCAACAGGCCTTTAATGGCCGATGTTGTACATACATTTTCTCATTCACTTAATTATTTTCTAATAAATGTGGTGCCTTTTCTAAGTATCTTGTGTCTGCTTCCAAATTCTATTTAGAATGCTTTTTTCCCATCCTGTAAATTCTCATCCTTTAGGGACTGTTTTTGTCCCGTCTCTCCTATGATATCTTTCTAGTGATCTTGAATCTTATATAAAATGCCACTCCTATTTCACCTGATAATCATTTCTTTTTATGTGTACACTAATTTTGTACTTTAAAAAAATCTCTTAAGGTCTAGGTGTGTTTAGATTACTGTGTGTCTTAGCTAGGGTTTCATTGCTGTAAGGAGACAAGGCAATTCTTATAAAGGAAAACATTTAATTGGGGCTAGCTTACCTGTTCTGAGGTTCAGTCCATTATCATCGTGACAGGAAGCATGGCAGTGTTCAGGAATGCATGATGCTGAAGGAACTGAGATTTCTACATCTTGTCTCAAAGGCCAACAGGAGAACACTGGCTCCCACGTGGCTAGGAAGAGGGTCTCAGAGCCCACCCCCACAGTGACAGACTTCCTCCAAGAAGGCCATACCTACTTGTATAAGGCTATACTTCCTAATAATGCCTCTCCCTGAGCCAAGCATATTCACACCACCAAACTATGTAAATTCAATAATGCCCAGCACTTCTGTCTATAAATACCCAATAAAGCTGATGACGAATATGTATGCTCTTACAAAGTTTTTAGTTATAAATATTTGGGGTTCTCTATACCTCTTAAGCTTTTAATATTGTTGTTAAATATAATGCTACATTCCTTAGTAGAACATCTTTATTAAGGTAGAGTTAAGCCATGCTCTAAAGCTCAGCTGTTTTGAGGTTGATATCAATTGTTATCAGCTGGTTAATTTTTAGCCAGTTTTGTAATTAGATTCCCCAATTCTACTTCAGCAAGAGGTTAAGAACTTTAAGAAGGTAAAACTCAGTAAAGAGCAGTTTGAAAACCTAACAGCTGAACTTCCACTTGAGCCAAACTGAGAAGTTCCTAATGCGCCTTCACAATCCCGGTAAGATAGGTACAAGTGAGTGTTTTTGTGTCTGTGTACTCTTAAAGCAGTTCTATGTTGTTTTAAAGGATTCATCTGCTATCAAGAAATACTAGAATTTAAAAAACCAGAACCTTTATATATATATATAATGAACTTCTGAACATTTTAGAGATTCAAAAATACAGACTGTAGACCTGGACAGGAAGCATGGCAGTGTTCAGGCAGTGGCAGTCTTGTGGTAAAGTAGGTCTGGATGGATTTTTCTTCCTCTGCGTCAGTGAGCAGGTAGTCTCACGGTGGCCAGGTCTTTATCTGTTGTCATACCCACACCACACAGTGCTCAGCGTTACATACTGGCTCAAAATGGTCGCTTCTTAGTGCATCTGATAACAATTTTTCAGTTTGTTGCAAATGTTTCTCTTTTTAAGATAAAATTCTCAGTCCTTAGAACACACTGTGAAGTTTACTCTTGTTTACTCTGCTCTGTGAAAATCAAATGCAGGTAGTAGTCCTAAATGGAAGCTGACATTCCTGGGCAGGTGCAATTGATTTCTTTATAGGTTTTTTTCTCTTTCTTTCTTGTTTCAAAGACTTTGTTTTTATTTTATGTGCATTGGTATTTTGCATGTTTTGTATTTGTATGAAAGAGTCAGATCCCCTGGAGCTGGAGTTAAAGACAATTGTGAGCTGCCATGTGGGTGCTGGGAATTGAACCTGGATCCTCTGGAAGAGCAGCTAGTGCTCTTTAGGGCTGAGCCATCTCTCCATCCCCCCCCCCCCCTTAGTTTTTATTATCTCTCATATACCTTGACTGAAGTTTCTCCTCCCTTCCCTCCTCCAGTCTCTCACCCCCACCTTTCCTCTTCCCCAGACCCACCCCCTACCTACCCTCAGACGAGAGGACATCAACCAAACATGCTAAAATAAAGATCAGGCACATACTATCACATCAAGGCTAGACAAGAACCCAGTAGGAGGAGAAAGGTCCCACAAGCAGGAAAAGAGTCAGAGACAGCCCCAACTCCCACTGTTAAGAGTCCCACAAGAACACCAAGCTACAAATCATAACATATATGTAGAGGACCTAGGTCAGACCCTTTCAGGCTCCCTGATCTCTGCAATCCTTCCTGAATTCCCAGTTTGATTCTGTGGGCCATGTTCTTAAGGTGTCCGTGACCCATCTGGTTCCTCCACAGGACTCCCAGAGCTCACCTAATATTTGTCTGGGAATCTGCATCTGCCCCTATCATTTGCTGGGTGAATTCTCTCCGATGATGATTGTGCTTGGCTCTGGTCTCAGAACACTCTGCAAGCACGACAAACTGTAGGTCAGAGGTTTTATGGCTGGGTTTGGTGTCCCACTCCCTCCACTTGAGCCTTGTCTGGTTATAGAAGATGGCCAGTTCAGGCTCCTTGTCCCTCATTACTAGGAGTCTTTATTATTAGGGTTACTCTCTAATTAATTAATTAGATTTCATGGACTTTCAATTGCACTAGGTTTCTACATTGACCCCATTTCTCCCAATATTCCCATCCTCTCCCCATAGGATTCCTTTTGTTCTCAGCTCCACCCACCCCAGCCCACCAGTGAAATCTATTCCATTTCCTCTTGCCAGGAAGATCCTTGCATATTCCTCCTAAGCCCTCGTTACTTAGCCCCTCTGGGCCTGCAGACTGTAGCATGGTTATCCTTTACTTTACAGCTGATAATCACTTCTAAGTGAATACATGCCATGTTTGTCTTTCTGGGTTTGTGTTACCTCACTCAGGATGACTTTTTTTCTTGAAGATAATTTAAAAAGTGACTGTTCTATCTCCACCTTTGGAGCAGGCACTGGATTACAGGCAAGTTTCACACCCAGATGCCATTTACATGGATGCTGGCTGGGTCCTCATGCTTGTACGGCAAGCACTTTTGAACTATCTCTGTGGCCCCAAGGGCATTGTCTTTTTTTTTTTTTTTTTTTTTTTTTGTTTTTCGAGACAGAGTTTCTCTGTGTAGCTCGGGCTGTCCTGGAACTCACTCTGTAGACCAGGCTGGCCTCGAACTCAGAAATCCGCCTGCCTCTGCCTCCCAAGTGCTGGGATTAAAGGCGTGCGCCACCACCGCCCGGCAAGGCATTGTCTTAATAAGTGCATGTAAGCTGCAAGCACCAAGTCTCTCTAGTTGAGAAGTTCCTGCTATGTGTAGTAGTCTCTTACAGTGCCTTACTGGAGAAGTGAGGGTGCTTGTTCCACGAGGTTTCCACCTTCTGTATTTTGCAAGTTGGGTCCCTGTGGTCACATTTAACTTGTTTTCTATTCCTACAAGTTTGATATAGAGGGATGATTTGCTTGACACTAAAACTTTTGCAAACACAATGAGGTAGTGACTGCTATTTATTGTGAGATGGGATTCTCACTATCTTGTCCAGGCTCACCTTGAGCTCATCAGCTTGAGCAATCCTCCTGCTTTAGCTAAGCACTTGAACCTGAAACTACAGGTGTGCACCACTGTGCTGGTTAAGAAATTTCTGATGTTTGTTTTGTGTCATGGGGAATGGAACAGAGGCCTCTCCCCTGACCAGCTGTGCCCTAATCCTGTCCCAGGAGGCAGGGTGTTTCCTTTGCATCCCTGTTATTTCTTAATCTCATCTTTTTAGTTTTTCCTGAGTTATTTTTCTCTTTCTTGTGGTCCCATTAGTTTCTGGTCTTGCTCCATTTCCTCTGCCCTGGCATGATTTGCTTTGCTCCGCATTGCGGCATGTGTTGGACTTGGGATGGTGTGACTGAGTTTAATTCTGAGAGCACACAGTGCTGCAAGTTTCCTTTTAAGACGAATGCTTTTCACAAATTCCAAATATGTCTTTATTTTCATTCAGTTCCTAATATTTCATAATTAAAAATGTTTTTGACCTATCAACTATTTCAGTGTTTTTTAGTTTCTTAGTTTGAGTGTTTTCATAAGAATTTTTTTTATCAGGGAAAAGTTAATTAATGAATGTAGACTTTCTTTGCTAATGAAAGCATTTAATCCTGTTATTTTCTTGCCTATACTACATTAGCTGCATTCCACAAATGTTGATATAGTGTATTAATGTTCATTTGCAATGATTTCTAGAATATTTTAAGATTTCAGCTTTCATCTCTACTTAGGAATGTGTCATTTAATTTCCAAACAATTGAAAGTTTTTCTATTTTTGATACCAGTCTTATTTTGTATAGTTTAGTTTGATTTTATTTAAGCTACTCCATGCTCCTATTGATTATTTTATGGTGTGTGATATATCTTTTTCTATCCCTTTACTTTCTGTATCATTATATTTGAAGTAAAGTTGCTATATTGTGGTCCCTTTCTTGTATAGTTGGGTAATGTTTATTACATTAGTTGGTATATTCATTGTTCATTTGTTTTTTTTTGTTTTTTTTTTTTTTTGAAGCAGGGTTTCTCTGTGTAGCCCTGGCTGTCCTGTAGACCAGGCTGGTCTCAAACTCAGAGATCCACTTGCCTCTGCCTTCTGAGTGCTGAGGCATTCTTACTTTTTATTTTGAATTTAGACATTTATGTGTGTGTATTTAATGGTTTTAGTGATTGCTCTAGGATTTGTGAAACATAAATTTTCATAGGTTATGGACAATCTGTATTTTACTATTGCTATAAGATTGTTTAAAAACTTCATTTTTTCTATTTCCTCACCGCTACCCCCTTCTCCTTTCCTCTTTCTTCCTCCCTCCCTCCCTATCTGTCTTTCTCTGTCTCTGTCTGTCTCTCTTTCTCTCTGTGTATGTATGTGTATATGAGTTGCCATGATACACCCAGGAAGGTTAGTCAAAGGGTAACATTTGGGAAATTGGTTCTCTTCACCTCCCTTTGAGAAAAGAGTAGCTCCCTTGCTACTGACATCCTCTTAGGTTAGGTTATGCCATCCCACCTTCTAGACAGGTTTTTTGGTCTCTATTCATCTCATATCTAGGTTTTGTTTTGTTTTCATGGATTTCAGGGGTTGAACTTGGGTTGTCAGGTTTGAACAGCAAATACATTTACACATTGAGCCATATCACTGTCTCCCCATTGTTTAAAGATTTATCTCTTTAAAAGAATTGTGTGTGTGTGTTTCCCCTGTATGTGTGTGTGCATGAGTTGTGCTGCAGCCTGTTGGTGGCAGAGAACATGACATCTTTTGGAGCCACCCACGTGGTCACTGAGAGTGGAACATGGTGCCCCAAAAGCAGCAAGTGCCCTTAACTGCTGAGCCCCCTCCCATGTATTTCTTTACACAATAGTTTTCCTTTTACATCTTCATACAAGTAAATGCCCATTGGGCAGTGAACATCTTTTACTTTTCAACTATTAAAGATGTTTTAGAGAACTTAAACAGAGCATAGAACATTATGTCTGTCCACACATTTCTCTTGCTCTCTCTCCATTTCTGGTGGTCAAATTTCCTTCTGGTATCCTTGCCTGGCTTACTAAAGTCCTTTCTTTAGCAACTCTCTAAGTGCAATCAGTGCATGTATCGATGTCTCTCAATTGTCCCTTCTCTGTGGACACTTTCATTCACTGCTATAGAATTCTGGGTTGGCAGTTCTTTCTTTTAGCACTTGAAACCACTGTGCCACTTCTTTCTGGCTTCCATGGTTTTGGACACAGAAATTCAGTCACTTGTTCAGTTAAGACAATATCTTTTCTCTCTAGCTTTACTAGAGAGAGGTCATCAGGATGGCTTCTTAAGAATTACTGAGGCTCTGTATCTGTTTTCTAATTGTTTTTCTCTGTGATTGGATAGTTCTATTGTGTTTTGTTTGTATTGTTTTTATTGACTTTTATCATCCATTTAAAAACATTTAAGTATAGGTGCCATAGTTTCCCTTTTTTGTACTTCTTGTACTTTTACTAGTTTGTTGCTGTTTGTTGTTTGTTTTGAGCTTGGCCTGGAACTTGCTATTGTAGATTATTCTACAGAGACTTCTGCCTCCAAATGCTGGTCATTAATTTTTTTTTGTTTACATAATTGTAATTATATATTTTTCAATAAATTTTAGGAAACTTCCATTATTTAAGTTACAAAATTAAACTAAGCTAGGTGTTATATACTATTGAAGTATGCTCTCCAGTTTCAAGCTGGTGTGGGCTACATAACACAATACCCTGTCTCAAAAATAAAAAAAAAAACAAGTAAAAATTTAATAGTTTTCTCTATTCCTTTTTTTTTTTTTTTTTTTTTTTTTTGCAGACTCCAATTATGTGTAAATCAGGCTGTTTTGAAAGAACTGTTTCTTCCTAAAGTCCTGCTCTGTGTCAGCTCATTGTCATGCTCTGCCCCTTCTCTCCCAGCCCCCAGTCCTTTCTTCTTTAGGGTACCCCTTCAGGTTTTAGTCTCAGCAACTGTGGTTTTCTACCCTACAAGTCTGACTGGGTCCACATGCTGTCCCTTTTTACAGTGCTCATGTTGCCCTGTACGTTATTAAATTAATGTTTGTTTGTTTGTTTGTTTGTTTTTGTTTCTTTGAGATTAGGGTCTGTTCCTCTGTGCCGCCCTGGCTGTCCTGAAACCTGATCTCTAGACAAGGCTGGCCTCAAACTTGGAGCTCCACCTGCTTGGGATTAAAGGTGTGAGCCGCTACCACCCAGCAACTTTTTTCTTTAACAAGCAAAGTCCAAGTCCAGTGTTCTCGCTGTTCTAGTTCAGGCTGTGGTCAGCATGCTCTGACCCATGGGCCCTGTGGACCAGTTAGTTAGTCATACCTTCCATTATTAGGACTGAAGACGATTTTCATGCCGCAGAGGCAAAGCCTGAGTTGTTTCAACAGAGTTGTTTCTTCTGACCAAAAAAGCCGGAAATATTTACAGTCTGTCATTTGCTGAACTTGGCTTTAGTGACATTTTTATTGATTTAAAAACAAATAGACAAACACAAAGCCTTTGAAGTTTCTGTTTCTCATGCATATGTTGCTGTTATACAAGGCAGCTCCTGTGGGTAGCAGCAGTGTGAGAAGGGATCACACTGGACTGTGCTTGATTTAGCAGGGGTAAAATTGGAAAAACTCAACTTGTAGAAAAGTAGACTCAGTGGTCCTTAGCAAACATTGGATTATTCACTGAGAAACTTGTTAAAACAGGGCCCCGAACCAAGCTCCTGGTTCAGTAAGTTAAAGGTGGAATCTCAGGATGCACATGGCTAACTAGCTTCCCTCAGGGATGCTGTTAGGGTCACATTTTGCTAGCCACTAGGGTCACATTTAGCTTATGAGATATTAATTCCTTCATAAGCCTTTAACAAAATCTGAATTACAGCTGGTTTGTAGTGTGGTGTTCTAAAGAGCAGATGGCCTGATTCATTTTTATAGGTTTCTTTAAAATCTCATTAAAATTTACCCACTTTAAGACTACCATTTGAATGTCAGTAAATGCTACAGTTGCACATCAGCAACCTGTCCAGTGTTGAGCAATGCCACCGTGCTGAGCGCTCCCTCTTACCAGTGCTAGTGATGTCAGCACTTGCCTTTAGCCATTGGCAGCAGCTACATGTAACATGTAATTTTAAAATGCATGCTTGCTCCTTGCCAGGTGCTGGCAGTGGCCGTCTCACCCAGCTCCCACAGCTAACTTTACCAAGCCACTAACAACTGCCAGTCAGTGCTCTTTCTCAAGCTCACATGAGTCGCCATGGATGGGAGACACGAGGCAACCTTTATATTTTAAAACTAGCCAGATACTCAATGGCTGGGCGAAGAATATCTTGTCCCATCCTCCTTAGGCGACTGCGAAGGCTACAAAGGATTGGTGCATTGGTTACATGTCTGCTTCCCATCCACTCCACAGCCTGGTCTGAATCCCTCTGCCTCTCTCTCCCCTCCCTTTCCTTCTGGGACCCAGAAATGCCACCATATCCTTCACCCAGCGATTGGCTTCTACCCTCTTTATTGACCAGTTAAAATGGGGAGAAGGTTCACATGGAATCACCTGAGAGTGTGATCCACTTCTTGTCAGGGCAGCCCCTCTTGAGGAAGCAGAATTAACATCAAAATTCAAACAGCATCAGGGCAACCCACAACAGCTGCACACTTGCTTCTCTGTGGCTTTGTAGTTCCCAGAAAATGTATAGGTGGATCATACTATAAGTGGCTATGGGGCAGTCTTCATATAATAGCCAATCTTTTTTAAAAAATTTTTTATTGGATATTTTATTTACATTTCAGATGTGATCCTCTTTCCCATCCCCCCACCCAGGAACCCCCTATCCTATCCCCCTCCTCTTGCTTCTTTTTTTATTATTATTATTAGTAGTAGTAACTTTTTAAAAAAATGTTAATCAAAGGCTTTATAAGTTTGGTAATGCTCAATAACAAGATGCCCATACAATCAGAAGTGTAACCCAATACTCAACCTAGATATACCAACTATCTTTAAATGGCGGAGACACTCGAACATCCACCTCCATGTCCCCCCCCCCCCAGCTCCTCTACTTCCTCTCCTTACTCCTCCCACCTTAGTTCCTCCTACATATCACCCTTCCTGTTAAAACTTTTCTCTCAAAATACAATTAGAGCATAACTATACCAATTTGTATCAGTAAGGTACAAAATAGACCTAATACCCAGTCCATCATTTTGTTGACTAACCAGAACCTCTGTCATCTCTCCTAACTAAAAGACTTAGTTCTGAACCTGGCTTTTTTTTCTTGGCTTTAGAATGAATGTCAGCTGAAAACCATCCTCTCAAATCTTTTCTCTCAAAGTAAATAGCCGGGATTGGCTATGAGACTATAAATCTTCAACCCTGTCAGAAATCCAGAATGACTGAATTAACTGAAATTATGGGAAGCACAAAGCATAGCTTCTAAAACTTAGCCAATTTATAGAGACCCTGAACACCTGGACAGTCCCTATACTACAAAACGTTGGAGCATCCGATCTTCAGCCTTCTGGGCCAGGATCATCTGACAGACCTAGTGATGCAGAATTATTAAGGGCTGATTACTCTGTCTTGGCAGATATAATCAGTCGACTATTCTGCAAGTGTGTCCTTTTCAGGACAGTAATTTGTCTGTACATGAAAAGAGACATTTCTTGCCTAGTAGCTGTCTCACCACAACTCCAAAGATGCTCAATTTCTTCTTAGAATCCAAGACAGGAAGCTGTCAAGAGCAGACAGGTCTCTAATCAAAATGAACCTTAATACAGAAATGTTTGTAATGTCAATTCTGTGGACCTCTGACATTTGGAAAACCAACTATCCATGTAAGGCAATCTGGACTGTTGTCTGTTAACTCCTCTCAGCTATTTCTAAATAAAATATAGAAAACACCCTAACAACTTAGAGCCATGATTTTGCTATAGGCCCTTAACTCACAGGCTAACCATCTCAAATCAGTTAAAAAGTTAAAGAAGGACTGGGTCTAAGCCTTGTATTCCTAAATGTGTTATATAGGCACAATGCCTATGAGAGTAACAATATTAATCTCACTTCTATATCAATAAGAAACTAGTACCAATGAAAACCTTAAATTTGAAATCAAAGTAAATTTTGTACCATTTAAGAAATTATAACTTCGGCTTAATAACAATTATACAGATTTCTACCAATAGGTTATGGCTATGCAATAAATCCTAGCTATTCCTCCCTGTTCCAGCAAAACCACTACTTTTCCCTAGAAAGACAGCCCAATATTAACCACCTCAGTCCCCAAGCCCAGGGAATAGGGGCGCCGACTCTTCATTAACTTCTTCAAGCTGATTACGGGCATTGAGATATTAGAAGAGGGGTAGGGGGGAAGAGTAAATTGATAAGCCTCTGACATTTGTCTTCACTGCATTCAGCTGAGATTCTAGGATATCAGAGGTTTGAGCAGGTCTGCTCAGCTTGCTTGATGAGTAGATATACCAAGGCTGTGTATTCTGCAATATACAATTCTCAAAACAAATTTTAGTATGAAGATATTTTTTGTTTGAATTCTGGAATCTAGTCTTCTGGTGGCCTGTCTCTGTCATGTCTAATCCATATAATTCTGGGAGTTTCTATGAGGGTGTGCTCCCACCATCCTCCCATTCCTGCCTCCCTGCTCTCAAATTCCCCAACATTAGGGAATCCAAACTATTGGGTCCCAATGCCCTCCATTTCCACTGATGCCTGACAAGGCCACCCTCGACTACCTATACAGGTGGAGTCATGAGTCCCTCCCTTTGTGTTCTCGGGCTGGAGGTTTTAGAATGGCTACTCCAGCTTATTTCTTAGGACCATTTGCTTGAAAAATTGTTTTCCAGCCTTTTACTCTAAGGTAGTGCCTGTCTTTGTCACTGAGGTGGGTTTCCTGTATGCAGCAAAATGCTGGGTCCTGTTTATGTATCCAGTCCGTTAACCTATGTCTTTTTATTGGGGAATTGAGTCCATTGATGTTAAGAGATATTAAGGAATAGTGATTGTTGCTTCCTGTTATTTTGTTGTTGTTGTTGTTGTTGTTGTTAGAGGGGAAATTATCTTTGTGTGACTATCTTCTTTTGGATTTGTTGGAAGAGGATTACTTTCTTGCTCTGTCTAGGGTATAATTTCCCTCCTTGTATTGGAGCTTTCCCGCTAACATCCTTTATAATGCTGGGTTTGTGGAAAGATACTGTGTAAATTTGGTTTTGTCATGGAATACCTTGGTTTCTCCATCTATGGTAATTGAGAGTTTTGCTGGGTATAGTAGCCTGGGATGGCATTTGTGTTCTCTTAGGGTCAGTATGACATCTGTCCAGGATCTTCTCTCACTTTTATAGTATTTGGTGAGAAGTCTGGTGTAATTCTGATAGGTCTGCCTTTATATGTTACTTGGCCTTTTTCCCTTACTGCTTTTAAAATTCTTTCTTTGTTTTGTGTATTTTGTGTTTTGATTATTATTGATGGGAGGTATTTCTTTTCTGGTCTAGTCTATTTGGTGTTCTGTAGGCTCCTTGTATGATTATGGGCATCTTGTTCCTTAGGTTAGGGAAGTTTTCTTCTATAATTTTGTTGAAGATATTTATTGGCCCTTTAAGTTGGGAATCTTCACTCTCATCTATACCTATTATCCTTAGGTTTGGTCTTCTTATTGTATCCTGAATTTCCTGAATGTTTTGTGTTAAGAACTTTTTGCATTTTGCATTTTCTTTGACAGCTGTGTCAATATTTTCCATGGTATCTTCTGCACTTGAGATTCTCTCTTTTATCTCTTGTATTCTGTTGGTGATGCTTGCATCTATGAGTCCTGATTTTTTTCCCCTAGGTTTTCTATCTCCAGAGTAGTCTCCCTTTGTGATTTCTTTATTGTTTCTACTTCCATTTTTATGTTCTGGATGGATTTGTTCAATTCCTTCACCTGTTTGGTTGTGTTCTCTTGTAATTCTTTAAGGGATTTTTGTGTTTCCCCTTAAAGGGCTTCTACCTGTTTACCTGTGTTTTCCTCAAATTCTTTGAGAGTGTTAAATAACAAAGGACAGGGGAGAAGTTTGGGAATCCCACCAATTAGCAGCAGCACAACACCTAAAAACAGTGGCTACAGCAGGTTACCAGGAAGCAGATTATGAATTCATGAGTCCATGTTATGTCCTTCTTAACGTCCTCTATCATCATCATTAGAATTGATTTTAAATCTCAATCATGCTTTCCTGGTGATATGGGTAATTCAGGACTTTCTAGTGTGGGAGAACTAGGTTCTAATGATGCCAAGTATCCTGGGTTGCTGAAGCTTATGTTTTGGGGCTTGCCTTTGGCCATCTCAATCACCTTAGTGCTACCTGCCCTGTCTCTGACTGGAGCCTGTCTTTCCTATTATCTTGGTTGTTTCAGAACTGTGTGGGGTGAGTGTTACTACTGGGGTTAGAGCTGGGCCCCAAGATCTGCTCAGTGCTTGGGCCCAGACCAGAAGGAACCAGTGCTGCGGGCCAGGAGTGAATTCCTGGGTCCTAGTGGGTTCCAGTTATTCCCTGTTTGGGGCAGGTGTTGCTGTCTCCTTACCTAAGATGCTGCCCAGGTTAGAGCTCCTGGGAGGCCCGCTTCCTCTGAGTTTTGTGAGATTGGGTGCAGAGTTGCCACCAGGGATATGCTCCATAATAGCCAATCTTAAGACCAAGGATCATTATACAGACCAGTGTTTTATTCCTTTTATCACTGACAGTGTTCTATGTATGTATAAACATTTTGTTTGATTAATAGTGGACATTTGGATTGTTTCCAGTTTTGTCTATTCTAAACAGTACTATTATGATCATTCATGTATATGATAAGACCTATAGTTTTGATTAACAATAATATTAATCTATTCTTTCAGACTAGTAGTTTATATATGCATATTTTAAATGAATATTTTGTATGTATGTGTGTTTGATTTGCATGTATGTGTATGTACCACATGTGTGCTTGCTGCCTATGGAGGCCAGAATAATGTATCAGATCTTTTGGGACTGGGGTTACAGATGGTTTCGAACTGCCATGTGGGTGCTGGGAATTGAACCTAGGTCTTCTGGAAGAGTAGCCAGTGCTCTTAACCACTGAGCCATCCTTCTAGTCCCTATTATGCATACTTTAATAGTATTTTAATGCCTGCTATAAATGTTTGATTTGAACTATTTTTAATAATTTTATGTCAAAGTCTTATAAAGAATGGGCTATGCAAATTTGAAAAATGTTTTAGTTAAAAGCATATCTAGATCATAGTCTTCATAAAATTGCTATATCCTTACTGGTATATCAAATTAATATTAACCCTTGAATCAAGTTAAAATATGAAATAATAAAAAAATCTTTTCTTTTGTGGAGCAGTCAAGATGACTTATTATGTAAAAGTGCTTGCTACCAAGCCTCATAACCAGAGTTCAAGTCCATGTGATAGAAGGAGAGAACTCACCTCCACATGTGCCCATACCTCACAACCCTTCACATAAGCGAGTAAATGTATTGAAAAGGCCTTGTCACTTGAGTTTGAAATAGTCAGATACAGATAAAACATGGGAGGTTGCATAAGAGCTGCCATGTGCCAGTCTCATCTGATTTCATTCATCGGTGTTTTTGGCATTCATTCCTTATCTTGACTAGCCTTCACACACATCTACTTGTTTCTGGTTCTTCAACTCAGTCTCACAGTTGCATCATCTTTCTGGAAATACTTCTTCATATGTTGCAGGAAGCTAATGGCTGAAGGACTCTTGGCCTTTACAGTAGTCCTTCATGAAAATTTCCTAACCCTCAGCTTTGGTCAATGGTTAATAGTAACCTAGTTCCTATGCATGTCTTACATAGAATTATTCCATTAAAAATATCTAAGTCCAACACTGGGAAGGCGGAGGCAGGTGGATTTCTATTGAACTGAAGGCCAACCTGTTCTACATCGGGAGTTCCAGGACAGCCAGAGTTACATAGTGAGACTCTGTCTCACAAAAAAAGGGGGGGGGGTGGAGGGAAGAAACCTCTATCAACAATTTGTTCAATTTGAAACTAAATTTTTGTAGGACAAACCCTTGTTTCTTGTGACTCAGTTTATCAGTTTTCAAAATAGTAAGTTGGTACCCCAGTAACATGTGCATCTTTAAGTCGTAACAATTCACTTTAAAATGGTATTTACCACACAGTAGTGATGTCTTTAGACTGAGCTGGGCCTTCTTTTCATGGAGTCGTGTGATTAAAGACAATCAGGATGCAGTGAATTATTCTGTGTTGATTCATTTAGCCTTGTATTCAAACTAAGTCAGGGTCCTTCAGGTTAAGCTTTGTAACTTGTGTGAGAGATGTTTAGGTTTTGTGACTTCATGTGATTTCACAATGTGCCATCTGCAGTGTGAAAATGTGTGAGTTGGTTTGAAGTCAGAGGGTTTTAATTAACTTGTGAAGTTCATACTACCAAAAGAAATTGCAATGTTTGCCTTCTTTTTCTTTAGAGTCCACGAAAGAGGAAGACGAGTCACGGCACAAACCCCCCTCTAGAGTATCACGTTGGGTGGGTGATGGATTCCAGGGACCATGGGCCAAGACCACCCTCTGTCAGGTACCTGGTTGTCAGCACTGTCTCTCACACTCATTTCAAGTTTTCTGAAAAGTACTAAGTAGCTGTTTGGAAGCATTTGAAAATTAATATATAGAGAATTACACAGCAGTGAGCAACCACAGAGCGGGAAAGGAGCACAGGTCCACAGGGAACATGTGCAGGAGAGATCTCAGGATGGTTCTCCAAGGGGTTCCCAGAGCAAGGCTTCAGTGGGACATGTTTCCATTTCAGATCTTTCTCACAAAGGGGGAAGTGTCAAATTTGTAAATGGTGTGAGTATTGGAAAGTTTCCTTAGAAAGAACCTAGAGTCTTCATAGTCTTTAGTAGGTTCCTTGGAGGTATTGTTAAGATAATTTTTGTCTTAAATGGTTTTCTCAAAGTATATTAAGAATTTAGGAACAGAATAGTTTGAATTCTGTTTTCCTCTTGGATAACCTATTAGCTATATAACCTATTTTCCTTTAGCTTTAACTTTAAAAAATTATTATTTATCTCAAAACTAGGTGAAAATATAAACCATTACAGTGTTGTGTATTTAAAACCTATCTCATGGGCCCCTGAGATGGCTCAGTGTGTACAGGCCCCTGCCGTGAAGCCTGACAACCTGAGTATAACCCCCTAGAACTCACACATTGGTGAAAGGACAACCAGTATCTCATAATCTGTGCTCTAGTGTTACGGTGTGTGTACAGGCGCACTGCACCCATGATAAATACTAAAAATAATAATAATAAGTAAAGCTTCTTTCATGTTTGTAGTAGATATTTCTAGATCATTTAGAAATCATATTAGATCATATTAGAAATCATCTGATCATTTTTTCTGTTTTACATTTTATTCTGCTGAGCCATTTTGCAGGCCCCAGAGAAGATTAATTTTATGAAAACAAGTGCTAGGGGTTTCATCTTAAACTCACAATCTTGAAACTCATTTTTCTCAATATCTATTTAGAGTGTCTTATTTAGAGTATGCTGATCTCATCAGATACAGTGTCCTTAACAGATAAAATGTATGTGTTGTTCAACACTGCTTTGAAGGGGCTTTGTTCCATGAGTAGGTTGTTTTTGTGTTTTGGTGTGTTTGTTTGTTGCTTTGTTACAGCATGTTTGGAGAATGTGTTTCTCTCTCTCTCTCTCTCTCTCTCTCTCTCTCTCTCTCTCTCTCTCTCTCTCTGGCTTTCCAAGTCAGGGTTTCTCTGTGTAGCCCTGGCTGTCCTAGAACTCATTTTGTAGACTAGGATGTCCTCAAACTCAGAGATCTGCCTACCGAGTGCTGTAATTAAAGGTGTGTGCCACCATGGCCTAGCAAATGTGTTTCTAAGAGCCGACATTTTATCATGTTATATTTTTCATGCTAATAATTAACATTTGTAACTTGTTTCTCCCGTCTCACTCCATAAATATCGATAGTGATGATGAATGAAACTTCTATCCACACGTAAACACAGATCAGTCCCATATTGTGTCCCCACGAGGTAGACGTCCTTTTCTGCTAGCTGCCTTATCTTATCCTAATGTAGCTGTTGCTGCTTTCTTTTGTTGATTTGGGGTGTTCTGCCTTGTTTTTGAACTCACACTGGCCTCTAGCCCGTCCTACCACACTAGGTCTCACTACGTGCCTCAGACTGCCCTTGAACTTGCAGTCCTCAGCCTCTGCTTCCTTGTGTGAGATTCCAGTTACAAACCACTAACCCTGACTTTGTCATATTCTCCATGGCATTTAGTTACACACAAATACAGACATGTTTGTATGCACATAATATTTACCCTGTTATGTTTCTCTGATAGTTCTGGTTTATTATATTCAGCTAGGAAACTTTTCCACTGTCTTCAATATTTTTTAATTTATTTTTTGTTTATATGCATGTGTGAGTGAGTTTCTGTGTACCATGTATGTTCAGGAGCCCCTGTGGACCAGAAGATGGCTTGAGTCACCTGGAACAGGTGACTGTGAGTCATCATGTGGGTACTAGGGACTGAACCTAGGTCCTCTGCAAGAGCAGCAAATGATCTTAACCTCTGCCATCTCTCCAGCCCCTCTTCACCTCTTTTATTTTAGTTTCAAAATACACATATGTCATAGCATTTAATAATGTCTCAGTGCTCTTGGATCTCTGGTGTTTAACTTCCCTATTCTTTCCTCGTTGTAGTCACTGAATACTTTTGACCTTTATTTAAGCATACTATTTTCTTCTCAGCAAGTTGTCTGTTTACACGTGGTACGTATCTTTCCATTAGGAGATGGTGGTGGTGGGTGTAAGAAATTGTCTTACTATGTACCCGGGGCTGGTCTCGAACTCAGATTACCCTGTCTCCTGAGTGTCAGGGTTAAAGGTATGTGTTCCCATCTGTCAACATGTCTGTGATGGATCTGTGTGCTATGAGCTGTGATGGACCTGTGTGCTATGACTTGATGGCTGTTGCATGAGTTGTGATGGACCTGTGCTTAGGCTGAGATGGACCAGTGTGCTATAGGCTATGATGGACCTGTGCTATAGGCTGAGATGGACCTGTGCTATAGGCTGTGATGGACCTGTGCTATAGGCTGAGATGGACCTGTGCTATAGGCTGTGATGGACCTGTGCTATAGGCTGAGATGGACCTGTGCTATAGGCTGAGATGGACCTATGTGCTATAGGCTATGATGGACTGTGCTATAGGCTGAGATGGACCTGTGCTATAGGCTGTGATGGACCTGTGCTATAGGCTGTGATGGACCTGTGCTATAGGCTGAGATGGACCTGTGCTATAGGCTGTGATGGACTGTGCTGTGGGCACAGGCAGCAAGCACATCATGACAGGAGTGCATGACAGAGAAAAGCCATTTTTCTCATGGCCAGGAAGCAAAAGAGCAAAGAGAAAGCCAGGGTCCCATAATCCCCTTTTCAGGCTTATGACCCAAAGGCTCTCCATTTAACCTTACCTCTTAGAGGTTCCAGTACCACCAAAGGCACCACACTGGTGATCAAGTCTTTGAAAACACTCACTATCCAAATGATAGCAATACTTTCAATTGAATTAGGAAAAAGTAAAATCTCAACTGACCTGTAATAAAAGAGATTGAATTGCTAATCAGAATATTCCCAATAAAAGTCTTGAACCAAATGGCTATGTCAGTGAACTCTACTATGCATTTAAAGAAAAAAAAATTACAAGTCAATCTCTTTTTTAAAAGTCACTTTTAAACATCCTAGAAAATAAAATTGAGTAGCATATTAATAGAAGTATTGACTATGGCCAGGAGATTGGCATCTCAGTAACATAAAATAAATCTATATAGGTTGGAGAGACGGCTCAGCAGTTAAGAGCACTGACTGCTCTTCAGAGTTCCTGAGTTCAATTCCCAGCAACCACATAGTGGCTCACAACCATCTGTAATAGGATCCAGTGCCCTCTTCTAGTGCATCTGAAGACAGCTACAGTATAGTTAGATACATAAAATAGACTATTTATATAATCTATGTTATTAATAGAACTAAAGAACAAAAAATATACTTGGTCGTTGCAATTGATGTGGCCTTTCATAATTAAACACTCAGAATATTAGGAATAAAAGCAAGTGTCTTCAATGTGAGAGCATTTGCCACCTTTGAAAGTTACTCCAGGTGAGGAAGAGCTAACCCAGCTATTCAGAACACTTGTTGCTCTTGCAGAAGACCAGAGTTCTGTTATCAGCACTTTCAGCTCAGGAAGCTCACAACTACCTGTAATTCCAGCTCCAGGGAATCAAAATAAAGTCTTATTTTACATAAGTTTCCTTGGTCAGTAACTGGATATATAGACCAATGAAATGGAATAGAAGCCAAGATATAAACACTCAACATGTGTGGTCAGGGTTTTTTGTTGTTGTTTTGTTTTGTTTTTTGTTTGTTCATTTTTTTTGTTGTTTTGACAAGGATGTCAAGACTATTCAGTGGGGGAAAGATTATCTTTTCAATTAATAGTGTTGGGAAAACTGAATATCCACCTGCATACTACTGAACGTAGGTCCTTGCTGTATACCATTTTTTTTTTTTTAAAAGTTTTAAAAACCCAGTCTTAAGAACTCAAACTGTATAGTTCTTAAGAAGAAAGCATGGAAAATCTCATGACATTGGATTTGGCTTTGTTTCCAGGAGTGTGACAATTAAAACCCAGACAATAAAAGATAAAAGGTAAATGGACCATATCAAGATGATCAACAGTTGTACAGGCATCAATAGAATAATATACTTTAGTGGAGAAATGACAGTATTTGATTAAGAATTCAAGTCCAGAACATACAAAGCCTTATTGTAACTCAACAACAACTACAATAAAAATTTAAAACTAAATAAACCAACTTAGGGGCTGAGGGGCTGGAGAAATGGCTGAGTGGTTGAAAGTGTACTCTCTTACAGAGGACACAAGTTTAGTTCCCGGCATCCTATGAGCATTCACAACTGCTGATAACTCCAGCTCCATGGGAGCCAGTATTCTCTTCTGGACTCCAGTCACCTGTACTCACACATGTGCAATTAAAGGAAAATCCTTAAAAGAAACAAGAAAGTTAATTTTAGAATATGTAAAACTTAAATTGACATCTCTCTAGAAACGGTAAGATATACAAGTGAAAGCCCAGCACATAAGAAGAATCATGACATAGTCTTTTGCTAGACAAAAACTAAAAAAATAAGAAAAAAAATCTACAATGAGATACCACTAGGTCAAGTGAACTGAGTCATGTACCCCAGAATCCATGTATTGAAGCCCTAACCCATCATGTGAGTGTGTTTGGTGACAGGGCCTTTAAGGAGGTAATAATGAAGCCATGAAAGCAGAATCTGTTGTAAAATGCATTTTCTGTGCAAGAGGTTTATAAAAAGACAGAGACACCAGGCGTATTTCTTTGTGCCTTAACAGAAGACAGGACATAACAAGATGGTGATCACATGCAAGTCAGGAGAAGGTTCACCAGAAATCAACTCTGTTGAGTGAGGATAGGAAGATGCTGAGCACAAGCCCAGGGCCCTGTGCATACTAGGCAATTGTTCTGCTAGTGAGTTCTCTTTCCACCATTGGTTCTGAGACAAGGATTCATGATGGAGCCAGGCCAATCTAGGACATACTATATAGAACATGCTGGCCTCAAACGTGTGACCTGTTTTCCCTCTGTCTCCTGTGTGCTGGGATTACAGGTGTGAGCCACCCACCACACGGAGTGTCCTAGTTTGTTTCTCTGTTGTGGTGATAAAACATTGGCCAAGACTAACTCAGCAGCGGAAGAATTTATTTAATCTTACAGCTCCCAGGTCACAGTTCATCACTTAGTGACATCAGGACATTTCAAGGCAGGAACTGAAACAGAAACCATAAAGGATCTCCACTTACTGGCTTATACCCTGGGACTCGTCCCTCCTCCATCAGTCATTAATGAAGAGAATGCTCACACAAACTTGCCCCTAGATAGGCAGCTCCTCAGTTCTTCCCTCTTCCCTCATGACTCTAGTGTGTTCAAGTTGACAGAAAAGAACCAGAATACCTTTTCTGCTGGCCATTTGTTCTTCGGCATCTAGCCTCTAGAATTTAAGGAAATATATTTCTGTGGTTTAAGCCAATCCCTTCTGTTCTGCCTTGTTATAGCCCAAGGTGATTATAGAAGTATGAAAATTTCTATCTGGTGAGGATGCAGACATATTGGAATCTTCTTGCATTGCTAGTGGAAATATAAAATGCTGAGTTCAGCATTTTTCTCAAAATGTCTTAAGATATAGAATTACTGTATGGCCTAGCGATACTACTCCTAGATGTCTATCCAGAGGTGTTCTGTATGTATATACATGCCCATGTGTATGTGGCTCTGCATGTGTACGTGTTTGTGTGCGCATGTAGGTGTTCATAAGTGTGTTCCATTCATGTCGTGGTCAGGACAACTTTAGCTGTTACTCCTTAGGGACTGTCTGTCTTTTTTCAAGACAGGCTCTTCCACTAGCGTTGAGCTTCTATAGAGAACACCAGGCTGGTTCCCTTGTGTGCCCCAGAGGTCTGTCTTCATCCATTCCTCCCACCACTGGGATTACAAGCATGTACTATGGCTTGATCTTCTTTTAATGTGGTTTTGGGGATTGAGTTAGCACTCTCATGCTTCTCATCAAGCACCTCGCCAACAAGCCTTCTGCTCAGCCCTTTCTAGAAGTCCCATGAGCATCTCTTTTCATCGTGTGGTCCTGATGGAGGTAACAGGGAAATACCTTAGGGGTAGGAAGGGGAGTCAAAGTTCCTGGTTAATAGGTAAGTGTTGGACATGCTAATAGAGTATAGGGTAGGATAGTGTGGGGATTGTATACCATTGTATATGCAATGCCAATGAATTATAAATTTCCCAATAGTGCTCAACTTGATCATCTACATTATACATGTTTTAATATAAGCGCAGAAAAGGCCATTAGTTTATTAGAAAGGTCTTTATGTATCAGTGGGAAAAATCTTTAGGTATTAGCCTCTGAAAAATTCAAAGTTTGTAAAGTCTCAATGTTGCTTGAAAACTCAAGCTTTATCATTGACAATACTCAATAATTTTTCTTGATGTTAATGACTAGTCAAGGGAACATCTCACAAATAATGAAGCCTGAAGAATATAATCATTGTTCATTTTAATTAAGACAGTGCTGTGGCAGGTAAGATAGCTCAGCAAATAAAGGCACTTGCCACTAGCCCTAATGACCCGAGTCTTATCTCTAGGACCCACTTAGTGAAAAGAAAGAACTGACTTGTGGACATTGTCCTCTGACCTCTCACTGGGAACTTCAGCATGCACATGGAAGCACACATACACACATGAATACATAAATATTTTTTAAAAACAGTGTTCCATGGGAAAGCTGCTGATTTACCTCATAGCTTAAACAGGAGTAGTTTGTCAAAGACATCTGTTTTTTAATAGAGTACAAAGGCATTGTTTCTATTTCATTTCTTTAGATTGTGGCTAAAACAAAACCAAAACATGAAAGTTCACTGTCTTAACTATTCTTGTGTGGGTAGGTATGTGCCCTCATGCATGCAAGTCCAAAGGACAGAGGTTAGAGGTATGTACCCCCATGCATGCAAGCATAAAGGGCAGAGGTCGGTATTGATTGCCTTCCTCTGTCACTGTCCACCTTTCCTGGTTTTGGCATGGTCACAGAACTGGAGCTCATCATTTTGGCCAGGTTGTCTGGTCAGCAAGCACCCAGGATTTGCCTGGTTTCTCAATCCCCACAGCACTGGGGTTGTGGATGTTTGAGCTGCATGGCCTGAGCTGCTTCTCCGGCCCATCCTGTTTTTATCATGCAGCTGATGAAAGTTTCAGAACATTCCCACCATGCAAATCTGAAGCTCCTGTGCCTTTGTCAGACAGAAAAGATGAGTTCTCTATGGCTGTGATCTCATAAAGTTAATTTTTCCACTTTATCAAAAACATCCAAAAGTGAAGGTACTTTTTTTTCTCTCATTGCAAGCACACAGTAGGAAAGAATACAGTCATTAATAAACTTTGAGCACAGCCTTAGCTTATGTCAACAAATACATCATTCCTTTTTGCCCTTTTATGTGGAAACAGTTTGGGTTTGCTGGCTTTGGGAAGGTTTCCCTGTGCCCACAGGGGCCTGCACTTTGAAAACTGCTGATGCAGCTCACTGTCTTAGGAAGGTCTTGGTGGCAAGGTAGAGACGGAGGACCTGTGACTCCAAGTGGAAGAAGAGGAAGGCCTAATCTTATCAATGGTGGGTTCACATGAAAACAAAGAGCCAGTCAGCAGCCACTCCAGAGGGGAGACTGGTTTAGGCAGTTGGAGCTTGTTGTTTTTACCAGGTCAGATGTTGTCTCCCATTTCCGTCTTCCGCTTTAATCTAGTAAGTTAAGTTCAGGTTTTCCAGTATTATAATGCCAACAAAAACCTAATCTCAGCTAAACTGGTGATTAACCTGGAGAGTAACTTAGCTGTTTGATTTTCTTCTTATCTTCTTGGAGTTTAGTGAATTTGTGACACTGTTGTGAGTGGTCCTGTGTGTGACCTGCATATCATTCCTCTGTCCATTCGTGTCAATAGTTAAGGCTAGCATTGCACTACTCAGGCAGTCAGTAATAGAAAAAGAACAGTACAGATTCCTTTATGTTCTTGGAGTTTTCTTCTCCTTTTCACATGTGTGTTTGTGTACACAGGCACATAAAGGATGGAAATTTATGTTGGGACTATTGCTTAGTTACTCTCTACACTACTTATTAAGGCAGAGGGTTTTTGGTCAAACCCCTGATATGGTCGCCATATCACCGATATGGCTGATACTGCTAAGTTGCTAGACAGGATCTTCTTTGTCCACCTCTGAAGCTGAAAATGCAGGCAGCTTCCATGTCCACCCAGCATTCACATGCGTTCTCCTGAGGAGAGTCCAGCCCTCTTGTTTTGGGTGAACCACTGATACTTCATTTTGAAGGCCTTTTCCTCTCCTCAACCAGCAGTTCAAATGCTTCATCTTCAGAAGGTGTACCACTCACGGGAAGCTGCAGCTACACACCTCATTCATTCCCAAAGTTCCAGCATCCTTCTCATGAACTGCTGAAGGAAAACGGCTTCACCCAACAAGTGTACCACAAGTATCGTCGAAAGTGCTTAAGTGGTAAGATGCCTGTCCTTATACCTAGCTGTATTGCGGTTACAGGAGATTCTAAAAATTAAATTGTCACTTCATATCTGGCTAAGATAGTCTTACCTTTCATTTATGTTTTCCTGTGCTTTTTAAAAGTTTAAACACACTAGTAAATGAATTTAGTATATTCTTGTTACCGTTGACAAGTATTTGTAACTTGAACAGTGTGTCATAGATTTAATGTCCTCTATTTGGGAGAATCTCAGTTATGGTTTTAGTGGGGTTTTTTGTTTTGTTTTCATTGTGAGTTATATAAAATGCATGCTATCTTGGCATTTAAAGGCATGTTTAATTCTAAGATGTTTTATTAACTCTTCCAGAGAGAAAACGCTTGGAATTGGACAGTCACAGGAAATGAATACCCTCTTTCGTTTCTGGTCCTTCTTCCTCAGAGACCACTTCAATAGGAAAATGTATGAGGAATTTAGACAACTTGCTTGGGAAGATGCAAAAGAGAATTACAGGTCAAACATTTCCTAGTGCTTTTTTTTAAAAATCACAATTTCAAGTAGTCTGGTTTCGAGCAGTGAAAATAACCACAGTGTAACAGGAATGCGGGCTGTATTTGTTTTCTGTTGTTAAATAATAAACAACTCCTAAACTCAAAACAAACATTTGTTAACTCCTAAAGGGGGAGCTCTGGGACCCATCTCACCAGGTAACCCCAACCTGAGGCCCCTCATAAGGTTTCATTCAAGGTATTTCCAGGGCTGACCTTTCTGCAGGGTCTTCTCAGATTTCTCCCCTTGGCCATTGACAGGGTATCATTTCCTGGCGCCTCTCCATAGAGTATTTTTCAGTGTAGCTACTCACAGAGCAGTGATCTAATAAAGAATAGCAGCTTCTAAGAAGCCTCAGTATCTTGAATAACCTTTCCTTAGAAATGACAACATCTCTTCTACCATATGGTATTGTTAATACAGACTGAATACAGTGAAAGAGACCTACATCAGATTGCAGATCACAAAAGATAGTCTCAGGAGGGATTCAGTTTAGCACTGAGCTGAGTGTCCTCTCCTGCCTAAATGTCTCAGCAAAGAACACTTCAGTTCCCAGCACTCACAGCAAGTGGCTCACACATGTAACTCCAATCCTAGAGGATCCGACGCGCTCTGGCCTCCAAGGGTGCTTAAACAAACAAGGTGTACATACAGCCAAGCAGGCACACATATACACACACCTAAATTTAAAAAAAATGTTAAAGCCATTCTCTCTTATGCCCCCATCATTGGGGACTTCCCTGCACATGCGTGCATAGCCCTAGATTAATGCATGCTGAGAGCCAATGCAGATTTAAGATTTCTTGAGCTGAGGGAAAGCAAGACTTCTCATGCTGTATGTCCTATCCATTCTCAGTCTGTTCCTCTGTCCTTGGTGACTCTGCCCCTGAGTAGTGGAGTCCCTGTTGTTTTTGATCCATGGTTATATACTTGTCTTAGGTACTCTACGTGGTTATAAGAAGATACAGGGAAGTGCTTCTTTGATTTGTAAAGTGAGTTTATAGTACTCTTGTCAATAGACCTGCTAGGAATGTACTTTATAACCATCAGGAGCCATCCAGTTAAACTTATACCATTAAAAATGTGGACTTTTCCAGGTGGATAATTGTATTCAAGAAACAAGCACACCATTTAAACTTTGCTTTAAGAAAAATGTAAAACACTTCCAGTGTTCCTGAATCTTTTCACTACTTCTTAGGAAATAACACTGTCCTGCATTCATTAGCTTGTCAGTTAGAAATTTATGTACCATTCCAGCATTCATGAAGCTGAGACAGAAGGATGGCAAGTGCAGGGCCAGTTAAGACTGCATAGTGAGTTCTAGGGTAGCCTTGAGTACAGAGTAAGACACTGTCTCAGAAAACAAAACAAAGACATAGGTTACTGAACAGACCTCTTGTTACAGTGTGTGTTGTGTTTGCTTGTACGATACATAACTATGAGGTGCTTGCATTATTCTAGCAAAGCCACAATTTTATGCCTTTCTTTCCTTTCCATAGGTATGGGTTAGAATGTCTGTTCAGGTTTTATAGTTATGGACTGGAAAAAAATTTCAGACAAGAAATTTTTAAGGATTTTCAAGAAGAAACCAAAAAAGACTACGAATCTGGTAAAACAAACACTCTCTTTGGAAGTTGTAGACTTGAATCGGTCAATAAATAAGAAAGGAAAGCTAGCAAGATGACTCAGTGGGTAATGGCACGTGCTGTCAAACCTGGCAACCTCCCTGTAACCCCATACAGTGCAAGGAAAGAGCCTGTTCTGAAAAGAATCTTCCCACATGTCCATCTTTGCCTGCATATACTTGTGTGTCCACACATGTGTGCACAAACACATAGATATACACATCTGCATACACACAGATGCACACATAAACACACATGTAATTTTAAGAAGAAAGGAATTTGCAGATTTTTGTCTTTGGGACAAATCATTTAAGATAGACCACTGTCATAGTTCCTGATGAGGGTGGGGCACCATGCAGTGAGAAGGTTCCTCCTGTGAGGTGCCTTTACACTTACCGAGGTATGTGTCAACATTAACTTCTCAACAAACATGGCTGCTCATTGGTGTTCCTTCTCATGAGTTTAATAAGGTATGCTTGGCAAGGCAAAATTATACTATGAGGACTGTAGGCTGTGGTCCAGATCACTAGGTCTGAGTCCCTTTTTCTTTCTCAGTAGTCATGTGACTTAGGCCAGTTCTCCACCTTGCCAGCTCCAGTGTTCCCATCTGCAGTGTAGCCAGGAGGAGCTACCCCACCAGGCTGGTTACATGTGGCTCAGATTAGTTTGATATTTGATAAAAACTTAAGTAGTGCCTGTTATAGAACAT
This sequence comes from Mastomys natalensis, assembly GCA_021653895.1. Taxonomy (NCBI): domain Eukaryota; kingdom Metazoa; phylum Chordata; class Mammalia; order Rodentia; family Muridae; genus Mastomys; species Mastomys natalensis. Next base: position 283,431 of record JAJTUV010000203.1, read on the forward strand.
GACCAGTAGATACTAACTGCCACCATTGCTAATTGATTGTGTGTGGCTTATTGCTGGTAAGATCATATGCACACCAATGTTTGTTAGTTTCGTATAACATATATTCTTTTGTTATTAAGGCCAACTATACGGACTGGAAAAATTTTGGGCCTATCTGAAATATTCTGAATCTAAGACCCAGTCTGTCGACCCAAAACTTCAGGAATACCTCTGCAGTTTTAAGAAGTTAGAAGATTTCCGTGTTGATGTAAGCTTGAATTTCTTTTCTCTATTGTTTTTATCACTTCTATTACTTTATAACTTAACAGATTTTCATAATGTTAATCTTAAATTTGGGGGTGTTAATTTTGAACTTTTAACTTTTGACATCAAACTTTGAAAACAAGCACAAAAATAGATAAGAAAATTATCATATACTTTCTTCATTTAGATTTCCAAAAATTAGGGCATGGAGAGATAGCTCAGTTGGTAAAGAACTTGCCAAACCTACATCAGCTCTTCCTAGCATCCATGTGAAAGCTGAACACAGTCGGGTGTGCATCTGTAACCCTGACACTGGGGAGATAGTGTGGGAGCAGAGACAGGTGCATTGCTGATGCTCAGTGGCCAGCCAGCCTGCCCAAAGCCTTAGTATCCAGGTTTAGTGAGTCTCCAAAGATAGGGCGGAGGCTTGACAGAGGAAGACATCTGACATCAGCTTCTTGTCTCCATACGAACTCGCACACACATACGGGATTTCCCAAAGGAGAACATCTCTCATAATGGTACAGTTGTCAGTGCATTTGAATTTTGATGCACAATCATATTTAGATGATGTTTAGACTGATGAGATACACTAGTAGTGTGAAACTTTTTTCACTCAGTTTTGTCCAGCTTAGCTTTGGATTGTTTTCTATGCTAAGAATTGAGCTGAGGGCTTATACATGCTGAGCAAGTATTCACTACTAAGCTCACTCAAGCTTTTTACCTTTTCTTTCAAAGATTATTTTATTTGAGCATGTGTGTATGTATGGAATCAAGCCACAGAATCCAGAAGGCAGCTCTGGATACCCAGAGGATGTGAGCCACCTGATGTGGGTGCTGAGAATCTCAACTCTGGTCCTCTGTAAGAATAGCCAGTTCTCTTAAACTGCTGGAAAGAGAGTCATCTCTCCAGCTCCTCCTCCTCCTCCTCCTCTTCTTCTTCTTCCTCGACCTCCTCTTCCTCGTCTTGTTTTTCTTTTCTTCTTCCTCCTTCCTCCTCCTTTTCCTCTTCCCTCTCCTCCCCCTCCTCCCTGTCCTCTTCTTCTTCTTCCTCCTCTGTTTTTTGTTGTTGTTTTGTTTTTATTTTTTAATTCAGGGTTTTCTCTGTGCCCCCCAGAACTAGAACTTGTTCTCTGCAGGCCAGGCTGGCCTTGAACTCACAGATACCCACTTGCCTCTCCAGTGCAGGGATTAAAACATGAGCACTGTCTGGTAGCAACTTTCTACTTTTTAATGTGCTTTTATCCATATAATTTTTTACATATTATGTGGTGAGATATGCATTTAGAGGTTCTTCATAATAAAATTACTGTCAGGGCTAAGCCTAGTGTGCATGTTGCTTTGGATTGGATGAGTCCCTGACATCAAAAATTAATGCAGACTATTAATTGATGGGTACTTTAATTAGTTTGATTTCAAGTGGAAAAGAAAAGGTTAAATCAAGAAAATGACTACAAAGAAGGAAAGTGGGGGGAGGGGAACCCTAAAAAGTAGCAAAGATGTTATGGTTGCCTTGGTGTAAGCCACAAACATAGACCCTCATTTCTAAATACAGGGGAAGATAGTTGTTGTTTTAATTTATTTTTCAGATTAAATATTAATCTAACTATATACATATGATTATATCTATAACTGCCTAACTGAAACAGACTCCAAAGCAGACATTTTAAATGTCCTTATTCCTGCTTACATTATAAATGGATTTAACTTTCATATCCTCAGTAATACTGTTAGTCCCTCTAGCATAGGAATCCTGGGTGAAATGTCACACTGGCTGGGGGCTGTTTGACCTGGCACCTTTTCCCCCGCTTCTGGTTCCATTCAGCCATCGGACACTGGAGAAGCCTACGACAGGAAGCGTGGTGGTGAGGAAGGGACTAGAACTGAAACGCATCCAAGAAGCTAAAGGAAGGCCAATGAAGAAATGGCCTAACTGAAACATTTTCCTAGAGGAAGGGCACCCCCTCTGTATTTACAGTTCTGATCAGAGCCTGGCCATAGACATAGGAGCTGCTTCTCAAGTTTGTGTTGACTGAACAAGCTAGTCCCAGTGTGCCAAGGAGTTGTAAATGTAGCCCTGTGAGTTGCTGTAAAATGTATTGTGCTGCTAAAGTCTCTAAGCACCAACACCAGTGCCATGATTAGAAGTCAGGCTCGACTCAGAGGGCAGTCGTGAAAATGTCTGCTCTGCTGTCTTTCATGCCTTGCAGCCCCCTACTAGTGAGGAATTTGGAAGAAAAAGACATTCATCTACTTCAGGGGAGGAGAGTATTCACCATACACTTCCATCTCACCCTTTGACACCACCTCCAAGTGCTGCTGAGCCTGCATCTGCAAGGAAGCTTCAGTCCCAACAAGTATGCCCAGGAGAAATCCACAGGCGCCCAGTAACAACTCACAGTGACAGTGCTGCCGTGGCCTCTAGGGGTGCCAGGGAAGTAGATGCTGACACAAAAGTTGTGTGTTCTTGAATCAACGTTGGCTTCAATGTCTATGTGGGTAGATCTTCTGATGTTTAATTGTGATAATCAGAAAAACAGAAAGGAAGAAAAGATGTAGTCTTTTTCTTTTTCTAGCAAGATGAATTCCACGTTTTCCCTGATTCCAAAAACAAGGTCTGGTTGTCCTTAGGAGATCCTATAGGATCTTTGCCATCAGGTTTTCTTGACTGTTTATAAGAACAAAATTCCTTTATTATGTTTAAACACACACACACACACACACACACACACACACACACACACGGAATACCTGACATTTCAGCTCATCCCTCTTATAGGAGGTACAGTGTGTTGTATTCATCTCTTCTGTAGAACTCTCAGAGAGTCAGTCGTCTCCCTGTCAATCCATGTTTGAACATGTCAAAAAGCAAGGGAGGATTATGTAGATAGGTTTTAAATTCAGAAATGGATAGGAAACATACATTTTTTCTTGGATATACATAATTTGAAGGAAAGTTTCCTCTCCCTCTCCCTCTCCCTCTCCCTCTCCCCTCCCCTCCCCCCCCTCCCCCCCTCCCCTCCCCTCCCTCTCCCTCCCTCTCCCCTCCCCCTCCCCCTCCCCCTCCCCCTCCCCCTCCCCTCCCCTCCCCCTCCCCCTCCCCTCCCCCTCTCCCTCCCCTCCCCCTCCCCCTCCCCCTCCCCTCCCTCCCCCTCCCCCTCCCCTCCCCCTCCCCCTCCCCCCCTCCTCCCTCTCCCCCTCCCCCTCCCCTCCCCTCCCCTCTCCCCTCTCCCCCCTCCCCTCTCCCCTCCCCTCCCCTCCCTCTCCCTCTCCCCCCCTCTCCCTCTCCCTCTCCCTCTCCCACTCCCCACCCCTCTCTCTCAAAGGAATGCCATAGACTACTGCCTAGGCCCATGCTCTGGATGCAGCTTTCCCCAAGCCAACCCAGTGTCCAGCTGTGGTGTAGAATGGGCCTTCGAATTGCATGAGCTGGGTATGTATATTCAGACAGATGGACTTTTGTGATTCTACGAAATTTCAATATGGAATTGAATAACTGGGTTTTACTGGACTAGTTGTGTAAATGAATAAATTTGTTTTGAATGTGCCTGCTGTTTACATGTGCAAAGCAGTCATGTAATCGTTCACCTAGGGAGAATGCTTAGTGTTTCTGTTTGCTTCTCTTCATTTTGTCCTAAACTCATAATTGTTTTCAAGAGATATAACAAATTGATTTTTAATTCTTGGTGCTATTGCGGCATGTAAATAAATACTAGTTTTAGTTTTGTACAATTTAAAAAATAAATTATTTGAATTATCTGAGTCGACTTCTAAATTTTATTTATGTTATATTTACAACACTGTCGTATTTGACATCATTGTCATGTTTCATTCATGAAGTTCCAGTGACAAAGTTCTTAGGTTCATTTGTACTGGACACAGCGTGATTCAGAAGTACTTTATCACACTAGCAGAAACACCTAGTTTCAGTGACAACATTGATTATTGTCTTTCTGAGGAGACTGGAATACTTCCTGGGGCTGTAACTCAATGGGAGAGCACTTACCAAGCATTTATAAGGCCTGAGTTTAATCCTCACCACTGGGGGAAAACCCTATCGCTGGAGTAGAATGCCTGCACAGCGCTGGGGCCTGGACTGCATCCCTAACAGAAAAGGGAAAGTGGGAGAGCAGGAGAAAATCGAGAGGAAGGAAAACATAAAGAAAAGACAGAAATAATGCGATCTTTTGAGAAAGGTTTGTAATAATAAATTTTTTTCACAAATATTTTTTCATTAGGTTGTCATGCATACTAATAACACACAGTTTATAATGTTTACTACTGTGACAGTTTTGAAGTTTTAACTTTAAGTATTCAAAAAAAGCATTTTTACTGACCTGTGTCATAGGGAGGGTGCAAAACAAGCTGTGGTCTTGTAGACTTAAGTGGTGTTGTCCTGTTCTTCAGAGGGGTTTCTAAGCCAGTAATTTTGTTCAGGTAATGATGTATTATTATCTGTGGAAGTGCAGTCAGTTTGTAATACATGTTTTATTTTGCATGTACTTTGAGAAATTCAGAAAAGTTCAAAAAATAACCTCTTTTTAAAAAGGAAGAAACAAAATTGGTATTATGCTATACATATAGAATTTTAACCTGCTGGTTTTTACTCAGGGATGTTGCCGTCTATTGAGTTTTGTACTTTTGTACGGTAACCTTCATTAGTTACACAGTAGCCCACTATATTGTACATAGAATTTATGTATCTATTTGCTTGTTGTTGAACTCAGCTGTGGCCAAGGTTTGGCTTTTATAGACCAGTTAATTTATTACAGACTGATCTATGTGTATAAGTTTGGAGTTATTACCTAGAATAAATCAAACCCCCAGAGGTTTACATTCAAAGTATCAACTGCATATTGAGGTTCAGCAGTATGTGCCTCCTTCCATCCTTGTGAGCACTTGTAACACAGTTACAAGTGTTCTCTTTATGAAACTTGGGAGAAATTGGATTGTTTTCATCTTCTTGTCCTTTAATCATTTTTTACACGTTCGGGACACATGCTGCAGTGAACATGTGGAGGTCAAAGGACAACTTGCAGAAGGTGCTTGTCCTCATTGTGTGGGTCTGGGGGATTGAACTCAGGTCATCGGAGTTGGCTGGCAGGCCGTTACTTTCTGCTGTCTTGCTGGTGCTATTATCATTTTGCTCAAATTACTGAGTGAGGACTTATTGTCTGTTGATTATATTATTTATAGATTGCTTGGTCATGTCATTTTTTTTCCTTAGGGGAATGATTATATTCATTGATTAACTTATATGACATTTCACTCACTAAGAATATTGACCCCCTCCTGTCTGATTTTACATTTAAGTACATTTTTAACCATTTATTTATTTTTATTTTATGCTCTTTGGTGTTTTTGCCTGCAAGGATATATGAAAATGACAGATCCCTGAAACTGGGGATACAGATAGTTGTGAGGTGCCATGTGGGGCTGGAAATTGAACCCAGGACCTCTGGAAGAACAGCCAGTGTTCTTAACTGCTGAGCCATCTCTCCAGCCTCAAGTACATTTTTTGATAAAAGTTAAAATTATGTCCCCTTAATTCTAAATGTAAAACTCTAGCAATAAAAACATTGGTGTTTGATGAAAAGAAAATACTATAAACTGACCACGATTCTAAGTGATCGTGTCCACAATTTAAGTGCCTCCAGATCCTGCCCTTCCTCTCCTGGGACAGGCGTGAGGCTCACATCTGTCAGCCTGGTTGTGTAGCTGAAGATGACCTTGACTCCTGGTCTTCCTCCACTGGGATGATCACTGTGGACCACCTTGTCTGGTGTAGCTTTTATTTTGATTTTTCTGAACTTGTTTTGACAGCTGAAACCCCAGCCTGGCATTTTCTTAGTCTCTTGCTGTCATGCTGTGGTGTTACCACCATCCGTGTGTGCTCAGTCTTTTCCTGCACCTAATTCCTTGTCCTAGAAACTTATTCTGTTCTTTCATGGGAGTCATAGCCAATAGAATAATACTCTATGTATAACCACTAGATGGCAGAATAGAACATGTCAGAGCTATAAACTTACGACATACGAGTGCGTGTGTGTGTGTGTGTGTGTGTGTGTGTGTGTGTGTGTGTGTGTATTTGGTGTGTGTGTTGAACACTTACTCCATCTTGTGGTGATACAGAATTATAGCAATGACTTGAATTACTAATATTCATGCACACTTCCCTGTTATTAGTGAACTAGACTGAGCTATTTCATTGTTGATAGAGAAAACATAAAAATTTTCGTTTACATGTCTGGCCAACACAAACTATATAGTTAAGTCATTGGTAAAGAGGCCCTGCCTGGGCCATGAAGAACTGGATAGTGAGCATTCTCTTATAACAAACAGGTTATCCCACAGCTAGGCTGATAGGCAGGTTAAGGCTGCTAGGGCTGCAATCCTGACACAGGAAAGCAAGACTGGGTGCTCATTGGTTAAGACTGTATTTTGTCTGATTAGTGGCTTCTGATGCAGACATGTCTAGGACTTCGATAAGTCCTGGGGGACATAATGGTTAGAAAAGAATAGAATCTCCATTTTCCCCAAAAAATACAAACCAAAAATGACCATTTTTATACCAGACTATTCAGAAGTAATGTTTTTCTGGCCTCAGGGTATGAAGAATTTGTTCCAAGCGTAACTAAGAACCATGCTGTGCTGCAGAAATGACTGGTTTAGAGTGGTAGCTACCCTTACAGATAACAGAGTTTGAGTCCCTCAGACCCCACATCAGGAATTTCATGACTACCTGACTCTGCAGCTCTGGCTTCTGTGGTTACCTGCACACATGTACACAGTAAGAAGAACAAAATACTTTTTAAAAAAGAATCTGTAACTTTTTACTGTTTGCCAGTTTGACTTTTAATTTTTTATTTTTTAATATGGTACCAAGGGTTGAGCCAGAGCCTCCCTCTTTCTACGCGAATATGCTACATCCCCAGCCCTGCTTCCAATAATTTTTTTTCTCTTGGCCAATGAAGAAAGAGTTGGCTAAGAGAATGCTTTTTAACAACACATACCTGTCTCGAAAAACCAAAAAAAACAAACAAACAAACAACAAAAAAAAAAACCAACACATACTTCTGCCATAAGCCAGAATGTGCCGTTGCTTTTTGATTTTTCCAGGTGATTCTGAGGGTACAGTCTGTTGTTCAAGGTGGGTGTTTTGTTTGAGACAGGGCCTCATTGCATAGTATAAGCTGGACTTGAATCCAACCAACCTCTGCCTCTGCATAGCCACAGCCCCTCACACACACACACACACACACACACACACACACACACACCCATAGTGTTTTCAAAAGTATTTTATTTTTATTATAACATACAGATCTCAGTCCTATAATGTTTAATGTCCAAATTGGTTTGCAGTTGCCTGTCCCTAAGTATACTCTAAGATACGGGATTTGAGGAGAACAATCCACATAAATTAGCTGACTCCTGCAGTTTGAAGGTAAGAAGTTAGCAATTGGTACTGTGAAACTGCTCCTCTGTGGAGTTCTGGCTCCTCTTGCTAAGTCACTGTCTTCAGCTACAAAGTCCTGCTTATCTTGGGGTGTTGACAGAACCCAAGCAGAGCAATTGACAGAGCATGTGAGATGGGGAGCCCCAAGTAAACAGCTGCTGAGACTAAGCCCTCACTGGCTAAGTTACAAACATCCCTCTAAGTGTTCTGTGGAATCAATACACTTAAAGCTCTGGCTCTTTATACTGTGCTTGCCTACAGATAAGTTAGGACTGTTTTTCCTGCCTTGTGTCAGGTTCACTTTCTTGTCAGAAGCAGACTGAGCAGCTGACCAGAGTGAGTTCCCGGAAGTGTAAGTACTGGGTTATGGATCTGAGACACTGTCACTCTCTGTGCTGACAGCTCTTCTGCCTTGTTATGACACTCCGGGAGGGGAGCTGGATGTGGGACTGCCTTGCTGTGACCTCTCCCATCCAGCTGGGGCACCACATATTCCTGGCTGGACTTTTCCTTCTTTACAGAAATCAGATTTTTGAGAATTTGCCCCAGGAACTCTTCGATAACTTTTATAAAAACTTTAATAGTAGCTAGCTTCCAGCACAGAAGTTGTCTTTTATCCTCTGTAAATCAGTTTTCCTCTCCTTGGGCTGAAACCAACTTAACAGACATGCTGACTGAGTCATACCCAGCCCCAGCCTGCTTCATTCCCATTGTACATTTTAATAAGCCTTTCTGGTGTTGATGTTCAAAATTATGGGGTAGTCTTTAAGGAGGCCCAGGTGAAATCTCATATGGTCTTAGTTTGCTAGAAGTAAAAATTGTCTTTTCTCTTTTGAGGTAGGGCCTCGTGCAGCCTAGATTGGCCTTGAACTTGCTATTAGCCGAGTTGACCCTGAACTTCTGATCCTCCTGCCTCGACTTCCTTAGTGCTGGCTTTATAAGCATGCCTCACCACAATTCTTAATGTTTATAGATCACATAAAATGCAAACTTGCTGTGCTGTGAGGGCAGCATCTTCACTTTAAAATATCAGTTTCCTAGAAATAATTTTTAATGACTGTTTCTGAAGCATTTTGTTCTCCCATCTTGACTGGGTTTTTGAACTATTAATGCCTAAATCATGCCAAGCTGATGTAGTACTAGCTCAAATAGTCACAACAAAGGTGTTTTGAGGAAGAAACAGGGGAGTTATGGTCCAGGAAAAACTTGGTTTCCCATCATAGTTGACCACTGCAAGTAAGGGCCAGAAGTGCTGTCTCCTCTGGCCACAGCTGTCCACAAAGCATGAAGAGAAAAGGAAGAAAGAACACGCCTGAAATCCATGTGCCACGTACACAGCTATATCTTGTATAAGTTCTTCAACTGTGGAAGGGGAATGTGTGAAGTCTTTTAAGCAGCACCGTGACATATAAAACAGCAACTTAAGTGGCATGAGGACAGCAGTGTGTTTGCAGAAATCCATTCAGTGGGGCGTTCACGAGACTCAAGTTCGGTTTTGCATGCAGTACCAACAATTTGGGTTTTTAAGTTTTGTGTGACACACTTGTGATACTGTCTTTGGAGAATCCTCAAACCAGAACCTGGCTACAGATGATAAAAGAACTTCTGTGCTGGAAACCAGCTACTGTCAAAGTTAAGGCCCAAAGGAAGACATCATAATACCTCACAGGTGTGTCAAAAATCCCCATTTGGGGGACAGTGATCTAGCTCTATGTGTAAAGGTGCTAGACAGAGCCAGACATCCTGGGTTCAATCCCCAGAACCCACATAGTGAATGGAGAGAACTGACCCCTGCATGTTTCTCTCTGCCTGGCACATGCATCACGCGTGCGCATGCTCTCGTGAGCACATACACACGAGGAATTGGGAGGAAAACAGAGAGGGAGGGAGGGAGGGAAGGAGGGAGGAGGGAGGGAGGGGATGGAGGAAGAGAGAGAGAGAGAGAGAGAGAGAGAGAGAGAGAGAGAGAGAGGAATGAATATCAATGTAACACAAACCTTCCATTTAGTATTGGTGTGTTGGCCACACTTTTAATCTCAGGACTCTGGAGGTTGAGGCAGGAGGACTGCCCACATCTTAGAAACAATTGTGGAGCAGCAATGAAATGCCACACTGTCTTACTGCTTTGAGTTGTCAAGTCAGCTTTTTAATAGAGGGTTTTAAGTGGAGGATCTTCCCAGTGGAGCATAAAACTTTCCAGAACGGATTATATGGACACATATTCTAAACCTGCCCATTTCTACATCTTCAGCTTTCCTAAAGTTGGTTTTTCTGACAGTGTTCAAGCCCCACAGAGGTGGGCTGCTGCCAAACCTGAAGAGTTAATGAGTTTCTCTTTATGAATGTCTCAGTGGAGGAGGAAGCTTTGTGCAGTTTTGGCTTGTGTTCACTATGTTACTTAACAAGGGGGGGTGGTCAAAACATGTTTTAATCAGATCATATTAAGCATCTTTTGATTACTGTGAATCCTTATGTCATCTTCTTTATTGTCTGTTTACAAAATATAATATTTTTAAATAGTGCTTGAGTTCTTTTTGACACAGTAGTAGCAGTAAGAAAGAAGGAACTTTGGAGTTGAGAAGTACCGTGTCCATAACAGACTACTGCAATGGGTATTATTCTACTCCTAAAATTTAAAAAATACCCATGAAGCTCTATCTGACAGTAACTGGATTTGGTATTAAAAAAACATTGGTACTTCTAGAAACTAAAAAAGTATCTACTCAGGTAAAAGTTAATCAGATCCCATGTGTTTGAAAATGAAAGAAAAGCTTCATACAGACAGAAGAGAACTTAGCTACAAGGATATAGAAAGAATCATTCAGGACATGTAGTGCAGTGAAAGATACATACATTGCAGATGATGCTGGAAGACTCTTGTCCCTGAAGATACTGAGAGGGTATAAGTTTCTGCCCTGTGGAACTCCTCTTGCTGAGCTCAGCACTCCACACCATGCCTCGTCTCAGCTTACCCTCAGAGGGGTTTTACTGCTGCCCCTTTCGTGTCTGGCACAGCTCCCTGCCTTCCACATCCAAAGTCATGAGCAGGGGCTATGACTGCAAAGCCAGCCTTGCTAAATTCCAAGACCTATCTTTAAAAAAAAAAAAATCAAAACAAAGCAAGGGTTAGTTATGGCCCTCTGTTCAGAATGGGCCTTTGGCAGCCCCAACTACCACAATGTCCTGTTCCCTGAGCATTTTTTTTTTTTATTTGTTTCAGCTTTCTTTATGTTGCCTTTGTTTGTTTGTTTTAGTTTCTTTGGGGCGGGGCTCTGGGATTTCTGTTGTTTTTGGTTTTAAGTTATCAGTTAAGGGAAGCTTAACATAAAGACAAGAAAGAAAAATGAGGGAGGAGAGAGAGAAAGAGAGAGAGAAAGAGAGAGAGAGGGAAGAGAGAGAGAGAGAGAGAGAGAGAGAGAGAGAGAGAGAGAGAGACCAAGAGAGCCCCTGTTAACTAGTTATGAAGTTTATAAGTGGACAACTAAAATGTGCAACTATTGACTCATTTTGATGTCCCAAATATTACGTAGCAGGCAACATGAGGTAGAGAGGCAAAGACGTCCCTTCCTGGGCCATGGGACTTTAGGTATGTGGGAGGGAGATGTAGTCCCCCTGCCCACTGAGCTGGTTTCCCAGGATACTACAATTGTTTGTTCATAAGCTCATGGAGGCGGTTAAGAATTAAGTTGCTTATTAATTCATTAGTCATGACCTACATATGGTTGAATAATCACAGGGCCATCTGTCCTCCTTAATTAACATGCAGAGATGAAGAGATTTCTCTGTACTTCTGTGGGTGGTGAGAATCCTATCAAGAGGTCCAGAGTGACTTGTTCAAGAGCCCTGGCAATTGCTCTGAGGCCAACAGCCAATAGGGGCGGTGTTTGTTGTTGTTGTTTTTGGTTTGATTTTGGTTTTGGTTTTGGATTTGTTTGTTTGTTTGTTTGTTTGTTTTTTGACACTGGGTTTCTTTGTATCTTCCTGGCTGTCCTGGAACTAGCTCAGAAGACCAGGCTGGTCTGGAACTCATAGAGATCTGCTGCCTCTGCTGCTGAGAATAAAAGCTTGTACTGCTCAGCCTGATTATTTTTAAAGGACCTCCTGTTGGGACCACACCACAGCTGTGGTGTCACCAGCCACCACAGCCTGTCAGCAGCCTGGTAAATGAATAGCTTAATACTATTCCTCACAGGTTCAGGAGGGGAAAGGGGTCCCCAGATGACCAGGATATTCCTTTCCCTCAGACTTCCCAGCTTCTCCCTGGTCTGTCCTTGGCTGTGTGACAATGAAGGCAGTGTGTGACAGTGTGGCTTCTTGATTATCCACCTGAGCTGTCAGCCAAAACACTTAGCAATGAACTTTGGAGGATCTATGAATTTCCATGACCAGAAATCCTACTTAATGGTCGTCAAAAAGTACTGACCAAAAATGCTTCATGACTCTGGAGAGATGGAAGATCAATAGTCAGTGTGGATGATGACAGCTTCTAAGTTAGCAAGCTTCACAGTGTTGCAAGGACCGTCAGTTGAGCTTTGGTGTATCTTTGGGAGGCAGGCAAAGCAGGTAATATAACCCCTATGTATATGGATCGTGAAATGAAGTAAAAAGAATGAGAGAGCATCTTCACAGAGCTAGCAGACTCATGAAAGTCCACTGCTCACTGGCTCGCTCATGCTTGCTTGGTCTCTCTCTCTCTGTCTCTCTCTCTCTGTCTCTCTCTCTCTCTGTCTATCTGTCTGTCTCTCTCTCTCGTGTGTGTGTGTGTGTGTGTGTGTGTTGTGTGTGTACGCTCCACCACACATGTACATCTGCACAGTCAGGAGTATGTGCATGCACATGTGATGTGCATGTGGAGGTAGACATGGATGTCGGGTATCTTCCTCTATTACTCTCTATTTGTTGAGCTAGGCTGTCATTGAGCCAGGAACTGATTCAATAATACCAGCTAGCCAGGAAGCTCCAGGGATCTTTCAGCCTTCACCTCCCCAGAGCTAGGACCACAGATATGCACTCCATATCTGCCTTTTTACATGGGTACTAGGATTCTGAACTCAGGTCCTCGTGCATTTGCAGCAATGACTTTACTGAATGAATCATCTCTCCAGATCCAAGCCTGCTGCTTTTTCAGTGAAGGATTGGACTTGTCCTCATTTTTTGCTTTGGATTTTTTTTTTTTTTTGAGACATTTATCTCTGTATACCCCAGGCTACCTCCAACTCACAACCATCCTACCTTATTAGCTCCCTAAGTACCAGGATGACAGGCATGCACTATCATGGTATGGCCCTCATGGAGAGTGGCACTACTAGGGGATGTGGCCTTGTTGGAGGAAGTATGTTGCTGGGGGGTGGTTTGAGTCTCCTCCTATGTTCAGACTCTGCCCAGTGTGGATGATAATCTTCTCCTGGTTGCCTGTGGAACAGTCTCCTTCTGCCTGCCTGCCTTCAGATCAAGATGTAGAACTCTTGGCTCCTTCTCCAGCACCATGTCTGCATGGATGCTGCCATGCTTCCTGCCATTGATGATACTAGACTGAACCTCTGAACCTGTAAGCTAGCCCCAATTAAATGTTGTCTTAAGACTTGCTGTGGTCATGGTGTCTCTTCTCAACAATGCAACCCTGACTCCTACACCCTGCTAGCTAGAACTCTAGTTAGTGTTCACACTCTGTCCAACTCCCTTTTCACTGGCCGGGGTTCTCGTCCTTCCTAATGCTGTGACCCTTTAACCCAGTTCATGTTGTGGTGACCCCCAAACCATAAAATTATTTTGTTGCTACTTCATAACTGTAATTTTGCTACAGTTATAAATTGTAGTGTATGCAGGGTATCTGATATGAGACCTCAGAGAGTCATGACCCACAGGCTGAGAAATCGATGCCTTATAGTATGGATTTTGATGGATTTTCACACGTCCCTTAGCCACACCCACTTGACCAGGACTACATTACATAGCTACCTTACTCTTCCAGGAGTGCAGTGCGGACCATTTCGAGAGCAGACATTGACTGGCTCTTTTAAAGTGTGGAAAGCTCAGGGCTAGAGAGATGGCTCAGTGGTTAAGATCATACTGACTCCTGTCAGAGGACCTGGGTTTGATTCCCAGCTTCCACGTGGCAACTCAACTATCTGTAACTCTAGTCCCTGGGATCCCTCTGCTCTCTTTTAGCCTTTCTGGACATTGTAGGTGCATGGTACATAGACATACATACAGATAAAACAGCCATATATAAAAAGTAAATAAAATTCAATAAGAAAGCATGACTTTGGAGGCCTCCCCTTTTTCTTTTGCATGTGTTTGCAGTCTCAAGTCTAGCTGCATAAAATAACCTAAAAAATTGAAAATGAACACAATTGACTTACACTCTTAAGTTCAAAACTTATTTTTTTTTTCTTTTTTTTTTTTTTGGTTTTTCGAGACAGGGTTTCTCTGTATAGCCCTGGCTGTCCTGGAACTCACTCTGTAGACCAGGCTGGCCTCGAACTCAGAAATCCGCCTGCCTCTGCCTCCCAAGTGCTGGGATTAAAGGCGTGCGCCACCACCGCCCGGCAGTTCAAACTTATAATGGTATATGTCTTAGTTAGGGTTTTACTGCTGTGACTATGACTAAGGCAAGTCTTTTAAAGGACAACATTTAATTGGGGCTAGCTTACAGGTTCAGAGGTTCAGTCCATCATCATCAAGGTGGGAGCATGGCAGCATCCAGGCGGGCATGGTACAGGAGGAGCTGAGAGTTCTACATCTTCATCTGAAGGCTACTAGTGAAAGACTGACTTCCAGGCAGCTAGGAAAAGGGTCTTAAGCCGGGCGGTGGTGGCGCACGCCTTTAATCCCAGCACTTGGGAGGCAGAGGCAAACGGATTTCTGAGTTCGAGGCCAGCCTGGTCTACAGAGTGAGTTCCAGGACAGCCAGGGCTACACAGAGAATCCCTGTCTCGAAAAAAAACCAAAAAAAAAAAAGGGTCTTAAAGCCCATGCCCACACTGACACACCTACTCCAAGGCCACACCTCCAAACAGTGGCACTCCCTGGGCCCAACATATTCAAACCACTACACTTTAATAACTGAAACTGTGGGGCCTCACATACATACAGATAAGCACAGACAACAAGAAGGGACCTCCACATGCACAGTGAGTTCTGACGGTAGTGCTAAGACTATCTAATAGGGAAACAACTACTATTTTAATGTATGGTGCTTGGAAAGCTGGTCTGTGGGCAAAAGAATGAGACTGGACATTTGACACCATGCACAAACATTAACTCATAATGGATGGAGTAAAGACCTAAAGAGCCAACACTCTAAAGCTCTTGGAACAAAGAGTAAGGAAAATCTGTGTGACCTTAGATTTGACGGTAGTATCTTAACAAAGGCAAAGGCAGCAAAAGGAACGAAAAATTAGTTAAGTTTACTTCACCAAAACTGTGAGTGATGTGTTAGCTATGGCACCATGGCTGAACTGAGTAGGCTGAGGAAGGAAAGAGTGCTTTTGACTCACCAGAGTCTCAGTTTATCATAGTGGAAACAGTACGTCAGAACAGCTCAGTTTAGGTCTGCAGGAACATTCAGGGGAGGGTAATCAGTTCACATCTCAGAGGATCAGTAATCAGACTGAGGCCCGAATATGAGGCAATATGTAACCTTCAAAGGCCTTCCCTGGTGACCTGCCTCTGCTGGCTAGACCCTACCTTCTAAGGATCCAGAGTCTTCCAAAACAGTGTCACTGTCTGGGAAAGAAATGCTTAAACATGTGAGCCTGTGGGGGTACCAGATACAAACAACATCTGGGTATCAGAGGACAGCATAAAAAAAAGAAAAGAAAACAAAAACAAACACAGTAGAAAATGTTTTCTAGTCATACATCAAAGAGGTCATATAGAGAATATAGAGAGAAGTATAACTCAACAACAGTAGGGCCAACTCTAATACACACAAAGAAATTCAACAGATGTAAAGAAATGCACATTAGACAAATGGAAACCAGAGCTGGAATGAAAAACTTGAATGTCTGTTAAATCAAAGAAAAGCTGGGCATGTTGGTGCATGCCTGTAAGCTCAGCAGTCCAGGGGCAGACACAGAAGGTCCTGAGGTCACCAACCTGCTTTTGGGCCTGTCTTCAATGTTCTACGACATCTCATTCTCTGGTTTTCCCCAAATCCCAAATCTGCAACTATAGCTTGTCTGTATCAGGGACTTATCTAGGACTCTCATTTGTTCACTAGTTCGAGGAAAGGAATGAGATTCAATATTTAGAGCAGGGAAGCCAGGAGAGACTAATATTAGCCTAGATGATTCTTTTCCTTTATTTGTTTGCTTATTAATACATAGTAGGGAAAAAAAAATCTCGTGTTCACACTTGTTTAAAGGCAAAGCAAAGCCAGGTGTGGTTCATGCCTATAACCCTAGTGCTTGGGAAGTGGAGGTAGAAGTAACTGCAAGTTCAGGGTCAGCCTGGGATAGTATAGGTCTTTGCTTCTTAGCTACCCCAGAGGCTGAATGAAGCAGGAGGCTCACTAGAACCCAAATTTAAGGCCACCCTGGCAAGATAATGTTTCACCGTCTCTGAAAACCAAGCAATAACAGTGAAACCCAACAGAACACTAA
The DNA here is from genome assembly GCA_021653895.1 of Mastomys natalensis. Lineage (NCBI taxonomy): Eukaryota > Metazoa > Chordata > Mammalia > Rodentia > Muridae > Mastomys > Mastomys natalensis. The sequence goes on from JAJTUV010000203.1 coordinate 299,739, forward strand.
AACCTAATATTTAAGAAGGCTATACAACCATATGTTAGAATCCCACTTGACGGTGTGTCTGTCTAGAAGAATAAATTCGTTTTTTAAAAAAATTTCACCAGAATTGGTAACTCTCCTTTTAGAGGGGCAGTTATGAAAATTGTTTGATTTATACTAAGATCAAGAAGGAATTAGTGTTTGTAGAAGTATAGGACCATGGAGAAGGAGAACAAAATATGGCCATGTAGGGGGCAATGGGCCATGAAAGGTAACCTGGTCCCCAGTTGAATTAAGCCTAGAAGCACCAGAATCCCCGAAGGGACTGTAGGAGCTTCGCCTGCTCCTGGATACCAGGCCCCTATCACTAGCTGCAGACCCTCATAGATTTGTGGCCATCAGTCATGTAAGGGCAACGCCCCAAGCCCCCAACATGTATAAAAGGACAGGTCTTGTTGGCTCAAGACAGATCTCTGCTAATGAGGTACGTAGAGGCCTGGAGGGCATAGCCAATAAGTTTGCCTTCCCAGACATTTCCCCCTGCAAAAGGTATTTAACCTCAAGCCCACCCTGAGAAGTGGGGTATGGTTTTACACATCCACTTTCTGCCATGACAATAAATGCCTTAAAACCATGGTTTGTCTCTTTTCATCAGAATCTGCCATGGGGAGCCATGGAGATGGCCTTTGCCTACAGAGCCGCTGTCTAATCTCCTGTAGAAGGCCTCTCTGCACTCCCAGGTACAGCCACCACGGCTGTCAAGCCAAGGACAATCACTGTTGGACCAGCTGGAGTTCACCCCTCCCCCATCCCTGCTAGATCCAGCCAATGGGTCCAGGTTCCATTCTCAGCTCTTCCAGAAGCCCCTGGGTATCCAAGAGCCTGGGGGCTATACAGCCCCAGCCTCTTTGCAGGCCCCGGGGGATCCCGGAGCCAGCTCCAGCTGTCCTGCCCCTCAGACTGTGCTTCCCTCCTCCCCCCTACCCCCCCATGCCCCCACCCGCGGCAGTGTCCTGGGGCACCTAGATGGCTGAAGTGGGAGTGAGGATTGGAGGCAGCTAGATCCTGCCTCTCTCCCAAAGTAAAGGTGAGGAGGAGTATGAATGGATCCTTTGGGGAGCACCTGTCCTTTCCAGCTACCCTCAGGCTACCGCAACCTAAAGGTTAACAAAGGTCTCAAGAACAGCCTGTGTGGCTGTGTTTAGCGCTTACCCAGTTGATGGTTTGCAGTCCACTAGGGCTATTTTTATGGGTTGACATTCTTTTCTGAAAACAGGGAATCATGAATGGAAATGGTCCTTACCCATCAATATGGGAGATAATGTGGATACACCCTGTGATGATTATACTCAATTCAAGGACTCCCTAAAATATCTGTATTTGTATTTTTTTTTAAATTATGTGCTTTATTCCACAAAGAATCAAGGTGATTTACAAAAAAAACAAAATTTAACCTTATGTTAATAGAATTTTTGAAGCCTCCCTCCTCCTCTCTTCTGAATGCAATGCTGTAATTTGGAGGAAACTGCTACACAACACAGCTCCAAGTGCTCTAGAAGAGTCTCTGTTGTCATCACCAGCCCCTGGACACAGCATCCACATCCACATGTCAACAAAGAGGGGACACAGACACAGCATGCTCATAATTTAAAGATAAAATCTTCTTATCTAGGAGAGTATGTAAAACTAACTTTTATTCCCTGATGTAATTGTCATCTCCGAGGCTTATTGCCTCTGTCTGCTAACCCAGGCTTAGTCCTGGAAGCTGCTAATCTCCATACAAACTTATCTAGGCCTTGAATGTTTTCAGCCCCTGAGACTTACACTAACTTAGCTCACCCTTTCCTGCTCTTTCTGGACTCTTTTGGCTGGTTTAATTCAGCTACTCTGACTTAAACACCTCTCCAAAGTGACTGATTCAATCTGGCTTCTTTCTCTCTGCCTCTGACTGAATTTCTCTGCTTGGCCTCAAACTAACTCTATCAATCTTCTGGCTTCTTAGTCTCTGGCTTGTACTGTCTTTATTTGTGTCTAGCTTGTTTTTTTTTTTTTTTTTTTTTTTTTTTCCTGCAACATGTCTATAACTGTCCCAGTAAAACTGCCCCCTTCCCCTCTCTGTGTTGTTCTCTCAAGTACCTTCCATTTCCTCTCTCTTTGGGCTTATCCTGTTCTGTCAAGTCTTTCTCTGATTTGTCACTTTGTCTGCCACTCAGTTAGACATCGCTTTCAAAGGTAGGTCCTTCCTTCTATCAAATAACTTTACCTTAATTGTTTGGGATTAAAAGTGTATACTAAGGGTGTGTGCATTCACCTTGCCTGGACAGCACAGTAGAACCGACCCCGAGGAAAGCTGACCCTGCCCCCACTGGCTGATGCACTTACATGGGCTAGCTAGCAGGGGCAGGTAGTGTGGGTTCAGGAGAGATGGTGGGCTTACCAACTCAGCTACCACCCTGGCCCCAACCCAGGGCTTTGAGTAGGCCCACTCCAATATCTACCCATCTCCTGGAGCACATTACAGAGGGCCACAGGGTCGCAGCCTTCCCACACCTTCATCTGTTTGGGGTAGACTTTAGTAATGCAGCTGCCTTTGAGCTGTGCCTGATTCCATAAGGTGCCCCTCACTTGTACTTCTGTAAGCAACCCCAGTAAACTCAACATTTCACCCAGTTTGACTTTGGTGCAATTGTTACTTCATTAGGTCATCAGTTCCCATCTGGGATGAACAGGCATTTATGTCATGTCTCCCAGGGGAAAAAAATCCTCACACAAGCCAGAAGCATGCACTTCTGTCATTGTATAGAGGTGTAGATGTTGCCTCAGGAATGTAGTTCAGTTGGCAAAATGATTGCCTAGCATACACAGGGCCCTGGGTTCAGTCCTCAGAATCATACGAGCCAGATGGGAAATTCTTGTAACCCTGCACTTGGGAGTGGAGACTAAGGGAGCAGGGGTTTAAGATCATTCTACAGTTTGAAACTAGTGGGGCTGCATGAGCGAATGAGCACCCACCCCCTGAAATGTGGCTATCTCATAGTATCCTGTAGCAACTAGACACAGCATTACATACAGAGGTGGGACCAGTAATGAGCAGCTCATAACAATGATTCACACAATGTGCACAGAAGACATCAATACACATTCAAAATGCACCAATAGAGCTGGAGAGACAGTTCGCTTGTGCAAGCATGATGCCAGAACCCTCGCAAAAAAAAAATCCAGGCATGGTGTAATCCCCACACTGTGTAGGCAGAGACAAGCCAGTCTCTGGAGCTCACTGGTCAGCCTGCCCAACCTCCCTGGCAAGTTCCAGGCCAATGAGGATCCCTGTCTCCAAAAACTAGGGCACTGAAGGTTGACCTCTGGCCTTCGTGTACACTCACATGCACATGTACACATACAATGTGTGTGCAATCTGGAAAGTGGGAATTCCAAGTTTTGAAACTCAAGACAAATAGTACACTTGAAATCGTATTCTTAAATTATAAGCCCTGGGATCATTTGAGCAGTACTGAGCTGAATCCCAGTCTAAACAGTAGATGTGGAGCAACATGTTAATGGTCCAAACAAATGGTCTTGCTCTCAGTCACCTAACTGTATCTAAAAGCTTGCTGGGCTGGGGAATAAAGAGAAGAGAGAGAAAGAGTGGTATGATTGATGGCTGTTGACTGGGCACCAAAGGACAAGTGCTACATCACTTCATCCTCTTAGGTAAGCTCAGTTTATAAATGGACAAAGGGATGTGGCTGCCTTGGGAGGTGGCAAGCCCCACAAATCTCTTCTGACACTCAGGTGGCAAGGAAGATCACATGGAATGCTACTGAACTTGGGGATGTCTTGTGTTCTCAGCCTGCTTGGAAACAACCAAGGACAGACCCTGAGAAGCAAGACCAGGCCAAGTGTCATAATGATGGTGAGGGATTTTTTTTGTGCTTTGAATGAGGATGGCCTCCATAGGCCATATATGAACATTATGGTCCTTAGTAGGTGAAACTTAACACTTAATAGGGAAGGAGTAGGAGTCCTGGTGTCTGAGAGGTGTGTCACTGGGTGAGGGCCTTGAGGTTTCAAAAGACTCAAGCCATCTCCTCTCCCCCCCTCCCTCCATCTCTCCCTCTGTCCCTCCCTCTTACTCTTATTTGTGGATCAAGATGTGAGCTCTCAGCTGTCCCTGCCACCATGCATTGCTCTACCATCATGGACTCAAACTCCCTGAAACCCTAAACCAAATTAAACACTTTCTTTTAAAAGTTGCTTTGGTTGTGATGTTTTCATAACAGCAATAAAAAAAAAAAAAGTTATGTTCACTCACAACTTGATGAGATCTAGGATCACCCTGGACAAGGGCCTCTGAGAATCTCTGTGAGGAATTATTGTAATTAAATTCACTGATATATGAAGCCTTTCCACTCTGCATGCACCATTTCCCAGGGCAGGAGATTCAGAACCACATCATTATGGAGAAGCCAGTGGAGCCCTGGTGTGGATACATTCATTCATTGCTCTCTGTTTTGTTTTGTTTTTTAACATAATGTGTGTGTGTGTGTGTGTGTGTGTATACACACACATATACATATAAACATGGGTGTTTTACCTGCATATATATCTGTGCATCACCTTTGCCTGCAGAGACCAGAAGAGGTAATCAGATGCCCTGGAACTGAAGTTGCAGAAGGTCGTGAGCTATAATGTCAGTCCTGGGAACTGAACCCAGGTCCTCTGGAAGAGCAGCCAGTGCTCTAAAACACTAAGTTGTCTCTCAGCCCCCTCCTCCTGCTCTTGACTGTGGGTGTGATCTATCCATCTGCTTCCAGCTCTTACTGCTCTGATTTCCTCATCATGATGTACCCTGTACCCCTGAATTGCAAGCTGGAATAAAACTTTCCTCTCTTAAGTCACCTTTAAAGGGAATCTTGTCACATCAGTCAGATGTGACTACTGATGTGACTACTGTATAGGCTGCATGGCTGGGGACACAATTCAGTGGAGAATGACAGTGAGCACTGAGTGACTGAGAATTCTTCCCTCCCAGTGCTCACAAGCAGGGTAGCTTCAGTGTCTTCAATGGTGTGAGCTTATAGAAGCCTGCAGACCTAATGTGGTGCCACCTCTGAGAGTACAGTGTGGACCACCAGACATGGCCTGCAAGAACGTTTTAAATGTCTGTCCTATCCCCCTTCCCTTCCCCTCTGAGAAGGGAGACACACCTCCCCCAGGTAGCAACCCACCCTAGTACATGAAGTCACTGCAGAACTGGGTACATCCTCTCCCATTGAGGCCAGACAAGGCAGCAGTTAGCGGAACAGGATTCACGGGCAGGCAACAGAATGGGACATTTTTTTTTTTTTTAATTAAGAAAAAAGAAAAACCTCTCTTGGTTTCTTTCTTTTAGAAGCACCCCACTTTCTGCTTTGCAAATAATATATCACCTCTGCATCCCCAGGACTCTGGAGTTCTCTGGGATCTGTTCTAAGAGATGGGTTTGCCTGGTGTTGACCATTCTGCCACCTGCCTGTGTTAGCAAATATGAGCAGAACTCAGTGAGAGCAAATGACACATGTGCCGTGGTCTTGTTATGTTTTCATCCTGCTCACTATAAGGTCGGATACCTGGCTGGCTGGGCCCCTTGGGATGTTCTTTTACTGTGATTGAAGGAACACACACCCACTCATTTGACTTTGGGATGCATGTGGAAACCAGGCCCTGATTTCCATTCTTCTTCCTTCCAGGGCTGAGAGCACTGGCCGGCCTCTGAGTGCCCCGCCGGAGTGCTGACTGGTGGTATTCCTTCTGAACTCCCTGTTCTCTGCCTGACAGCGCTGTCTCCCACTGTGCTGGCCACACAAGCTGTGTGTACTCTCCTGCAGAGGGCTGATTGTGAAAGCCTTTGCCACATAAGCAGAAACAAGACACAGGCTCTTGCAGATATGTATGCCAGCAACTTTTCTCTTATAACCTCTGGAACACAATTTTCATGCTCAGCCATGTGACTGGGAAAAAATACCAGCTTGCAGACCATCTGGTAGGAATGATCCTTCAGCATGGTGACTGGCATCATGCCCGGTGCCTCAGGCAGCTCCTCCTTATCCTTGGTTCTGAAAGTACCCACATCCATGAGTTTTGATATAGCCTTATAGAGGTGGGTCTGCGCAGGCACAGGCCATTGGGGTCTAGGCCTCAGATTGGTTGATTTGTGGAACAATGTCAAGGACTGCTGGGTTTCTGGGTTAATCAGAGGTGTAAGTATGTTTTCAGGACAGAGTTAACTCAGCTCAGCTCAGTTATTTACCTATGAGTAGATCCAGTCTGAGCGGCTAGAGATAATGTCTGTGCTGTTCCAGCAAAACATCAGAGATGGAGTAATTCATCCATGGGTGATATTTATTTTATTAGTTTATTATTCTAGAGGTTGGAAGTCAAGGCCAGAGTGCTGGAAGGTTGGTATCTTGGTATCTATTCATAGAGAGCTGCTCTGGTCAGCTCATAGCAAAAGTGAACTCCTCCCTGCCAGCTCTTCTATATAGTGTCAACCCCATTGCATGGGCAAGTCTTTACGGCCAAATGACTCCTAACCAGAGGGACATAAACATTCAGACCACAGCACCCATGAAGACAGGAAGGATCCCATTTATGCCCTGAAAGGGGAGGGAAGGACAGCTGGCCTATGCAGATGACACTGTGTTGTCACACTGGCCAAGGTAAGCAAGGGCCACTGTTGGGGGGTGGAGCCACAGAGAGGACACCTCTCGAACTAGAGTGCTATTAATAAAGGCTTTGTAGAGAGGATTCGTTCTTGAAGAAAAACTACGGGAGTTAACCAGGCAAAGAAGGAGTATCGTACACAAGTCCAAAGGACTCCTGCCTAGAGGGCGCTGTTGGAATGGCTGAGCTAACTGCCTACATTCCAACCCCCAGGAGCATTTACTGGTAGTCAGGGTCTGGACCAGATGTTTCCAGGTTCTTGGCCTTTTATCCACAGGATTAACAATAAGGGCTCATAAAAATTTGCAAAAGGAGCAAGGCCACAGAGTACTCAAGGTCCCTGCTACAGACTTTTTTTTTTTTTTTTTTTTAAAGTAGTGTCTAAAGAAAGTAGTGGGGAGGCAGAGGCAGGCGGATCTGTGTGAGCTCAAGGCTGGTGGGGTCTACAGAGCCAGCTCCGGGACAGCTGGAGAGCTAGTATACAGAGGAACTCTGTTTCGGGGAGGGGGAATAAAAGAAAAGGAAGAAAGGAAGGAAGGAAGGAAGGAAGGAAGGAAGGAAGGAAGGAAGGAAGGAAGGAAGGAAGAAAGATGTAAGTAACTGGAAGTTACTTAGGAATGTAGCTGGGGTGGTTCTGTTTTGTAGTATACTCACCTACCTTTCTATCTTCCTTTTCTCCTTCTTTTGTTCCATTATTCCTTTTGTTTTTTGAGAAATGGTCTATGTAGCCCAGGCTGTCCTTGAAGTTTCTACATAGACCAGGCTGGCCTCAGATTCAGAGATCTGCATACCTCTGCCTCCCAAGTGCTGGGATTAAAGGCATGCACCATCATGCCTGGCATACATTCACTTAGTTATGCATGTCCCTTCCCATAATGCATTTAACTTTAATCATATGCATACGTAGTTATGCATAGGCATACAAAGAGAAACAGGGGCTTCTTCCTAAAAGGTTACTAGAAGACACAGTTTTGACTTCTTTTGTATGAACCCTAAGTGAGTTCAGGCCCGACTGGCCCTTTTGTTCTTCATTGGGAATGCACTTGAATAGAATTATATAAATTTGATTGATACCAGGGGCAGGGAAACATCATTGTTCAGAGATGGGCATACACATACTTCAGTATGTATATGGGGTGTACTAGGGAGGGTTCTGGTTGCTGGGTACATGGCTTAGATTAGGCACACTTATTATCTGCATAGTGCATGCAGGTAAAGAGACTGGGCTATTGAATACACTCCTATGACAGGAGGAGGGAGTATGCATATCCCCAAACTAAATTGGGTTCCAGGGAACAAAACTGTCTACTAGGCTTGCCTGCTTCCAAAGGGCATCAGCAAAAGAGCTCCTGGTGGCTAGATCTTAAAGTGTTAAAAAGAATATGCATACTTATGAAGAGAGATCCTACTGAGTGGATGGGAGGTGGAGAAAGGGAGATTTTTTGGTGGAAATTTTAGCAGGGTTCAGTGATGGGCCTAGGAAGACTTCGGGCTCTGGTGGGCAGCTAAGGACAATGCTGTTGGCATGTGGGCCGGTGAGAGGAAGAGAGTTGGGAAGCCTATGTGATCTTCAATAGGAGGTGCCCAGGCTACACATCTGTCAGACCTCTATGGCAAGAGTTGGGGGCACTACCCAGGAGTGTACTGGACAAGGAAAGAGAGGGCCCTTGAGGATTGGTGAAGGAAGCTTCAGTAACCAGTGATGGGAGCAGAGAGTCTAGAGTTAAGGTTGGGGAGAAGGAAATGGTAATGAAGTAGAAGGAACACAGCTGGGAATGGGGTTGTCTTCCTAGTGTGAGCAGGATAGTGGAAAGGGGGAAAGGAGAGGCCCTGGACCTGTGTGGGAACTGGTCTTGGCTGGCTAACTCACAGCAGCCTGAGCCCTCCTTTCCAGAATCTACCTCACTGTTTAGGTTAGATTTGGGTCCAGATTGTGCATTCTCCTTGTGAGAAGCTGCAGGAAGAAAGGTTGCTGGATATGAGCGCTGTCTTTCCAGAATGCACCACTGTCCACCAACAAACCCCTCCTTCCTGGGACTTCTCTCTTCCAGTCCATCCCACCTCTGCTACATTTGAAATGAAAGGAAAACAGAAGCCCACAAAACAAAATAGAAGAAGCTGAATACCCTTTTTACATCATTCTAAGATTTCTTTTTGTTATTTTTAGTTGTCTCTATCTGTATATGTGTGCAGGTGCCCATAGAGACCAGATGTATCGGATGCACTGAAGCTGAAGGGACAGGTAGTTATGAGCTAACAGACATGAGTGCTAGACATCCAACTGGGGTCCTCAGCAAGAGCAGCACACTACTAACTGTTCAGCCATCTGTTCCTCTACACATCTGTCATCTAGTCTTCTGAGTCTCCCTTCTGGACGACTTTCAGTTCAGTGGGGGTGAAGAGCTACACGGCAACAAGAGTAGCCAGAGGCATCAGCACTTCCTAATCCTTCTTGGGTAGGAAGGAGGGAATCTCTCCACTGGAAACCTCAGAGGGCAAATCCACAGTACAATTTCACCTTTGACTACAAGATGTGTTTGAGTTTCAAACACATTCATGGTTTTCTTGACATCGAGGCAGCAGTGAACCAAGGCAAGGAAGGGGAGGGAAGGTAACTTTGCCAAAAAGTTCTTCATTTTTTGTGAGCCACTGTCCTCAAATATGTAAGACTCAAAGACCACCAGAGGTCTCTGAGGAGCTTCTCACCTGTGCCCAATGGAGAGTTGGTTGAGGAATGTTTTCATAATATTTTAAAATGATATTTAATTATTTATTAAATATTTGTTAGTTTTGATCATACCCATCCACCACTCCCTCCCTTTTGCTCCTCATATGCCTTCCTCAGCCTACCTCTTCTTCCCAACTTCACCATCTAGTTTACCAAACATTCCTTTCCCTCAGATCCTTTAATTCACTGAATTATAAAGAAAAAGAGGTAAGCTTTTTGGGTAGATGTAGATATTTCTTCTAGGTATTACTGAAACCACTTTATGGAGAATGAGACTTGAAGTTGGAAAGAGATGGCTTTATCAGTAGGTAATAGTATGGAACAATATCTACATGACATTAATGAATTCAATAGGTTTATAAAATAACACCCAGTTTGGTCATTTGTGTTAGAAAAAAAGGGGAGGGGTAATAATCATAGGTAGTGCTTTATAGTGTTTGCTATATACCAGACACTGCTTTGCATGATGATCTCTAGGGATCCTAAAATCTGCCCTATGAATCAATCAGGTTCAGATGTTAAGTCTCTCGCTCAAAGTTATATAGCCAGTAAATTGCAGAGCCAGGTTCTACCCAAGCTAGTCTAGGTTCTATACCTTACCCTTTGGGCATGGTTCAAGTTATATGAGTATAAACCCTCAAAGAATATGAAAGCAAGTCTCTCATGACTTGCTTCAGGGACAAGATGAAAATGTACATCTATATTTATTGGAAGATTAAAGGCACATTGGCAATTGTAGTATCACAGAGGTGAGATGTACTTCCAAGTTCAGAAACTGAAGTCCATGTGGTCCTAAACCTAAGCCAAGAAGAGATTTGTTACCTGTCTTGGCTAGGGTTTCCATTGCTGTAATGAAACACCATAACCTTGGCAAGTTGGAGAAGAAAGGGTTTATTCAACTTACACTTCCATTATCGCTGTTCACCATTAAAGGAAGTGAGGACAGGAACTCAGGCAGGAGCAGACGCAGAGGCCATGGAGGGGTGCTGCTTTCTGGCTTGATCCTTATGGTTGCTAAGCCTCCTTTCTTATAGAACCTAAGACTATCAGCCCAGGGGTGACACCACCCACCATTGGCTGGACCCTCCCTCATCAATCACGACTTAAGAAAAGGCTCTACAGGCTTGCCTACAGCCTGATCTTATGGAGGCGTTTTCTTAATCCTCTCAGATAACTAGTTTGTCAAGTTGATGTGAATCTAGCTAGCACATTATCTAATAACAAAAATGAAGCAATTTAAAAAAAAGGGATATTAATAATTAAAAGGTATTCCCATTTAGGAAACCACAGCGGGGAAGGAAAGAGGGCAAAAGAGAAAGGGGGGAGGGGAGAGTCTATGAGTTTAAAGTCTTGGCTTACACTGGTGTTGAGTTATGAAATCTGCAGAGCTGGCCAACTAGACATTCAGGTAGGAGGTGATGCTGCAATTTTGAGTCCAAAATCTACAAATTTCGCCAGGAATCCCCAAACAGGCTGGCTCTATGCTGAACTGTTCTGATGGTCTTAGGTGGATGTGACAGTTAGTTTGACCACACGGAGCAGGTGATCTGTTGTTAAAGCTGCTGACTCCACACGGTCATCATGTCTACAAATAGCTTTCACATCTGTTCAACCAAACTGTGCATTGCAGCTCAGTCAAACCAACATACAAAATGAAGCACCCAGAGTACGTCTCAGTGAACTCGCCTCTGACTGTTCAAGAGACTATTAACTATATTTTTTTTGTGATTTTTTTTCTAAATTCATGACTGACAAAGTATTCACTGGCTTTAGAGAGTCAGTTCAGTCCTTCTAATCACCCATTTTGCTCAACAAAGCTGGGTTGTGAAGTTGAAAAATCAGCTGAGATAAAGCAAGTCTGAGGGTCAACAGGAGATACCACACTCACACTGTCACGTGATCTAACAATTTAATTTCCCAGTCCCAATTCTGGTATCTCAACTAGATTCACCATTACGCAATTTCAGGAAACCACAACTATGACTTTTCAGATGCCAAATAAATTGTAAGTGTGTGTGTGTGTGTGTGTGTGTGTGAGAGAGAGAGAGAGAGAGAGAGAAAGATTGTGTGTGCCAGATGACTTTTTTTTTCATTTTCTTTTCCTTTTATTGTGATAAAACACACAGATAAAAGCAACTTAATGAAGAAACGATTTATTTTGGCTGACAACTCAAGAGTACAGTTCATTAAGGTGGGGAAGACTAGGTGGCAAGAGTTTGAAGCAGCTGGTCACACAACCACAATCAGAAAACTAGCTATGAGTACACTGCTGCTCAGTTCACCTTCTTTCCACTTTATACAGACCCAGGGGATGGTCCCACCAAGTCAGGATGAATCATCCCACAGGAAATAATGTAACCAAGACAACCCGCCACACACATGGCCAGAAGCACGTCTCCAGTTGATTCTAGATTCTGTCAAGTTGACAACAGTTATCACAGGGGTTGTCCCTCAAATACTATCCATTTTTAGCCAGGGCTTCTCACTGGCCTGGAACTTCATCAGTAGGCTAGAATGGTTGACTCCATGGGTTGCTGGGCTCAGACTTAGGCCTTCCAAGCACTTCGCCATTCCAGCACTGAGAATATTAGTGCAGAAACTGCTTGATGAATTTATTATCTAATCTAATTTTCCAGGCATCAATGGTTACCATTAGGTGACCCGAGTAAAAGGCACAGGACATTTTTCATATTGGGACTCTCAGTTTTACCAAAGGATGTTCAGATTGTTACTTTACATTACCTAAAGATACTCAAAGCCTCAAGATGAAACTCCCTCACTGGAAAGTAGCAGGCTCACTCCAGGGCCTAGGCACTTTCCACACTTACACTTTTTCAAGAACTTTCTTATGAGAGGTATGACTTAACACCTTAGCTCTTGGCAAAGATCTCTCTCCCCAACAGGTGAGGGAGGCTTTTCCCCCCAGGAAAACACATTTGGTCCAGTCAGTTTCCATTCACCTTGATCACATTTTAGTTTGTTCTTTAAATTGCTATTGTTTTAAAATTCTGTGTGTATGTGTAAATGCACACACATATGCAAGTCCCTGCCCAGAAGAGGGCGTCAGAGATCCCCTGGAGCTGGAGTTCTGGGCAGCTGTGATCCTTCCAACATGTGCTGGGAGTCCTCTGCTGGGAACAGTATATGCTCTGAACCACTGAACCACCTCTCCAGCCTTGTCAATCAAACTAAAGTGTTTCTTACCTTGTTGTCCAAGTTCTCACTGGTTATCACCTAGGCTCTGTAAGGAGTGCCTGCCTGTGCTGACTGGTGGCAGGCCACAGTAGGAGGGAGAAATGACTTCCTTGGAGCAAAAGTAAAGTTACCCTGGTCACCTGGGCTACTCAGGTCCAGGCTGCATTGCTGGAACTATGTCTGCCTGCAGCCAGTTGTCACTAACACAGCTCCCTGCTAGATCTTAAACTTGCACGGTCTACTCTTGGCTTCATACACAGTCTCTTGAGCTTTTCTCTTCCCTTTCTCTTCTTATAGCAACAAAGTCTAGCTACAAACCCAATCGGCAGAACTAAGAGGCTGTTGAGATGTACCTCGGGGTGCTCTCTGAAGCCTTGATGCCCTGGTTTATACTGGTTACTTTCTCAGTTCTCAAATTCATTTAACAAAAATTGTATGGAGCCAATCTTATATAGCTAGCAGGGTAGTAAAATCTGAGAAAAAAATATTGGACCTAAAATTGAAGCATCAGTCTGGGTGGTGGATTATCAAGACAGATTACAAAGCAACTTCAAGGCTACTAATGTATCTGCTATGAGGGCCTGGACCAGGGGTCTCCTAATTCAGGATGGGGACACTGAATCTGGTTCAGCCTTAAAGAGCTAGCAGGGCAGTCAGCCAGAGAGGGAGTAACCCAGATAATGGCTAAGAGTACTCTGGAGGCTACAATTAAGTTGGAGGTAGCTTCATGTGGCAGTCCCACGAGGCTAGTTGTTTCCTCTGGTCTAACAAATGGGCAAGCAATGGCAGCGAACCTTCCTTCTTCTAATGTCCCTATGTAGGCCTCAAGCAGAGTGTGTAGCCCAGATTAAAGGTGGGTACTACCACACCTGGATCTAGTACTTGCTTTGTCCTAGGCTGACCTTGAACTCAGAGATCTTCTTGCCTCAGTCTCCTGGGATTAGAATTGTATACTACCTTGCCTGGACCCAAACTTTTCATGACCACCATGCCTCAAGATATCCATGCCAAGATCCAGGTCAGAAACTTGTGTCTTCTAGCCTCAAGATCTGAGTCACAGGTGTACCCTCCAATTCTGGATTGTAGTTCATTCCAGATGGGCAACAGCTACCAAGAATATAGAGACAATAAAGGAGGCTGAGTAGGAAGACATGTTGTATGGGGGTGGTACCACAGTTCTCCAAGAGAGTGCAAGCAGCAGGTGTGCAGGGAAGCTGAATCAACATGAGGTTATGGGAAGTTAGGCAGACATGTTTGTTGAAACTGAGTCTTGGACTAAGAGGATGCCCTATAACCCCAAAGGCAATGAAGGAGGTTGGCAGGAAAAGGTCTTTACATAGTTAACTGCTTAAGACTTTTGGGCCGGGCGTTGGTGGCGCACGCCTTTAATCCCAGCACTTGGGAGGCAGGCGGATTTCTGAGTTCGAGGCCAGCCTGGTCTACAGAGTGAGTTCCAGGACAGCCAGGGCCACACAGAGAAACCCTGTCTCGAAAAACCAAAAAAAAAAAAAAAGACTTTTGGTCAATTCACACTTTTATAACCAGCAAAAGCGTATTTTGAATTTCTCTTCTAAGCTTTGATAATTTCTCTTTTAACCAAGTCTAGACCATTTCACATACACAACAATCTTCACTGTTACTTTCATTTGAGAATGGTTTAAGAGTACATTTAAGGCACATGTAGAAATTCATCAGGCTGTGTACTTCAAACTTAGGAGGGGTTGGCTGGGCCCTAGGTACAAGTGATAACTCTGGTGCTTCAGCCAGTGTGCACAGCACCTTGAATAGTCCCTTGAATGAAAGTGGAGCAGATAGAAAGCTTGGTGTCTTCCTGGGGGGCGGGGGTCTCAGCATTGTGAAGAGGTTAGGTTCCAGACATTGGCTGGGAATTATACTGTTTTGCATAAAGACTAAAGGTGGTTGGCCACTATTGATTAACCTTTTACCCACGGCCAAATAGGTCATGATCTGATTAGTGTTATTCACAAGTCAGCCGCTGAGCTCAGGGGAACACACCTTAGAGGCGTTGGAAATACTACGTTGTGCAACAGTGCCCCACTCTCCTTTCACCAAGCTTCAAGAAATGCATACATTTTCCAAGTGGAGTGCTTCCCTTCCACATATAGTACCTGGACTTACTACAGAGATGCCAGGTACCACCATGTCAGCACCTTACTGGACCACAGTAGATGCCAGGTGGAACCACCATGTCAGCCTACCATTACTGCAACCACAGGTGCCCAGAGAGCTGCCACTCAGTCATCAACAGAGGTAAGTGGGATTTGCAGATGTGGAGGTTGGCTCATGGCAGCTTTGCTTTCTAGAGGAGAAATTTCTCAAGTGCTAATCAACATACTACCTTGAGCCTCGATGCCTGTGGGAAGAGGTGAGTGGTCAGCAGGTCCTGCAGCTCTGAGGACAGTCATGGGAATGGGCTTACCTTACTGCATGGAAACTGGCTGTCCACCTCTACTCAGGGTATGCCCATTTGGGGGCTGCAAGAGACAAAAGTCTAAGTGATACTAAAATTTTCCCGTTTTCTAAAGCCATTGTTTGATTTTACATGAGATGACTTTTAACTCAGAACTCTAAAGCTTAATAATACAAAACCAAGTGTAGAGAGCCGGAGAGATGGGTCAGTGCCCTTCCAAAGCACTGGAGGTCAAATCCACGGCCCACACGCTGTCTTATGATCTTATGACCACAGTAATCCCAGTAACATGGGATCTGACACCCACTTCTGACCTACACCCACACATACAAGTAGAATTAAATATATACACAAATATATAAAACCCAAAATGTACAGAATTAGACACAAATTGTAAGTTTGACTTTTATTGTATGGCAAATATAGACCACACAACTTCAAAAGATGAATGCAGTGTTCATGTTCTCAAACATGTCCAGTCTTAAGCATGACTGGAGGAATCAAACAGATTTAGGCTCAGTAGCTAGGAAGAATGTATACTTCGGAGCTGGGGATGTAGCTAAATGGTTGAGCAATATGTGGAGCCCTGGGTTCGAATGCTAACACTGAAGGATAAGAAAAAGAAGAAAAAAGAAAACAAAAACACCCATGTTTTGAAACCCTTACCAATTAGGCAATGTGGGGAATCATGCCAGTTACAGACCCTCCAAAACTGGGCACCACACTACCTAACATGAGACATTTGACTGGAATTAAGAAATTATCTACAGAACACAGTTTATTTAAAGTCCAAAACACAAAACCACTTCCTTTTAAAAAACAAAATGCATTGATTTTACTGCATGAATACCTGGGGCTTCTCACAGATGCAGACTATCAACCTTCAGGGTCAATGATTCAGACACACCAGTTTACTATATCAGAGGACAGATATATAACAATTTGCTTTTAGAAAAAATTTACATAAAAAAGAAAGAATTTACCAACACTCTTTAATCCCCACGAGAGTTCTCTAGTCAGGATCTGGTGATAACCACTTTTTGGAGACTATTCCAATATGCTAAGAGTGTAGCACCCTGCACCCTTTTGCTTACCATCGCACCTTCTGAGGCTTCTGCTTGCACTGCACCCACCAGGAACATATCTTTTAATGTCACCTATTTGGGACTTTTCTCTGTGAGAGCAATTTGTCCCTGACCAAGAATCCATCATAATGAAGCAAAAACTTGACCTAAGCAGGCTTTGAAATAGAACTTTTTCAACTAACAAGAAGGGATTTACTGGCCATGGGTATAATACTGTTTTTATATCAGTTCCTGCTTGGAAGGCTGGTGCTTCTAGCACACACAGTGGCAGTGAAGCCTGAGCTTCACTGTACACTGTAATATCCCCTCTTACCTGAACCATCCACCAAGGTGGACCTGCCTTGGAAGTTACACTAAACATGGGACATGTACAGCTTGGCTAATCAGGGCCCCATTTTCATTTCTAAGAGGTTTCCCTCATCCTGAATCAAATGCAGACTTATTGGTGTATGACACACTGGCTCACGGCTCTGCATTTAGAGTCCAACTCGAGCTTATTTGGTTTATTGTACATGCTTTATTAAAACGGTACTTGTATTTACAGCATCGCAGGAAGAGTCTCTCCCAAGGTGCTCTCACAGACATCCAGACTCACTCACACAGACATTCATACTGCGGCCCCACTAACCCACACCAGTGACATGTGAGGGTCAGACTCCTAAAATTAGGCAGCTGTTGGGGAAGAGTTGTGGTTTTTCAATTTTTCTTGGAAAAGAAGAAAGCACAGGGGATGCATTTGGCCATCACAATGCTAGCTCTGTTTGTGTACTAACACATGGCAGTTAACACTGAGTACACTCCTCCTCCATGCTACACACAGAATGACATCAGCCTCAGGCTCAATGCTGCTTGTAGTGACTTCTCAATTCACAGAGGGGCTTTCCCAAAAAGTAATTCAAGTTTATGGAAGTGAAATAAGGCACAATTAATATCGATTTGACCTAGTGGAAGGAAGGGAAAGAAATAAAACTGGTTTCAAATTATCTTAGCTGGGAACTGCTGACTTCAATCCACTGGAAACCCCTCTAACTTCCAAATCTTTCTTAGAAGGACATTTTCCCTCTTCCCTGACAAAGCCCGGAAAGGAAAGTTTGGGAATTCATGTTTGAATGTTTCAGTCTCCCGAACTTCTTAAATGAATATGCAACCCCCTCTCCCCTGGCCAGGGCTCTTCCCTTAACACAAATAAAACTCGGCCTGTGGAAAGGATCCCTGCTTTCCAGAGATCTGCACACTGAGTAGCAAATACCTATCTGGCTGTCTTTGATACTTTTTTGTTTTTTTTTTTTTTTAAAAGAGAGACATGGGAGGGGTTGGGGAAAAGAAAGGAAGGCAGAGAGAGAGAGAGAGACAGGGAGAGAGAGAGAGAGAGACAGAGAGAGAGAGAGAGAGAGACAGAGAGAGGAAGGAGGGAAAACGGAGGGGTAAAAATAACCCGGTGACTTTCTTGCTGTTAAGAAGGTCCTGTCTCCTTTTCAGAATGATGAAATCCAGCAGACATTACAACCAACTGCAACAAATTCACCTGCAGCACAACCAACGCCCCATCCTCAGCTCTTCATAGTCAGGCATGTTATCTTGTTCACTCTGGTGAAACGGTTCTCACAGCAGGAGCATCACACCCAAGACTGGACACTCTCTCAAAGGGTACGAGTTGCAGTTCTGAAGGCCCCTGGCTTTGGTTGTTCACAAAGTTCAGTCCTGTTTACTGTGATCCTTGGTGTCCTCCTCGTCTGTGTACTCTGACGGCTCTTCCCCTGGCTTTAGGAGTCTGCCTACATAATCGTATTTTTCTGAAAAATACACCAAAACAAAAGTCAGCAGTGCTTCAATTTGTTTCAGGATTCCACTGAACTACAAGAAAGCATGTGCCTCTTAAGTCACACAGGACAAGCTTCACTTACATGCACACAAGGTCTCAAAACAAGGTAGCAGGGTCTGACAAGGCTCGGGGTTGCTCTTTCCTTTTAAAGGAGAGTTCAGTGTCAGGGGTCTTAATCAGGCACTACCAGCATTACTTGGATTTTTAAACGTACACTCATGGATTGTGTCAGAGCTGTCCAGCCTGGCTTCATGTCTCATAAGCCTTGCAATGTGGTTCTGTTGGTTGGTGGCAAGGTTGGAATCTAAGGCTTCATGCAGGTGTTGAGCTCCGTCCCTAGTCCAATTCTTTTAAGCCTTAATAACCCAAAATATTACAGCTAAAAAAAAAAATCAGATGTAGGGGTTCATACACTAGTCCCAGAAATTGGACTGACACAAGTTTGAGGTCAACCTAGGCCACACACACGCGCACACACATGCACGCACGCGCGGGTACACACACACATGTCCAGCTAGTATTTTGGGATATAAAGCATGCAGAAGAAAATCAGAGATCCTCGGGATGAAGGACTATGGGCTGACGGCAGCAGCACAGCATACAGGGTGGAGAACTACAGGGTAAGCAGATTTGAGAAGTACTCTGGAGAAAAATGTGACAACGTGGTAGGGACATGAACTTCTCCGGGTTCTGTAGGCCTTCAAGGCCCCTACCATACCATCACTCTTTCCCATATCAAGCTCTCTCCTTAGATTTGTCACTCTGCTAACTCTGATGTGTCTGCTGTTTAATTTAGAACCTTGTATGCAGGTAAAACCTGTTTGCTTTCCATCTGGAAATAAAACCTAGGCTACATGAATTAAACCAAGACCGAGTTGACTAGCTGTGGGGAGTTTTAAGGTGGGCTCTGCACACAGGAGAACTGAGATAAGTGCCAAGAAGCCCACAGAGCTGCTCACAGACCCAGCAGGAGGTGAATGGTGCAGGAAGCATCCCCTGGGAGGTAGGAATGATGCTGAAGGGCATGACAGAGGGACAGCATTCCTTCCATACCATTCAAAGTTAAGAACAATTACGTCATTTGCTATACATTGCCATTAGTGTTGATATCTCTAATTCACCACTAATTCATGGCTGGAACCCAGGGCACAAGGAGGTCATGCACGATCTACTATTGTGCTACCCCCTAACCCTTCAGCTTGTTTTAAATACAAGCCTGTACTTAACAAAATGAAACCATTCCTTAATGAACAAGTCTTAAAAGACTACACATCACAATTTGAGACTGTTGGGCCCACAGGCATAAGCTGCCATACCTGTTGGGAAGTATGTATTCAAATACAGACTTTCAACCCAATTGCCACATGTAACAATTATATTAATATTTACTAGCATTTTAAATACATCCTAATGATGGAAATGAAAACAGACTGTGTCCTTTAAAGTATGTGCAATAGCACATAGTTCTGCTTTCCCAAGGGTCCCCCGAATGAAGATACCTTTAAATTGCATTTCCCATTCTCGAACACTCTCCATTTGCACTGCGTTCAAATCTGAGAGGTCATCATACTCATCTCTAAGTGCATCCTTATCCAGGCAGAATGTCGCCAGCCCCCTGGAGGCGTCCCTGCCAGCAAAGATGCCATATGGGCCCGCTGAAAAAGAAAAGGACAACTTAGAGCCTAACACCATTGAGAATGTGTCTGAACATCAGGTTCTCTCTTACTTGCTTTTAGTACACAACTTTAACTTCAAAATAATGGAGATTCTGGATGAGATAATCAGAGACTTGTTGGAAATTTCCCTTTTACCAAAGGGAAACTTTTTACTGAGAATAAATTCACTTCAGATACCCTGAAACTTGTGTGGCAGGGAAGGAAGGATCAGTGGAATACAGTCCACGAGAGGTTACTACCCATGCTCCAGCAGGCGGCCCTACACCCGTGCACATACTGACAACACTGCATAGACACAGTGGGTATTAAAAAGCACATTATATCAGGAGCGAAAAGTTTTGGTGGGGATAAAGAAGGAATTGGAGGGGAGGCAATGGGCTGGATCTGATCAGACATATCCTAACGTTCCTGTATGAAAGTCTCAAAACAAAAAACAACTTTAGCAAAGCTCGTTCCTGTGTACATGTGTGCATCAACGTCAGGTATCTAGCTCAATCTCTCTGCCTGATTTCATGAGACAGCTTGTCTAATTAGTTCACCGACTTGGCTCAACTGGCTGGGTCAGCCAATTCCAGGAACCCCAGCTCCCCGCCTCCCCAGCAGGAGCTTACAGGTGTGCACAACAAGGACCTAGCTTCTAACGTAGATGCTGGAGATCAGAACTCAGCCCCTCGTGCACATCTAGCAAATACTTCTACCTTACAACTGACAAATTTAACTGTTTACATCTGATATGGCAGAAGGGGCCCCAAAATATCCTTTTGTTCAAAATCTTTCTTAAAAAGACTTAAATGATAACAAGATTTCTAAAACATATAATTCTACAAAGACAATTTCAAGTTTATGAACTCCTCTACAGATAGCAAAAGTTATTCTGAGGAAACAGTTTTAAAACCAGTTAGAGGCTCCACTCATGAGCAGTTAGCTACTGACCTGAATACTGTTAAGAATGATACTTATTTTTATGTACATGTTATATGTTTATGTGTAAAAGATGTGGCCCCGAACAAGTGCAGTCAGACAGCAAACTGCATCATGCTTTGGGTCTCAGACCCAGACTCAGGTCGGGCAGGCACTTTATCTACTATGCCACCTCCCAGGCCCATGGGGACTATTAATTTAATAAAGGGGCTATTAGAATAAAGTATTGCCTAACAAAGAAAACAAGAGTAAAAATGCCCTGATTTCTACATGAAAAATGACTACACCTGTTCTCATTTGAAAGCATTTAGGAGACTCCAAGTTAAGTGTTGGAAAGTACCCATACCTTCTGAGACAAGAGACCAAGTCTCACCTAAACAGAACACCTTACCACCTCGAGGAGTAACCTGAATTCCTGACTGTACTTCTTGTAAACCTGACTAGGGCAAGAAGCTCATTCTGGAAAGGTCTAGTACCTGGAGCTGGGATGGCTTTCCCAAGTGTTTAAGTAGCTTTTTTAGGTTTGGTCATGAAGGCAACAGGTGTGTGGTGCTTCCAGCTTCTTTAGTTATTAAGCATTCTCCACGTTACTAATGGGCATTAGGTAACTATCACAACTTATAACTAAATGACTATATTTTTTTTCACTGAATGGATATACTTATGGTTTAATTATTCTCCCAACAATACATTGCTTTGTTCCCTCAAATGTGTCTTCTATATAAGAAAATGAATACTCTATCACTGGTCAACATTTATGACTTTGAAACTTTGCCTATGATCTCAATTGACATTCAAGGAGTATTAAACATTTAGAAAAATAAATTTAATATACTTTTTACTTGGAGAATACAATTCAAAAGTTCATTAAATTAGGGTTAAATATTTTAGAGGAAATGTGAACTTTTAAAGGTAAGCAAGAATGATCTGACCTTCAGCCTCCACTCCCTTTGTGCAGAATTCTATCTACTTTGTAGAGACAAACCTAAGTAGCCAATGAACAGTAGTGAGGGTGGACTTTTGTTTCTGGAGAAACAAAGATGACCGAAGCCTAAGAGCTTAAAACAACGGCAAATGAAACAAAGAAAGAATATTAAAAATGACTAGAGAGCAGCAACCTTGAAGAGGAAATGACTTTCCACTTTTTAAAGAATTTCCCCGTAACTTCACACTTTGGTCCTTCAGGATCTCATGAAGAACAGATCTTGCCTTTTTCCACACTTGGCAGACTACCACACACACACACAACACACACAATCAAAACACAGCATTCAGTGACCACCTAGTTCCCAACAGGATCAGGATGATATCTCCACTTTCCTCAACACTCTACATCCTTGCCTCCAAGAAGCAGGGTCCCCACAAGCTCAAAGAGCTCAAAGAGCACGCATACCAAGATCCCTGCCAAGGCTCTCCTCAGGCTTTACTATTTTCAGTGTCACCAGGATGCCTAGGTTGGCCTTCAACTCTGTTATGTAGAGTCACAACAGGCCTTGAACTTGCAGTCCTCTTGCCTGGACTTCCCATGTATCTGATCTGCAAGCTTGTACCTGTGTCCTGGACATCACTCTGCAGGTGTGTCAGAGTGTGAACCCTGAGACACGTGAGAGCACACAGGCACCGCAGGCCCACGTG
Organism: Mastomys natalensis; assembly: GCA_021653895.1. Lineage (NCBI taxonomy): Eukaryota > Metazoa > Chordata > Mammalia > Rodentia > Muridae > Mastomys > Mastomys natalensis. The sequence goes on from JAJTUV010000203.1 coordinate 321,910, forward strand.
CAATCCTCAGCACCATAAAGCAAACCAGCAAGCTACCAGACAACCCTCAGGCTTTGAGTATGTTAACAGATATACCAATGGGTTCTCAAGTAAATTTCTCTGCCAGCTTCCCCTAAGGGTCAGCTTTCAATGAATTGGTTAATCTTTTGTTCCTAAAGTTGGTTTTTGTCAACTCATTAAAAGAAAAGACTGAGTAACATATTCTTCCACTCCATAAACTACATTAATGTGCCCCCTTCCCATGCACAGACTTCTGAGGAAGCCATCTACAAAGGAGTCTTTACTGACATGTTCTTTGCTCCATGATATAAGGCCGCTGAGGAACCTAAGCAGACTAAGTATAACAGGAATTGGGCAGTTTGTCTGACAGAGGGAGGCTTAGAGGTCTGGCAAAGAGTTGCCTTCCTCCATTCATAACACAAGGAGCAATCCCTTCCCTTTCAGATGCTCTCCATAACAAACAATATCATCAGCAATAGCATTTTGCGAATATGTGACTGTTCATAAAACAAATACAACAAAAATGGGGGCTACCCATGAAAAGCACTTCTGATCTAGTGTTAAACCTCTGATATGATTTACTGAAATAACAAGTGCTGTTTTCTGAGTGTCAAGACTCATGTAGACATTATGATGATCCCCAACCAAGCAATCGGCTGACCTGACAGCTGTTTACCTTATGATGGTGAATAGACTTGGAATTTTGATTGCTACCTGGACTAGTAATAGGTAGAACACTCAGTGCAGCTCCCAGGCAGCCATGAGATGAAGAATTCATAAATTACACTACAGTGTAAAATGTAAGGTGAGTGTGTTCAACTATAGGCTAATGGGGGTGTTGTGAATATGTTTAAGCTATGATGTGCCATAGGGTAAGTGGATTAGATACATTTTTGACTATATTCTCTTCTTCCAGACAAGGTCTCATTATGTATCCCTGGGTAGCCTTAAACTCACAGAAATCAGTCTGACCCTACTTGTATCTGACTGCGATTAAGATTTTTTTAAAGTTCAAAATCAATAAACTCAGCTGGATGTTGGAGGCAAACTTATAATCTCAGCATTCTGGAGGTGAGGGCGGGAGGGGTTTGAGTTTGAAGTGAGACAAACAAAACAAGAAACAAGAAAAAAAAAAAAAAACAAGACAAAAGTCAATCAACTCATTAGTTATTAATCCCTACAACTGCACCCTTTTGATACAACCACACAGAATGGTGAGACATATTTTTGAAACAGCAACAAACCATCATATGCATATAATGAGGATATATATATGCTCATTATGAAACAGTGATATAAAATAATAAACAGAAAATGTGGTAAGTAAAATCTACAGCAGACAATCTGTTTGACTGTAAGAGGATAAAGAGAAATACTCCACGAGAAGTATTTTGGTTATTTCCATGCTTCTCTGAAGCTCCTGGAAATGTAGGCAGACAGCTTACACTCTCATCAGGGAAACGCCAGGACCTGTAAAGCTAGCACAGTAAAACGGAAGAACGTTTCTGTCAAGACAAGACACTTATATGCTTGAGGGGCCACTCACCAAGTGACACAGATGCTTCAAACACAACACGGAGAAATTATCTACTAAAGTTGGGACCAAATTAGATGCTTCACTACCCATGACTGAAAATCCCATCCTATTTCTGAATGTCCAGTCACAAGACTTAAGCATACAGAAAAGTGCATCATCTGCAGGAAGAGGGCAAACTGGAAAGCCATCAAGTTAAAAGACACAGGGCCCATGCATGTCTCATATGGTAACTATAGATTAAAGCACACGCACACACGACCCAAAGTAGAATGAGGACAAAAGGAAGGGAAAGGAGTGAAGTATGAGATATACCTTAGACATAAAAGACAAATCTGAATACTTAAACCTGCACAGTTGTGGTCTAAAATACTATCAGGGCTAGATGATGAAGCTAAGTGGTGGAGTGCTTGCCTAGCACGAGAGAGGCCAGGGCCTAGTACCACACAAACAAAAGCAAAAGATAAAAATGCTATGGAGGGCTGGTGAAGGGCTGAGCAGGTGAGGGTGTATGCCAAACATACTGATAAGCTGAATTTTGATACCTAGATCCCATGACAGGAGGAGAATGGATTCCAGAAAGTTGACCTAGAAACCTCCATATATATACTGAGTGTCACCACTCAAGAAGACACATAATAAAATATCAAAACAACAATGAGGACTGGAGAGATAGATGGTTCAGCAGTTAAGAACACTGGCTACTCATCCACAGGGCCTGAGTTTGATTCCCAGCATCTACATGGTGGCTCACAACAGTCTGTAACTCTAGTTCTAGGAGATCTGATGCTCTCTTCTGACCTCCACAAGGTACCCAGAATGCAACCAAATACTCATACACATAAAATATATTTACAAACAAGGCCAAACCAACAACAAAATTCCAGTTATGTGTAAATGGAAAGGCACTAAGGAAGTCACTTGTTGCTAAGCCTCATGGCTTGAATTAGCTAACTGGGCACTACATGGAAGAAATCAGTACAGCAAGCTGATCTCTGATCTTTATCTATCTACATATGTGTGCCTGCTTCTATGCATACTTACATACACACTCTAAGTGAATGTATATTAAAAAAAAAAAAAAAAGACTGTGGTGTGGTGGTGGCGCACACTTTTAATCCCAGCACACTTGGGAGGCAGAGGCAGGCAGATTTCCGAGTTCAAGGCCAGCCTGGTCTACAGAGTGAGTTCCAGGACAGCCAGGGCTACACAGAGAAACCCTGTCTCGAAAAACCAAAAAAAAAAAAAAAAAAAAAAAAAGTTCAATCACTAGGATGGACATAGAAGATTATAAAGGTGGGTGTGGTGGCTGTTTACGTTCCCAGCATGCAGGGAGGTGGAGACAGGCCTATCCACTGGCCTCCACTGGCCTCCACTGGCCAGCCAGTCTCATCTATATTGGGCTGAATGGTCTAGAACTTACTGAGTTCTAGGCTAGTGATAGGTCCTGTCTGATAAAACCTCATTCAGAATAGGAGAAATAAAAATTATATAGCAACTGGGACGTTGTTGTAACTTCAGACTCACAAAACATGAGCAGTTTAAAGCATCACATTTTTGGCAAGGATGAAAAACAGGCATCTTTCTAAAGTACACATAGCTCAAACTCTCTGGAGGGCAACTGCAAATGAAGTCCCCACACTATGCATGGCCAGCCACACCATCAGCCTCAGTGATTCTGCTTCTAGGACTCATAGCTTTATTTACATATAGAACATTAGTACAAGCTGTTTCTTACTAAGTATTACTCAGAGATGGAGAAAAACTCAGATGCTCATCAATAGCAGCTGTTAACAAATAGGTTCCACATGATATGAAAGATATGAAAGGCTCTCAAGATTGTGAACTAGTGTTCACGGTCTGTACAGTGCACTATAATTAAATGTGGGGAAACAAGACTCATGTCCAGATGGTTTGACCTGCACAGCACAGCTCCACAGCACGAAGACTGATCCATTCCCACTGCAGAGCCACATGATGGGGCTCTTGGGAGGAGCTTTACTTTTTACTGTAAATCCTTTAGTTTTTAGTCTTGGGCATGTATTATCTTTTTAAAACATGATTAAAAAATCTTACATCCAGGCATTATTTTGGGATCTACTCTAAAGCACTCCACAGTAGCACATCCACAATGGACAGTTCACGGAACACTCCAGAAAATGGACAAGAAACAAAGAATTCAGGGGCTGGTGGAAAGCAGGTGCAACATAGATAATAAACTATAGCAAGGAAGCACAACCAGGTCAACACAGTGTGCCCCACGAATAAAGCAAGAGGTGCAAAGAAAGACTCAAGCTGCCTAAGACATGGGCCATAAAAACGACAGGCTTGAAGAGCAGATGGGAGATCTATCGGCTCTTCCAGGGGAAGACAAGAGAGAACGCAGGAGGCAATAACTTACTTAAAGTCGTGTTTAAATGTTCTAAAATGGATGAAATGACATATATTCACACTTTTAGAAGAATCCAATATGTTAAAAATCAAATCTAGGGGTCTGGGTGAAGCTTAGTCAGTGAAGAACTTTATTACACAAGCAGACTTAATTTGGATCTCCAGCACTCTACAGAAAGCCAGGTGTCTGCCTCTCACTCCAGCCTCTCATGAAGGACGGATACAAACAGATCCCTGGAGCTTGGTGGCAAGCTAGCCAAACTGGTGAGCTCTAAATTCAGTAATACCTTGTCTCGAAAAATAAGGTAGAGAGAGGCTTAAGAAGACAGCAATGTCCACCTCTGCCTTCTACATGCAGTGTACACACATAAACACACATACACATTATAGAGCAGGACCATATAATAGAGAAAACAGCCTCAACCACAACAAAACTCAGAAAAACAGATTAATAAAAACAAACTTCTTGTTAACAAGCAGAGGGCAGTGACACACACACCATTCAAATGAAGGTGTAACAAGAATGTACAATTTCATTTCCTGACTGCAAGTCATTACTCCTGAACAAGGACAAATAAAGGACAGGTATTTTTCTTACCAGTGAAAAGAACTACAGGCCTTTTATCAAAATGAAGGTTGAACTCTAAGAAAGCCTGAGGTGCAAGAAATGGTAAATTTTCAAAAAGGCAACCACATAATGAGGACTTGAGTTCTGTTCCCAGCACCCCACTGGGCAGCACCGGGAGATTTGACTTCTATTGCTGGACTCTGAAGGCATATACATATAAATGTGGTGCACACGCATATGCGCACGCACATACCCCATAAAAAAGAAAACATTTCTAGGGCTAGGGACGTAGGTGCGAAGTAAAGCACCTGCCCACAGTGTGTGAGGTCGAGGTTCATCCTCAGCAGCAGGAGGGAGAAGCCTGGCCAGTGGCCATAAGGCGTCTTCAACAGGTAGGATTTCCTAATTTGCATGGGATAATATTTGGCTAAAATTCTTTCACTGTTCCAAAGGACAGATTAATATCTAAACCGTATCTTAAAATCACCGTAAGAACAGAAACAAATTTGTCCAAATCAGCAGAGAGAAGGGGGAAGGGAGAGACTCTAAGAACTAGGGAGTGAAGTGAGGACCCATGTGGAGCTTTTTCTGAAGTGACCTGTGCTCAGAGCACTGCTAGTCACAGAAGTATGGCCAGAGGCTGTGTTAAGTAACATGGTGGGAACAAGACACAGCCAGACTGAAGCTGTGAGACATCAAATCTGAGAAGTTTAAAATCCACTCAAGTGGTTTTTATAAGAAAAACGAAACAACACGAGTTGGTTTCAAGGGCTGGAGTAACAAGTCTTGGGCTAACGACAAGTAATCAAAGAAATCAAACCTGAAATATCAATGGAGATGACAGGGATGGGTCTAATAGGACAGATATCATAAGACATATGATGATCTATGTCCTATAACAGATATGACAGGTCTAGACACAGTGCTAGGTGGCCATCATGTCTTCACCCCAGCTGCACACTAAAGTAAATAATTACCCATTTCAGAGCACTCTCACACCCAAGCTCTGAGCAGCTGGCCCCTTCCAGTTTAAAACATCACACCGCTACTTTGTGACCATCTAACAGAAATAAGGTACTTCTAAATATCCAAATAACCCTTGATCATAATCCTAAATTCAGTCATAGCACATTTTTCACTACAGAGCTTAACTCCAAACTGGGATGTGTTTGCATACTGTCTGTCCTCCTCGAGTGATGTCAAGTCTGTGGGTATGGCCTGGTCTGTACCAAAGACTAATTGTAGTAAATTCTAAGATGATCCTTCTTAGTATTTAAAGATGGAGACGAAGTCTTATATGAAAGGTGAGAAAGGCACTAAGAGTTACATAGTGATGTGTGCCATGGGCATATGGGGAGGAATGTCTATGCCAGACTGTTCAAAGAACTTCGGAAACCATCGGAACAGTTCAGTACATGTGACTAGTTCTGTTCCTTACTTCTAATCTGAATCACCACCTTCTGTTATTGTAACACTTTAGTATTTAACACAATATAGTTCCCCCAAACATTCAAAAACAATGCAAATGATGCTGAATTCAAAAGAGGCAACCAAGTAGGTACCATGGGAATGATCTGCACAATATACAACTCTTCTGAACTTCTTTGCTTTCTGTCAAGTGAAAAAATACTGAGAGGAACTGACAGCATGGCTATCCTGGAGTTCTACTATGTAGCTAGGTTATTCTAACTAAAGGCCATCCTGCCCCTGCCTCAAGAACATTGTTAGTAACAGGTGTGAGGTGTGAGCCAACATGCTTAGCTCCTGAAGAAAGCTGGTCCCTTTATCTACTGGTAGCTAACACGATGCATGTGGTAACTATAACTAGTCCAACAACAAACCTAGTTGGCTTCAAAGCAAGTAATTGTAATGGCAGCTGGATTGTGACAACTGTGAGCTGTCCATGCAGCAGCAGATCAGGCTGGGCTTGGCCTTTATGTTGCAACTCTTGCTTAAACTGCAGTTTTGTAAATTAAAATGTTAAAGAAAAATTAACATATTAAAGACAAGATTAAATAGGAGGAAGGATTTAGGTTCAGGAGCTCCCGTCCTCCAAATAGGCAGCTCAAAGGGGCTACTTGTATGACCTTTTCCTTTTCAGTGGGATTTAACAGACAAGTCGGCTTTGGCATATACTGACAAACAGGAGGAATAAGGGAATGAATAGCAAATAGTCCAAGTAGATGCTTTTTTTTGCCATTCCAAAGAATAAGATTCACAGAGCTCTACTACAGTAATATAATGATTTAAGATTACACCGTTAAAACATTCAAAACCAGTTCTGAATGGAAGCATGGACTGGATGGTAATGTGACTATGAGAAGAAGGTATGACCTATGAAACATGTTGAACTGGGTTTGATTTTTAGTGTGGCTACTTAGCAGCTAGGTACTTTGGGACAAATCTCCAAGTTTCAGCTTTTACAAATGTAAAATGAGAATACAAATACCTTGTAGAGCCGTTCTAAACAATAAGTGAAACCTGCTCAGGAGCTGGTCACTGACTCCAAAGTGCCCATGGAAGCTAGAGTACAGGAAGCACACTATGAAGTCTGAGGTTTAGTGTGGCAGCCACGTGGCTGAACATCTGGAATGTTAGCGAAGAACTCATCTTAAACTTTATTAATTTTAGTTAGCCATTTGTGTCTTGGGCAACCATACTGGGCAGCTAGAACAACATAAAAACCATGAAAATGAAAGCTTGTTTGAAGTTCAAACTCTGTATGGGAAGGAACCAGAAAAGGGTATAAAACAACCAGTAATGGGATTCTCTGTAAGTTCAGCCCAGAAGCTGTCTACCACAAAGTATATAAACTTTGTGGTCAAATATATCTGGATTTCTCAGATTTATTTATGTGATCCAAACCAGCTTACTTAAACCTCAGACTCATCTGTAAGGCAAATACTTTGCAACTTCACAAGAGAACTGCAGAAATGACAAATGCATGGTCCAATCCATTCACTGGATCATTAGATGCTTAGGAACTGCAGTTTCCTTCCTGATCACACTTTCTTTCCAAGCTAGCCAAGTACCTGACTACTAAAGCATATAGAAATACAACACTAACAACAAAGTCAACACGTTCTGGCAAATATCTGGCAATCAACTACATTCGAAATATTGCCATTTTATTTTATTCTTAAGAAGTGGAACTTTAAAGATACACAGCTGTAAGAGAATGTGTCCAGGATTATGGAGGCAAAAAAAAAAACCCCTCTCAGAACAATCTTTAATCCTGAAACATCATTACAAAATGGGAATACATAGTGGCTGGACATAACAATAAGCTTGCTAGCTCTAGGCTGAGTTTTTCAAATCACTAAGATTCTCAGCTAAGGAGAACTACAGGCTGAATTTTAACACTACAAAATTATTTCATTTATTTGAGAATAAAATGAAAATTAAAGGCAAAATTGAGTTTTACATTTATATCCTAGCCAAAAAAATATGGCATCAAGACTCCTGGAAAGTACCTCAACACTTCCTATCCATGCCAAAAAAAAAAAAAAAAAAAGTAACATTGCAAGATGTTCTGGCTCCATTTAAGTTCTTCTCAATAATAAAGCCTTCCAGATATTCTTATTAGATTGTTTACAATAATTATGCATCAGAACAAGGAGGTGGTTCTCTATTTTGTTTTCAGACAGGGTCTCACTATGCAGCCCCAAATAGCCTGGAACTCACAGAGGTCCACTTGCCTCACCCCCAGGCTGCAAGCTTAAAGGCCTGCACTCTCACGCCCAGGGTGGTTCTTCATTCTTATCTGAGGAATGCTCTTAGTGCTCAAGCCCTGGGACTCGCTCTACATCACCTCTTAGTTTTCAACTTCTGCCACAGTTGCCACTGGAGGCTGCCATACTGACTCTTTCCTGATGCATAAGCGCTGATAATGGGTCTTTTTACAAATACTCTAGACAATCTTTAACCACTGAACACACTTCAATGCCAATGAGAAGAAGTGTGTAACTAGGTACAAATCTGTGTAAATTCTTCACTTTAAAAAGTTTATTTGACTTGGTCTGTGTAAACAAGGTACTTTGGTCCTATTCTCTTGTCCCACATGCTCTTAAACTAAAAAAATAAGTATTATCCATTGGAGCTGATTTAAGTAAGTAGACATGATGTTTGTGTTTATATATCCAGAAGGAAATACACAAACACACACACACACACAAACAAAGAGATTAACAGATCCAACATCAAATGCTTTACGCTTCTTACCTCTAATCCAACCAACAAACCAAAACCTAAAATAGCATCCAACTAAGCATAGGAATCAGAAGCATATTCAGTGTTGATAAATCACATGCACTAACAAAATGAAAAGGAAACCTTGCTTAAAGTTGGATGTATTCCTTCCAGTAATGGGTCACTTTGTTCTCCAGCTTTAATTTTATAACTCCACCACACTCTCTCCTCCCCTCCCCTCCCCTCCCCTTCCTGTCTTTAAAGTTTAATATTAAGCACTGCATAACCAGAATGCACAATGTTGTTCAATTTTATAGGCTACCAACAGATACCCCGGGTCTGAAGTTTATTTGCATAATCTGAAATATAGATTACCACTATACTGCAAAAGGGCCTCTACAGCAACTACCTTCCACATAATTTGCGGAAAGAAAAGTTGTAAAACCTTCAACTTGAAGAACCAGTGCATGGCAGGGGGTGAGAAGTTTTACTCTTCTAGGTTCGTGCCCCACCCCAACACCCGGGTGCCCCATTCTGCTAAGGGAAAATACAATAACTCATTTTTAACGGGTATTTGAATACTTATCTTACTAGTAGCAGAGAAAGGAGGAGAGGAGGGAAGGAGGGAAAGACTGAGAGAGTCGGAGACAGAGACACGCCTGCCTCCTGGGCAGAGGAGCTCCACCCCCTACACTCAGGGCCAATATCTTTGCCAGTCTTACTTAGTAAGGTTTACATTCTGGTTCGTCCTCATCTTACATACAGTTGTTAATCTTGGAAAGCATCTTGGAGCCAAAAGTGACTTTTCAGAAAAATAATGAAAACGAGTCCGGGGTGGTTCTGAAACCGAGCTCCAGGGTTGGGACTTGATACACTACGTGTCCCTAACCCTGACTCTAGGCAGACAAGTCCGGAGAAGGGAAAAGTAGGTAAGTGTCAAACAGACAACCCAGAATAAAAAGAAAGCTGTCTTACACAGGGCCAGAAACTTTGCGTCGCCACTTTAGCCCTCTTGCCCCGACAAAGCCCAGAAATCAAAAAACTCCGAAGAAAGGTTGAAAGCCAACGTGACTAGACACAACACTTGACAATTTTGAGAATTTTAGCCCCAGGAAAAGCTGCGAGGAGTCACGGGTTGGGAAGAGCAGGAACGCCGAGCGCAGGTTTGTGGGGCGCCACTGAGCCCCCCCATGACGCCCGCAGCTGGGGGCGTGCGCGGGGCTGCCGTCCAGGTGCGGGGTCGTGGCGGGGATAGGGTGTCCCGGGGGCCCCCGACACCCCTCGCTCCTCACCGGGGCCGTAGAACTTGCTGCCTTTGGTCACGTCGAAGACTTTCCCATTGACCGCGAGCAGGATGCGCGGCGTGCGCGCCCCGTCGTACTGGCGCAGCTGCTCCAGACTGAAGTCCCGCTTCTTCATGCGCGGCAGCGTGGCGGCCGGGCTCTCCTCGCCCGCCCCGGGTCCCGAGCACAGACCACGCCGTCCCCAGCGCACCCACAGCCGGTAGGCCCCCAGCAGCACCAGCGCCACCAGCGCCACGTTCAGCAGCATCTCCCCGCCCGTCGCCAGCAGCGCCGCCACCCAACTGCTCCTCGCCGCCGTCGCTTCCGCGCCCCGGGCTCCCGTCGCCGCCACGCTCCCCGCCGCTCCCCAGGGTGCTTAGCTTTACGTCCCCATCACCCGCCGCCATCACTGCCCGCCAGCGCCTTCCTCCTCCCGCCCCCTGCCCTCCCCAAGCCCGCGGCCCTGCCCACCAGGCGGTGCTCAGCCAATCACGTGAGTAGCTGGGGCGTGGCAGCGCCGGCTGCTTATTGGCTGTTGGCTGGGTAACGTTGTCTGGCTTCGCTCTCGCAGCTCCAGCTCTGGCTGGCAGCGCGCGCGGGCGATGCCCCGCCCACCTCGCCCCACACTTCCCTGCTCTCAGAGCTCCAACGCTTCAGCCAAGGGAGTGTAAGGGAGGGGCGGGGCTGTGTGTTGTGTGTGTGTGTGTGTGTGTAGGGGGGGGGAAGCCCAGAGCATGCTGCGCGCGTGCGTACTCGCGCGTATGGGCGGAACGCCGTCAGGGCGCGTGCGCGGGCCCTGGGACGCCACGCGCTGGGCTCTCTTCAGCAACCCTCCCTGCGGCGCGCGCGCTTGCGCGTGCGCCCAGCAGCTGCTTCGCTCAGAGACGGCAGGTTGGCGTCTGTGACGACGCACGGCAGAGGCCGCAATGGGGCTGGAGCTGTGGGGCCGCGTGGGAAGCCGGGCTGCGGGCTTCGGGCACCCGTCCCATCTTCGCCTGTCGCCTCAGGTCCAGGCCCACGCTGCTCTTGGGCAGTGCCCCTTACCGGAGTCGGGCGCAAGCTCTCCTGCGCCTTGCACCCCCGCGGTGGGCGTGCGCGGATAATGCGGCCTGTGGCTATCGCTCTATAGCCCTGCCCTGGGGCCTGCGGGACCCTGGGGCCAGCGGGAGCCCTGGCTTTCCGGTGTGAATTCCACCCATCTCGCGCCCTCCGCTAGTTTAACAGGCTTCTGTCGCTCTGCTTGTGAGGAAGGAAGGTGCATCCAGGGAATGGCCAGTTCCTTTAACTTTGAACAACCGAAGGTGGGGCACAGGTATAGACGAACTGTGGCAGCTTAGGGGTGAGCTACCCAGCACAAAGGAGGTGACTCAGGCTTTGGCGTGAGCAGTGTAGAAAAGTAGATATGGGCTTTTCTGGCTGCTCTCAGTTTGTAGGTAACTGTCTTTAGTGTCAGTGGATAGGAGAGCACTACCCACTGACGATACTGGTGATCATAACTTCCCTAGAGAGGTTTTAGCACTTGAAGAAAGGAGTGGGATGGGAAATCAGCCATTGTACATAAGACAATTTTTCTGTAATAGATTATATATATTCACGTGCTGTGGGCCATAAGGTCTCTCTGTCCCAACTCTTAACTCATAGTTAATACTTAAGAGAATGAGCATGGTAGTGTTCCAATTAAAAATGTTCTTAGAGACACTGAAATTTGTGGTCATGAAGTATCGTCCTTTTGTATTTAAGACGGTCTCATGTGTTCCAGGCTGGCTTTGAATTTGATAGGTAGATGAGGATGACCATGAAGTCCTGATTCTACCTCTTGCCAGCAAGCACTCTTAACCAACTGAGCTACATTTCCTTGCCCATCATTCTGATTTTTAAATCACTTAACATTAAAGGCGGTTCAGCCCCTAAGTAGGTACAGAAACAGCCTGTAAGCCATAGTTTGCCAACCCCAGTCTGAGAATATTTTTTTTTTTGAGTTAAAGCTGTTGTCTTTAATTGGGAATTAGTAAATGACTGTCTAATCTTTACCCTGCAAAAGCAGGAGTAAAACCAGATTGGCACAGGCCAACCTTAGTACTCACCAGAAGGGTTAGAAGTCACAGTTCTTCTGGGAATTCCTAACAGACAGTGAAGATGTTTGTGATGGAAAAAAGATTGGGAAGAAACTAGTTTTGGGAAAGAAAGGTGGTAGCAATCTCAAGTGTCTGTACAGTTGAAATAATGACAGTAGGAACAAAGGATCCCAGAGGCTTCATAGGAGGCCACTCATATCTTCCTGTTCAGAATTAGGTCACTAGCTCTCCCTAAAGCATTAATGTATAGTGAAATTGCCATTTGTTACATGGTTTTGGGGTGTTCTTAGGGAAGACTGTACTGGACATGGGGTCATGACTGGTCACCCAAGGCATTATGACATCGAAAAACCTTCCTCGCTAGTGCATGCATACTCCTTAGGAAGGTGGTGCCAATCACTGGTATAGATGGCCAGGCTTAACTCTGAGCTGAATTATGTGATATTTAGCTTTGCTTCACTTAAGTGGTTTAGAAGAGAAGAATTGAAAAGCATTGTATTTCTGTTGCCTCTTACATGGGATGGGAAATGTTGGATAGTTAATACTGTCTGGTGAAGCAAAAAATTTTATGCCCTTCCTAAAATAAATGTCTTGACTTCACATTAGAAACCCTACTCTCACTTGAGTCCTCTGAGTAGGTTACCCTTAAGATCAGCCCCCTGAACTAGTCCAAAGGAGTTCTTTTTTTTTTTTTTTTTTTTTTTTGCACTGTCATCATAATCTCTTCTAGTAGAATATTCTCACTTTGAATACCTCAGTAACTTTCCAACTGGTGCTTTCCCAACTTCATTGCTACATGAAGGGACTCATCTTGTTTTTTACTTTCCTTTAATCAGACATCAATCTTGGGCCAGGAGTGGGGAACTCAGCAGTTCAGACAAGCTGTTTGCATTCAGAGATTTCCATAAATCCCTATGTGACCCCTTGTCTTTTCCTAGATAAACTAATCTCTGAGACGTCCTTTCTTAAATTGATCGACTTTTTCCTTTAATGACTTGTCCCTTGGCTCCCCACTTGTGCTCATTACCCACTCACAGACTGCTCACACTACTTCATCACTGAATGTCCTCCTTAAATTTCCACCTGTCCAATATTACTATCCTTTTCCCTTCTTGTCTGAGGCCTGTTTGATTTATTTCTTTGAATGTCTATGGATCTCTTCCTTATATCGCCCTTTTAGCCTTTCTTTCTTGACTGTTGTATTTGTATTTGAGGCAAGATCTCACTGTGTGGCCAAGACATGACTTGTGTATGTAACTAAAGTTGGCCCTCCAGCTCTTGATTCTCCTGTCTCATCTTCCCTAGTGCTGGGCTCACAGATTTGTGTCAGATTATTACATTATTGAAATTCTTTGGATTCCAAGATTCCTCTTTGTGCATTGTATCAACTCCTTTTCTGATTCTTTTCTTTTTTTTCTTCCTTGCCCATAACTTTGTTTCCTTAGCACTTCATGTACTTTGATTTACCAGTTATCTCTGGGAGATGCATCTCTGCTGTTCTCCCCAGAAGATATTAGTTCTAGCCACACCAGAAATTATTTGTGTCGCTTCCAAAGAAAAGCTTGGAACATCTGTGCACCTTGCCAGTACTCTCTTCTTTTGCCAGGAGACAATTTAAAACAAACAAACAAACAAAAAAACTATTGTCCCATAGCTACCACTATAAAATAAAATAGTAGGCAGCTTTTATTTTCTTTCATGGTTTTGAGTTGACAATTGATGGGGCATTGTCTAATCTTGCTTTAAGGTTTCTTCACATGGCTTCTCCAGAAGAATAGGCTGCTCAGGACTTGTAAAGCAAAAGGGTGAAAACCTTCTAGGTCTTTCTAAGTCTTAAGTTGGAAACAACACATTTCCATTGGTGAAAGTAGTAATAGGCCTTGCTGACTTGTAAAATGAGGGGAAAACAAGTATCAGTGAGGAGGGAGATGTGGCGGTCTCCAATTCTGTTTCAAATGATGGCTGATTTTCATCATTCAGAGTCCTAGAGTCAGGATGAGGCAGAAAAGAGCTGCTAGCTAACCTATGGCCTCACACGAATGAGAAATACATCTCTACTATTTCAACTCACAGATAGTTGAGGTTGTGTTATTAACTTTGGTGGACTGATCAAAGACTGGTAATAGAATTAGGACATTGATAAAACAGTCTAAAGTACAAGGTGCTGACATATATGATGTGTTAAGCATTACAGTGGTTGGGTGTTAGGCAGCATCCAGCTCGAATATTTTCACCATGATACTTAATAAAGATTTCTTAAATTTAAGAATCTGTTTCTTGGAATTCTTTCCTCTGTTTTGAGGAAAACATTACTTTATTGTTGAAGACAGTTCCTGACATACAGAGAAGAAAATGTGGCCAGTGAATTTCCAGATGAGTGAGCTTGGGACTTATATATCACACCATCCTCCCTTCCTTTCCTTTCCCTCTTGGGAATCAGAAATGTGTATTTCTTTTTCAGCTACCACATACCTCAAGTTTATTAGGGAACTGCTCCTTCTGGGGAACACCCCTGTAACCTTACTGAGATCCCTGTGGGGGAGGAAAGCTTCTGAATTGGGAGCTAAGTTCACTTCTAGAGACCAACAAGACCCAATGTTTGAACTTTAATTCACAGTGGTCAGAAAGTTCAACGTTGGATGTGATAATTTTGGACTTTAACCCAAGTTGGTATGGATTACTTTGAGCTGTAATTTAGAAAAAAGTACTTTGATCTCTAATTTCCTTGGCAGAGTTCATATTGAGAGAGGCATAAAGTCAAATTTGGTACAAGTTTTGACAATTACCCAAGTTTGGGGATTTTTTTTTTCTAGAATGATTATTATGGACAAGCTAGAAGAACATAATTTGAGATGGCAATGGAACAGGTCATGAACTAAAGCTTTGGCACAAGCTGATTGAGGTATTGTTCTGACCCATTCAGGTCACAAGAGGGGAATGTGGGGCTGGGGAAGATGATGATATATATCATTGTTACCAGAATCTCCTACAAAACAATAAAGTGAGTATTATAGAAGCAGAAACAGGCCTATTGACTGCTAACTTCTCCAAGTAGCCATAATTCAAATAGATCTCAGTGATTACACTAGAAGGGGTAATAGTCACTCTTATATACTGCCTAAAGTAATATTTTAAAGTCAGGTCTTATAACCCAGGCTCTTGTTGAATTTACAGTCTTGCTGCCTTAACTTTTTTACTTACTGGGATTTTGAACTATATACTATCATGCCTGGCTCTCCTAAGTACATTTTAAATTGATATATGAAATTATTTCTAAATCTATTTATTTAAAAAATTGATATAGTGTAAACATGAATATTTTACAATTAAGGACAGTTATGGAGCCAGGTCTGCCACCACTGTCATCTTAGCACGTGGGAAGTAGAGGCAGGAGGATCATGAGATCACTTTAGGGAGTTGAAGACCAGCTTGAGCCTCATGAGGCTCTGTCTCAAAAAGCAACCCCAAACAAGAAGGTTATTGTGTTAAATCCTTTTCTGTAGTTGTGATAAAGCAGCATGACCAAGGCTACTCTTAGGAAAAGGGTTTATTTGGGGCTTACAGTTTCCCTGAGGGATAGGCGTCCATTACCTCATGGCCTGGAACATGGTTGCAGGCAGTCAGGCATGATGCTGGAGCAGCAGCTGAAAGTTCACTTCGTAATCCCCAAACAGGAAGCTCAGAATACACTAGAAATGGTAGGAGGCTTTGGAAACTTCAAAGCCTACCCTGGTGACAAATGTCCTCTAGAAGGGACATACGTGCTAATCTTTGTTCTGAAAACCAAGGGTTCAAACATGAGCCTATGAGAACCACACTCATCCAAACCACCACAGGCACTTAAAATTGCACTTGATAAAATATATATCCCATAGAACTTTAACACCATTGTGGCTGCCATAGAACTTGTCTTTTTGAATTTGTATTTTGATTTCCTCAAAGAATTCTCCCCGATTCAGTGTATTTTGTTTAACATTTTTTACAATGAAAGATTTTTTTAATTTAAAAGTTATAATTTTCAAAATATCCTTTAACCATAAGTTCTAAATATCAAGAATTTCCTTTTGATTGAGTTATCATTACAGTTATTAGTAGTATATGATAGATCATCCTTATATTGTACATTTTTACAAATAATTACCAAAGAGAATTTTATTAGAAATTTGTCTTTTGGTGATTAAAGTTCTCATCACCCCAATTCAGTTATTTATAGATAAATATAGTCTTGTTTTGTTTTCTGTTTTCAAGACATGGTTTCTCTGTAGCTCCCTGGCAACTCACTTTGTAGACTATGCTAGCCTTGGACTCAAGGCCTGCATCTGTCTCCTGAGTGATGGATGGGATTACAGGCATAGGTCACCACTGCCCAGCTGACAAATAAATTTTTGCTAGAATATAAAATAGGAAATTGTATTGATGGTGAATACAGGACTTCAACCATGGAGAAGTGATTCTTGCTAAATGCATTATTTACAATAGAAAACTCATGACATAAGTGGTAGTGATGAATAATAAGGTAATAAGTGGTTATCCTGGTTATTTTCTGTTGCTATAATAATTCTTCCAAAACCAACTTGGGAAAAAGATGTATTTGGCTTACACATCCTCACAAGCCCATTATTGATGGAAGTCAGGGTAGGAACTCAATCATGGAGGACCTTTCTTATACCTTCCAGGACCACCTGCCCATGGGTAGTACCACCATAATGGGCTGAGTCCTTCCACATCAATCAACAATGAAGAAAATGCCTACGGGCCATTTTGAGAGAGGCATTTCCTCAGTTAAGGTGACTCTAGTTTGTGTCCAGTTAACAGAAACTAACCAACCACAGTGAGTAACAAGTAAAATTAGACAGCTTTATTTGGGTTAAAAAAATGAATGTAGATTTCATGTATTGGGTGATTCTGTTTTGAGACATGGTCTGGCTATGTAGCCTAGACTGGCTTTGAAATGGTAGTCTTCATACCTTAGTCTCCCCAGCATTGCAGATGTACACCACCTTACCTAGCTTCCGTTGTATTTTCTCAGAAGTATTTCTCCTGGTGATATGCTTTATAAAACATTAAGTTTCATGCCTTTCTCATCAACACTGATCTATTGAGGTGTAAATGTATGATTATGTTTACATTCTTTCACATCATAAAGAGGGTATGCTGCTGAGACCAGGGGAGTGAGGTTTGGCATTGGAATCTTCCTCAGCAGTGAGCATGTATGCCCTGCCAAAGGTTAGTAATTCCCAGAATGTTGTTCACAAGTCTTAACATGCTCCGACTCTGAGGTAGGTATGTGGAGCATGACACTGCTTGTGGGTTTGCTATTTGAATGAAGTAGGGCCCCACCTCCTTCCACATTTCCTTTTGCTCTTTCATGCACATTCTTTGACACCGTCAGGAAATAGTAAAGGAAATGGCATTAGACAACATATGACTCCTGCCTTCTCCACAGTACATAAGTACTCAAGGAACTATGATACAGACCAGATTTTTCCATTTCTTGCACAGTACTTTCCTCTTAATAGAAATTCAGATATAAGGTAAGGAAAGCAAAAATAAATGTTTATCATGTTGTGTTTCATCATTTATTTCTTCTAAGCATTCCTTCCTGGAGGACAGGGGTTCATAAGATTCATGATGTAAAACTTATAAGACTCAGGAAGCTCCTGGAACTTACAAGACTCATACAGCTCCTTCCTGAGGTTATAACAGGAGGAAACTATTGCTGTGGACAGGAGACTCTTACCAGCTGAGATACCTACATGTTATGTGAGGAGCTCCCAGGATGAAGCTTTTCTCAAATTCTTTTACACATGAAAATATATTCAACACTGCCTTTTGTCTCTATTATTTTATATTAATTTCTTAGATTTTTGTACAGATATTTTATACATATATTTGTGATTTATTTTCAGTGTTATTTTCTAAGGGACAGTTAATAGATACATACAACCCAAAGAGTTAGTTTAGAACAAAGAAAGTTGCTCTGTGGCTTTAAGCATTTCTCCAAGATTCATTCTGGCCAAGGTTTCAAAGAGGTGAATGAATATAAAAGTTGACTCCAGGAATGAAGAACTGGCTAGTGGTTAAGGGTATTTGCTGGTCTTGCAGAGGATGGAGTTCCGTTCTCAGTTCTTATGTAGGGTAGATCACACCTGCCTATAACTCAAGCTCTAGAGTATCCAACCTCCTCCTCTGGCATCCATGGAGATCTGCATGTGCATGCAGTCTCCATGCACATAAAATATATGAGTTGACTCTAAGGAAGACAGGCTTAGCACTCAGACTCTTCCTGTAGTGTATGTTACTTGTCCAGCTAAGCCATCCTGAAAGAAAATATGACCACCATATGAAAAAAATAAAAGGTTATAAAGTAAAATAAAGAAGTAACTTGGCAGACTTATGTGTGCATGGATATTTAATATTTCATTTGTTTGTTTGTTTGCTTATTGTTGAAAATATATTCTTCTTTCATACACTATATCCTGATGACAGTTTCCCCTCCTTCTATGTCTCCTGTTCCTCCTCACTTACTCCCCCTCCAGATCCATCTGTTTCCTGTCTTTCATTAGAAAAGACTACTAAAAGATAACAACTAAACATGACAAAATATAATAAGATGAAACAAAAATTATCACACCAAGCTTGGCCATGACAAGTCAACAGGAGAGTCCTGAGAGCAGCCATAGAGTCAGAGACCCACTTGTTCGCACAATTAGAGATCTAACATTTCAAGGAAGTGGATATTTTCAAAGGGACACAAATTTGTTTCATAAATATGCAGGTCTTTAGAAAATAAGCATTTTAAGAGTCAAAACAAAACAAAAAACCCCGTAAAACAAACAACAGAAGCCAGGAGCCATTGTTTATGCAACTGGAATCCTCTTGAACAAATTGGTGCAGACAAGTCACATATTGCACTGGCAGAAACGCTGAGTGGCTTTACCCTGTCATTATTGCACGGTTTTGGAATTTAATATTAATTTTTTTTCCTGTTTCCTCTAACATCCATTGTTACAGTTTGGGTTATAGTTTGGCTCTGTGTTTCAACATTTGGTCCTTAGCTAATAGTATCATTTTGGGAGATTGTGGAACTTTTAAGAAACTGTAATTCCTCTCTTTAGTTGTCTTAGCTAGGTATTGTATCACAGTGATAAGAAAAGCAGCTGTACAAACATCACGTCTTAGTGGTCTCCAGGATGTTATTCAAATCTGACCAGTGAGGTCCCATCTATTGCTGCCATTTTTGCAGAATCCTTTGGTATTCTCCATTTGAACCACGTTTTAGCTGATGGAGGAGTTAGCTAGGATTGAAGGCAGGTTGGGATAGGGAAGAGAGCTGTGGGCACATGCAGCTGGAGTGGGCGTCTAGAACAAGAGGGTATAACATTTTAATAACCGTAAGAAATTCCGTGATGCTGGAGTAAAGAAATTGAGGTTGTGGGTGAGTGAGGTGACAGGGCTACAGATAGTACTCATGGACTTTGTTCCCATAAAGTGCAAGGGGAGCTGGCTACTGGAAGCTTTCCCCAGGGTGGGAAGGCAGAGTTCATCCCTCCTTCACAGATCACAGCCAACACTTCTCATTCCTTTCTCCTGTGAACTTTCTCTAAACGTCTGAGTAATGGTCATACTCCCTCATGAACACAGGCCTCACCACCCCCTGTCTCTCCTCCCTCTCTCCCTACTCTCTCTCCCTCACCTTCTTCCCTCCCTCCTTCCTTCCTTCCCTCCCCCTATTCAGTCTCATCTTACTGTGTTTATTTATTGGCAGGGCAGATATTAAACTTCTGGGCTCAGACAACCTTTCCACCTCAGTTTTTTGAGGAGATGAGCTTACAGCCGGTACTACTCTGCCGGGCTTGGATTATCCTTCGAAATGACAAGATGTAACACATGCATTTTTGCAACAAGTCAGGCAACACAGAAATGTGGAAAGAAAACGTTAAAGCTTGGGCTGGACAGATGGCTCAGTGGCTGAGAGCACTTACTGCTCTTGCAGAAGACCCAGATTTGGCCCTAAGCACCAACATCAGCTCCTCACAGCTGCTTGTAACTAGGGTTCCAGGAGATGTGATGATGCCCTTTGAACTCTGTGGGTACCTTCCAATACCTGGTGCAATAGGTTCATCCAGGCAAGTACCCATAAATAAAAAAGTATATAGATCTTATCTTAAAAGTTAAAGCTTTCTTTTTCTTATTGAGCAGGTAGACATATACCATACTGCTAAAAATATAAATATAGATGCATATATTTTACCAAAATAGAGCCTTGCCTTCAGTTTGAGTTGTGCCCAACACCCCAGCAGAGCACTATAGACATTGTTTCAGCACCTGTTGGAAGCCAGGTTCCATGTTTTATCCAATTCATGACTTCTACATGCAGAGGGGACTATGGTCCCCAGCGTATAGACAAGGAACTGGGAGGTGACAGAACCTGCCTAGTGATGGGGAAGCAGCAATCTGAATGTGGTCTTTGGCTCCTGGGACTGAAGTGCTGCCTTTGCCCTTTGTTGTCTCTCAAATAATACTTCTACTTAAAAAAAAAAAAAAGTATATATATGCCTAGTATATATATGGTTGCCAGAATTTATTCAATCTTTCCTCTTATTTATGAATGTTGAGGTTGCTTTTTGCCACTACATAAATTGCTTTAATAAACAATTCTCTACTGAAAAACAAGGTCAGTGGACATTAAAACAAAGCAAAGAACCAAAACAAACTTTTATTCCGTGTGTGTGTGTGGCCGGGGGGGGGGGGATGCGGGGGAGTGCACATGCTCCAACCCACACGTGAAGGTCAGAGGACAACCTGAGGAAGTCACTTCCCTTCTTCCACAGTATTTTGTTAGGATTGGGAGATAGCATCTTTATGCTGAGCACTCTCAGTGACCCCATCAACAGATATTTTAAATTTCAGTCGTTTGTTGTGTTAGGACAGAGGAAATCTAGGAGTTGGTTCTCTCCTTTCACTGTGGGTTTCAGGGACCTAACAGGTTGTCAGTTATGCAACAAGTCCTTTATCCACAAAGCCATCCATGCTAGTTAGCTTTAATTGTCCATTGACAATGCCTAGGGTCACCTCCAGAAGAGACTGTTAGTGAGGACTTATCTCGATAAGCTTGGCCTGTGGGCACATCTGAGGGGAACTGTCTTGGTTCTTAATCAATATAGGAAGAACCAGCTCATTGTGGGCTGTGATACTCTCTAGGCCCTGGCCTGTAAGAGGGCAGACACAGAGCTGAGCACAGCATGCAAGCAAAGCATGCTCTTGACTGTGGATCTGATGTGACTTGAGTTCTTGTCTCGCCTTCCTGAAAACGATGGACTGTAATTTGAAACTGTAAGCCAAATAAACCTTCCCTTCCCCGTGTTGCAGCGTATTTTATCACAGCAACAAAAATTAAACTAGGGCACCGTCTCACCAGCTCAGATCCAGGGCATCTGCTCACTGGCCCAAGCCCAGGACACAATTATTTTTATTAAACATGGCTAAGCCACAGTCTAGGCATTCAGCGTCATTCTTGAGAGCTTGTTTGGACATGAGAGCTAGCAGGACAGTGTATCTACTTGTATAGCCTTGACTAAAGGACAGTCCTTTTCTTTCAGGTTCCCTACATCCTCTTAGCACCAGAGCAAAAGTTACTACGTCATTCTCCTAATACTCCCAAGCAATAAGAGGCAGAGGGGTTTCTCTCTACCTTCTGTCTCCTCCCATGATTCTGATATTTGTTTGCTTGCTTGTCTTTCTTTTCGTCTCCTCGCAGGTGACCAGTAAAATCAGTACACATTCTTATTTATTTCTTTCCTGACTACTGATGAGGTTGAGACTTCCTGTGTGTGTTTTTGGGATTGTCTGCATTTCCTACTCCATGATTTGTCTGTCTCTTCAGTCTGTCAAGTTCTTCTTTTGAGATGTTTCTTCTTGATCCTTTTATAGTAGCAGTAAGGAATCGGAATTCTTTGTTTTCTCCTTGTCTACGGCTTCTGGAGTTTTGATTTTATTTTAAGCACCACCATATAGAAATGTTTAATTTGGTGCTAGGGAGTGCACGTCCAACTCAGTGGCTAAGAGTACTTGCTGTGTAGACTTGCCTGACTTGAGTTTGGATTTCCAGCATTTGTGTAAAAGCTGGGACACACCTATAGCCCCTAGTATTGGGGATGGAAGGGTGACAAGGGGAGGACCTTAGTCTTGCTAGCCAGCCCAGGTGAAAACAAAACAAAGCAAAAAACTGTACAGGTTCAGTAAGAGGTCCTGTCTTGAGACAGCTTAAGAAATAGAGCAGCATAGGGGGCATCCTCTTCTGGCATCAACATGAACCTCATAGTGACATTTAACAAGTGTGCTACACTACACATAGACATGGGGGAGACACAGAGAGGAGGAGAGAGGGTCAGAGAGACGGGAGGAGATGGGGTAGGAATTTTTATTAAGCAGATACCAATCTTTTCCTGAACTTGGAAGCTTCATTAAGCCTCATTAAGGACTGGAGTAGCCGGCCTGAACTTTCTTGCAGTGTGCTTAAGAGCCTCGCTGACTTTTGTCTCAGGTTTTTTGGACCTAACATCTAGTCTCCTGAGGCATCTGTCCTTCCATGGGAGCTGTTAATTACATCCCACTAGACTAAATCAAAGCCTTCCTGGTCTTAGAGCCATTTGTCATTTAATGTGCACTGTCATATTTGTGTCCTTTCTCTCTTGGCTTGAGGGGCATTCAACATGCTCCTTGTCTTTTATGGTGGGCTTTCTGAACCATCTTTAGGCCTGGAGTCTGTGAGGTTTTTGAGATGATTTAGAAAGAGGATGTGCCTTTGGTACAAGACATGTGGATATGGATGATACATTGGTGATGGGGAGGCCATGGATTTGAGGATGAATGTGATTCTGTCTTTGATTACAGTGGTGGATAATCCTGGAGAGGTTGTTAAAAGCCTCAGGGACCTCTCCCATAAAGCCAGAGTGACAAGGATACTGCTCTGAGGACCCCTTTGGATGGTTCAGGAGAAGCCTGTAGGAGTGAATTTAGATATACCCTCCTTTTTGGGCACATTTCAAGGATGTTTTTAATGAGGTCAAGTCTTCACAAATTACCTTAGTATCTCTTTTGGCAAAACTAACTCTTTTCATTTGCTGTCTAGCCAATAAAAGAAGGATACAATTTGTTGACCATAATGACTGGTATCCTTTTACAGATCTTATAGAATTTCTGGAATGAACTGCCAGATTCATTACTGAGATGAGAAACTCTTAGTGGAAATTAAATTTGGGGTCATTTTTCCCCAGCCATGGCTCAGGACCAAGAAACTAAAACATAGACAATGTAGTTTGGAGATGGGCTCTAGGTCAAATGTAGTCTGTATTTCAGAGAATGTTTCTGTTTTTAGCTGACAAATAGTAATAATGGTGTATGTGTGTGTACATACATATGGTACAATGTGATGAGAAATGCATATATCATAAAATGGTCATACCAAACCAGATGCCATATCCACAGCTTCATATATATTTTTATTTATAGTGAGAACACTTAAAAATCCACTCTTTTAGTAATTTTGAAATACACAGTTATAATTGACTAAGGTTAATAATAGGTAATAGTCATTGTTAAGTACATTTCTTGACCGATACAATATTCATATATAATAAATTTCAAACCTGTTTTCTTCCTGTCTAGCAGAAAGTATACCCATAATCAACATTTCTCCACTCCAACCTCTGGTGGCCACTTGTCCACTCGTGGGTTCTGTAAGTCATTCTTTTTCTTTCTACACTCCACACATACATAGACTGTGTGGGTCTCCCTCCCACCCACCCCCATATTTGGCTCCTTTTGCCCAGGTCCTCCAGCTTTATTCATTTTGTCCCAAATGGCAGAACTGTTATTCCGTGACCGATAGTATTTTGTTGTATCTACACCACAGTTTCTTATCCATTCATCCCTTTATAGAACTTAGTTCGAGCCCATTTCTTTGCTGTTGTGATATTGTTGTAATAAATGCAGATAACACTTCAACATATTGAATTCTTCTACTTTGGATAAATTCATAGCAGTAGGATTGCTGGATCAAATGGTGTTTCTGATTTTACTTGTGTGAGGAGCCTCTACGAAGTTCTGTATCATGGCTATATGTCAGAGCAGAGGGGAATACCAGCTTATGGTATTTATCTGATCCCAAGCCATCTAGATGGTATCTTGCCAGGATAAAATGGATTAGTATCCCCATGATTATTTCTGATATACAGTCTGGTTATCTCCCCTCTTCTACTCTACAGATTTGACTATAGACTACCATATTTTCAAGTTTTGAATTTTGCCCAATGCCTGGAGTCCACCTTTTGCTTCCTCTGAGCACCCCAGCACCTGTCACCTTTCTTGAAGACTCTGTCCCACTCTACTGTCTCTACGAGTGTCCTGCTCTCTCTCTTCCAGCTTAATTTGCAACTCATGAAGTTCACTCATGGAGTCCAGAGCTGTTGCTTGTACTGGTGGTACCTGTCCCAGGTATCAATCATCTGTAGTTGAACTGAATACTGTAACTTGTTTTACACAGGCTGTGGAGCTGCTGACAGAATAGTGGCTTTTTGATGAGTGACCCTCCCCACCCCCATTTTGAGACAGTTTCACATAGCCTGGGCTATCCTCAGTTTGCTGTATAGTCAGATATGACACAGAATTTCTGATCCTTCTTCCTCTACTTCCTGAGTGTTTACATTACATGTATCTGCCACCACTCCCAATTGACACAATGCTAGGGATGAAACCCAGGGCTTCATGTACCCTTCTACTAAGCTATATCCCCACCCCCACCCCACATAGCAAATTTGGATGCTAAACAAGGTGTAGCATCATATTAGGAAGCTAGAACTTAGCACTCTTTATTCTCCCTAGGCTAGCATGCAGTGCAATGAAAATGCCTCTAAATAGCTCCACCAGTAGTTTGGCATTTCTCCTGGAGTGGACATCATCACTGCCTTTCACCTAGGCTTTTGGAAGGGCTCTTCTTTCACATCCCAGGGAGGGTGAATTGTTTCTGGTTGCCTAGCTTTGTACAGCAGAAATTTCATGTAAAGTATGTGAAAGATGTGTAGTCTTCTCTTGCCTTAACTCTAAACCACCCATGTGATGTCTGTGTGCTCACGTGTAATAGATTATTTCTCTGTTGGTGATATGAGCCCATTCAAATCAGATTAGATTAAAGGCATGTTTATTGGGAAGCTGCTCTTGAGCAAGTTCATGGGGAGGTGGGGGAGAGAAAGAAAGGTGGGCACATAGAGAGAAAAGAGAAGGAGAAGGAGGAGAGGAATGGAAAGAGAGGGAGAGATGGAGACAGGAAGGGGGAGGGAAGATGGGGAAGGGAGGGAAGAAAGAGAGAGAGAAAGAGAGAGAGAGAGAGAGAGAGAGAGAGAGAGAGAGAGAGAGAGATATTAAGAGGCAAAGTGTCTGAATTATATAGATTATATAGGGAAGAGCCTCTGGGGAAGAGCAGCAGCCCAGCCCCTGGGCTGGAAAGTTCAGGGCTGGGGGCAGGGTATGCCAGGTACAAACTGAGGGATTCTGGGAGAACCTGGAGGCCTGGTCTGCTATGATATGTAAAATATGCACCTCAGTCCCTTGTCTAGGGGTCTGAAACCAAACCATGTGTACACCTAGGAGGACTGACAAAGATACAGAGATGTGGACCTGGTAACCATGGAAGCACTAGGTGGCAGAAATATCTTAGTTCAGGGCTGCTATAGATATTGGGAGGAGGAAGTGCTGAGGGCATCTACTGGAAGAGCCTTGCTTGGCACTGGGTCATATCAGAATCTCTTTCTGTCTTTAATCATTAGTGTGAGGGGTAGGTCTCAGCCTTGTCTGGAATGCTTTCTTAGTTCAGAAACTACACAGTGATTCTATAGAACATGCCATTTCCTTTGCACGCAACAACAATTTTATTTCAATTCTTCATAACATTTTATTGTTTTCCTATAGAAAGATAATCAAATGAGAATTGTAAATAGTTTGTGGCCATTTTTACTTGACAGAACATTTCTCTGGAGCTTCTTCCCTACCTCTGATACGCTTTAGGAATCAGACTTGTTTAGGATCCAACTTCACTCAACAGAAATATTGAACATAAAAGATTTCTCAGCTCATCTAGCAATGCAGTAAGATAGTTTACATTTTACTCGGTGGCCACATTAACTGTCATTTCTCTAATTTAACTCAGAGCTATTGAGCAGAAAAAAAGTAAAGCCTGCACATAGAAAGATTCATCCAATTATCAATATTATGTTATAAAACAGGATAATTATAATAATACTAATTATATAAAAATGATGGGATAAATAATATTAGTTTGGGCATGAGACTCATAAACGTTTTAATTCTGGCATTTTCCCTAGGCATCTCTTACTTCAACATCTTTTTAAAAAATGTTTTATTTTAAATTATGTGTGTATGTAGTTGTGACTATATGCATATGTATGCAGGGGCCCTCAAAAGCCAGAAGAGAGTGTTGGATTCCCCTGGAGCCGGAGTTACAGGTAGTTATGAACTGCCCAGCTTGGATGCTAGGAAGTGAATACAGGTCCTCTATAAGAGCAATTAACTCTCTTATCCATTAGGTCATCATCTCTCCAAGCCCCCATTTTATTATAACCTCTAATTCCTTGCCAGGCACTCTGCTGGGTGTAGGGTTTTAAAGATAAATATACTTTGGACCTTGTCTTCAAAAGATACCCAGTCCTTGTTGAGAGCTAGCTGGTAAATAGCTATGAGCACTTGGCATGGAGACATACTCCAGCACCCTGGAGACTGAAACGGGAGGATGAAGGGTTTAAGGCCAGCCTGGGCTACATTAGTTCCAGATTAGCCTGTTCTACAGCGAAATAGAGATAGATAGATAGATAGATAGAATAGATAGATAGATGATATAGATTAGATAGATATACAGAGATACAGAGATACAGATAGAGACAGAGAGTTGAGGTTGAGTGGAGATGCTGATCACAGCATCCTGCAGAAGATGATTCCAGACTGTATGTAGCAAGAAGTCTTGGCAACTGAAGATTGCGCTATGGAATTGGGAGCATAAATCCCATAGTTACCCTCTGGCCTTCACGTGAGCATGTATTTGCACACACACAGACACGCACCAAAACACACACACACACACACCACTATAATAAATTAAAACAACAGAATTCTGGATGAGGGTTTAGAGAACTCTAACTCAGATGGTAGATGGTAATGTTTAGAATTAAAACATTCATTTTTATTAGATATAAAGCTTAACTCAGTAATTAACTTCAACATAAAGAAGAATATTAAACCTCAGACCAAAATACAGAAGGCATTTCTGGTTTTAATTTGACCTCGTCTTTCCTTTAGTAGCTGGCCTGGTACTCAGGGTAATCCTCCTACCCTAGCTTCCTCCCCACTCCCCTACCCCCTCCACCCCCGGTCCCCCAGTGCTATGAATACAGAAGTGCACCACACCAGGCAAGTGATAATGTAAAATTTTTCAAATGGGAAGAAGTTTCATCTGCAAAGCTGTCATTCATGAGAGGGACCCTGCCATCCTCTGGGAG
Organism: Mastomys natalensis; assembly: GCA_021653895.1. Classification (NCBI taxonomy): domain Eukaryota; kingdom Metazoa; phylum Chordata; class Mammalia; order Rodentia; family Muridae; genus Mastomys; species Mastomys natalensis. The sequence continues at coordinate 349,518 of JAJTUV010000203.1, forward strand.
TTCCTTGAAAAATAAAAAAGAAAGAAAAAGAGGAAGAAAAGGAATGCCTCTGATTGTTAGCCCAGATTCCAGGCCTTCCATTCTTAAGCTTTGGGAGCAACAAACAGTTTGGCTTTTCTGCCCTGCCCTGTGCAGAGCACTTGCCAGTCTTTTGCATGGAGACTTCTCTGGTTGAAAGGCCCCTGGAGAGGCCAGGCTTGCGTCTCAATAGGGTGCTTGCCTCATCTGCCGGAGACCTTGGTTGGATGGATCGCCAGCATTGCTTAAACTAAGTACTCGAGGTACCTGTAATCCTGACCCTTGGGTGGTGGATGTGCTATTGTCAGAAGTTCAAGGCCATTCTCTCCTACTTTGAGAACCCTTTGTTGTTGTTGTTTGTTTTAAGACCCCAGAAGTAGGTATCCTTTAGTGAGCTGTGTCACACAGGAAAATGTACCCCAAGATAGCATGAGCTCAGCCAGGCTAAGTAGAGCTGCTGGAGGATCTGCAGGCAACAGTGTCTGTCTGTCCAAACATGCTACAGAACTGTGTCCTTCTGTCTGTAGGGGATCTCTGTCTCCACTTTTCTCTGCTATTTCAGTTGCTTAATCGTGACTGTCCTCACAGTCCCAGGGTTGGAGTCCAGCCCTTGATATCATATCCACTCTCTCAGCAGGAGCCTCGTGACTTCTCTGTGATAAGTTCTCAAAGCCAGCGGTCGTGCATTTATGATTCTCACTTATCAAAAAATGTGAAAGACCCAAGAGGCCGTTCCAACTGTTCATTTCTGTCCAAGTGCCCTGCTGTCTTGGGGAGAAGGTGCCCATTTCCAGAAGTCCTGGCTTCAGTCCAGGTGTAAAGAAAATGGCAGAGCCTGAAGCCACCTCCGGGGAGTGCCCAGGGGCTGGCCTTGCCTGTCCATCTTGGTTTTTAACTGTAACCTTCCTCTCCCCTTATTTCAGAGACTTATATGGCATATTTTACATTTTCCAAAATGCCTGGTGCTATTTTAATAATTATTTTCTTTTTTTCATGCCATAAAGTATTTTTCCATGCTGGGAATATATCAACATTTTCATAGTTTGAAATTGTTTCAAAATAAGAGCTTTTAAAAGAATAAAGATGCTAAAGTTTTCTTGAGGCATGGATGTTAATTTACATAAATGTAAATTACTACTTATGTAGTTCTTGAAATGCTTAGGTCTTTTATTTTTTTTACACTGACTTCGACTTCATATTTTTAGTTAAATATTTTCATGTGCCTATTTGGTCACTTGCTGTGTTCGCTTTCTGTTACTGTAACAAAATCCTTGAGGGTAAAGTTTAAATAAAAAGAAGGAGAGCTTGGGTTGGGGATGTAATTGAGTTGGTCAGGTGCTTGCCTAGAACACACAAGGTTCTAGATTTAGTCTCCAAGTACTTTATAAATGAGGGGTGGTGATACACATTGGAATTCCACCCAATACTTGGAAGATAGAGGCAGGACTATCAGAAACTCAAGGTTATCGTGGATACATACTGAATTCACATTCGGCTTGAGATACAAGAAACCCTGTCTCAAAACAGTTAATACAACTTAATTTTTCTGAAATTATAATGAATTATTTCTGTGAATGAAAGTTTCTGACAAATGATTATGTCAGAAGATAACATCTTCATGAGCAAAAGCATTAGTAAACTGACCCAATAGTCCTTAAGCAATACTTTTTACAACAAATAGTCACAAGGGAATGACAGGTCATGTATTAGCAAATGCTAGTTTATCACAGGCATATTAAAACAATAATGAAGGAAAAGTACAATAAAACTTCATGGAAAATTCTATGGCTTGGAATAATTTCTCTTCTTGGCCATGTACGTGAGACTCCAGGAAGGGGCTCTGATGCCTATGTGCTATGTTTCCCGCTAGCGTACACACTAGCAGTACATGCTGTAATTTGCTGTCCTTTACCAGTTTTAGTTCGTGATTTCAGAACTTGGGCATTATGGTATCAAGAAACTTTTTTCTTGGTAGTGTTGATGATGAAGGGGCTATAATTTTACCACTCAGGTCAAAGATTTCCACAGTAAGCTGCAAGACACTAGATGGTCACCATGTGTTGCAGAGCTGGTGAATATTAAGAGCCCTTTACACACACAGATTGATTCCCCTTTAATCTTGGTCAATCCAAGAAACAACAACATAACTCAGTGACTCTCATCTTCTAAGTTTGTTGGCTTTAGGCAACTGGTGGAAAGAAAGAAAGAACCAAAAACTCATGACAGAAAGAGAACGACTGAGTGACCCCTTACTTATTGCTTTAATGCATTGTCCTAAGGATACTTGCATCCTAAAACAGTGATTGTTAAACTAAATGTGTACATCTAAGTGTAAGCTTCCAGGCACTTTTAGAGGAGCCTGAGTGGTAATCTGGGCCATAGGGCACTTGAATCACACCACTAGGGCCAGAGTTCACAGTGTTACCAGAGGTTAGCTGCTTTTGGAATTGTGTTGATATGGCATTCTGCCAAGAAAGCCAGGGAAATGGGGATCTCTTTCTCCCTGCCCTTTGTCTCTTCAGCAAGGCTCTCCTCTCGGGTGAGTTGTCAAGAACCAATAGAATCACCTGCCAAAGCAGGGTTCACCCCAGCAGAGGAGGGTGTCTCTCTCAGAGCAGGGCAGACAATGTGCAATTCAGTCAGGTGCCTTGGATTTTCCTTATTCCAGACTTTTAATCCATTGACCAATGGACCTTTGATACAGGCTCTTATCACTATGTGTAAAGGTGAAAACTTGCTTGGGCTTGAGTGGAAGAAAAAGTGGTACTTCATTCTTTCTCGGTTGAAAGTTGAAAGTCTTATCTTACCATGCCACGGATGTTTAAATCCACCCAGCAGGCTGTCCCCTTGTTAAGAGATTCTGCTCTAAGAAATAAAAATCTTTTACTGAATGCTAGTGAATAATAGAGCAGGCACTGGCTCCTTCTCTAGGAGTCTAGAAACAAAGCTTAGGTATTTAATAAAGAGGTTATTTATTTAGTTGGGCATTGTTTTAGTTAGGGTTTTATTGCTGTGAAAAGACACCAAGACTGAGACAACTCTTATAAAGGAAAACATTGAATTGGGGCTGGCTTACAATTTCAGAGGTTTAGTCCATTATCATCATGGCAGGAAGCAAGGTGGCATCCAGGCAGACATGGTGCTGGAGAAGGAGCTGAGAATTCTACATCTGGATCTGCAAGCAGCAAAAGGGGACTGTGTGCCACATTGGACATAGCTTGAGCATAGGAGGCCTCAAAGCCCAACCCCACAATGACACACTTCTTCTAACAAGGCCACATCTATTCCAACAAGGCCACACCTCCTAATAGTGTCACTCTTTATGGTATGGCGAAGCATTCAAAAACACATGAGTCTATGGGGGCCATTTCTATTCAAACCACCACAGGTATGTATGTGTGTATTTATGTATATACAGATACACCTGTCTGTGGAGGTTAGAGACTGACCTCAGGTGTCATTCCTCACACGCTCCACAGTATTGAGATTGTAAGCATGTGCTACCACACCTGGTTTTTTAAAAAAATGCATTCTTGAGTCCTGGTCTACATAGTCACTTCCAGGAGAGCCAGGGTTATGTAGAGAGAATGATCCCCCCAAACTTATTTTTAATATTGTGTGTGTGTGCAGGTGCCAGGGTGGGGCAGGGGTATAAGCACAATGAGTGCAGGTGCTTGAAGAGGCCAGAAGCATTGAATCCCCACTGAGATGGAGTTTGGGGCATTTGTGAGCCACCCAGCATGAGTGCTGGGAACCAAACTCAGGTCCTCTGGAAGAGCTGCAAATATTCTTAAACACTGAGCCTTCTCTCCAGCAACCCCCACCCCCACCTGGATATTTTGGGAGGATTCTGGATATCACACTCAGGTGCTTGTACTTGCAAGATAACTGCCACACTGACTGATCGGTCTCCCCGGCCTAAGCAGCATAGTTAGCTACTCTTTGGTTTTGCTCTTTGCAGTCTTCTAGAGGTTTTCAGACAGCGTAAGACTGACTACTCTTGAGCCCTCCTCCCTCCCATTAAATACCTCGTTTGCTAAGTGAAACTTGGAAATGTTAATAGCAGGACTCTGATAATCCTTAGGGAGAGATCCTCCAACCCTTCTGCTTAAGACCTGTGATGGAATATGCTCAGAGCATCAATCCATTCTCCAGAGCATATTTGCATGAAACACTGCTTTGAGACACTTCTTTGGGGTAGGCTGTATGGTTGAATTAGATACTCTTCCGCTGAATTGAAAGATGTAAATAGCTATTTTATTACACAGTAGTAAGAAGCTTATCAGTATTAGTGGAAATTCCTGTGTGATGGGCTCTAAGTGCTTTGAATGCCTGCTATCGAGTTCTCAGAACACGCTCAAGGGAAGCTGTGCCTTGTTGCTGGTTTTAGATGGGAAGCTAAATCATAGAGAGTTTGGGTGACTTCTGGAGTCTCTCCAGTGGGGTTGCTGAATCAGCATATCTGGCAGCACCGTGCTATATCTTCCTGTGTAACCAAAGATCATGTCCTCCCCAAGAACAAAGGAAGCTGAAAGAATACACGGTATCCTGGAAAGACAGGTCCTATCTAGAATTATAGAAAGGGAGACAGGAGAAAGAACTTATTTGTCTTATTTGATTTTCTTTTCTTGTAATGATAATACATTCATCTACTAGTACAATTGAAACTTTTCTTTTAAAAGGAATTATTTATTTGTTTTATTTTATGTATATGAGTACACTGTCGTTGTCTTCTGACACACTAGAAAAGGGCATCATATCCCATTACAGATGCTTATGAGCCACCATGTGGTTGCTGGGAATTGAACTCAGGACCTCTGGAAGAGCAGCCAGTGCTCTTAACGGCTGAGCCATCTCTCTGGCCCTAAATAAAACTTTTTAAGATAAAGTGGCCAGAGTCCTAAGTTGGGTTCATAATTTCCAGAATATCATGATTACTTAGAAATATGATGACTCCAGTCTGGCCAGACGCGGAGCAGATCCCAGGCGGCAGCTCTGCACCAAACCTCACAAAACCCAGCAGAAGTGGGGCATCCAGAAGCTCTAACCCAGGTAGTATCTCAGGTAAGGAGACAGCAACACCCACCCCAAACAGGGAGTAACTGGGACCCACTGGGACCACTGGACCACTGGGACCCACTGGGACCAGGGATTTCACTCCTGACCCGGAGCACTGGTTCCTTCCTGTCTGGGCCTGAGCACTCAGCAGATCCCGGGCGGCAACTCTGCACCCAAGCTCACAGAACCCGGAGGAAGCAGGGCTACCAGGAGCTCTAACCCGAGCAATATCTTAGGCAAGGAGGCAGCAACACATGCCCCAAACAGGGAGTTACCAGGACCCACAGGGATCTGGGAACTCACTCCTGGCCCAGAGCACTGGTTCCTTCCGGTCTGGGTCCAAACACCGAGCAGATGTTGGGCCTCAGCTCTAACCTCAGCAGAAACACCCAACCCAAACAGTTCTGACACAACCAAGAGAATAGGAAAGACAGTCTCCAGTCAGAGACAGCACAGGTAACACCAAGGAGAGCCAGATGGCAAAAGGCAAGCGTAAGAACATAAAGGCCAGCAACCCAGGGCACTTGACACCATCAGAACCTAGTTTCCCCACATTAGAAAGTCCTGAACTCTCCATATCACCAGGAAAGCAAGAGTCAGATCTAAAATCACTTCTAACGATGATTATAGAGGACTTTAAGAAGGACAAAAATAACACTCTCAAAGAATTCAAGGAGAACACAGGTAAACAGGTGAAGGAATGGAGCAAAACCATCCAGGACATAAAAATGGAAGTAGAAACAATAAAGAAATCACAAAGGGAGACTACTCTGGAGATAGAAAACCTAAGAAAGAAATCAGGAGTCACAGACGCAAGCATCACCAACAAAATACAAGAGATAGAAGAGAGAATCTCAGGGGCAGAAGATACCATGGAAAACATTGACTCAACTGTCAAGGAAAACGCAAAATGCAAAAACTCTTAACACAAAACATCCAGGAAATCCATGACACAATGAGAAGATCAAACCTAAGGATAATAGGTATAGAAGAGAATGAAGATTCCCAACTTAAAGGGCCAATAAATATCTTCAACAAAATTATAGAAGAAAACTTCCCTAACCTAAGGAACAAGATGCCCATAATCATACAAGGAGCCTACAGAACACCAAATAGACTAGACCAGAAAAGAAATACCTCCCGTCAATAATAATCAAAACACAAAATACACAAAACAAAGAAAGAATTTTAAAAGCAATAAGGGAAAAAGGCCAAGTAACATATAAAGGCAGACCTATCAGTATTACACCAGACTTCTCACCAGAGACTATAAAAGCCAGAAGATCCTGGACAGATGTGATACAGACCCTAAGAGAACACAAATGCCATCCCAGGCTACTATACCCAGCAAAACTCTCAATTACCATAGATGGAGAAACTAAGACATTCCATGACAAAACAAAATTTACACAGTATCTTTCCACAAACCCAGCATTACAAAGGATGTTAGCAGGAAAGCTCCAATACAAGGAGAGCAATCATACCCTAGAAAGAGCAAGAAAGTAATCCTCTTCCAACAAACCCAAAAGAAGATAGCCACACAAACAATGCCTCCACTCTTAGCAAAAATAACAGGAAGCAATAATCTCCTCTCCTTAATATCTCTTAACGTCAATGGACTCAATTCCCCAATAAAAAGACATAGGCTAACAGACTGGACACGCAAACAGGATCCAGCATTTTGCTGCATACAAGAAACCCACCTCAGTGACAAAAACAGACACTACCTTAGAGTAAAAGGCTGGAAAACAACTTTTCAAGCAAATGGTCCTAGGAAACAAGCTGGAGTAGCCATTCTAATATCGAATAAGATTGACTTTCAAATTAAAGATATCAAAAAGGATAAGGAAGGACATTTCATATTTGTCAAAGGAAAAGTCAACCAACAGGAACTCTCAATTCTGAACATCTATGCACCAAATGCAAGAGCACCCACTTTCATAAAAGAAACCTTACTAAAGCTCAAAGCACACATTGCACCTCACACAATAATAGTGGGAGACTTCAACAACCCACTCTCAGCACTGGACAGATCATGGAAACGGAAGCTAAACAGAGGTACAGCAAAACTAACAGAAGTTATGAACCAAATGGACTTAATAGATATTTATAGAACATTTCACCCAAAAACAAAAGAATATACCTTTTTCTCAGCACCTCATGGTACCTTCTCCAAAATAGATCAGATAATTGGTCACAAAGCAGGCCTCAACAGATATAAAAAAATTGAAATAATCTGATGCATCCTATCAGATCACCATGGTCTAAAGCTGGTCTTAAATAATGGCAAAGACAATGGAAAGCCCACATTCATATGGAAACTGAACAATACTCATTGAGAATGGGGTCAGGGAAGAAATAAAGAAAGAAATTAAAGATTTTTTAGAATTTAATGAAAATGAAGACACATCATACCAAAACCTATGGGACACAATGAAAGCAGTGCTAAAGGAAAACTCATAGCTCTAAGTGCATACAAAAAGAAACTAAAGAGAGAACACACTAGAAGCTTGACAATTCACCTGAAATCTCTAGAACAAAAAGAAGCAAATACACCCAAGAGAAGTAGACGGCAGGAAATAACAAACTCAGGACTGAAATCAACCAAATAGAAACAAAGAGAACTATACAAAGAATCAATAAAACCAGGAGCTGGTTCTTTGAGAAAATCAACAAGATAGATAAACTCTTAGCCAGACTAATCAGAGGACAGAGAAACAGTATCCAAATCAATAAAATCAGAACTGAAAAGGGTGACATAACAACAGAAACCGAGGAAATTCAACAAATCATCAGATCCTACTACAAAAGCCTATACTCAACAAAATTGGAAAATCTGGATGAAATGGACAATTTTCTAGACAAATACCAGTTACCAAAGTTAAATCAGGAGCAGATAAACCATCTTAACAGTCCCATAACCCCGGAAGAAATAGAAGCAGTCATTAAAAGTCTCCCCACCAAAAAAAGTCCGGGTCCAGATGGTTTTAGTGCAGAATTCTATCAAACCTTCAAGAAGACCTAATACCAATTCTCTTCAAATTATTCCACAAAATAGAAATGGAAGGAACACTACCTAATTCATTCTATGAAGCCACAATTACGCTCATACCCAAACCACACAAAGACCCAACAAGAAAAGAGAACTTCAGACCAATCTCCCTTATGAATATCAATGCAAAAATACTGAATAAAATTATCTCGAACCGAATCCAAGAACATATCAAAACACTTATCCATCATGATCAAGTAGGCTTTATCCCAGGAATGCAGGGTTGGTTCAATATACGGAAATCCATCAATGTAATCCACCATATAAATAAACTCAAAGAAAAAAACCACATGATATCTCTTGATGCTAAGAAAGCATTTGACAAAATTCAACACCCCTTCATGATAAAAGTCTTGGGAAAAGATCTTCACCAACCCTACATCTGATAGAGGGCTAATATCCAAGGTATACAAAGAACTGAAGAAATTAGATTCCAGACAATCAAATAACCCTAGTAAAAAATGGGGTAGAGAGCTGAACAAGGAATTCTCAACTGAAGAAACTCGATTGGTTGAGAAGCACCTAAAGAAGTGTTCAACATCCCTAGTCATCAGGGAAATGCAAATGAAAACAACACTGAGATACCACCTCATACCAGTCAGAATGGCTAACACAGGTGACAACAGATGTTGGTGAGGATGTGGAGAAAGGGGAACACTCCTCCATTGTTGGTGGGATTGTAAGCTGGTACAACCACTATAGAAAGCAGTCTGGCAGTACCTCAGAAAATTGAACATAGTGTTACCTGAGAACCCAGCTATACCACTCCTGGGCATATACCCAGAAGATATCTCAACATACAACAGGGCCACATGCTCCACTATGTTCAAAGTGGCCTTATTTATAATAGCCAGAAGCTGGAAAGAACCTAGATGTCCTTCAACAGAAGAATGGATACAGAAATGTGGTACATTTACACAATGGAGTACTACTCAGCTATTAAAAACAATGAGTTTATGAAATTCTTAGGCAAATGGATGGAGCTAGAGAATGTCATCCTGAGTGAGGTGACCCAATCACAAAGGAACACACATGGTATACACTCACTGATAAGTGGATACTAGCCCAAAAGCGCACAATACCTAAGATGCAAAGAATAGACCTCATGAAACTCAAGAAGAAGAAGGAAGACCAAAGTGTGGGTGCTTTTGTCCTTTTTAGAATGAGTATCAAAAGATTCAACCAGAGCTCCCAGGCTCTAAACCTCCAGCCTGAGAACAGGTAATTGAGGGTGGCCTTGTCAAGCATCAGTAGAATTGGAGGACCATGGTCCCCAAAAGTTTGGATTCCCTAGTGTTGGGGAATCTGAGAGCAGGGAGATGGGTTTGGGAGGATGTTCGGAGCATACCCGCGTAAGAATAAGAGGAGGGGGTATGGGATAAGGAGCTTAGGGGTAGAATGGGAGAGGAGATAACATTGAAAGGTAAATACTCGAAAAAAACAAAAGAAGGGAAACTGTTTCCCCCCAGAAGGAGTCTCCTGAAACACTCTCCATCATGCCTTGTTTACTTTTAACTCTCAAAAACTCAAAGCTCATGGCAAATCTGCTGCTGACTGCCTCTGGCATCGCTGAGACCAATAAAATGTGGAAGGACCCTCTTACCCTTAAATGGAATGGCCCGGACCCAGTTCTCATATGGGGCCAAGGACTGATATGCCTGTTTGATACCACAGAAGGCACAGCTAAATGGCTGCCAAAAAGATTAATGAAATAAATAGATACCCCCACAAAGCCAGGCCCAACTATAAATAAGATGAATAACAAGTGACCTCCAGGGAAGAGAAATCTCCCTGAAAATTCCCTTCTTTTTCCTTTCCAGGTAAAAATGAAACACATGTGATGTCTGCTGGTACAAATTCTAATCCTGATGCTGGCCTCCGGACTTATACTATTCAGACCTTTGATGGGCCATTGACAAGGACACCAAACAGCTAGAGATTGACATCACTAATCTGAAGAAATCCCTCGTTTCGCTGTCTGAAATGATCTCCAAAAATTGCAAAGGACTCTATTGGACTTGAATTACTCTTTTGAAGACTGTGTACAGCTCTTGACTGTGTACAGCCCTTAAAGAAGAATGTTGCCCTTACATTGACAAGACAGGGATTGTTAAAGAGAACATGAAAAAGGTCAGAGAAGGCCCTGAGAAAAGACAGAGAGAGAAAGAGAAAGATGAGAGTTGGTATAAGGATTGGTTTCCACCCCTCCATGGTTGTCAACCCCACTTCCTCCCATCCTGAGACCATTAATTGGGTTTATTTTCCTGATTTCTCTTGGTCCTTGGGCCTTAAATAGACTGACTAACTTCGTGATACAACAGATAGATAATTTGGTAGCAAAACCTATTCAGATACATTATCATAAGTTAGCTATGGAGGATCACGAGACTCAAGATAAGGTTTTTACTCTATCCAGGGTGTTCCCAAAACCCATCTCCACCCAACCTAAAAGAGGGGACTTCCACTCCTAGACCAAGCAGAGAGGGGCCACCCAGAACCCCCTCTGACTGGTGATCTGAATTCTTGCTTAGGCTGAGAGGCTAAGCACTGCAAGGGAATATAAATAAAAACTAAAAATATCACTCTGGGTTCCCTGAGGGACAAGCCTGACTGCATAGGGGTTGATGTCAAAAGTATCCCCTCTCCAGGAAAAAGACATCGGGATGGGTATGTCCCTCATGCCTCACTGGACAATGACAGGAGGACCGGAGCCATTACAAGGTTCCCTTCAATTATTGGAGGTCAGGCCTCTATCCCCGCCTTCGCAAGATTAGAATTGCCAAGGCCCTTCTATACTTAGAGAAGGGAGGAGATGTCAGGGGCAGCCCTGCTTATACACTGAAGGCCTAAAATCAGCCATAGGCCTAAAATCAGCAATAGGTCTGACATACATACATGCTAACACAAAGTCTTGGATCTCTGTGGAAAAACACTGAAACAGCAGGCTATAAGCTATTGTAAACAGGCAGCTTCTGTGGAAACTTACCAGCCTGAGTGTCATAGATCTTACAAATAGGCAGCCTCTGTGGACAGTACCAACTTAGATAAGGACAAGTGAATCATAGGCAGAGTCATAGTGACCTGTCCCCTGAACCTCCACCCCGCTGATACCCTGTTCTGAATGGTATCTGTACTCCCCCTGAACACCTATGCTCTGGTGTCATTCCTTTCCCCACATCCTGCCCTTTTGAGTTTATAACCCCTGTGTGAATAAGTAAATTACGGTGTGATTTAAATTAAAAAAAAAAAAAGTAAAAAAAAAAAAAAAAAAAAAAAAAAAGAAAAAGAAAGAAAGAAATATGATGACTGGAAGAGACTTGAGTTTGAGACTAGCCTGGTCTACAGAATGAGTTCCAGGACATCCAGGCTGCACAGAGAAACCCTGTCTCTAAAAAACAGCAACAAAAAATTTGTCTGGAAGTGAAATTAGGAAGGGGTCATGTCTGAAGGATGGTCAGGGAGAGTGTGTGTGGGGGGGGAAGCTGAGGAAGGGTAGATCATGATATATTGTATACTTATATGAAATTGATAAAGAAGAAATAAAAGATAATAAAATAAAAATAGTCAACTAGACCCTGAAAGCTGGAGTTGAGAGAACACCAAGTGTAAGCCCCTTATTTTCCAGTGGGGGAACCCAAGGCTACATCACTTGCGGAAGCCCAGGGAAGGAGTTATGAGGGAGCCCATCTGTGGATGCTCAACTTTGAGCTCTTTGAGCTGCATGTTTTGAGATATAGCTTAGATAGGATAAATTTTACAGATCTTAAGTGAACAGTTTGGGGATTTCAGCACAGGAATATGCCAACGTAACCCATGGGCCAAGGTCTAAGCAGAGGTCACAGTCAGCATGTCTGCATGTTCCTCTGTGCTGGGCAGTTTAGAATGTTGCCTTTGTTCATTAGTGTGTTGGTAAGAATTCAAGAGCATGCATTTCCCGAGTGTTCATTTCAGAGTTCCCAGAGGAGGCACACCTTAGTGTAGATGTTTCCTTAAAAACAGAGTCTCTCAAAGTCCTTTGCTCCTATTCTCTACTAACCAATTCCTAACTGCTGAAATGGCTAATTACTGTTCTGTGTTTGCAAACATGATCTCAAGTTGCTCTTTAGCCTGACACAGTTATTATTACACCACAAAATTATTCTTCAGTCATTTGATGCTCAAATTCCCCAGGCACATTCATAGTCAAAGCACACATCGTTTCTTTTTAACTAAGCAGTTTCTATATCAAAATTTCGGAAGTTCTGTAAGAATAAAGCGTTTATTAAAACCATGGGAAGGTTTGGCTTGCTGGGCTTTCTTTAACTGGCCAAAGCTTTCCAGCTGACGTGGCAATAATCTAACAGCAATTGTTCATCTGGTGTCTCCTTGAGCATCTTTCTGTTTTCCTCCTGGGGTGTAATGAGCCATAGCCTCCCAGTGCAACTCATCTGTGTCACCCCTTGACCATCCTTGTCTTTTCCTGCTTTCTTTGGTCCTGGAGTGTGGTGAAAAGTGTGTGTGTGTGTGTGTGTGTGTGTGTGTGTTGTGTCTGACAACTACTGTTTGACAATAGTACTGAGATGATGATGATGATGATGATGAAGGAGAAGGAAAATGAGAAGAAGGAGATGGAGGAGGAGGAGGAGGAGGACTGTTCCACATTCACGAGCTTGGAAAATGTCCTCTGGTATGAGTAGCTGTTAATCCACTCACATTCTGACATCTACAACATAATATGCTCCTTTAGATCTTGTTCTACAAAACTATTCTAAGACTTCAAGGGAATAGTCCCTAAAGCAACAGAGTAACTTTTATAAATGTATTCACAACAATCTGGGAATAACAAGTACTCAGTAGTAGAAAGATTAAATCCAAACATGGATGATATGTGCTGTTAGTCTGAATCTCTAGCATCCTACAAAGTTCCATGTATTATATACTTGGTCACATACTTGCTCCCCAGCTTGTAGAGATACTCAGAGTGCTGCAGCCTTTAAGAGGTGATACCTTGTAGGAAGTTTTAAGTTGGGTCCAGAAAAGGGCATGTCTTTGAAGGGGTCTGTGAGCTCTTGGTTTATTTCTCCTTCTCTTTTTGAACCTAGCTGTGAGGTGATCCAGCCTAGATGCACCCCACTATGATTGGTTGCCTTACTATGTACTTACAAAAAGAGGGGCTTAGCCTGGTCATGGGCTGACAGTACAAAGCAACAAACCAAACTAAGCCTCACTGTGGTTGTGTGTGTGTGTGTGAGTGTGTGTGTGTGTGTATGTGTGTGTGTGTGTGCATGTGTTGTTGTTGTATATTATTCTTCAGGGCCGTCATCCACCTTGGTTTTTGAGACACTTCCCTCACTGAGACCTGGGGATCACTGATAAGGCTAGACTGGCTCAGCTGTCAGCTCCAGAGGTCTGCCTGCCTCAACCCCTCCCCACAGCACTGGGATTATAAGTGTATGCTGCTGCCCTAACTTTTCATGGGAATTGAACTCCAGTCCTCATGCTTGAGTAAGTACTTTATGGACTGAGTTTTCTCTTCCATTCCTTTGTTTTGTGAGACAAGGTCTCATGTATCCCAGCCAGCCAGGTCTACACAATACCTTGTCTCAAATTAGCTTTAATTGTCAAACTGACACAGCCTAGAGGGGAAGCTTCAATTGAGTTATTACTTAGATCAGAGTAGTCTAAGAGAATATGTAAGGGATTGTCCTGGCTATTAATTTACGAAAAAGGACCCAGTCCACCATGGGTGGCATCATCCCTTAAGCAGGCAGTATTGAGCTGCTAAAAAAAAAAAAAAAAAAAAAAAAAAAAAGAGCCAGAGAGTGAGCCAGTTAGCCAGCACTATCCTCCATGGTTCTGCTGTACTCTCTGGACTGTGAGTGAGTTCCCTGATCAGAGGTAATGTTGCATGGAATTGCAAGCAGTTTACTTTCAGGCTCTTGCAGTGAATTCCTTCCCTGATTACCCTCAATGATGGACTGTGATGTGGGAGTGTAGGATGAAATAAACCCTTGCCTCCCCGAGTTACCTTTGGTCAGAGTGCTTTACCACAGAATAAATGAAACTAGTGCTTATTGGTACACATCAATGCCAACTGGTTCCAGGACAGCAACCTATCTGAAGAGCATAAGATGGGTATTGTTGTCTTCAAGTTTGGATGTGTGTGAGGATTCCTTACAATCACTCTCAGGTGATGTGTGTCTAGCCAACACAGGAAGTGTAAATTTCTCAGGGTGTTGCATGTGGAGGCACATGCTGCCTGCCTGCTCCTCACCGGATCTATGGATGCTTATCACCTGAGTGTGCAGTCTGAGTTGAGATGAGTGAAGGGCAGTGCACCCCCCACACTCTTCCTCACGTTCTCTCCCCCACACTCCGCCTTTATCTTGATTATTATTTAAAGCCACATTTCCCAAGACTCTGTGACATACTCTTCAGGTAAATGAGAACCCTTGAGTTCCTTTACTGAGACTGTCCCATGGCTGTAGTATCTGTCCACCCCACTACCAAGTCTGTTAGGTTTGCACACCAAGGTAAGTCTTCTAACAGTGCTGTCTGATTCATTCTCCATCGCTGGATTGAATGTTTTCGTTTTAGACTTTGCAGAGCACTCTCTACTTTTCCTGGGGCACAAGCTAACTGTACTTGTGCTGCAGTTATTTATGTGCCTCTCCTATCCTAGGCACCAGGCAGGAGGCACACATGACTGGAGGCATGCATTACTCCCACACCCGCAGCTCACAGAGGAGATGATGAATGGGGCCTCGATCTGTGTTTGCTCATGGAGTGTGTATTTACTTTTGCTACTTCCCACTTCTTCTGTGCTCCTTGAATACCCAATTGTGTATTTTAAGAATTCCTCGGCTTCAGCTGCTTAACATCCCTATACCTCCTGTTAAACACGTTGCTATTTTGCCCCCGAAGTAGAAATGGAGACTCTTCAGGGTGTCTGTCATTGCTGCACTCTTAGAGCAAGTGTTGAGAGAAGTGTTGTTGAGTGAGAGTGTTACTTCCTTGCCATGATTTGGATTTCATGTTTTAACTAAGTTCCCTACTGGGGCACGGAGCCAGCTTCCTGTTGCTTTGACCAGAAGGTGTGAGGAGGTCAGTACTTCCTCTGGGACATTCTTCCTCTGACTTGCATTAAGCATAACTCCATGTGCAGTGATGGGGGAGTACATCCTTACACAAACATTCCCCTGTGCCCAGGCTTACAAAACTGAAAGTCTAATCTGCCAAAATCATCGGTGTTAGGAGCCAAGGTTATTAATTTGTTCAGAAGGTATGCATTTATTCTGCCAAGACGCATAAGAACAAGCATTAATTTAGTGTATAAGTTTAATGAACAATGGAAGGATCCAAATTCTGAGTAGGTCAATCATATCTTATGCTCTTACTAATTTCTAAGTACACTGAGAAAAAATGTCTAGAAAGATGGCAGAGATTCTCATTATATTTTATGGAGAATATATAAAACACAAAAAGTCTATCTTTTAGACAAGTGTAATGTTTATGTTCTTAAAATCAGTGAAATAACATAATTTTTTATAATGGGACTTCTCTTCAAGATCTTACTTGGTCTATTATTATTATTTGTGTGTGTTTGCACATGTTCATATATATGTGTGCCTGTGCATGTGAAGGTATATGTACATGTATGCACGAACATACAGAAGTACATATATGTGTATGCATGTTCAGGTAGACCCAGGCCAGAAGTCTATGTTAGATGCCTTCCTCTATGTCTCTCCACCTTATTTTTTGAGACAGAGCCTTTTACTGGACCCAGAGCTCACTTATTTGCCTAAGCTGTCTGACTAGGGAGCTCCAGAAATATACTTGTCTTTAATCTTTCATAGATGTGTACTGCTGTGCCCAGTGGGTGCCAGAGACCTGAACTCAGGTCCCCACGCTTGCCTGACGCATGCTTTCCTGACTAAGCTGTCTCCCCAACCTTATTATCATTCTTAAAAACATTTAAAAACATCTTAAAAGAGTTTCAGACTCCCAGAAAGGTTGTAAAGATAATTCCAAGACTCCCAAACACCCTCACACAGTTTCCCTAAATGTCAGCATCCTTCATTATGTGTGTTTACAGTAAGTTCGAGGACACCTCACACAGTTTCCTTTAATGTCAGCATCCTTCATTATTGTGTGTGTTTACAGAAAGTTAAAGAACAATACTGGTAAAGAATTAGCTTAAAATGATCATTCTGGCTTCACTAGTTTTCATCTAAATTCCCTGTTTGGCTCTAGATTCCATACAGAACATCATACTATAGTCATGGCTTGATTTGAATGTTGAATTGTAGCGGTGTTGGGAAGTGGGATCTTTAGGTGTTGGGATTGAGGGCTATTGGATGGACTAATGCCAGTTATCTGTCTTGGGACTGGGTTCATTCCCTGTCATTTTCTTCTGCTCCCCCCTCCTTTGCCATTCTTCCAAATGCTACCCCTGCCTTGTGGTGATGAAGCATGCTGCTCTCCCCAGATTCCGGCACCTTGATGCTGGACTTCCAGTCTCCAGCGCTGTGAATCCACAGGTTGACATTCACCACAAACTGCCCTGTTTGAGCAGGTCACATCTCCACAGCCCCTTCTGGTCTGCGGTCATTTCCCAAACTTTCTTTGTCTTTGATAAACAGGTATTACCAGTTGGTGGTTTGCAGAGGATTGTACACTTAGGTTTCTTCACGTTTCTCTCATGAGGGTATAGGCTTTGGAAAGTGGATAACACGGTGATAACAGTGCCATTCTGATTCCATCAACATCTTGTGATTCATGGACAAGACACATGAGGAAATCATGTACAAGAGCTATCTGGATTTGTTCTGTATGGGAGATTTAAACATTTTCCACAGTTATTTATTCCACCACTTATTGACAGCAGTATAGAATCTTGGATATTTATTTTACGGTTGGGTTATGATCCAATATTATGTTTCTTATTCTACCACTCAAATTGCTTCAATTTGAGCCACAGAGAGCTCATCCAGTTGGCCCCAGTATCTTTTCTGTGTGTTCCCAATACTGTGTTTATTTTCAGAAGTTACTCACTTTCCAATAGTACAAAGATACGAGGATTTCAGGTCTGGCTGGATTTGAAGACCAGATGATCCGAGTTCCCTCAGCTCCGAATTCCAGCTTCATTTCCTTCTATATGCTGGCTCCTTCGTGGACTCTGCACGTGTGGGTAAAACTGTGGTTTCTCTCTGAGGACAAACGGTTGTCACAATCACTCAGGCAAAGATTAAAGCTGGGTGTGCAGCTTGTGGTAGCACAGTTCTCTGGCAAGCATGAGCTTTATCTCCAGTACCCACCAAAATACAACAGATATAAAAGCAAAACCACAACGTGCCTGTGGGAACGGAGAATGCAGTGGAACAGGCATGCTGAGGATAGCAAGGTGTATAAGAAATTCAGGTTCATATTGTCGTATACTCCAGTGGCAAGTTTTCACTTACATTTTTAAAAGCATGTCTATATTTGGGAGCTAGGGAGACGGCTCAGCAGCTGAGAACACTGGCTGTTCTTCCGAAGCTCAATTCCCAGCACCCACAAACAGATGACTATCTGTATCTCTAGTTCTGGGGGATCTGGTGCCCTCTTGTGGCCTTCATGGGCACCGGGAAACACACATACAGGCATACAGGCAAGACAATAATACACATAAACTAAAACTAAATGGTCTTTAAAAATTGTGTAGGCGTGTAGTGTCTGTATGAGGGTTTGTTCATATGAATCCAGTGCCTCAGAGGTCAGAGAAAGGTTTCAGATTTCCTGGAGCTGGTTACAGGCAGTTGTGACCTTCCCAGTTTGGGCGCTGGGAATCTAGACTCAGTTCTCTGTGACAGCAGTGTGTACTAAAACTGCTGCACCATCTCTCCAGCGTCGTGTTCCCCACACATTTTAAAACACACAACACACACACACACACACACACACACACACACACTACACAACACACACACACACACACACACACACACACACACACACTTAATATGCCTGGTGACTGATGAGCTTTCTGACTTTTTCAGGATCTAAACTGTGTGTCTACAGCTCTGTAAAGCAACACAGTACAGGGGTGAAGACTCCGAACATGACTGACAGACTCCGGGGTCTCTTCCCTACCTCCGTCCCTTCCTGCTGTGTGACATCAAGGATACTATACTTACAGGATTACTATAGTGCTAATAAAAGTAACAGCGACAATGTCATAGGACTGCTATAATAAGAAGAAACATGTACATTGTCTGTCATAGCATAAGTGCATGATGGATTTCATGAGGACTAATTTTAGTGAGATCCATTTTCAAAAACAGCAAATATATCCTGATGATGCTCAGGGTGTGTTCTGGTAAGGGCTTGGGCAGCCTTAGCCGGCAAAGGTTACAGGCTACAGACTGTTAAGCCACACGTTGTACATCACATGAACACATTTCCTGCAGTGTTGTCGTTTAATTGAATTACTTGCCAATGATAAAAATTATAGTTTAAGTTAAGTGGTGGTGGCATACACCTTTAATCTCAGCACTTGGGAGGCAGAGGCTGGAAGATCTCAGTGAGTTCAAGGCCAGCCTGGTCTACAGACAAGACTACACATAGAAACACTGTCTTGGGGACACATACATACAATATATATATGAAAAATAAAAATTATAGTTTCTCTCTCCTGGCTTCTTTTTAAAATGTGTGGAGAGCATGACTCTGGAGAGTGCATGCATGCACATGTGCTTGTGTGTGCGTGCATGGGGGTCAGGGCCAGTCAGGGTGTTATTCCCTTTAAGACTTAGAGATGGAGACTAAAAGCAAGCAGTGACTTTGACAAGTTCTCAAGGACTGTCAGTGACTAAGCTGGAGCAAGTTCAAAGTCTTCTGCTGCACCGAGTAGCTTCTCGGGCCTTGATAGCTACAAAGAAGCAATGTCAGTAATGTCCATGTGGCTTTTCTGAGGGATCCTAAGTCCTGGGCAAACTGTCCATCTGGCGCTGTTTTTGAGTTGAAATGGCCCTTCCTTAAAGACCAGTTATTTGGAAGCAACAGTATCTCCTTATATTTTTAACCAGAGAAGACACTTTAAAAAATGATTTTCAGATAGAGGAGGGGGAGTGGGGGAGGGGAATATGGAGGCAGATGTTCGCGTGTCTCCACCAGTCAAAGATAGTTGGTATATCTAGGTTGGGTATTGGGTTACACTTCTGATTGTATGGGCATCTTGTTATTGAGTATTACCAAACTTATAAAGCCTTTGATTAACATTTAAAAAAAGTTACTAATAAAAAAATTATATATTATATACGAATATGTATTTATATGAAAATGGTAAAAAATGTCATAATGAAACTCATTAATTTGTATACTAAGTTAAAACTTAATAAAAGAAAAACACTAAAAAAGAAAAATGATTTTCCTCCAAATTGATCATTCATTTCATTCATGAGCTCAGGCATTGGTGTGATTCCAGGGAGGAGCCCTAAGAGCAGTGAGATATTTTGCAACTCTGATAAATATCTGTCTTGTAGGGCCTTTCTGTCAGTACTTAAGAGAAATGGCAACACGAAGCTCTGAAAGGGGCATTTTGTGTACATAGACAAGTGGGTATAACGAACAGTTTCAAAACCACCATATTCTAGCATATAATTTCTTAGAGATATGTACATGTGAATTTAATAGTACAGATGGTCTTTTATTGCAAAGAATTTTGCTAAGTCCTGTAGGGATATAAATATAATAAGACATAATCTCTGTCTTTATGGAGCTTATCCCATAGCAGAAAAGGCAGATAGATGTCTTTAATTACAATTATATAAAATAAGAGCCATAAAAATAAAACTATTGAGGAAATGCTAAGAAAAGAAAGGAAGAAAGATCAAACCCAGCTTAGAAACCAGAGAAGGCTTCCAAGATTTGAGGCAGACCTTGAAGGCTGGCCAGGTTTCAGTAGCTATAGTTGGGTATGAAAGCTGAACAGGCAGAAGAGACACAGAAGCAGACACAGAGGTGAGAAACCCAGGGTGTGTTTAGAAAACATGTAGTAACAAGTCTGGTCACACCACGGAGTGCTTTGATTGCCAGTCTCTGGAGCCTACTCTGCTCACTGAATGAAAGAGTATGTATACCCAAGCTTTTGAGCAGGCAAGGGACATGAGCAGGCTGTTTGTAGGATGGTGACTTTTGTAGACTTGAAGTGAGAAGAGAGTGCAGGCCATGTTGTTGGGCTCTTGAGAAGAGCCAGTGTCTGGCTGGTCAACAGGCCTTGGAGTGAGAGGAGGAAGGACATCAGAGGGCATTCTGTGTGTAGTCTTTGAGATATGGGAAGGAGTAAAAATAACTTCAGTGATTTCCGAAGTTCAGTGCTTACGTATCTAGAAGAATGTAGCCGATTGTAGAGGTAGAGGAAAGAAGGGAGAAGATTTGATTTGAGACTTACCTGGAGTTTCAAATGATCGAGGCTGAAGAGTCAAATAGTATAGTTAAAGGAGAGAGTATTTTTAGACCTGGGTTCCCATGCAAGCAGAGCTCACAAAGATTGACATTTGAGAATTATTTACATGGGAAATAGATTAACATTTATGTTTCCCGATTCTTAGATAAATTTCTTTATATGACATATAACTACAGAATATCACCATGGACCTGAGACCCAGAGAGGTTGATTGATTATAGATATTCCCATAGTTCATTCATCTCATGACCCACTGAAGACCTACTGTGTGTGAGAACCTTATGCACAATGTAGCAAAAGTTAGGTTGAACCTGAAACTTTAGGACTTGAGTAAATGAGGGACAGATTAGATATAAAGGGAAGGAAGCTTGGGCTGAAAAGACAAGGCTCCTATGTTGGAAAACATTAACATCAAAGAGTTGGAAATGAAGGAGAGGAGAGATGCCCAAAGAATGTGTGTAAGGTGCAAATGGAGAGATGAAGAGGATGAGGCAAGCTTTAGGGAGTTTCCAAAGAGGAATGCTAGAATGATCTGAGATGGTCTCCCAAACACTATTAAGGGCTTAATTCTCAGCACAGCACTCTAGAAAGTAGTAAAAACTTTAATAGGTGGAGCCTAGCCATAGCTTTGGGGTTATTGAAATGATCTTCGATGAAGATTGTACCTTACTGGTTGTTTCTTCTTGGTGAATGGTCTTTCTTTGTCATACACTCTTATTCTGATGCCTCACCATAAGACCAAAGGGACTGGGCCAACAACCATGTATTGAGTCCTATCAAACTGAGATAAAATATACCTTTCCTACTTTTAAGTTGACTGTTTCAGATGTTTTGTTACAATAAATGAGTGCTGACTATTGCAAGGAAAGTTGAAGAAAGTGAAAACGAAGAAACTTTATTTTGCTAATAGCATCGTATGTTCTGGAAACATCTAGGATGTGGGAATCAAGCACTAGCATCTCAATTTGGTCTTGAATTAGTTAGATTGGTTCCAGTAAAGTAGAATGTAGAATAAACATGGCCTTTTAGAGAGTCCAGAAGTCCTGACACTAGGGAACAGGCAAGTGAAGAATAGAGATATTGACAGTGCTAGTCTGATAAGGATCAAGAAAGAGACATAGTGAGCAATAAAATGGAAATCCATGGATGTGGGACTCAGTGGAGGTGGTGAATTGTGTGACATTGGACTAGTTGGATACAGATGCAACTCAATAGTCTTAACTTTTATGTCTAAGACCAAATATAGTATTGGTATGTGAAGATGAAAACATTCTCTAACATGCATTTTAAGTAGAGATTGTCGACCTGTATTTCTGGGAAAGAGATTGCTCATAAGTACAATTGTCTTTCTTGGCTCATGGTGCTGAGTATCTTGGTTATGGATGTTCCCAAACTTGTTTTTGTTGTTTGTTGCTGAGTTTCTTCACTCCATGTCTTGTGTGTCCTCAAACAGCAATAATTACAGTGGCCCTTGCTTCCCCTTCTTCTTGGCACCAGACTAGTATCCTCTGTGGGTGCTCCATAGATGTTTCCATTCCAGGCCTCTCATGGTGCTATCATCAGGACCAACTGTGCCTTCATACTGGCCACCAGACATCAGCATTTTCTCAAGAGGTGACACCAGCCTCAGTCTATCACTGACACAGCTCATTCTCCCTCATTGTGGCTAAAAGGTCGGAGATATATTAGGGGATTATGACTTTAGAAGACAGAGATGTGAACAGTGATAAAGAGGATGTTAGACTAATGGTAGTTAGTCTTCAAGGGTGAACTAGATTTCTTGTTGGGATCTTAGGAATGGGGTAGAGTGGATGACAGAAAAAAATCTAAGATTAGTTAGTACTTGAGATGAAGTTTAGAGTGTGTTGGATTAGAGGGGAAGGGTGGTGTCCTGACAGGCCCATCATATTAGTATGTATGGTTATTTCCCCAAGATGATGGAAAGGGCTTAGCTCAGAGGAAGACCCAGGGATGTTGATGTAGGCCTGGGCTTGGAAGAAGACAGCCTGGTCCTAAAGCAGCTATGGAAGATGCTTCTGGCCTATGGACAACGTGATAAGATGCTGTTGACAGTGTGGAAACCAAGTGCCTTTGCCTGAAATGAGGTGAGGTTATTAAAGCCTTTTTTTAAATTGTTGTTCTTCATTTGCTTTTTAAAAATTCATTTGTATGTGTGTGTACCTATGTGAATTTGTGTATACTGCATATATGTATGTGTCTGCGGAGGCCAGAAGAGGGTACCAGGTCCCCACCTGAAGTGGGTTCTGGGAACTGAACATGGCTCTTTGACAAAAGCAGTGTTTTCAACTCTGAGGACAGCTAATTGTAAACAACACTCTTGGAATATAACACAATCAGAGTGATGTGTAGGAAGAAAGTCTAAAGAACATATATTCACTTCAGAAGGGATGAGTATATGTGTGTATGTGTGTGTATATGTATATATATATGAGTGTGTGTGTATATGTGTGTGTGTGTATATGTGTGTGTGTGTGTGTGTGTGTGTAGATTCCCCCAGATGAGGGGACTATTGACTAGAGTTTGCTTGGATGTAGATGCTGGTGGGAGTCGGGATGAGAGGGAGAAGAGGAACAGAAGGCTGAGAGATCTTGGGAGTTCCCTGAAGCACTAGTGAGGTTTCAGTTTGTTTGAGCTCTGAGGTACTTTTAAACCCAACCTGAATAAGTACAAGTCAAGTGCATCCTACCAGGGAAGTGTTATGAAATGGAGCTATTGTACAACCATGCCTGAGATGCTGATTTTGGATCAAATAATTAAAAAACAATGAGCCAGGAAAGGTCAGGAGAGGTGGGCGTGGCATTTTCTTTCCTATTTTAAATAGAACAGACTTCATCATGTATGAATGCTCTTTTAAAAGGAATGGTGGCTGTATAAACAACTCTATTCCCTGGGTAAATAATTCACACTTTTTGTAATTTAACGTTCTTCAAAATGCTGTTAATTTAAAAGCACCTCCTACTTCTCTTGGATACCTGCTGCACCAACATTAACCATCGTGTACGTGCATTTTCCAGCTGCATCTTTTATATTAGCTTTTAGGTTATCATACAAAATAACAGGATTCTTCATGATGTCTTCATGTATGTATGCCATTGTAATTTATTCAAATTCCTTCCCCCCTTCTCCACCCCTCCGCTACATTCTGCCCCTCTCCTTTCCAACTGGTTCCTTTTCTTTCCCCACTTATTCCCACATGTATTTTTTCATATTTTTTTTCTGTCTTCTTTTAGCATCTCTTCCTCCCCTCTTACAACGCCCTATCTAGTTTTGTGACCTATAAACACACGTATGTATAATTTCTTATCTAGGGTCTACATATGGAAGAAAATGTGCTTTTTTTCTTTGTAAGTTTGGGTTATTTTGCTTAACAATTATTTTGATTGAATGATTTCCATTTGCATCCATTTTCCTGCAAATGCCACAGTCTCTCTCTCTCTCTCTCTCTCTCTCTCTCTCTCTCTCTCTCTCTCTCTCTCCAATTCCACTGTGTCTACTGTACTACCTTTCTTTATTCCTCTGTTGATGGACAACTAGGTTGGTCCTGTGTCCTGGCTGCTGTGAATAATGCAGCTGGGGAAGAAGCTGCCACAAGGAAACCAACTTTTCATACAACCATTTGTGGACCTTCTATGGCCATCAGTGAATGGGTTGATGTTTGAGGAGTAAACACCACACGGGATCTGGTGATGAACAGAAGACTAGCCTCACTTTGTATTTATAGAATGATCTGAGCATGGCACTTAACCTTCCTTAGCTTCAGTCCCTTCTCTGTGATTGAAGATGAAAGCAACGACACCCCAGAGATTGTGTGTCAGGTTAACTGGAAGGCGTTTGGTTTCAGAAAACAGAATCCTGGGAGTCTGCAATGACCACGATTCTCTTCCTTGGGAAATTGATAGTATACACCAGAGCTTGAGAACATGTGGTCTAGGCTATGTTTACTTTCTCAGCTGACTCTCTGAGATGAACAAAGAACAAAGGCACAGTGCTTACATAAAGGGAAAGTAGAGGACGTCTTATAGGTCACTGAGAGGTAAACACAAGGGGAACTGAAGGGGAGGGTACTGTAGACAGCTCTACTCAACACTCCACTACCAAAGACTCCTTGAGCTGCCACAATCCAAGGGCAGCTTTTTGTTTTGCTTTTATTTTCATTTTAAGAGACACTGGCTATTTGTGTTCCTTCCCATTATAGAGAAATTAACAGCATCAGAGGACTCAGCTTTTATTGAATCAGATTTTAGGATGAGAGCTCTGGTTTTGCCCTCAGGATTCCTCTATCCTAAAGTCTTGAAGAATAAATGTGATGCAGAGGTCATGACCACTCTAGAGTGGCTTCTCACTCTTTCTTTAGGCCCATTCGACTCACATCTATGTATGTCTGAGCACTGCAGTAATCTCTAGGATGTAGAAGATGGGGAATTAGAAACTTAGCTTCATTCTTGCTGATTAATTTTTAAAGCAAGATTATCCTTCTCATAAGATTATAGAAATGGACTCCTTTGCCAGGTTCCTCCCAAGTGGAAGGCATTTTCCCCCTCAATTCGGTTGTCTTGGAAACTGTAGGTGAAGCTGTCCTTTTGGTTCCTATGGCTCTTTACAAGCCATCTGTTTTTCTTTCAACTATGAAAACCCTTTGAGCTCCCATATTTAGACTTTGCCACCTAATCTCTTTCCTAATGCTTCTCATCTAAACCTCATTTCTGTCTCCCATCTTTATTTCATGGCTCTATCATCAGTGTACTGTGCTTATTTTCTTCTTGTTCCCTGTAATCAATCTGGTCCATTGTCCTTTATCCACCCAACACCCTGCTATTGTAATATCTTGAAATTTTTGTGTTGCAGTAGTTTCTTCTGTCTCATCTCAGGTAGTCACTGCTACCCCCATGGCCATCCAATGTCATTATTGTCACTGCAGATACTCTCATATCCTTCAAAATCCCTGTATTGAGACCATTGTCACACTGTTTGATAGTATGTGCTGAGCCTCTGTCTTACTCCTACCCACTTGAAGCTATTCTTTGACCCTTCAAGACATGTTGGGGACTGAGTGTCCCTAAAATTGGCTCTACCAATAGTTCTTACTTTCCTCATGTTATGTTGCCATTTGTCATCTTGCCCAGGCACCTCCTCCTATATATTTCACCAGGAATGACAGAGCCCGGGATATATGGGTGCGGGGCATCTCTGGTCTCTTAGGGAGATAGCTCATCATGGAGAACTTCCCATGAAGCTCAGTAGTTCTCTTTTACTTTAGCTACATGTGAGAAACCGATGTTACTATAGAAAAATCATATGACTGTGTTGCCTGAACTTGTCTGGTTTTCTATCTTAAATCCCAAACAATGACCAATGCCACTAGATAGTGCTACTTTTTGTCTTCAGCACATTCATGCCTCTCACTGTCTGCAGAAGTCTCGCCTTCCACATGGCCTCCGTTCATCTCACTTAGGCTCGGCCAGTACTTTCTACTAGCTTGGTGCAATTTGATAATAATGTGTCGCTCACCCCTCATTATCACTAAAAACTGGCACACTTGTATATGCTTTTCTGTGCTTTTCTTTTCTTACACTGGGAGCAGTGTTGGTGTGACTAAGACCCGACTCTCCCTTGGTATCTTTACTCTGACCCTCATTTGCTTACCCAAGGTCCCCAGTATTGGAATTATCTTCTCTCATAGCTTTCTTCACCATTGAATTATTCATAACAATGTACAGACTTTGTTTTAACTATTAATCATGTCTAAGGATAAACCCTTGCCCCATCTCTTCCATGATCCATTTCTCTCCTCACATAATCTTCAAGCTATTTGTTTATACTTCCTGTCCCATTCTCTTACCAGTTTTTCCTTTTATTGGTCATCCTGAGTCCACTTATTTTTTGCATCCGTTGCTCCACCATAAAATGGTTTTTATTCAGATTTCTTGATAGATCCTACTAGAGCAGTCAAATTTTGGCCCCAATCTTATTGTCTCATATTGGGTTGCAAGATGGAGTTTTTCTTTCCTCTTTTTAATGTAATGAAGTATAAAGGTATAATTATTAATAGATAATGACAGTATATTCACAGTTGACTGTAAATTCTTTCATGATATAGTTTTCCATTTTGAAATTTCTCTGCGTTATCTTAACAAGACTTATTGAACATGTGATTTGTTTTGAAGGGTGTGCTGATGTCTGAATAGATATTTTCTTTTTTCTTGAAATTCTTTCTTTCCCAAGCCACCAAATTTCCCTCAGAGTTATCTTTAGCTATATTCCCAGACATTGGGGATCCTATTTAAATTTCTCTGGTTCCCATTGTTTACTGATGGATCTTAGATGACCTCACACTGGAGATGTCTATGTTGTCCAATTACATGGGTTTAGCTTCTTAGTCTGTCATTTCCTAGCAATAAGATGTTGGAAATTTAATACTATTTTGTTTTTTGAAAACTGAGGGGCTGTGAGGTGGTGAGATGGCTCAGTAGGTAAAGACACTTGCTGCCAAGTCTGAATAGTCTGAGTTGATTCCAGGAACCCATATTGTAGAAGGAGAGAACTGACCCTCACAAGCTGTCCTCTGGCCTCCTTGCCCTTTCTCATCCCACAGCTAAAAGCTAAATGTGAAAAGTTAACAGATTAATGAGTGGGCAAGACAGGGTCATGGAGGGGTGAATATGATCAACACACACAGTATATGTGAATGAAAATGTCACGGCAAAACCCTTCATATGTTTAATGTACGGTAATTTCAAAAATAAAATTCTGATGTTAAAAACAGAAAAAAAGGAGAGAAAAAAAAATCATAGCACCTTCTTCCTAGACATGTTGCAAGGATTAAATAAGTTTATGTGATCAAGTGTATTGAATGACTCTTGTTCATAGTAAATCTGCATTAGTCTATATTAATGGCAGCTATTATTATCCATCTACTTTCCATTTGGTGCTAATGCAGAAGACTTGCTATTTGGGTTAAGGAACTAAAAACAATTGTAGGCAGCCTCTCTCTGCCACATAGATTATATGTATAGGAGATAATGAGGTCAGAATGTCAAGAAGGACTTGAGGGGCTTTGGAGGTGGGCGTTGGGGATAAAGTGCTTGCCATTCAAGCATGAGGACTGGAGTCAGATCTCCAGAACCCATATAAAGCCAGGCAAACTGGTGATCTACATTAACTGAACAGGCTAGCTGAAATACCTGAATTGTGAGCTGTAGGCTCAGCAAGAGACCCACCTCAATATAAAGATTAGAGAGAGAGTCAAGGATGACATCCCATATAATATCTGACCTTCACAGGGACATACACACACATATATATACACACCCACACATGTGAACACACATATATGCATACCCCCACACATTTAAATAAAAGGAGAAATTGACATAATAGTCAATAACTTTGGTTGGGAGTAACAGAATTTATTCCTGATAGTTCAGCTGAATTAGGTAGAGATAAGATTTATTGGAAGATACTAGAAAGTCCAGGAGTTCCAGAATTGCTGGAGAGCAGGGTTAATAGTTCATTGTTGTTGTCAGTGCAGCCGAGAACAATGCCTAAACTCAATGAGAATGCATTCTAGAGAATCACCATCCTTAGAATGTATTGCTACTTGACAGGCCCAAATTCCTAACTTAAAGCCAGAATCTATGCCATTGTTGCCCAAGAAAGGGGCTTCTTCTCCCACTGTTCTTGTCATCCAACCAGTGTGTGGCCGGCACACACTCAGCTTGCTGATCTCACTATCCTGGACTTGACGTCTTCATTCTTTTCCTTAAGCATCACATCCTCATCTTATCAGGGCAGTCAGGCAGACCATGTCTTGTCCCTGGAGAGTCCCGGCCACCCGTTGTCATTCTTCTGCTTTATATTCCACTGTTGGATCCCTCCTAGATTCTGCCTTATCCTTTATCTCTCAATTAGGCGTTACTTCATGACTGGCATCGCAATGGGAGCTCCTTGGGGCTAGGGACCTGTGTGTTCTGTTCACTATTGCTCCCTGTTGCACAGAGTAGCAACTGTCAAGGAGATGAATGGGCAAGTCAGCCCTCATACTCTCAGTAGACATGAGGTTTCCTAAATTTATCTCCAGTATTACAATAAGCCTGGTACTTCAGTATGCCTGGTATTTTGTTTAAATCTGTATTTACACCAAAGGCCATTATCAACAGGGTAAGAAAAGCAAACCATGGAATGGATTTTTCTCATTGCTGTGATAAAACATTTGGCAAAGCCAATTCCAGGAAGAAAGGATTTAGTTGGCTCCTGGGTTAAGAAGAGATATAGCCTATCATGCCGGTCAGGGGGTGGGGTGTTGGTGTTGGTGACAAGAAGGTGAGGTGGCTGGTCACATAGCACCTGCAGTCAGGAAGCAGAGGTAAGCTTCATTGCTTTTTTTTTATTCAGTCCAGGATCCGGGCCATGGGACAGTGCTGTTCCCATTTGGCAGGGGTCTTCCCTCTGAAGGAGTGTTTGTTGATACACTAAGAGGTTGGTTTCCTAGGGAGCTTCAAAGCCAGTCAAGCTGACAATAAAAACGAATAGTCACACAGATCATATATCTGAAAAGGGAGCAGTCTCCAGACTTTTAAAAAAATTCCTAAAACTCTATAATATAAAATAAATTTTAACAGGGGCAAGGTCGTGGGTAAACATTTCTGCAAAGAAGATACATAAATGGGCAATAAACCCACTTAACCATTTGAAAGGTTAGTAGCCACTCAGGGGATGAACATCAAACCCACAAGAAGATAAACTTCCTGCTTATTGGGAGGCTGGCTGTTTTCAAAGGAATCAGGCAAACAAAAAAAGCTAGAAAATAACATGCATTGGTGAGGATGCAGAGAAATGACAACCTTCTCACTTTGTTGGGAGGAATGCAAAACTGCACAGCCCAAGAAAAGCCGTCTGCTGCTTCCTGAATTAAAGACAGACTCTGATCCGGAAATGCCACTTTTAGCTATTTCCAAAAGAACTGAAAGCAGAGACTCCTACGTCCTTGGCAGCATCATTCACAATAGCTGGTGGGCAGGGACAAAGCCCAGTACCTGCGAATAGGTGAACGGATACACAAAATATGCTATGCATGAGCGTGAGCTTGTGTGTGTGCGCGCGTGTCCATGCATATATGAACTACTCAGCTTTATGAAGGAGCTAAGTTTTGACACATGCTACTACATGAGGCCATCTGGTGTGCTGAGTGAGACAATCCAGATACAAATGGCAAATATTGTACTATTCTATCTCCATGAGGTACCTAGAATTGTCAAATCCATAAATAAAGAAAAATTGATCTTTTTAGGAGCTGAGGAGGGAGGAGAGGGGGACGTACTCCTCAACTGCTACATAGTGGCAGTTTCAGAAGATGCAAAAAGTTCTGTGGCTAGGCGGCCCACATGCTCAGTGCGGCTGAGCAGGGTGCCTAGATGGGATAAAAATGAGAAGCTTTCTGGTTTGTGTACTCTTGCTACAATAAAAATGCAAAATTGAAACGAAAAAAAAAGCCCCTATATTTCCTGTTACATTGGAGCTCGCTGGGTGCAGCAACCTTGGCTGTGTTATCTGCTGCATCTGACATAGGATTTGGAGCACAGTGACATCATCCGTTGAAGCTGAGCAGACTAGCACACCAAGGTTGTGTAGAGTGGGAGGAAATAAAACTAGCTGCCATCCTGAGAACACCGGCCGAAATCCAGTGTAAGCATTACTTTTGTGCTACAGGTCCCGTTTTTAACTCCACAGTGCTCCTAAAACACAACTTCTCAGGGTTTAGGTCTCCATGTCTTTCAAATTTTGTGGTTAGCCTTTGACTGGCCCCTTTTGCTGCTCTTAAGAGAATTTGTATTTTTATGTTACAGTCCTGGGCTCCTGCTTAAGGTGAGGTCTTTGTCATGCACACATGATGAGAGTGACTTCAACTCACCCCTCACCATCCCTCTCCTTTGTGGCAGGTCTGTCTCACCTAATTGATTTCAGCCACTGCTATTCTTTCTCCTACTCTGGAGGCACCATAGCTGCCTTGTGCTTTAAATGGATGGACCATAAATGCGTTGTTAAGCTGCTCGTATATCCTTTATGTCTGTTCATGTATCAGATTGTAACCCCCCAGAGGAGCAGAGCCAAGTTGTTAATCCACATTCATGGCTCTAAATTTAGTCAGTGAACACATCAGGTTTATCCTCATGATGACGATGAAGATGAACCTCCATTATTTTGGATGGAACTACTGAATGTTATAGGTTCTTCTTGGAATTTTCTGGACGGTTTCTTCTTTTTCACTTCAGTACCTTATTCCCCGGAGTGACATGCACAGCCATCGAGAGGTAAATGGTCTGAAAACAAATGTACTGTAATACATTCACTCTGGCTACAAAAAATAAAACACCCAAACCGAGTTTTCCTTGCAGTCTTCAAATCCAGATGGTAGTAAAATTTGACATTTCAATTCTGTTTGTGAGATTCATTTTGTTTTTAAATTGGGAAGAACCATGGGGCTAAAAATTGTCTGGAGTACTAGGAAAGCCTGGTGAGGCCTCTTTAGTGATGTTATTAACAAGGCTGTGGTTTCTGAAAGGGAATGTGGAGACAGCACATAGAGGCTATAAATGGCCTATGGACATGGATAAGGGTCCTGGTTCCTTGAAGCATAGAGCTGGTCCTCACCTACTGTGACAGGGACAGTGCAAAGGAGAGGATCAGGACAAAAAGTGGCTGTTTTGGTGACGAATTAAGCCAGTGTTTCAAAACCATAATCCCCTAGTGAGTCTGGAATTTAAAATTTTGCAATAGAATTACAACATTTGCAATTGATAGATGAGTATTTACATTAGTTGTACCGTGTGGACAGATGTTTATAGTTCCCATTACAAAGGCTGAGTTATTGTTCTCCACAGTCTTTTTTATGAAGTACTGAAATGAAGAATCACATGAAGTCTTTTCGCTAAAAGTGGCTATAGTGGAAGACACAACTTAATTAAACTCGAGATTTAGTGGTTTAGAGTAGTCAGAACTAGCTAAGATAATTCCCTTACAAAATACTTTGTTGACAAGATGTACTCTTGGTTAGGTTGGCCTCTCTATACATTATAGAAACAAATCGTCAGTAATGGATTGTAGTTAGTGTATTGATTACGTTTCTTTTGGTTGAAAGAGAAGAAGGCTTGCCCTATGTGAATTTAGGAAAGGATTATTTGCTTCTGTGATTGCAGCTCTAGCAGGAAGGCTAGCCTGATTGACAGCTGTAACAGGGAGGCTAGCCTGACTGACAGCTCTAACTGGGAGGCTAGCCTAGCTTTTGTTTAGCACAGGTGCTCTTGCAAAACCTTCAGGTTCATGTCTCATCCCAACTTTTCTCTCCCACACAGTGACTTCTTTCTCAAACAGTCTCTTCATAGGTCCAAAAAAGGCTAACTTTCAAGGCTTTGCAATCCCTAGATGTCAAGTCTGTGGTGGAGGAGAGGGTGTCCATATCTCAGGATGAACATTCCATGTCTGTTGATGGTCCAAATTACATCACATACCAATCCTTAAATCAATGAATTCACTGGTTCTCAACCTTCCTAATGCTGTGACCCTTTAATACAGTTCCTCATGTTGTCATGATCCTGACCATAAAATTATTCCCTCATTACTTTATAACTGTAATTTTGCTACTACTATGAATTGTAATGTAAATATCTGGCATGCAACTCCTAAAGGGATAGTGACCCACAGGTTGAGAACCACGGCTTTAAATAAAAGGACTGGACGTGCTGATTAATTTAGTCTAGTCATGACTCAACAATGGAATTAAGAGAGGACTAAGCTATGCAAACCGTGTGGCCTGGTATTGCAGGGAAATTAGGAAGACTCATGTAAACACACTGACCAAAACAGCAAGTATCAGGTATGATATAGCTAAGTAAGGGTCTTATGAGTTTAACAGAACATTTATTAATGTTTAGTGGTTATGACACACTAGGACAGGTGATGATGGCTAACAAAGGTTGTCTCCTTCTGTATGTTCTCAGAGTGAACATAGTGTGCTGTCTCACACATTTTATCACAAAGGCCCATGACTTTTTTTTTTGATGCATCTCAGGAGGATATATCAACACCCTCCACAGGCTCTCACTATGCATCTCCAGATGACTTATAACTCATTGTGTAGACCAGGCTGGCCTCAAACTTATAGAGATCCACTTGCCTCTGCCACCTGACTGCTGAGATTAAAGCTGTGCACCCCTACACCCGATCTTCATACCTGTCTCATGAGATGCATGTATTCTGTGGAGAGAAATTTTTGCAAATTTTCCATCCCTTTTGCTGAGCATATTCTATGTTTAGACCCAAAGGAAAAAAATAGTCCTTTTGGGCATTGGGCTGAAGGAAGCTCTTCTGTGTGGAGGTGTAACATCTGTGTACATGAACTGTGCATTTTGTATGTGATGACAGCCATAGCTCCCGCCACTGGGTCTAGTCCTCGGTTCTTTTGTTTCTTTACATATCTCTTTCCCTCCATAAATACATTACATAAGCATATATATATGAATATATGATATGCATATATGGTAGCCTGTATGTACACAGATGATAGTAAAAATATTTAACAAGCAATACAGCATTCTCATCTACCAAAGTAAATATCACCCACAAACAGAGCAGTATAACTATTCTAGGACACAGTACTATGAGTTGCATAGCCGAGCCCTATATATTAAGAATAAAACATTGTACCAAGTGAATTTCCAAAGGCTTATTAGGCTAACTCTCCCAATGTGCAAGAATCAGCTGAGCTGTTCTTGAGAAATTACCAATGATAGAGGAAGACAATCTATACTTCTTAGGGGACTACACCTCAGTGATGTCAGAGAATGAGGGCGAATCAGGGGAAAGGGAAGAAGAATGCGGGGTGAAGAAGAAGCATCGAGGAAGGAAGAGACGGCGAGGCAATTTCACAGATGGAGTTTCTCAGAGTTGGAGAACAAGAACAGAGAATTCAGTGATGGAGATTTAGTGACAGGATATGACTTTAACATGTTGTTCTGGACCAGGCCCTTGTATTCTCTTTAGTAGGCTTTGAGCAGCACAAGGATATTGAATATTGCATAGTTGGAATCTAATTCTATAAAAATGAATGACTTCGATTTCCAGGTTGATAAAGAATTATGATCTGAACAATAGGGATTTTGTTTACCTGCTTATAATCTTAGCTGAAGGAGATAGAGTGCCCATGTTTTGTGCCACAAAAACTGACTTCTACTTTTGTCACTGAGGTCGGGAAAGGTTCCTGGATGTAGGGTTGTAGGACAGAAGGACAACGAACACACAGGGAATTGCAGGTGGTGGGAACAACTTGGGAAGGACTAACACAGACTGTCAGAAAGCTGTGAGCACAGAGATACTTCCCTAAAGCTCGGTCAAGAGAGATTCTCTGCAGCAGTGATGTTTGAAGCTCTAGGGAAACAGAGTTCCAGGCAGGGGCCACGAAAAGTATGACCCTGAAGTAGCAATGAGCCTGCTGGGGATGAGCGGTCACCTTGGAGGAGCGGTGCGGTGAAGGAGAGGGCAACAAGAGCCCTGTGTCACAGAGAGGTGCATCCTCACAGGAGCATGGGTTTGTTTCCCAAGTGCGCTAAGGCGCCTTGAAAATTTGAAGTGGATAACAATCTGATCTGTGTAAACAGAGGCTTTCCCTGAGAGATCACTTCTGAGGGGGAGAAGACAAGAAAGGAAGAGTTTTCTTAGAGAGCTGTCCCAGAAACTCTTGACCAGGAGATACTGGAGAGCTGAAGGCAGGGCTGGGACCAAGCAGAAACAAGTTTCAGGAGGAGGGAACATGCCCTTGTACAGAGGGTAGGCTGAGCGAGCCAAGAAGACTAGGCGTGGGATGCAGAGGTGCCTAGAATCCAGCTGTCTCCGTGTTCAGTGGCTTCTCGTCTCCCCCGAGGACTGCACAGTGGATCCTCTGAGGTCCTCACTTCCGTATTGCTCCATTGCTTCCTTCATTAAACCACCCTTTCCTTGAAGTGCTACCTTGAGAGACTGTTACTAGAAACTAAACTTAGCTAGTGATAATGAACAGGAGCCAGCGACACACCACATCGAGTAACTCGACTTGCTTCTCAAGTAAAAATGGTCGTCTTTCACAATAAGGTTCCAATGACTGCAGTGTCACCTGGGTGCACGCGGTTTCTGTGTAGGACACCTTGCGCTCCCTCACACCTCACACCCTCTTTAGTCCCATTTCACTCTGGATGTCCCGCAGGTCGTGCCTCGTTTGAACCCGCTGCTATAGCCACACAGTGTATTTCTCAGTTTCTGTCTTGGGCTGCTCACACCCCACGTGGGAAACCCATGGGGACCCACTTAGCACTTGAGTATGTGCAGACCTGAAAGTGTGACAGTGTTAATCGGTACTGGAAAAACCTTGCCCAGTGGAGGATGGGAGGCAGTGAATAAATGCTCCCCAGTGCTATCTTAGAGGCTGAGGATGCAAAGGGGGTGCATTCTTTTATGGTTCCATAGAGGGCTCCTGCATCAATAATCATGTTTCCAATACTTTCTGGGTTTGTAACCCATCTTGATAAGGAGTTTCCTTCTCTATTTCCTTGGGTTTACTTTCCAAAGTAAACTACATGTGTGTGAGCCCGCGGCTTCTCAGTCTTCTGGAGGGAGCTCAGGCCAACCTGCTTGCACTCCATACAGATTTACTGATGCACACTTAAGAGGTTTCCCTTTTCTCGTTATTTCCTTTGTAACACCCCATGTTATAAAGCACAGTATTGGAAATACATCTTTGCAATTTCCTTAGGGAAAAAAATCTCCACTACAAATGAGATTACTAAATTTATGACGGAATAACATACACAGTTTAAAGGCATTTTATATATTCCAGAGCAAACCTACTTATGTTTAAAAGCTTTATGTGTTTGTGGGAAGAAATTAGCTACTAATCTGGAGGACATTAAAAACTTTCCCTTCCCGGGCTGGTTGTGTATTGGGTTTGGCTGCCTTCCAGAACTTACCAACAACTCTTGGTGGAAATGGATCAACTCTACTGGAGTCAAATTAAACACAGCACCATGTTTTGGGGTTTTGACTTTACCTATCACAGTTTGAGTCTCTGTAAGATTGTAAAGTAGAAAGTATGGAGAGACCATGGTGTCAACGGAATTAAAAGACTCGTGTGTTTTAGCTTTGAGGCAGTATTTCTACTCAAGAAAGTTTTCAAAAACTATAAAGACATTTAGTCTAAGCTCTAGTGCGTCAAGACCACTAGAAGGATATCTTTTCTTGAC
Organism: Mastomys natalensis; assembly: GCA_021653895.1. Taxonomy (NCBI): domain Eukaryota; kingdom Metazoa; phylum Chordata; class Mammalia; order Rodentia; family Muridae; genus Mastomys; species Mastomys natalensis. The sequence continues at coordinate 385,357 of JAJTUV010000203.1, forward strand.
AGAAAAAAAGTTGGCACCAGCAGCTATCGCTGTGCCAGCAACACTGAAGAAAAGTTGTAAGTAGCCCTAGGTCTGGTTCAAAATCACTTTCAGAATCAACCCAGGTTGATTTTCTCCTGAAGTTGCTGTCCTTGAAGAAGGTTACTTCACCTTGACTGAAGTCAAAATAATCTAGGAGTTAGCAAGCGGGCAAAGGAAAAGTTTTGATATTATATCACACCGGCTGCTTGCCTGATTGCATCTGCTTACATAAACTTTAGACAGCCCTGCAGTGTGGCTCACAGGCAGCCAGCTGACCATAGGTGTTGACTGTGGTCTCCACGAAGGCTTGTTTGGTTGACACCTGGTTAGAACTGTGTCTGTGTCTGCAGTTCCCAGCTCCCCCACCCCATCCCCTTTTTTCAGGTACAAAGCCTTGCTTAGTCCAGAGCAGACAATAAATAATAAAATACACACCAAAATAAGGACATTTATATCACCCCAAAGTGATCATGTGTCATTCTAAAATCGATTTTTTTACTTGATTATGCACCTGGGACTCAGTGCAGACACTTCCCAATCACAGCGCTGTCCCCTGCATGCCTGTTTTGGTTTGTTTCATAGCATGTTCCTCTTCTACTCTGTTCTACAAGTAAATCTCAGCCTCCCTAAAGCACTTAGAGACGATCTGACTGTGGTCTCTCTGTTCTAACAGAGGCCTGTGAGGCTTGTGAGCTCTTCCTTCACCTTTGAAAGCAGGAGATGAATTATGGAATACCTAGTTACCCATTTAACTTCCCCCATAAAGTCACCAAGAGCAGTGTGCTGCACTTGACCTCACTTCCTTTGTTGCTGTGTGGGGACTGGAAGGGTTGCTATGTCTGGAGAAAGCTGAGGCCTAGGTTTATACCCATGAAACTCCTCGTTAAACAGGGAGTTTCGGACTAGAAGGGCAATGTAGAAATTCAAAACAAACGTTGAAGGCTGGAAGAGGATACAGAAACAAGTATAACAGGAAATTTATAAACCTTACGGAACCTTCAGAGAGGGGCAGCTTTACTCCATTGTTAGAACAGAGAGGCTTCAGTTAGGATTATCTCTAAGTGCTTTCCAAAGCTGAGAATATGGTTCTTTTCCTGACTTGAAGTGTATTAAAGATATCTATGTCCGTGTGTGGTGTGTGTGTGTGTGTGTGGCATGTATTCATGTATGCGAGGTGCACATATGTTTGCAGTTGCATATACACATAGAGGACAAAAGATAAGCTTGACTCTCATTCTTCAGGAGAAGCCACCTTATTTTTTGAGGGGAGGCCTCTCACCGTCCTGGGGCTTGGTAGGCCAGGCTGATTGGCCACTGAGCCCTCTAGAGGTTCTGTATGTTCTAGCCTTTACTGGGATTATAAGAACATGTCATGCTTGTCTTTTGAATCTTTATTTATTTGTTTGTTTGCTTACTGTAGGCATTGAGAATCAAACCTAGGTTCTTGTGCTGGTATGCCTGTATGGCAAGGGCATTATCAACTGAGCCATCTCTCTGGGCCCAGTATTATCTGTTCATTTTCTATTCACTATGACTTCCCCTCAGTCCCCTTCCATGTTTTATAACCTCCCAGCACTCTGTCTGTGTTCACAACTCATGGCTGAGTTCACACCTCATTGGTTAAGACTTGATAACACAGTGTATTTAAGCAGCTGTGCCTGGAATTACTAGTTTGGCAAGGTTGTAAAAAGGTACCTAGAAATGTATGAGGAGCTGCCTCAGGCACAAATCATCCGGTCTGCCCTTCACCACTGTTTATAACCTACATATTTACACCTGCACAGTATTTCCCCTGAGTCATAATGTTCCACTTAGGACCTGATGGCCCTTTTAGGTCTAGTCCACCATGCAACTTCCTTTCCTAATGACACATTGACACACAGTCCTGCCACAGGCATTAGGAATACCCAAGTGTCTCTTCCTGGTCACATTGTCTTCTTGCTGTTAGGGCCTAAACTTATGACTGAACCATTGCTATTGTTTGCGTATCTCCCCCCCCCCCTTTTCTTTTAAATTGTTACATCATTCTCATCTTTGAGAAAACTTGTTGATAAGTAGGTGCAGGATCGTCAAACTTAGATTCCTCTGTGTTTATTACATTTGAGGAGTGCATACTCAAGAGGCAGACATAGTGTAGTATTGGCTACAAATCCTGGGTGAGTATTGGACCAGTGCATGGGGTCGCAAGAGGACTTTCACCTTTAAGTCCCTAAAAAGGGGTGCAGTCTTATGAGACTAGCATACAGATGTTTAGACACAGCAGATACCCAAGGGGACATGACTTTCTTTCTTCTGCGGCTTCAGATGCCTGGCTTACTATCTGGCATTAAGTTCTGTCACCTGAGTGTTTACTGAACTCCAGTGGGAGCTCTGCTACTAATGAATCCTTCATTCAAATCAGAAAACAACCAAGACCAGTAACCTCAGAACTCCCAAGGGGAACTGTCCCACCCGCAGGCGTGCTTCATATTCGATGGGGGCAGAAAATCATCTTCACACACGGCACAGGATTTTAGAGTATGCAGACAAACTGAATCTTCTCTACACTGAATGCCTTAAAGGATACCCATTGTGTAGCCCGATAGTGAGGGCAAGACGCCCAGGGTAACTGCCTGCAACTGAAGCACATTTAACCCTGCTTCTGAGGATGCTTCCTTTATGACCTCTCTTGAGTGACACAGACTCAAAGCTTTCTGGGAAGTCTTCAGAGGTCAGTTTCTATGGGATCCAGTAGGCTCCAGGGAAAGAGAGATATCTGTCTGCTAGACATGCCGCGGTGATTACAAGCTTTTGTCAGTGATGGAATCTTACCCTGCAGCTGCTGTGTGCCCATGGTGACTTTCTTTAGAATGATACTGGTCAGTGAGTGAACTTTGCCTCAGTTTCCATGAAGTGCCTTGATATTAGTTACCTGTGGCTTCTCTACTCCATTTATCCATAAGGTCATTGTCATTTCCCTCTCAGCCTCAGATCAAATGATACTCAGCGACCTTGGGAACAGAGAGGGCTCACTTGCCTCTACTGTTCTCTTCCCAGCTACTTATTATGCCTGCAGTGTCACACTCCACTTCCTTCTGTCCGGTTATACTGTTCTGATTTTGTATGAATTCTTAGCCCAGGTCTGTCTCTTCTCAGCATGTGCTTGAAGTCTGTGCTAGCAACCTGCGCTCATGGTTTGTTACAATGTGGGTAACTCAGATGGAGTAGCACTGGGTCATTCCAGAGAAGCACAGGTAACAGCATTTCAAGTCACCTCTCTACACTTCCTTTCAACATAACACTCAAAAGGAATTCCTTAATTAAGACTTTATGAAGATCTCAAATGGAATTGTTGGAACAACTAAACCTGAATTGTCAGAGGACCTTCCCATCTTGGCCTCTGACATTCCCTCAAATCTGGTGAGAAGTCACAACTTGTGTTAAAGAGTTTAGCTGAGTGTGGCCAGTTTTTTTTTTTTTTTTTTCTTACTGATTCCTGTGCTGACTTATGTAATAGCTCAGAGTCTGGCCTGAAGGAGCAAGCCTTGTGTCACCTGGTTTCTCCGGGATGCTTGACCTCTAGTGATGCTCTCTTAGACATGGCAATAGATATTTTACACATTTTTTTTTTCTCTAAGGAACTAGTATCAACACCTGCATTCCTAGCAGATGGTCAGAAACTCTTGTTACACCATGAAAAGAGAGGAATTTCTGTGCTTTGTTGGTGCCTGTTTCTAAAATATCCTCAGGGCCAATGCCCTAAGACATAACATCACATACCTCCTGGGATTTCTGCCTACACAGTGACATCTATTGAGGCAGGCAAGCACAGGGATTCACATACCATGTATCCAACCCTTTTTGAACAATGCACCCAGCAACCTTGGACTCTCTGTAGACATTTACAGTATGATGCCCTCTGAACAATAGAATAGGTTTCTCCTCCCCCAGTGACCATCAACCTTGGATAATGTCTCTTCAAATGTGTCTCTAATACATCCTGGTCCAAGAGTAGGAAGGCCAGTCCATCCTAAACTGGTTCTGGAATACACGCAGTGAGACATCAAGTTAACTGCTAGGGAGAACCCCCTGTTTATCATCTTAAATCCATGCATAATTAGGTGTGCATATAATTAAAATCATACATTATGGGAAGGGACATGTGCAATAGGAAAATGACTGTATGACCTCTCAATCAAAACAGAGAAACACCTTTATTATGTGTCTTAATAAGCAAACTCCTTCTCTTGAATTCCATAAAAGAATACCCTAAACAATACTGACCCCTGAGTCCTCTCACTCATGCTGCCTGCTGTCCATTCTGACAGCGTTCGCCTCTCTAATCTATAGCATCACTTCGCTCCTAATGAAGTTACCTTTGCTCGTCTGTGTGAGTCCTTGTTTCATTTTGGATAAGAGGCACAGAGCCTGGAAGACCCTGCCCAGACCGTCCCCACTGGGAATGAATCCTTTCACTTCATTTTTGCGCTCTCTCCAAGGATCTGTTCTCAGGGAAGCTTAGCTGAGGTCAGATTGAGCAGCTTCTCATCATAGCTCCTTCTTGATGGTTTCCTTTGAGACATTAGTTCTTACTAGGAAACATGAAGATTTAACTTTCTCTCACTATTCTCCTGGCACTTACCATGTTTGCATACTTTCCACCCCTTCATCCTCCAAATATGGACTTATTGGTATGTGAATGGCATGGCAACCCAGCTACTTCGAGGTCGGGATTATGCAAACACTCTTCCAATTACGAGAGCTTCGATAACATCTTCTCTACACTGCTCTTTATCTTCTCTCCAGCTAATAATGTGTAAACAAGCTCCATGTTCACGTATTTGCTGAGTTTTCTTTGTGCTTATGTCAGGAGTAATTAAAAACTGTGGCTAGTGGACCAAATGGAGCTGCTATCTGCTTCTATAAGTAAATCTCGTTGAACTGCAGCAAGCTCACCTGTTTGCATACTGTCTACGAATGCTTTCACTGTCAGACAGACAAACTAGGTTGCTTGATGAAGACTGATAAACTTAAAATATTTTCCGTCCCTTTACAGGAGGAATTGGCCTTCTTCCAGCTTAGATAATTCAGCCTCAAACTCCCCAAATATTTAGGATTGTCTCACAAGGCCTTCACAGACAGCTGGCATTCCCTTGTCTTCCTGTCTTGAGGCAATCCCTTTTGGAACAATATGATTTGGTTTCTGTCCTTTCAGTTGGCAAAAAATGCCTTTCTTTTACAATTATTTATGTGTGTGTGTATGTATGTAAGAATTCATATCATAGGTCATGTGTGGAGGTTAGAGGACAACTTGTAGGAGCTGATTCTTGATTTCTATTTTGTGGCCCTGAGTGGTTGAGCTCAGGCTGTTAGGTTTGACATTAAGCATCTTTACTTGCTAAGCCATGTTCTAGCCCCGCTTTTGGCCTTCAGCACAGCTTTCTGTCCATTGTCACCTGTTATCATCATCTTGGACGCTCCATTTGCCCTCTCTTGTTGTGGATCCTTTCTCACTTACATCTGATGTTTTATTTTGCCCCATGTTATTCTTTTACTCTTTCCTTAAATTTTAAATCTCTCTCTCTCTCTCTCTCTCTCCTCTCTCTCTCTCTCTCTCGTCTCCCTCTTTCCCCCTCTCTCTTTCTCCCTCCCTCCCTCCCTCCCTCCCTCCCTCCCTCCCTCCCTCCCTCCCTCCCTATTCCTCTCTCCCTCCCCTCGTGTGTGTATATTTCTGTGCATGCAAGTGGAGGTCAGAGGACCACTTCCTGGGGTCAGTCCTTTCTTTCTGACTGTGTGGATTCTGGGGATTGAATATGCTTAGTGGCAAGTGTCTTTACCTGATAGGCAATCTTATGACCCTGGAATACAAATTTAGCTTCCTGAAGAAAGATAGGTAGAAAGTTGCATTTTTCAAATAGTACTTGTTGAAGATGCTGTTTATCTTACCTTCAAACTTGACCAACAGTTTGGCTGGGTATAAAATTCTAGGTAGGAAAATTTTTCTTCTGCTTTAAAAGCCATTATTTCTTTAAGTTCTTGCTTCTAGTACTGTTGCTGAGGTCTGAGACCACTCAGATTTCATGTTTCCTTCTAAATGACTTTGAAAATAAGTCTTTTCACAGTTGACTGTTTTTTTTCTCTTTGTTCTCAGCATTGAACCATTTCATCATGCTGTGTCTTGCTGTAGATCTATTTTCATCAATTAGGCCAGGCATTTGGCAAGCTCTTTTACTCTAGAAATTTATGTCCTTCAATTCTGGGAAATGCTCTTGAATTATGTAATCAATGTTTTCTTTCTGCTGCATGATTTAAGGCAGAACTGCTTAACCAGGAGAACAGATAAAATTAACCGGAGAGACTTTTTAAAGATACGTACTCCCAGGTTCCAGTGCTAGAGTTTCCAATTTGCATATCTTGGCATGGTATGTATGTTTTGGTGACATTCTTGCTGCAGTCTTGAGAAACATGTCTGGATAGATGTGACTTTGAAGCAACAGTATTAGACTATCATCTAGAAGTGTCACATCATTAGAACAAAAGCAGTTAGAAAAAAATATATAATCTCCAAAGTCAAGCCTTAGCCCAAAGGTTCCTCTGCAATCACCACACTTGGTTGCTACTATGTAAGGGCTCTGGATGTTGGTATCTTACATTCTCATAGATTGGTTCCTCATGTGGTGAGCCATATGTCATTCTATAATTGCCCTCAAATATCTCTGATGAGCATTTTGTCTAGCCAGTTGGATGATAGTTATACAGAAGAAGGTCAGTCTCATCCACTGACTTTGAGTCAACTCTAGTGCATGGTACTGGGTTCCATGACTCCAGTGTTTATATTCCTAATGAGAGCAGTCTGAAAGGAGGCATTTACACATTCTTCTGATTAATTGAGGAGATCCAAAATGGAGCTCAGTTGTGATTTACTAACTTAAGTATCCAGAATGATACTTCTTAGCCATTGTTATTTGCAGTCAGCTGATCGATGTTGTGATGATCCTTCTTGATGCTTTGCTTTAAATATCACTTGGGGAGATGACAAAGATAAGCTATTTGCCTTTACTTACCACTGACTGTGGACCCTCATCCATCCCACCACTAGTCCACCACTATTGGCATACATAAAATAATGTAATGTGTGAAATCATGGATTCTATTCTGTTTGTAAGACCCTCCAGGACAGCAACCTTGCTTTGACCACTTTCGTACTTCCAACTCTTACAATAGCATTTGACATTGTCTGAGCACTCAGCATAAATTTTGTTGAACAAATCTTTATATTTATGTACAATGCTGACTAATACCCAGGCCAGCAGTTCTTGGGATGCTGAAAGTTTATTGATTTTTTAAAACAGAACATTAAGTTTTTCACACTTCTGAGAGCTGTGGTCTTTTAGATGTTTAGTCATAAATATTTGTGATCATCTTCCATTATCAAGCAAAGAAATGGATTTAGGGCTTTGTGTTACTTGATTTGAGGGCATTGCTGGTCCCATTCAATTAAAAAAAAACAAACAGAATTCACTAAACAGCTTCTATTTTTAGGTCTTTCAAAAATTTTCATGTATAGAGCATTAACTTAGAAATGAAACAGATCTGGCATAGATAATGCAAGCAAGTTATGAAGGCATGCATTGTTAAGCATGCTACTATCAAAATGTTTTTTCTTAACTGCAGAGTATTGTGAAACCTGATTATGTCTTTAAGATAATGCAATTGTTAAATTATTTTATTTATTTATTTATTTATTTATTTTAGGTTTTTAAAAGATGGGGTCTCACATAGCCTAGATTGGCCTGGATCTTAACTATATAGCTGAGAGTGACCTTGAACTCCTGATCTTCCCACTACTTTCTACTTCCCCAAGTGCTTGGCTTATTGGTGTGTGTTACCACACATAGCTCATTTTTTTATTTAATAAAAAATGTTTCACTGTATAACCAAAGTATGCTTGGCACCCACTACAGACCAGGCTGCCTTCCAACTCACAGAGATCCACCTGTCTTTGCTTCCCTAGTGCTGGATTAAATGTGTATGTTATCATGCACTTGTAAAACGGACACACTGCAAAATTCATTACTTAAACCATTTAAAAACAAACAATTTGGTGGCAATAAGAATGTTCTTGATAATGTGTAATTATCTACGATATTTATGATATACCAAGGTCTAGCTCCCAACCATTGTCATCACCCCCAAAAGGAGCCAGGAGACATCAATCAGTGACTTCCTATGTTTCATCTGTTTCATCTCCACTGGTTTGCTTTTTTTGTACTTATATTTTTCTTTTTTTTTATTATTTTTTATTGGAAATTTTTTTTCATATAAGTAAGATGGTAGATACAATATAGACTTTTGTAATAGGCTTCTTTCATTACAAAATGTTTTCAAGGTTCATCTTTGTTGAAGTGGTATTAGTATCAAATTACTTTTTGAGGTTGAATAGCACTATTGTAATAATATGCACTATATCATATTTTGCTATTCATTTGTTAGCTAATAAATATTTGTGTTTCCCAACTTTTATTGTGTGAAGCATGCTGCTGTGAACATGAGTGCACACATATCTGAAACCCTGTTTTTTCTCTCTCTTCTTCATTCTTCTCTCATACAGTGCATCTTGACTACAGCCTCCTCTTCCTCAACTCTTCCCAGTCTCCTTTCTCCATCCCCCTTCTTCCCTAGATCCATTGTTCCTCCATTTTCCTTAAGAAAAGGAGCAAGCCTCCCAGGGATATCAGCAGAACATAGCATAACAAGATACAGTAGGACCAGGCACAAACCCTCACATCAAGGCTGAACAATGCAACCCATAGGAGCAAAAAGGACCTAAGAGTAGTCAAAAGAGTCAGAGAGAACCCCACTCCGACTGTTAGGACTCCCACAGAAAGACTAAGTTAACAGCTATAACATATATGAAGAGAGTCTAACACAGATTCATTCAGGCTCCATGAATGCTGCTTCAGTGTCTGTGGGCACCAATGAGTCCTGCTTTAGTTGGTTCTATGGTCTTGTTATCCCTCTGTCCTCAACCCCCCAGGCTCCTACATTTCTTCCTTCCTTCCTTCCAGAGTCCAAGGTGAGGGACCTGATAGAGATCTGTAATTTGGGCTCTCCTTCCACCTAATGTTTGGCTGTAGGTCTCTGCATCTGCTCTCCAGGCAATGACCTATGAATATAGCAGAATATCATTAGGAATCATTTCATTGGCTTTTTTTTTTTTCTATCCTAGGTCTCTGACTATCTAGCCTCAGATTCCCAGTCATGTAAGTAGTCAGGCATGCGTTCCTTCTTGTGTTATTGGTCTCAAATTAGACTAGTTATTGGTTGGCCACTCCCAGAAGTTCCGTGCCTTCATTGCCTCAGCACATTTTACAGGGAGGACAGGTTGTAAGTCGAAGGCTTTGTAGCTGGGTTAGTGTTCCAGTTTAACTACTGGAAACAAGCTATGCCTGAAAATGGCTGGTTCAGGGTCTGTGTCCTCCATTATTAGCATTGTTAGGCTCACCCTCATAGATTCCTGGAGTTTCTACTGCATTAGATTTCCTACTAGGTTTCCTTCCTACTGGGTTGCTTTACCCAGCCTTGATATGAGGGTTCATTTTGTTCTTAAAAAATTATTTATTAGTATGTGTGTTGCTTGCATGAACTCATGTGTACCACATGAGTACAGAAGCCAGAGAGGCCAGAAGAGGGTGTTGGATCCCTGGAATTTGAATCAACAGGGGTTATAAACCTTCATTCGAGTGCTAGGAAATGAATCCAGGTCTTCTACAAGAGCTGCAGGTGCTCTTAACCACTGAGTGGTCTCCCCAGTGCCAAGTCCCTGCTTTTCAGTACCTAGGTGTAAACTACTGGATCCCAAGGTAATTTCTGTTAGGCTTTATTGAATAACGAACCGTGAAGTAATTCCTAGTTCACATTCCCATCCACAACATAGGACATTTCCAAATACTCTATCTCTCAGTCAACACTCATTTTCTCTCTTAAAAATGTCTTCTAGGGGGCTGGAGAGATGGCTCAGTGGTTAAGAGCACTGACTGCTCTTCTGGAGGACCCAGGGTTCAATCCCTACCACCCACATGGCAGCTCACAACTGTGTGTAACTCCAAGATCTGTTTTCTAACCTGTCTGCTTCTTTATTCCCTCACTTTCTTTAAAGATTTATTTTTATTTATGAGCCTCTGTGTGTACTTACACTCTGAATAGGCATGTAGGTGTCTCAGAGGCCAGAAGAGAGTGTCAGAACCACCAGAACTAGAGTTAGAAGAGATTGTGAGCCACCTGGTGTGGGTGCTGAGAACTGAACCCAAGTCCTCTGGAAGGGCAATGCACTCTTAGCTGATGAGCCATCCCTCTAGGCCCCACTCTTTCTTTTAACTGGCATTTAGTACTGGTGAGAACTAATGGGTTTCACTGTGACATTTTTATCCATGCATGGAACTATCCACTGCTCCTGATTCTCATCCTTCTTTTTCCCTCCATCTTCTACCTTACAAATAGTCCCTTTCTTTTCTTAATGTCTTTTTATTTTTAGTTGCTTATTAACATTCTTTTATTACTATTACTACTATTATTAATATGTGTGTGTGTGAGACAGAGACAGAGAGAGAGAGAGAGAGAGAGAAAAGAGAGAGAGAGAAGAGAGAAAGAGAAAAGAGAAAAAGAGGAAAGAGAGAAAGAGAGGTATGTATGTTTGGTGTGTATGTGGAAGCAAGTGGATAACTGTGTGGACTTCATTTTCTCCTTTCTCTTTGTGGTGCTTGAATGAGAATGGCCCCCATAGACTCATAGGTTTGGATACTGGATAGTGGAAGTGACACTGTTTAAAAGAATTAGGAGGGACCTCTCTCTGCTCTCTCTCTGCCTCTACTACCCTCCTGGCTCCCCTCCCCATGCCCGGAATAAACTCTATTCTATGAAAAAAAAAAAAGATTAGGAGGTATGACCTTATTAGAGGAAGTATGTCACTGGCTTTGAGGTTTCAAAAAGCCCATTCCAAGCCCAGTATCTTACTCTCTTCCTGCTGTCTGCGGATCTGTATGTAGAACTCTCAGCTACTTCTCCAACACCATGTCTGCCTGCATAACACCATGCTTCCCATCACGATGATAAAGGGCTAAACCTCTCAAACTGCAAGCCAGCCCCTATTAAATGCTTTCCTTCCTAAGAGTTGCCTAAGTGGCCATGGTGACTTCGTAGCATAGAACACTGACTGCGACACTGGACTCAAACTCAGGTCCGCCAGGTTTGTGACCAAGCACTCCTACCCACCCGGCCATCTGGTCAACCCCTTTATTTTTCAATCTAGATTCTTGATATAGACACACATGATTTTAATTTTTAGTGTAAATTCTTACCTCTTCGTTGGGCATATTTATAACACTACATTGTTATTTTTCATACCACTTATGTTTTGGTTACATATTTTGTGGGATAGTTTGGACTTTTGACCCACTTGTCATCTCAGTGCTGTGTGTGATTTCTGGTTAGTTAAGGGGTTGTCTACTATGGTATCACTGAGTGTCTGTGGGCGAGTAGCTGGCTCACTGCTGCTGATCACAATGGACAGTTTTCATCTTCTGGGGGTGATATTTACAGGTTTATAGCTGCAGTGAAGACTGTTCTTGAAGTTGTTTTTCTTTCTATCTGTTTTTCAACATTCAAGTAACTCTATGCCAGCAAATATAAGGTGACTGATCGTTCTTTCTGTTTTGATATCAGAAAGAATCACTTGTAGGAAAGTCTCTGTTGCTCAAAGGAAGCAGCCATTTCCTCTGTTGGAAAAGGATTTCAGGCCACAGTATTGTGGCAGGTCTGAAACTTTCACGGTCAGCTTTGTGATAACAGTTTCTTCTCCAAGAGACAAGTTTGCAGCATAAGACACTTGAATGAAGAAAGGCCCAAGGCAGCAGTGTTGAAACATATTGTTTTGCCTAGGCTTAAGACCCTGATCTAAACTCCAGAATAAATATTTAGAGCAGAGTATTATTCTTTCCTTTAAAAATAAAGTTTGCCTAGTGGGTGATTAAAGCTGTCCACTTTTTCAACTGTCACAGTCTGTCTTCAGAATTCACAGGAAGCCTCAAGTTAATTACAAAGATTCAGTGATAAATAAAGATAATAAAGTGAAATGAAAATAATCCTAGCACTCCAAAGGCAGAGGCAGGTAGATCTCTGTAAGTTTGAGGCAAGTCTTGTCTATATGGAGAGTTCCCAGTCAGCCAGGGATACATCAAAGAAAACAACAATCCATTAGTATTACAGTTACCCAAAGGAACTTCCAGATAGAAACCAATATGTGGGAATAGTGGTAATACTCATGGATACTCTATGGTTTGGAGGAAAATATAGCTTTGTTCTGAAGGAAGTATTCATCAATACTACAAAGCATGTCTGAGGATTATGGACAGTCTTCAAAGTGTTAATAATTCACATAACTGTGGAAGGAACCACAGTTATTACATTAGTTATGTAAAGAAATTGAACAGTGCTATAGTATAGCTTAGTTGTTAGGGTGCTTTGCCTAGTTTGCATGAAGCTCTGGGTTTCATTCCCAGAACCACATAAAACTGGACACGGTGACAGTAAGCGAACAATTTGTGGGTGGAGGCAGAAGGATCCGAAGTTCAAGAGTCATCCTTGGCTACACAGCAAGTTTGAGGCCAGCCTGGGATGCATGAGACCTTGTTTCAAAATTAAAAAAAAAAATTAAAAAGAAAGAAAATAAGAATTCATGGGGAATAATTGACAAAGAAAACCTTTATATCTTTATAAAAACAGGTAAGCATAAGGTTTTAAAAAGCAGCATTGCACAATCAGACTGGGCTTTCAGAGAGTAGACAATATCAACTCAAATTATGCAGAAAAGAAACAGGGCTGTCTATTGAAGTGAACTAAAATATTTCAAAAGCCCAGATAATTCAGAGGAATCTCTAATGGTTTTCGTTAAAGGAACTGGAGTTCTATACTGACCTGCAGCTCAAACATAACTATGCAGTGCGTTAATGCAAGGTGCCAAGATGAGGCAAGAAGGGAGGGCAGTGATTAGATGGGAAGAGAGGAATGTAAACAAAGATGAGCTGTACATGCATGCACAAAGATGAGAGGCAGATGGGAGGAACAAGAGAAGGAAGCATCCACTCAGTGATGGCACAGCAGAGGAAGTCAACGGATAACACTCGGTCAGCTTTGAAGTAGATTTGCGTGAGAGTCAGTGGACAAGGACTCTCTGGATAGTTAGAATGTCAAGGCTAAGAAGTAGAGGCATGGCAGAGAAACTCTCCACCCCTACTCCCCGTGGACAGTGGCTAATTCAGAGACTTACAAGTGGCCAAAGTTCTGACAGTAAGTGACTGAGTGTTGTAGGGTATTCACCAGAGAAGACTGCTTTGACATCGGTTTAAGCCAATAGAAAGTCTTTATTAGCTGGCCAGTGACTACACTGGGTACTGGATCCCATTGTAACCCTGAGCCCATCTCAGGATGAGTTTTTAAGCACAAACAAAAACTGATCTGGGTTGACATACTTCAGTTAACAAGAACAGTTAGCTAAAATGCAAAGTTGGTACATCTTGAGACTTTCCCAGGACTATATGGATTTTGATAGATTAGACCTTTGTTTTGGTTTTGGCAGGTAGGGCTGTCTTCATACTGAGTTTTACAGCCTGAATGGCACTTCCATCATGGAGTCAGCTGTGCTAAGGTCTAAGTGTCTATTAAGGTCTGGGGCCTTGTTACCCTGAGAGTGCTCAGCTATAAATGAGACGTCTATTTCAAGCCCCCTCTCCCAAGGCTTGGAACATCATGGACGAGGGGGCAGAAAGGATGTAGAAGTTGAAGTATGAAGAGGAGTGCTGTGAAATGCTTTCCTCTGGACACATGACCCCTGCACTCGTGAACTCGCAGCAGCTGTGGCTGCTACTACAGGACCTGCACAGACTCAAGCTGGTCACCATAACAGCATGGAGAGGGATGGTCTCACAAGCTCCCACCACCACCACTGAGGAGTTATTTACATTTGATGGTTGCTAGTCGGAGAGAGTTAGTTTTCTTTGAGGGTGTGACCTATTCCCTGGCAGATGTCATCACACCAATGTGCTTGCCAGTAACACTGATTAATTGGGTGAGAGAGAGGAGAGAGAGAGAGCATGCCATGTGTGCTCAGATACATTTTTAATCCTAGCACTTGGGAGGTAGACACAGGAGGATCTTTTTAAGTTCTAGGCTAGTCTAGTCTACATAGTGAGTTTCAGGATAGCCATAACTGCATAGTAAGAGTCTGTCTCATAAAAAAAGGCATGAAGCTGGAGAGGGATTGTTAAGAGGGTCCTTGAGGGAGGGTCATAGCAGCTTCAAAGGGCTCCCAACACCCATAGTTGACTTTGTGTGAGGAAGAGATCTCTATTATATTGGCCCACTGAGATCCAGTTTATCCTGTGGCATAGCATTGTCCTCACCGGCCAACACACAGGGGTGCTTTCAGCCTTAGAAGTGACTCCTAGGGTGTCACAGAAAATAAGGATACAGAAGAAATGGTGGATGCTGCAGCAAGGGCTTTGGGGCTCCTGGGAAACTCTGGGGTGACTGCAAATCAAAGCTTCTTGAGCTCTCAGAAACTGTTTCAATATCAGACTGTGTCTTTTCCCTACGTGTTTGCAGTTTCTTTAAATTTGCAAAATGGGTTGCTTATTACCCTCGTAATAGAATATTGTGAAAATTAAGAGTTGCCATATGTAAAATGTCTAGACCATCGCCTAGCACATAGCAGAGCCAGAACCATCCTGGGAGAGAATCAGAAATTATATCCCATAATTAACTTTGTAAATTTCTAATGTGAGTCACAGATGGGTGTTATTTACATCGGTGACATCTAGTGATTTAAAAATTCCTTGTTAAGATCTGAACTCTCTACATTTCACTGCCGTGGCCTCTGACAACCCTGCCCAGGTTGATGGTCAGGAAGTGATAGTTATTGTTATTCCACTGTTGTCCTTTCAGAGGAAGTAAGCGCAGAATTGCAGCTGCGGACACCAATTAGTCTCCAGGTTAGGCTGGGGCGGCTGGCACTACATGGCTGAGGCTGTTAGCTGGGTGGTGGTGTGCAATTGATTGGATCCACGCCAGCGTGATTTGTTCCAAAGACCAGAAAAGCTGGATGGAGCCATAGGCGTAATGACTGTGTTCTAAACATGCTTACCCTCAAATTGCTGCTCTCTATAAACAATCACAGGAAGCGTTGGATGTGGGTGGGGAAGAGAATTTCCAAGACCCCAGATCAAGCTTCCACTGTTCCCAGCTTCTTGCTGCTTGGTAACAATGGGAGCTCTGAAGAAAGTCCCATTTACCAACTTTTGAAAGGAGTACTTTGGACTAGCAGGCACTTTACCAAACAGTATTTGTTAACACACACACACACACACACACACACACACACACACACACACACATTCATTTTTAAGGGTCATTTTCCTAACTTTTTGTTCCCAAAACATAACAGAAGGCTTACATGGCTCAATCTTGTGTAAAAATGAATTCAAAAGCATGGTTGGTGCCTTAAAGGCATTTAGGGTTCTTGAGCTATTTTTGCCTTCTCAACAAACTGGTAAGGGAAGTGTATGTGTATACTATATGGGGAGGGGGGATACTCTTTAAAAAAAAAAACTAGTTTTATTGGCACATAATTCAGATAATGTGCAAGTTAGCCATTTAAACTAATTTAGTAGCTATTAGAATGGATGATGCAGTTTTCACATAGAAAAAGGTATCTTAGATTCTTCCTCCTTTTTTGTCATTTTTATCCTCTTCCACACAAACATCAGGAGGACTCTAGACCTCATAACCTGCAAATGCTGCCTCCCTATGCTACACACATAGTCTTGTATGTCTCACTTGATTTCTGGTCTTGGGCCTTCCTTTCCTCTCTCTCTCTCTCTCTCTCTCTCTCTCTCTCTCTCTCTCTCTCTCTCTCAGATCTTTAATACGGAAATCAATTGGGAATTGTCCACTTCTCTGTTTTCCCTTTACTTGCCTGTTATTTGGATTCAGAACATCAAAGAGATTCTCACACAACCCAGACAGGAGAGAGATTTCTCCCTTTGACCTTAAGCAGAGTATGCAACGGTGGGTAGAGAAAAGCCTGTGGGCTTGTACATAGGAATCTTCCCATTCTGTCCAAGGACTTACTCTCATCTTTTTCCTTGTTCTCTACAGCTTGGTCAGCTCTGGGAGTGCATGTTGCTTCTGAGGAAGGCCCAGTGTCTCAGGGGACAAACTGGAATTAATTTTGAGCAGATTGACACAGATTCCACACATCTCATTTGAGCCGTGAAACAGTTTTCATTTGCCTTCTTTTTCAGTCCTATTTAAGGCAAATGCAGCTCTCAATGGTATCTCTAGGGTAGTGTGGGTGTGTCTGCATTGGAGGGCCTGTCCCAGCCTGCAGCAGCAGGCTGTTGCCTGATAAGCCACACCAGACCTCAGAGCTCCTGGGAGGTCGCTGCCACATGGTATAAAAAGTTCTCTTTGACCCAGTTCTTCAGTGTGTTATGTTGTTTTACTCAATCTTATTCTGATGAAAATCAATTAAGAAATAAATATTTATTAAACATCTGCTGTATTCAAAATATGACTTAATATTCTGTGTAATGGTCGATCCTTAGCCCCATGTAGTTTAAAATGGAAGCCCAGATACACAAGACATTTGACATTACCACATTACAACTATACAGAAATGTAAGTTCTAGGACCAATGAAAATTTCAAAGTCGAAAGTATCATTACAATAGTTGATTAATAAATAATATGTTGCACATTGTAATTTTTGTAATATGGAGAAATATAAAGAAGATAATCCAAAGAGAGATAGAAATTATTAGAAATTATTTTTGCTGACATTTTGACCGACATTTTTAAAGACATTTTGCTATATATACACACCATATATTAGAATACAAATTTTATATAACAGGCTAATATACCTACTATTTGTAACCTGTCTCCCATCACCAACTAAGCCTTATGGTAGGAACTGGTTTCCTTCTCAGTAAATGGAGACTGATATCATTATATTTAACTATAGTAGAATATTTCACTATATCACCATCATATATTTAGCTAGTCCCCTGTTGGTAGACATTTAAATGATTCCACTATTTAAAATGTTTTATACAGTCATCACTTATGTGAATATGATACTATCAGTTTTCCCTAGATTGAAGGAAAGGGACATTCAAACCTTGAGTGCACGTTGCCGTACATTCCTCAAAATCTAACCCCCTTGTGTTAGACATTGCTGGTGTTCTGATCCATCTTCTAGATCACAGAAGCACTTGGGATGCAACCAGCCTGTGGCTCTGTGCATCTCTGTTGTGGATAGCCTCAGCCTTGTATTTTGATCCTAGTTTCATCCTTCTGGGAGGGGCTGCAGAGGAGGATTGAATCAATGTTGTGGATAGCCCCAGCCTTGTATTTTGATCCTAGTTCCCAGTGGATACCCTCAGTCTTGTATTTTGATCCTAGTTCCACCCTTCTGGGAGGGGCTGCAGAGGATGATTGAATCTGTACACAGGTGACGTCTTGTAAACCTTCTGTCCAATTAAAACCTGTAAAATAAAGGCTAGAGCCAGAGATTGGGCAGTAGAAGGGGAGGCTGAGAAAAAGGCTTAGGGGAGGAGAGAGTGAGAGGAATTTGATATAAAAGGAGGCAGAGGCAGAAGCAGAGGCAGAGGGAGTCGAGGTAGAAGCAGAAAGAAGCCGGTGGTAGAAGGAAGCTGACGACGGAGGAGCCTGAGCTCGGAGGACAACCACGAGGCCTGGATGAACCGCAAGTTATAAGGGATCTCATGGCCGGGGATTAGAGTAGTGTAGTGGTAAATCTGCCCAATCCAGGCATGCAATTTATACCCATCATAATTGAGTTGTGTCTTCCTTTACTGGTCTCCTTCGGGTAGGATATCTTATTTGGGGTTTAAATAATTTCCTCTACAACAAATTGGCGCCCAAAGTCAGAGGCCGATTAAATAATTTCTACTACACATCTCTACCAAGGATACTCCTTAGCTATGGAGCCCAGCTGTAGATAGTGAGATGGGAGTTGATAAACTTATTAATAGATGACAGAGATTGGTGGGTAACCACCTTAGTTCCTTGGCCAATCATGGGATGATTGTAAGCAGTGTTTAGTATCGAACACAGAGAATTCAACCCAGCTGTTGCTAGTGGTCTCCTTATATGGACCCTCCCCTTTCCTTTCCCCTCTCCCTTTTTACTGACCAAATTTGCCCTCCCTACACCCCCATGCTGTGCTGGAATTTCTGAGACCTTTCCTCAGATCTCAGGCTCAGCATCTGTTTTTGATGGAACTCAACTGAAGACAACCTTTATGTTACATACCCAAAGTGTGGTAGGCAGCAGTGTACCCTGCCCAAGGTGTCCACATCTTCATCCCTAGAACCTATGAAAACATTCTGTTAACATGGCAAAATGACTTTTTGGATGTTGTCAAATATGCAATCACGTACTAAGACTCTTGAACTGAAGAGCTGATGAGATGGTTCAGAAGATAAAGATGCTGACCACCAAGCTTGTCAACCTGATCGGGATCCTTAGGACCAACATGATAGAAGGGGAGAACTGACTCCCTCAAGGTGTCCTCTGACCTTCACAAATACATTGTAGTATGTATCTGTGCTTTTTTTCTGCACTTGCTTGTGCAAACACACATGCACACACTCACATACTTGTATACATGCACACATGTATACAAGATTAATAGATTAATAAATAGATTAATATTCAGCTAGAAGTCTCCAAATAACCACAAAGATGCTTGATAACCAAAGAGAGAAGAAGGAGAGAGCCAGAGAAAATGGTTAACAGTCACAGAGGAGCAGGGTGGTATCTGAAGATGGAGGGGCCATGAGTCAGAGAGAGTGGGTGGTTGCTAGACTCAAGAGGAGACAAGAAGCCAGCCTTCTCCTACACACAGCCTCTGGAGGGACCAGTGGGTGTCCTGAGAACCTGAGACCTCAGTTTTAGTTCATTACCGTCTTGACTGTGCTTCTAGCCTTGAATTGCACTAACTTTGTGGTAACTTATTACAGCAGCAATCAAATCGATTATAGAATGTTAAAGAATGCAAAGTGGCTGGTGCTAGACCATCATATGGCTGTGTATATTATTCTATAAGCTGGGCTTGAGCAAAGGAGGCTGAAAGGGGCAGGGGCAGTACAGTCAGGAAGTGCAATCCTTCCTCCTGAGCACAAGGTGCTTTGCTTGTGTTGGGTTAAGCATAGAGTGGCTGATTCATTGTCTTCTAACAGAGGCTCATGGCCAGAGAGCCTCTTCACAGCTGGGAGTTTGTGTATTTTAATTGACATGAGGATTCTGTTAAATTTATTAAAGCCTTAATGCATATAAAATGTATCTCTCAGATAAAAAGTTAAAAAGAAATCTTGGATCCCATTCTCCTGAGGACCTAGTGCAAAAGTCTGAAATACTACCAGGGAATCCACATTTGCAGTCAGAACTTGGGGTATGGTTTTGCTGGTAGAGAGCCTTCTTGCCTAGTAAGCATGAAGAACTGGGTTTGATCTTCAGCACTGAATAAACCAGCATAGTAACACATGCCAGGAGTTCCCAGAATCCCGAGGCTGAAGCAGAAAGATCCAGAAGTCAAGATCATCATCGTCTACAAAGTGAGTCCAAGACCAGCTTGTGCTGTAGGAGACTCTAATTAAATAAACAGATAAGTAAATAAGCAAAGTGATTCTGATACACATATTTGTAGAAGACTCACACTGGAAGTACCATGCCTGCTGCACCTTGTTAGGTGACACGGGCAAGGTCAGAAGGGAAGGGAGTCATTTGGGAGTTTTCTACTGTTGTTTCTTGATCCAAAAGCATAAGTTCCAGCCATCAATAGCATCAGTCAGTAGTTCTTCAATGTTCGTGTGTGTGTATGTGTGTGTGTGTTGCCCATGTCACCAGGGATAGAGCATTGAGCCGGGCCCCTGATGTTGTTGGGTCTTGTGGTTAGTCTGCCTGCGGTAGCATTTCTATGTCTGGCTGCTGTGCGTGCTCTTTCTAGGTGACCTTGGAGAGTGGGGGGCAGCACAGCTGCTACCAGCTGAAAGCTGCAAACCCCACATTTAGACTATCTCAGGGATTACAGATGTGCCAGGACGTTCTCCCCGAGTGAGGGCCGCAGAGGTCACCTTCAAAGAATGCCTGCCTTTGTCTCCTGCCTTTTCGAAGGAGTCTCTGCTTGTCTAGCTCTGTGCAGCTCTGAAATGTCAGGAGATAAGAAATGCCTCTCAGCACGGAGGCTTCCAGACACATATGTGACAAGAAATTTGGCATGAGCTTTACAAGTGTCAGATGTCTAGGAGAAAGCAATATGGGTATAGTATTTCTTGTGCTATTTTGGTACCCTGTACATGAGCCTGCAGCATTAGAAAAAACTTCTCAGCTTTGGGTGATAGCCTTACTGGCGCTCAGCATGCATGTCTGAAAGTACAGTTGGGTGACATACTGGTTACAGGCCACAGCAAGTCACCTACAACCAGGAGACTGGGTTTCGAGGGAGTGCCTTTGAGGGGCCCTGACATTTTACATCTTGTGGTGACTTGAGAGGCATGGCCTGAGACTTTCATCAGATGGCACCACAGAGATTTAAATCAACTCTTGCAGTGTCTTGTAAAGTAGGTAAACACGATATTTTCACCTTTCTGGTGTGATAAGAGGCCCAAAAGACAGAGCCACAGATGCTTATTGTTGAATATACCAGAAAAGTGACTTCAGAATCATCAATTTCTTCTCTATGTAACTCAAGAAATCTGTCTCCTGGCAGGAGAACATTTTAGGTACCTGGTGACCCGCTGAAAAAACTTGACGTTCTTTGTCTAGCTGTCCCTTGGTTAAGAGTAAATGATTAGGGCCATGGCTTCATGGCTGGCATGACAGAGAAGAAGAGATGTGTAAGGAAAGGAAACAGGTTATGTGATGCAGGTTGTCAAGGTGTCCAGTGAAGAGTTGTCCATCCAGTCTGAATGATGATACACCCTGTTCTCTGAGCATCCATCCTACTATCTGTCTATCTATCTATCTATCTATCTATCTATCTATCTATCTATCTATCTATCTATCTATCTATCTATCTATCTAATCTATCTATCTAAACAGGGTTTCCATTTGTAGCCCTTGCTGGCCTGGAACTCTCTATGAAGACCATGCTGATTTTGAAGAGATCTCTCTGCCTGCCTCTGAGACTCAAGTGCTTGGATTAAAGGCATGTATCGTCATGCCCAGCTTTAAATTTCACTTCTTCTTACTGCCTTATTTAACATATGGTGTTGAGCTGTGGACATCATAGTTTATTAAGGTCAAGAAGAGCAGAATGCAGAATCTTTTGAATGACTCAAATCTTCAGAGGGAAAAGCTTCAAGAAAAGGAAGACCAGACCTTAAAGCTGTGGGAAAGAAGAAGTCCGTGGGGTCTCTAAATACATGACACAGTCTTGCTTTATAGCAGACAATTTTCTCTAAACAAAAGAGGATTTATTTTTATCTCAGAGCTTGAAGACTTTAGAGTCATAGAAACAGATTTTCTGGCACAGGGGATGTTTACCCACAAGAATTAGGCTCCCCAGAAGGGAATCCCCACTTCTGAAGGTCACTTTTGATTAGATTAAATCAACAAGGCCTGACCAGTCTAATGGCTTCTGATGGTTTCCCGGAACCCTGAGGCAGGAGGCTTGTTAGTAATGGTGGTAGCTAGGGAAGTGTTTAGACATACAGGAGAGTTGTAAACCTAGCTCACAGTTTCTGTGTGCCCTTCATCCCGCTTTCCCCATGGACATTGTGCTTTGCCTTGCCTCGAGTAGGATGCTGATTCTTACTCCCCAAGGACTACCAGTGACCCCACAAGTCTACTCTTAATAGTTATTCAATATAGATAAATTGGATTATTCACTTTCCCTCATTTCTTCAAATGGTTTAAAAAATAACCTTTGTGTCAAATTAGATATGCACGCATACAAACGAGTGTAGGCATCCACAGAGGCCAGAAGAGGGCATCAGATTCCTGGCAGCTAGAGTTATAGGCTGTTGTGAGCCTCTTGACAGGGTGGAGGGAACTGAATTTGGGTTCTCTGAAGAGGTAGTCTGTGCTCTTAACCACTGAGCCATCTCTCCAGCCCCACATGTCTTACTTTTTATTCAAATATCTGCTTGGAACTCCACAGTCTATTCCAACAAAAATAAGATTTTTTCTGCACCCCCAACCCTCCCAACTGTTTTCTTGATTGTTCTGGTTTTATTTTTTCAGAGTACTAATTGAAAGGTGATTTTTGTTGTTAAAAATGTAAGGCTTAATACATGAGCTGAACCTAGAGCCTTCTACCCACCCCTACACACGTGCAGCAGATGTGCAGCTTGGTCTTCATGCAGGTCCTCCTCTAACAGCTGGAGTCCCTGATGCTGTTGCCTGCCTGTGAATCCTGTTCCCCTAACTGGGTTGCCTTGTCTGGCCTCAGAAGGGGAGGATGTGGCTAGCCCTGGATGGTGCCAGGGTGGGTTGGTGCTCAGGAGGGACCTCCTGCTTCTCAGAGAAGGGGAGGGGGGGATGGGAGGAGGATGTAAAGTAAATACTTTATGAATACATTAATGAAAAGAAAGTAAGGCTTAGCCCTGTGATAAGGTGCATACCTTTAATCCAGCACTCTGGAGGCAAAGGCAGGTAGAGCTCTAATGAGTTCAAAGCCAGCCTGTTGTATGTAATAAGTTCCGGGAACAGCCAGGGCTCTGTGGAGAAACACTGTCTTAAATAAAACAAACAAACAAACAAAAATGTAACTGTCTAGTACTAATACTCATTTCTTGGAGGAATGGCTTTGTCTTCTTGTTGTTGACTATGCCTAGAATATGATAGCTAGGAGAGTTTTACTAGACACTTGCTGAAACAGCAATTGAATGCAGACGTGGTCACCTGTACTGAAGGTACAATTAGTCAACTTCAGAAGTCTTCATGTGTTTTTACGCTTACAATTTACATATACGCAAACAAATGATGATTCCTATTTAGTCAGATAGCTGTATTTTAAAATTTCTTTGAATGATGTTAGGAAATCATTTATCATATTGGTATCATTATAACATTGTAGTTGCTAATCCACAGGAGTGTTTTTGGAATGAAACGATAAAGCATTTTATTGAAACACAGTCTCATGTAGCTGGAGACTGACGTTAAACTTCTGATCCTCCTGTCTCCGCCTCCCCAAGTGTGGGACCCATGGGCATGTGCCACCGTGGATGGCTTGAAAAGGACAATGCATGTGGAGCGGTTTGAACTGGCAGAAATGTGGAGACATGTTCAAGAGCTATACTGTTGTCATTAATTAGCACTGTGGAAAAGTGAAAGAGTCACACAGCCTTGTCAGTGTCATGGGAATCACAAGACCCACCAGCTAATTAGGAACTCAGAGCCTCATAAGTGATGTAAGATCATGCAAAATACTTATGTGCCTTAGCCCTCTACAGCAGGACAACTGGTCTGATTCTTAAAGACTCATTTCTTCTTAGAAGATTCAGGGATAGGTGTGAGGCCAGTATATATCCACTATTAAAATTATTCATCTACCTATAGCCACTGGGCCTACAAAACAATTTTTTGTTCATAAAGGCAAATAAAAATGTCCTCTTTGTGGCTAGATCATACAAGGCTTTATGAAAGTGTCTCCAGGTAGATCTGTCAGCTGGGACTCTGCTCTCATTCAGGTGTGGAGGGTCCCTGCAAGCAATATTGCTGCCAGAGGAGTGGTGTAAATGAGGCAAGAAGAAAATCCAGCTCAGTGGTGGTGATTCAAACTTCTAGACTCTGTCTCCTGGTTTGGATGAAAGTGGCCGAATAGGCTCTTCGAGAGTGGCACTATTGGGAGGTGTGGTCTTGTTGGAGGACATATGTCACTGGAGGGGCTTTGAGGTTTCAGGATCTCAAGCCAGGCCCAGCCCCTCTCTCTTCCTGCTGCCTTTGGTTCTGGATGTAGAACTCTCAGCTCCTTCTCCAGCACCATATCTCCCTTTGTGCCACCATGCTTCCTGCCCTCAGGAGAATGGACTAAACCTCTGAGCCGGAAGCCAGCTCCAATTAGATGTTTTCCTTCATAAGAGTTACCGTGGTCATGGTGTCTCTTCACAGCAACAAAACCCTAACTACGACAGTCTGGCACAGGGTAGTTTATTTTAGACATATTTTTTTGTTTTCAAGACTGGGTGTCATTATGTAGCTCTGATTGTCTTGAAACTCACTAGGCAAACCAGGGTGGTCTTAAACTAACAGAGATTTGCTTGTCTCTGTCTCCCAAATGCTGAGATTAAAGGCATGTACCACCACACCTGTCATTAGGCATATTTAAGTACAGTACAATTTGGAAAAAAAGTTTCCTGGTAACAATGAACTCAATCTCCTGTGTACAGTGAAGCTGAAAGCATGACTACATCGAAACTCTTTTCCAAAGTACAATTGACTTCTTCCATAAAGATGAGCTGTATAGCCTAAGGCCTTAGGGAAGATCTTGTGTGATCTCTGTCATACAGACAGCACAGAGGTCACCAAGCTATAAAGTACACGTGACATCTCCTAGAAGAATGGGTTCTAATGATGAGAAACAATGCTCAAGATAAAAGTCTAGAGAGGAGGTCTGGGATAATAAGAGTCTGGGGGAGTCAGGTGTGGCCAGGCCCTGTAGATAGCACAGGTCACTAGGCTATGAACATTGTTCAGCCCTAGCCTTCTGGGGAAAAACAAGTTATACATTTCTTCTGTTGAAGAGCTGACCCTGAATGTTTGACATTCCTGGTTTCCTTAGTGCTTACCTCTGAGCATACAGACCTTTGTGCTCCCAACATCCAGATAGTTGGGGACTCTGTACCCTCATTTAGGCAGTTGGGGTTCTATGCTCTCAGCCAGGCAGTCAGAGATGGAGAGGTGGACAGAGGTCTCCCATTATCTGCTGAGGGTGATGGGCTGAGGAATGGCTCCCGAAAGATGCCATTCACTGATCTTCAGAGCCTGTGAAAATATTAGGTCACGTGATAAAGAAGAACTATGGTTGAGGTGGATCTATGCTGTTGACAGTTGACTTTGAGTTGGGCAAATGGCCCAGGGTTATCTGGGTAAACACGGTATAAACATGAGATCCTTAAAGGGAGGGGTGGAAGGAAGTATCAGGATACAGTGACTTAGAAAAGACTTGGCTGGCCATTGGTAGGTTTGTAGTTGGAAGAGGGTTATGAATCACAAGAGAACAGCCTTAGGAAGCTGAAGAAGATTAGATTTTAAATTCTCCGGAGTCTTCAGAAAGACAGATTTGCCATAGTCCATGTAGCACAATGTCTGAGTTCTGACTTCCTTAACTGTCAAATAATATATATTTTGTGGATTTCAGATATGGAACATTTTTATTTGTTATAGCAGCTGTAGGAAGCAATCCACACAGTCTTGTTTATATCCTTATATGACCCTGTGGTCTGAACGCATCTGTACTATCTGTCTTTATCCCCTTGCTCTTCTGTCCCATTAGATCAGTTTTCTCCCTGTGTCCAAGTGTTCACACATTCTACTCCTTACCTCCCATGCATATCCACCCACTAGTTACTGTCCCATCTGTTAGATTCTTGGACTGGGAAAGAATATGTCCCTCTTGGTATAATGAATATGGGCAGACAATGTCCCCTTTCCCTAGGTACTGCTAGACTTGATCCTTTGATGAGCAGGTGTTAGGAGATTTCTGTTTAAAATGGTTTGCATTTCTACAGTGCCAGACTGACCCTGAAGTCATGAGGAAAAACAAAGGGCTTACTTTATGAACATGCAGATTGGCAGCTTTGGAGACACATAGATGGTAACAGTTAAAAAGAAGCATGCTGTAGAGAATGAAGAGGAAGATTGCCTGGATGCCTAGTAAGGGTAGGTGTGGCCCAAGATTGGGACTGGGGTGAAGCTTTTCAGATAAAGGGATGGTGTGAACTCATGAAAGATGAGTTGACCAGGTAACTGAAGAATGGGAAGGGCTCATTTGGGCAGAGAGTTCAATCCTAATGCTATCACCAAGAGATCAGAGAGAGAAAGCAGATATATTTCTTGCCAGGCTGCAAGCTGTTTAGCATGATAATAGGGGCATCAGCTATCATGGAGAGAGAAGGGCCAACTAGGGAGGAACAATACACAGAAGCCAGCTGTCAAATTGCTTTACAGGTCACACTAAGTGGGTGTTAGTTCACAGGGAGCCACTCATCCATTTAAGAAAAGGAATGGTGCTTATTTTAGGAAGGCCCCTCTGTTTGGTATAGGGAGGTTGGATGTGGAAAGACTAAAGTTAAAGGTAGTAAGGAAATACATAAGAGCCTGTGGTCTCGGGGAATCAGGAGAGCCTGAAGTAAGGCTCACTGGTAATCTGGAGAGGGAGCAGTTGGCATGAGAAGAGCTTAGGAGGAAGAATCATAGGAAGAGGGTGAAAGGGTGATCAGGAACCCTACTGTCTGAGACGGGGCTTCTGAATGTATGAGGAACATGAGAAGTTCAGTTTAGTGCTGAGGCTGATGTGCCTGCATGAAGATGGGCATTCATCCCAGGCAAAGAATTTAGGCTGGAAACAATTTTGAAACCATTCGTACAGGTGAGAGTAAAGGATGAGAACAAGGGCCAAACTGTAACTGCACAGGATGGGAAGAAATGGCACAGGAAGTTTTAGGAGACACGAGTGAGTCATGGGGCTCAGTATCTTTGCTTGGGTTCCTATAATAAATCATCCCAGACTCAGAGCAAAAACAAGACTTTCTTCCATTTCTGGAAGTTGAGCGATCTAAGACCAAGCCCTTAGGTGAGGACTCTCTGTCATCTTGCTTTGAGATGGCAGCTGTTGTGTCTGCACCAGTAGGGAACAGGGCAAAAGGAAAGCACTGTCCGTTTCTTATTTCCCATAAGCAGCAGCACCCTCATGACATGGCCATCCCTGAAAGGTCTCTCCTGCTAACACTATCAGGTTGGGGTCAGGAGTTCAACATGTGTGTGTTTGAGAGGAGCATTCAGTCCACAGTGCCTGGGAAGAGAGGGAAGGGTATGACAAGAAGACTTTAACAGCATGGAAAGCCACTGAGATGCTGGGTAGGAGGAGAAGCATTCATATTGCATTTAAGTGACCTTATTAGGGAATTAGACAGTAAATAGAAGGTAGGAAACCTCAAGATAACCATCCATCACTTCCAAGAAGCTGGGTTATAAGAAGTTGAAGGTTGAAGTGATGGTAAACTGTGAGTCAGTTGGACCCTCTTTGTGGAATGTCGGGAGAGAGGAAGAGTAAAGAAAGGGAGTTCCAGAAACCAAATAAAACAGATGCGTCTGGTACAGGGAGGGATCCCTCTTAGCCAAGCAATGATACCAGGAAGTTTATAAGTTATGAGGTAGGGTTGGCTACAATGGCAGGAAAAATTTCATAGTCAACATGGTATTTTTATACCTGTACACCTGGTTTCAAAATTGTCTCCAGCCTAAATTCTTTGCCTTTGCATAAGAATTGGAGATCATTTTTCATAGAGGACAGACATGGAGGGAGGAGGTTTGGCAACGAAGGCAATTTCTAGGATTTAGGCATAGACTAGAATACGTAGAATAAGCTGGAGGCTACCAGAGTCCTTATAGCTTTAGGTTAAAGGCTTCATTGGGAGGTTTATTTTACCCAAGCTAAAAACAGGTCAAAGTTGTCTATGTACTGATATGTTCATATCGTATGTACTGATGGCATCAGTGGGGGGTGGGGATCATGTACAACATGAATCCATTCCTTCCCTCATCCCAGAAGGCCTAGCACACATAAAGTCTTGGTTTCAATTCCTAGCACCATAAACTCACAAAGTGAATAACAAAACCCAACTCATTGGAAGTTAAGAAGAGAGTTTTTGAATTGCTGTGCCATCAAAGGCACGTCTTTCCAGTGAGATGAAAGTCTCCCTTTAACTTCATGGTTTGAATGTGACATGCTCCTCATGGGCTCACATGCTTGAACACTTGGTATTTAGCTGGCAGTGCTGTTTTCAAAGGCTGTGGAACCTTTGGGGCAGGTATAATGGCTGAAGGAAGTGGACCACTGTGTGCAAGATTTTGTAGACTGTGGCTTTTTTTTGCTCTGTGATCCACTGTCGTGTGAACAAGTCACATCTCAAGATCCCTCCGCTGCCCCACACGGTGGCTCGGCCATGGTGCTTTCATGCTATCGTGTGACTTATTCAGGAAGCAAGAGCACAGACACGCCTGTCTCCATTAAACTGCTTCTGTCAGGCATTCTGTCTCCGTGATGAGATAAGCTGACAAAGACGCTCACGGAATTCTGTCACCTCCTGTGAATGCTGTGATAAATCACCACAAACTGTGGGCTTAAAATAATAAAACTTGTTCTCACAGAAACCCAAAACCAAGGTGTCAGTAGGGTGGTACTTGCTCTGAAGGCTCTAGTGGGGATTCCTTCGTTGCCGCTTGTAGCTTTTGGTGGCTGTGGGTGTCCCTGACTTGCAATGGATAACTCCAGTCTCTGCCTCCATGTCTGCATAGACATCTTCCCTGTGTTTCTACATTGTCCCTTTTCCATGTTTCCTCTGGTTTTGTGTCTTCCCTCTTTCTGCGTCTTATAAGACGACATGCCATTGAGAGCCCATCTGGATAATCTAGGGTGTGCTTATCTCAATATGCACCTCAAAAATCCCAACCACAAATGAGGCCACACAGATTCTGCATGGGCACAGATTTTATGTAGGAGCTCCCCACTAGTCACTATAGGCTCCAACAGATTGATTCTTCTGACCTGTGAATTAGAGTCTCTTTCCAGACATATGCATACATTTAAATACAATTTAAATGCATTTTTATACCATAGTATTTTATTGTATATATTTACTTTAGGATTCCTTACCCTATCCCACAAAATAGTATGGAGCACTCAGCACTCAGTAACTAGAATTGAGACTTGTGTGAGAATCCTCTAGATCACATGCCAAAAAATATATTATTATAAATGTTAGTAATTTAGCAATGTCTGGCTTCATCCACAGCAGATGGTGGCTTTGGTGTGTTTACTTGAATTTAATAAGTCTGAAGCAGGGCTGGAAAGATGGCTCAGTGGTTAAGAATGGCTTGCTCTTCCAGAAGGTCCAGGTTAAATTCCCAACACCCACAGGGCCCTTACAAGAATCTGTAACCCCAGTTTCAGGGGATCTGATGCCCTCTTCTGGCCTCTTCTGGCATTGCAGGCACACAGTACACAGACACACATGCAGGCAAAACACACATACACCTAAAATAAAAATAAATATTAAAAAAAAATAATTCTAAAGAAAAAAGAATTTAAGAGGCAGAAATATCCAAGGCTTCTTGTGCTTCCTTTATGGTCTAGGCTTAATTGTGACCCTCAGAGAAGTTTCTTTGCCTTTGGAGACAATGGTTGACAAGACAGATCAAAAATTTCCGAACTATAAAAAGACCCACAAAGACACACTCGGAGCCGGACAGTGCCTTTCAGCAGTATACCTCGGTCTGTGTAGCAGACCACAAATGGCTATGTGTGCAGGCAGGTCAGTGATTGACGTGAGCAAGTGAGGTCATTCCAGCAACGCGAGCTGCCGTACATAGCTAAGTGCGGCCCTCTGTCAACAATTCTCTCACAGCCCAAGACTGCTTCATTAAAATAATGAGAAACCAGGAACATTTTATGCATTGTAATGGCAAAAAAATGTGTTTCAAATGCCTTCCAGTGATAATTTTGTTTATGATTCTCAAATATATCTATGTTTAGTCATTAATTCTCACTTCTACTCTGGTCTCAAATTGAATATGCTTTGAGAGGATTCCTAGCTGCAAGTTTTGCCATGCAAAATACAAATTAAATTTTAAACAAGAACCCCAGAAATCTCTCCTCACACTTCGGTCTCTGCCATCGATGTCACCTCTTGTTGATATTAGGGTTCTCAAGTTAATAGCATGTTAGAGCAGGAAAAAGCCTAGGATAGTTGTCAAGATCTGAAGACTTAGTTTAATTCTTTAGGCCACACAAGATTCAGTTAATTTATATAAACTCCAAGATCTTTTGTGTGTGTGTGTGTGTTATGTGTGCATGTGTGTATGTGTGTGAGAGATGGTGCATATGTATGTAGGCCAGATGTCATCCTTCCCTTCCCTAAGGAGCCATCCACCTTGTCTTTTGAGACAGTCTGTCACTGGGTCCCAGGTCCCACCAATTTGGCTAGGTTGGCTGACCAGTGAGCCCTAGGGATCCTCCCATCTCTGGCTTGCCAGTGTGTGGGTAAAACTGGGGGCCACGAGGCAGTGGCCTGGGACCTGCGAGGTGGAGGCTGCCTGGAGGCCTCCAGACAGCTGTCTCTCATACTGGAGGAAGGTCCCAGGTTCCAGTGGCTGGAGGCTTCGGTGGCGGCAGGCTCGGCAGGCCCCAATGACACGAGGAATCCTTGGTTCCAAAAGGGTTTATTGTCATGGCGGATGGTAGATGGATCTGGATGTACCCCCCAAACTCAGGGCAGACCTGGGTTAAGTAGGGAGGGAGAAAGGGGGAGGTTCTGGGGGCAATGCTTAATTGGCTCCACCCTCTGACCTTCATTAGTATGTAAATCTCTAGAGCCTGAGGCCTGTAGTTACACCCTCTACCTGTGCACTTTGGGAGGGGCTGTAGGTCTATGGAGATTGGACTGCTTGTTAGGATCCTGAGTTCTGGGGACGTGGCCGAACTCCTGCCGGTTTCTCCCTTGGAGTCTAGGGGTTCTAGGCCCACGCCCAGCCAAGAACCAGGATACCCTTACGCAGTCCCACACCAGTGCTGGTGAATACACAGTTCAGTGCTACATGGTGCTTTCTCTGCATGGGTGCTGAGGTTGAGTGCACGCATGGGAAATGCTCTGTCAATTGAGCTGTTACCCAGAGCCCAGGATGTTTTCATTCATGTGCAGAATGAAGACTCTGGGCCTGAAGCCAGACTACTTACTCATTTATCTAACATACACATTTGTGGCATCTACACCTGCTAGCTGGTCAGTAGCAGAGGCAGGAGGTAGGGGGTGGGGTGGGCCTGCCTCCTCCTTCATGGGTCTTTCACCAAGTCTACTGATTCTGTTTGCCTCAGCCTTTCTCTTGTCAGCTGCATCACCTCAGTCAAAACTGGATGCCTATAGAGCCTCCTGGTCTCTGGTCTCCCCACCGTCAGCCATGGAGTGTAATCACAATCTCCTTTCATCACTTCCTCCTTAGACCTGAGCTTCCTGTGGCTCCTGTAAGTGATGTCAGGTCTTAGGCTGTTGTCAAGCTCTTCCGTGATCTCTCTTGATTCTCACGTCTAATTTTATCTCTACCTTCCCACACGATTCTTACCTTCTGTCGTTTGATCTCCTCATTCTTTGTCAAACACATTCCATTTTCTCTTGCTGAGGTCTCCTCCTCATTGCTTTCCTCCCACCCTAATCCTGTAAACCTCCAACAAAGCCACATGCTCTCAAGGAGGGCTTCCCTAGAACCCACAAGCCACATCTCACCCCCTCAGTTACGTTCTGGGGCTTTTACTCTGGAGCTTTGCAGTGTGTATGGGTGGTACTGGGTGATCTAGGAAGAGGGAACCTCAGTGAGAAAATGCCTCTATCAGACTGACCTGTAGGCAAGGCGATGGGTCATTTTCTTGATGGATGATTGATGTGGAGGACCCAGCACACTGTGGGCAGAGCCGCCCTAGACAGGTGGTGCTGGGTTATTTAAGAAAGCAAGATAAGGAAGAGAAGGAGAGGAGAAAGGAGGAGGAGGGAGGGAGGGAGGAAGGAGGGGGAAGGAGGAGGGAGAGAGAGAAGAATAAACAGCACTCTTCTATGTCTTCTGCTTTGGTGCTTCCTGCTCCTACACTGTCCTAGGCTCCCTCAGTGAGGGCATGTGACCTGGGAGTGGAGATGGACATGAGTCTTCCCTCCCCAGGTTGCTTTTGATCATCGTGTTTATCACAGCAATAGAAAGCAGAATAATGGGGCATTTGGCTACAGGATATTATGTCTTCCCTTGTTAAAAATATAGGTCTCACTGTGTAGCCCTGACTGACCAGGAACTCACTATGTAGACCAGCCTAGCCTGAACTCACAGAGATCTTCCTGCCTCTCACTCTCAAGTGTTGGTATGAAAGGTATGTACCTTTGTGCCTGGCCTGCATTTGGGAGCTTTTAATGCAAAGATCCTGTGCTGGCCCTGGTCACAATCACAATCACAAGCACAAAAGTGAAATCTGAGATTGAATTCCCAGGTCTGAGTTCTTAGCAAGGCCCTGTTTTTTCTGGCTGTGTGACCACAGATAACATACTTACCTTTCTGGACGTCTATCTCATTATTTTCAAACCTGGGGTGTTAATATTGGATGTTTGAGTTACTTACTATTCAGTATGAGTACATATTGTTATAGTTTAGATGAGTGGGGTGCTTAAAATAGACGTGGCATGTAGTGAGAGCTCAGGAAGTGTCAGCTACAGTTATTTCATTAGAGGCCTGTGTAAATTAAAAAACCTAGAAATACATCTTTTAAGAAAAGATTACATCAGAGCCAGTGAGCTTCCAGTAGCCCACCCGTTTCTGTCAGCATCACTGAAACTAAGAGAAAGTTTTACTATTCCTGGATGTGTTTTAAAACATGAGCTCTGGGAATCCACGCTCAGGTCTTCACTTCTTGGAGGTAAGCACTCTGCTGACTCAGCATCTCCTCAGCCCTGGGTTTTGAGCCGGTCTCTCATTGGCCCTTAGTTCACCAGTTGGTCAGTGCGCCCCAGGGACCTGCCCATTTCTGCCTCCTTAGTGCTGGGATTACAACCATGTGTCACTACAATTAACTTTTTTTTTTTAAATGGGGGTTCTGGGGAGTGAATGGAATTGTCTCCCCATCCCCATGATTTCTGTCTTGTTTCGTTTTGTTTTTTGTTTTGTTTTAAGATGATAACTTGAGATATAAAGAGGTAAAGGTCACACAACTAGATACAGCCAAACAAGGTAAAGCACCCAGAAAGACCATAGAAGCTCTTCCTTTTAAACTGTTCATACGGGACTCCTGGTCAGGCAGTGTGGGTAAGTCTGACCTAACACCGACAACGAGCATGCGGTTTGGGCCCATGCCATCTGCTTTCCATCCTTGCTTTACTTCTTAACCTGAGGCAGATATTTAATCCTGCAGAGGCTGCATTTCCTTATCTGTGGGATGAAGACGGTGATGTCTCCCTCGTAGGCTGTGGGAAGAATTAGAGAAGTAACCCACGTCACATTTTCTGCAACGCCTGGACTTTAGATGGTGTTCAATATACTTTGAACTCCTTCTTCTTCCTCTGAAAATTTGAGCAAAACTCCATTTAGCCCCTCTAATTAGCCTGTGATATGAACTAAAATACAACACGACTCTGGGAAGCAGCTAACAAGACTGTACATTCCATTGCCCGGACTTTGTGTTATAAATAGACAGACATGGATGGTATTCACAACATTCGAACACCTGGCCCGACTTGCTTATTCATAGCCGCTGATCATGTCGTAGTTCCCATTGGCTAGAATTCTTCTACAAGTTGTGGCATGTCCTGGCAGGGAACGTCTTTTGCTAAGCAGGTGGGGGGTGGGTCAAAGAAAATGAGGTTATAAACAGTCTGGGCTGCGGAGCTCATTCGGGCGTGTGAGGTGCTGGAAATGTCGGCTCTTTGAGCAAGAGCTTCACTGAGACTTTTGAAGGTCACATCCCTCTCGCTTTGATGTACATGCCACAGAAATTTTCCAAAGATTGTTTTATTTTAGTCTTTGGACAGAATTGGTGGTGTCACAATCTGTGGTTGAAAATAGCATGAATAATTAGGTTATAGGAGAGTGAATGTCCCGAGATTTAATAACATCACCAGGAATTCATAGAGGAATTTCCTCCCCAAATTCAAAGTAGGCACAACTTACGTTGTGCAGTTTAAGCCAGTGAGAGACAACACCGGCATCCTGCCCGTCGCGGCAGTGCCCGAGTCAGCTCAACAGGGGCTACAGTTTCCTTCCCTTCCTTTTTAAAAAATTAATAGAGACGTGTTACCTTACAGAGCGTGTGATCCCCTTCGACTTCGCCGCTCCCTCCTGAAGGACGATGGCTAGCCTGGTTTCTCTGCGCTTTCCCGTTCCATTTCTCATCTCAAAGACACTTGATAATAGATGTCACTCCCATTTCATGGGGTTAATTCAGGAATAAAATTAGTTCCTAGGTACGTCTTACTTAGTGTCTTAGGGTTTCTATTGCTGTGATCAAATGCCATGACCAAAAGCAACCTGGGGGAGGAAAGGATTTATTTCATTTATATTTCCAGAGAACAGCCCATCACTGAGGGAGGTCAGGGCAGGGTCATGCGGGCAGGAACTGATGCAGAAGCCACAGAGGAGTGCCGCTTACTGGTTTGCTATCCTCCTGCTTTTTATACAAGTCAGGACCACCAGTCCAGGGGGAGAGCCCCATCCACAGTAAGCTGGACCCTCCCATATTAATCACCAATCAAGAAAAGCCCTACAGACTTACCCACAGCCCGCTCTTCTGGAAGCAGTTTCTTAGTTGAGATTCCCACTTTCTAGATGCTTCCAGCTTGTGTCACGTTGACATAAAATGACTAATCAACAGACTTAATAATTGCATCAGTGTATCTGAAATATTTTACATCTATAATAAGTGGAAGAAACTAATTAATCCTTAAGAGCAAAACTCTCACCAAGAGTGTGATATATACATGTCTTTTATCTTAGCACTTGGAGGCAGAGGCAAGCATAGCTCCATGTGTTCAAGGCCCGCTGGGTCTATGCAGGAATTCTAGGCCAGTCAGGGCTATGTAGTGAGACCCTGTATCAAAAATGAGTAAATAAAAAAATAAGTATAATACTCTTGAAATAGTTATATGACAGAACTTGGCTGATTTTACCACAGAGATGAGGTTAAATAAGTAGAGTCCTAATATTAGAAGGTCAGAGTTTGGATTCCCCCAGTGTCTCTAACTATCCTTGTCACCTGGTGCACCTGATTTGTCTAAGCCTCATCTACTTGTGATAGGATTACCCTAGCAGTGTGTGGCATGGACTCCCTCTCAGTAAGTAAGTTTCAGCTACTTTTGTTGCTGTTAATATCAATATCTTGAAGGTTTGTGAGTGTATCGGTTGCTTTCTCACTGCTGTGACAAGGTGACAATAAGCAACTCGGGAAAACAAGGTTTATTTTGGCCTACAGTCTGGGGTGGGGGGACAAATGGATCCATCATGGCAGGAAACGTGGCAGCAGGCACTCAGGTAGGCGGTCGCTGTTTATCTTCAGTCAGGAAGCAGAGATTAGACTAAAGCTAGCTTCTTCCTTTTCAGTCTGGCCCAGAGCCCACATTCTGGGTGGGTCTTCTCACCTCAGTTAAGCCTCTGGAAACACGTGCTTCCCCCCTCTTCCCCTCCTCCCTGCAGATACACAGACAGAGGAGTGTCTTCGGGTCGTTCTAAACCCACTCAAATTGACAGTGAAGAGCAATGTCAGCAAGGTTGGGCTCTCCAAGACAGAAGCAATGAGTCATTTAAAAATCCCTAACTTAGAAAGGCTAAGAATATCCAACAGGGGAAATCTGCCTCTGTTAAAAGACAGAACAAACAAAAATACAAAAGGACAGACAGTGGTTCGATGGGACTCTTGTATGGGAATGACCTGGACAACTACAAAGGAAGGAGAAACTCTGGCTATAATAGCTTCTCTGTAATCTCCATGTTTTCCAACATGGTGGATCCATTTGTCCTCCCTCAAGTTGCTTATTGTAGCCAGTTATCTTGTTACAGCATTGAGAAAGCAACTGATACACTCAAAAACCTTCATAATATTGATAGTAACACCAACAAAAATAGTTTGGCTGGAATCCCATGAGTAACACCACCATTAAGAGAAGCTAAGGTTAGATTTGTTCAAGGTAGATCTGATCCTTGTAAATGGCTTTGGTGTTTATGTTCAGACCATTCACCTGTCCATCTATCTAGTTATCTATCTATCCATCTGTCTGTCCATCTAAACATTTTGATTGCCTATTGCATTTCAGAAAGTAAGCATTTGTTAAGTCTACACAGATGAACAAAATTAAGATTCAGCTCTTAAGACATTTTCAGGCTAGAAAGCTAGATGTGGAAGCAAATATTCTTTAAAAGAAAGGAGTTGCCAAGAGGTTTTGGGAGAGCAATACTTTTGTTTCACTTTTATGAATCGTAGTAGTTTTTGAGTGTGGGCCCAAGAGTAGAGCACTTTGAGAAACAAGGTAAGCATGGCCACGTTGAGAATTGTATGGGACACTCTAACTTCTGAGAGGAATGAGGGAAAACTGTACCTTGCCTTCAAGAGTATACAGAAAGTGCTCCAGAGCATTTCAGTGTACTCTCTCAACATGCCGTTCTGTCAAGAAGGGTTGAAGAGCATGGGGAAGGCCTTGTGGGGATTCGGTCTTCTGAAGTGTGGAGGGCAGCACTGGGTGTGGGGGAAGGGTGATAAGCAGTAGAACTTGAACACAGAGCTGAGGGCTGGGGAGTTTGCAGTGAGTAAGAGAGGGAGCAGTGAGGAGGAGAGGGAGCACTAGGAGAAGAGGGAGCATTGAGGAGGAGAGGGAGCACTAGGAGAAGAGGGAGCATTGAGGAGGAGAGGGAACAGTGAGGAGAAGAGGCAGAACTGAAGAGAAGAGGGAGCACTGAGGAGGAGAGGGAGCACTGAGGAGGAGGAGAGGGAACAGTGAGGAGAAGAGGGGGCACTGAGGAGGAGAGGGAACACTGAGAAGGAGAGGGAGCACTGTGGAGGAGAGGGAACAGTGAGGAGGAGAGGGAACAGTGAGGAGGAGAGGGAACAGTGAGGAGAAGAGGGAACAGTGAGGAGGAGAGAGGGCACACTCCTGGTTGTAGGGAAAGTCTCATGCTAAAGTCAGAAGCAGCAGCTGTCTTTGCTTTTCTCTGCAAACAAGGAAACCCACAACCTTCAGGAAGGATTGGTTGATTGAGAGCCTTTCCCTGGAAAGAGGCTTGGAAGAACCAGGAACCCAAAATCTTTGAGATAAATCAACTGTGCCTCAGCTGGCAGATCGTAAGTGCCCGAAAGCCACATCTACTACTTATGTAAAGACATAACCTTTGTATATTTAAAATAAGTCAAGGGACTTCAGAGATGGCTCTTCAGTCAAGAGCATGTATCTGCTCTTCCAGAGGAACTGGAGTTTGATTCCTGGCTCCTACACGGATGGCTGACAAGCACCCTCAATGTCATCTCCAGAGGATCCGATGCCCCTGACCTCCTTTTGCACCTGTTCTCACATGCACATCCCCACATCCCCACACACTCATAATATGATTGAAAACTAAATTGAAAATAATTGAAAGGGACCTCAAAGATGTGTGTCCCTCTTGTAGGTGTGTGCATAGTGGCATCCTTGTGAACTGTTGTGCAAGCCGACACGGGAAGGCATCTTTGTGGACCTTTTCACTAACCTGATAGTCTGCTGAGACTGCTATACTGTTGCAAATGTCTCCAGCCTTCTGAAGAGTGAGAGGGGCACCTTGCAAATATGTGCGCTGAGCAAACAGGAGCTTTCTTTTGGGTAAGCAAATTAGTTTCGGGAAGCAGGTCCTATGTGCTTTAACAAAAACAGAGAAAAAGAGCACGAACTTAGTTTTAGAAGAGTCTGATAGTGTTCTGCGTAACGTCTGGGAAAACAGGATCTGTCTTCAGGTGCCCCTGCTTCCACCGATGGAGAAAGATGCTAGGACATAGCTCCCCGATGAGTCACTCTTGGGGTGTACCAATAATGGACATCTATTGAGTGTTCCGATTTGCCATCTGCCTACCTTGTCTCTTTCACTCTCCACACAAGCCCTCGTGATGATCATCCCACTTTTACAGACAAGGAAACCCAAGCTGAGACACAGTCAGTAATTCACCACATTGATTGAGTTTCGGATTGAGTGTCAGAGCCAAGATACTCTGCTAAGTGATGATCTTGGAACACAAACTGGGTACAGTGCTACGACAAAGGTGAACTTAGTTGGGATAATTTCCCCTTCACTCTGAAGATCACTGCCTGGCTGGGGTATAGTGAGCTCAAAGGAGGGACGATGACATTATATTGGTGCCTGAGGTATTTATAGAATTTTAATCATTAAGCATAAACTCCAAGTCAAGGAGTTATGATTTTCTATGACTTTAGCTGGAGGACTGTCTGTGACCAGCAATGGTGGCCAGCATGGAGCTAGTTAGACAAGGCAGGACAACATCGGTGAGATCCTTCATGAGCCAGCAAAGCGGAAATATGATTGACAATATCTCATGTACCCACATTCTGATTGAAAGTGTACTTCAATGCTTTAATTACTGAATTAAATAATAAACCCACTATACATTCTCCAAGGGAACTATGGGTCCAGGAACTCAAGGAGGCTAGTCCCCTCCCTCTGTGTCTGAACTTGTCACAGTAGCCACAAAGATACTTGCTTTTGGTCACTTCTCTTTGTGTTTATGATTTTTAGTAAAATGAAATTTAGCACTTAATTTTATACAGTTCCCTTTTTCCTAAACTAAAAGTTATCATAGTTGCTTTCATTGGAATCAAGTATATGGCATTTTGGTTTGCTTTCTCCTGACGTGGCAAACACCATAACTAAAAGCATCTTAGGGTGGAAATGGTTCACTTGGCTTATAGGCAACCGTCCATCATTAAGGAAGATAAGGCAGGAAGTCAAGAAAGGAACCTACCATCAGCACTGAAGTCAAGGCCATAGAGAGTGCTGCTTTCTGGCTTGCTCAACTTACTATTGTGCATAACCAGGGCCGCCTGTGCAGGGGTGACACCACCCATGTGGGCTGGGCACTCCCACACCAATCATTAATGAAGAAAACGCACCACAGACATAGCCAGAGGCTAGACTGGAGGAGGCAATTTCTCATTGATGCTTCCTCTTCCCAGATGACAAGAAGTGTCACATACATATCACTTCACACACACACACACAATCTTGTAGGCCTGGCTGAGCAGGAGATAGAGAAAGCGAAAACTGGATCCTGTGTCTATGTGTGTGAGTTCACACTGGTCAGAGCATCGGTGTGGAGGGTAGGGGGCAGCTTTTGGGAGTCCAGTCTCTCCTTCCATCTTGGTGAATTAGGACACCGATGTTCCTGCTTCTGCACTCTGTACTGCAGGATAGCTGGCCTGTGAACTTTCAGACAATTCTCCTGTCTGCATCTCCTATCTCTTCACATGAGTGCTGGGATTACAGATGCTTGCTACTGAGTCCTGCTTATGTGGAGCCCTGGGGATCAAACTCAGGCCAGCAGGCTTGTCTAGGTAGTGATTTTACCCACGGGACCATCTGCCAGGCTTAAGTGCTTGAATTCTGATGGAAGAGAGAGGCAGAGCACCACCGGCTGAGATTAATTGCTATTTTAAAGGTTAATATTAAATTGAGAAAAATTGAGTTAATTGAAACACTTTGTGTGGACACTTGTGAAATTTTACTGGTAAAATCCTTCCCATGTTTACAGGTCTCAGTCCCTGACCTTACAGGTCTGAGGCCCCGAGGCCTGGACACACAGCAGGGTGATTAGTAACTATTGCTTCAGGAAAGGTCAAAATGCTTAGTTGATGTAACAAGCCTCCT
This sequence comes from Mastomys natalensis, assembly GCA_021653895.1. Lineage (NCBI taxonomy): Eukaryota > Metazoa > Chordata > Mammalia > Rodentia > Muridae > Mastomys > Mastomys natalensis. Next base: position 425,073 of record JAJTUV010000203.1, read on the forward strand.
TTAAAATTTAATGCACCTCCTAATAGACCAGATGAGGGACAAAATAATGCATAATAAAAACAGAAATTAAAAACGGTCCATCCTCTGCACTCATGAATTAACAGCATAGGACCTGTACGAGATGAGGTCAGTCTATATTCTAGCCAGGAGTGAGGAGGGGCCCCATGAGCCCCCACCCCACCCCTAGTTGAGGAACTATTGGTAGCTGATGACATCTCAGGGAGGGAGAGTTGGTTTCCTCTAAGAGTGCAGCTCCTGGTAGATCCACCATGCCCCACTGGATGGTTGGATGGTCCCATACCCGTCTGTGTACACGGGCAGCACATTATTTTTTTGGTTGTTTTGATTGTTTTTGGAGACAGGAATTCTTTGTGCAGCCTTGGCCATCCTGGAGCTCTATAGACCAGGCTGGACTCAAACTCACAGAGATCTTCCTGAGTGCTGGGATTAAAGGTGTGCACCACCACCTCCCTGCTAGGATAGCACAAATTAAGAAAAAAAAAAAAAGCCATGAGGTTGGGAGAGGGTTGAGAGTGATTCTAGAAAAAGTTAAGGAGACCACTAAGGAGTAAATAAGATCAAATATATTGAATGAATGCATGACATTCTCAAAGACTTAATAAAATATATTTAAAAATTGGCCCATGATATGCAGGAGCAAATGATACAGAGTTGCTCAGTGACCCCATTTAATGACTTCAGGTTTATGGAAGAGACAAGTCATAGGAAGCTCATGGTGACAGACCTCTGATAGCACATTCACAAATATGCTACCATTTGCTCTTCTACTCAGGTAAATGTCTTAAAATTGGCATTTTAACAAAGAAACTAATGCTCACGGAAGCATGACTGTTAACTGACAAGCTTAGAATTTCAACCCTTGAGTCGCTGACTCCAAGGCTAACACTGTTATTTGTAACCACCCTCTCTTTCGTAGTCTTTGCCAGAATGGTGCCCGGAGTCGTGCAGGCTTATCACCGCCAGAAAGCCTCGAAGGCACAATCCAAAATTATGAATGATGAGGACTGGTGTCTGTCATCTGGAGGTGACTAGAGCCATTTCCCTGGCCACTGTCAGCCCCTGGCAAGTACCTCCCAGACACAGGTGTTGGGTTGACACCCTGGGCTCAGCCAGATACCATGGACAGAGCGACGCTTGGCTCTTGACAGGTGGAATCCAGTGAGGGACCACACGACTGCCTGGTGATGAGCAGCTCAGCCAACCATCCCTTTGCCTGTGTGTTGCTGCTGTCTTCCAACTCAGATGTATTAAATCGTTGGCAGATGTACTTCATAGTCTCTGTTATTTCTTCATTCAGGAGAGAATTTCACAAGCTTCAGTTAGAGACAGAATCAACGTGTCTCAAAAGGAAATCTTCCTTTGGACACTACTGGTGGGTTTGTTTATGTTTGCACACGTTAAACAGCCCACTGCAAACAGTTCTTGATGCTTCTCCTTGTGCTTTTTTCTACCTGCTCTCCCAAATCCCCCACTATACCCTCAGAAGTGCTCCCTTTCTGCTTCCTCTTGACGGTACATTCTGTATTCCTGACAGCCTCTGAGAATTGCTGTAGAGTGAGTGATTTTGTCAGCCCCATAACACAGGTGCCTGTGCTAGTGGATTCTTTCATGACTTCTTGGGCCAAGATGTGCAGGAAATGCTAAATATACCACGAGGGGATTTGCTTGGGCATCTTGTGTCCACGCTTTCAGCCAACATTCACGGATTCCTGTGGATCACGCTCCAACTCAGGCCCGAATAGAAATCATGCTGCCATGTTCTTTAAGAGGTGTCAGCATTCATGAAAATTGAATATGAGTGAGCTACTCTTATTTTTATAATTTCATTTAAATAATATAGTTTATTATCATAAATTTACATGTTATTCTATTGCAAATTAAGCCATACCAGGCTTAGCTCCAAGCACAAAGTTTACCCCTTATGAATATTATTTTCACAGAGACTCTTAGGAAGGACATAGATTATATTTAAATATTTTAAGAACTCGTTTATTTTCAGAGACTTCGGGAGTGTGATTATTTGTCCTGCTCCCAAGAGCCTAGAAAAAATAAAAAAGCGGGCACAGCTGGGCCGGTTGGGATAGTGCAGCTCATTTGCTTCTCAGCCATATGTGTGCCGAGTGCTTCTCTGCTGCGTCTTCCGTGTGCTAGAGTTACAGGGACTTAGAGCGAAGCCTGGCTGTAGAACCTGTCACATGGTAGCATAGATGAGAATGGTGACAACTGTTCAGACACATGACCCCCAAACCAAAATACGCAAGGAAGAATGAAATTAACTTGACACTTCAAGCAAAACAGAATCTTCTCTGCTCCTGGCTACTCTGAGATTAATTAATTGCTTTGTCCACCAACCTGGAGCCACCTTCTACTATATGAAGAACTGGGGCTCTTGCAGTGGCCACTTCTCAGAGGGCCACTAGAGGGCGCTTTCCTCCTTTCAGGTTCTGTCTTACTGAACACAGCTCCTTTTGATGGATAGCACTGAGTTTCCCAGGAGCTGGGGATTCAGCTGATGCAGCTGTGGTAGACAGCCTGGGTTCTGGGCAAGAGGAAATGTCAGTAATTTTATGTGTGTTTCTGTGTATATTTCTTCACTCCTGTCTCCTCTGGTGAACTGTGCACTTAAGTACCAGGTCTTGTCTGTGTTTATCTCTCTCATCTGTGGCTAGCCTGGAGTCTGATGTTTAAGAGGCCTTAATAAATACTACAGAGTGTGAAGAACTGATCTGGAGTCAGGTTTTAGGTTTCTGCCTGTCTGAGCCATCTGAGGTCAGCTTGACCTGGGATCCTTATTCAGTAGGTTGGGATGGGGTGCAAACACATCTTTGGAAAGCTCTGTGCTCCTAGCTGTTCCGGCCCCACATGTGGGCCGCCTTGGCTTGCTGCCCTGACCATGGGCTGCTGAGTATGAGAAATGAATCCCTTATCCTTGGCTTTGCTACTGAGTCCCTTCAGTGTGACCCAGTCTGCCCTCCCACTGGCCTTTCTGTTCCTCTTCCCCTGAGCACCTTCCCTGCCAAAGATGACATCACCTGCCAGTTGTGGGAGACCAGCTGGGAAGACCAGGGGCTCTTGGCACCACCCACAGGGGCAGCTGCTTCTGCAAGCTGGAACTCACAAGCTCCTGTTCTACTTCAACCAACACTTTGACTTCATAGGTGCTAGAACAGAAGGTACCCCAAAGTTAAGGGGGAATTTTCTCTTACAACAAAGGCTTATGATTTTGCTTCCTCAGAGTCCCATTTTCCAAGGTTTTGAAGGGGAAATGTGTGCCCATGCGAAGACTGAGGAGAGTAACTTTGGATGGGGGAGATTCTTCAGGTTATGTGGATTGGCATTTTGGGAGGGATGCAGAGAGCTTCAGCCATTTGGGTCAGGTGGTGCTGCATAAATCCAGTGTGAACCTCACTGGTGTCTATGGGCAAGTCAGCTAACATTCTGAACCTCAAACACCTCATTGATCAAACTGGGCAGTAGTATCCATGTAGGTCACATGCAGACTTGGCTTTAGATGAAAAGCTGCCAACGTCAGTCACTCTAAGTCACTGCACGTGAGGCTTGCTCTTGGAACTGTTATAGGATGCTGTATTCCTTGTCCCTGTGTCCCTGTGTCCCCTTCTCATTTGGCCATCCTATCAAAAACCAGTCACTTTTCTTTCCTGCATTTTCATCTCATGGACCTGGTGATTTATACAAGTGATTGTTTTCTCTTCTTTAAAGCAGCTGCTAGAAAGTCCAGAGCCAAACGTGTGGCCCATCAGCGTCAACTGCACACATCATTATAAGATGGTTTTGGCCACATGTGCTGCTCGTGTTTACATGCTTACCATTTCAAAAACTGGCTCTCACTTTTCCATGATGTTAATATGTATTATTACTCTACAGATCTTAATCTTTCTGAAATGAGACAGAATGAAATAAAAATGCGTTTGTTACTAAGTATGTGAACACAGAGATTTAAAACATTTTTCATAATGTCTGGGGAATAATAGGCCCGTAACATATGAGTTAGTTTTATGTAGTCCTTGTAAGTGAATGTAATTACCCTCTGTGAATCTGAGTTGGCTTCTTATGGATTATATTAGAAGGGTGTGGTAAAGTGGTTCACATCAGAGACAGGTTTCCCAAGCTGGAAAGGTGTTATTGCATTAGCCAGTGGTAGGTATAATTCTAAACACATTGACAGCTCAAATTGTCCAATCACTGCAGAGAACACCTTGTAGATGAGCCCAGCCTAGAACAAAAATAACCCCAAAGTTATTTCAACCTATATGAGTTTCTCAAAGTGCATTAAAGGGGGATTTATTCTTTGCCAGTCATACATCATAAAATCATGTTTCTTCTCATTTCTAATTCCCTTTCACTCACTATTTCCCAACTTTTTTGATGCCAACCAGACTCATCCCCCCACCCCCATTCCTGGCTTAGTGAGGTGGGCCACCAAGCTCTGTGATTAGACTCTGTCTGCTTTCTCACGCCTCCCTGAGTTTCTTTCTCACTCCCATTCTCTGATTCCATGTCAGACAAGATTTATGAAGTGAGCCGACAAAGACAATTCCTCTTCTGAGGGGGCTGAAGAAACTTCACATGTTAATAAATCTCCGTCATCTAGGAAATAAGGGCTGATTAATATGTGGTGGAAGAGAATCTGGGACAGAGCTTCACCTCTAAGCATGTTCAGTCTGTGGAATCTGGAGGAAGCCATCCAAGCAAAGGTTACAGAATTTCACTCTTGTCCTCTCCTGCCACCCTCTTCAGCTTCCTTTGCTCTGGGATGGGGACTTCACCATGTCTGCCATCTGGAAACAGAGTCACAATTCTCCTGTATTAAATGAGGCTTGAGGTATTAGGGACAAATTAGGGGACCAGGGTGTCAACAAAAGATCCATTTGGTTTCTAAGGATGGTGTGAGAATGGCCACATTGGTTGTCCCTGCTCTGGTGGAGTAAGGAGGATGGAAAAGACCCAGATACATTATACCCAGTTTCATAAGGGCAATGAAGGTATTCATTTATGAGCTAGTTATTTTCTTGCCCAAGAAATCCACTAAATAGTATGTCAGGTTATTGAAAAGTCACGTCTGTACATGTCACATCAACATGGGGGTCCCTGGTTAGTCTGCAGTATATAGGTCACATCTGAAGAGGACCAGATACAATGATGAGTGAGTGGGTTGGGAAAGAGACACAGAAGTGTTGGCCTAGTGCAAGAGCTAACCATTGAACTTAGAGGTTCATATTAATTGTACTTTAATTTCTTTGCTTTGGTGAATACTCACTGAATACTCACGGACTGTAACTGTGTGAATTGTGCTAAGTACCAAGGACATTCACTGTTGAGATGGTGGTCTCTATTTCAAGGAACACTCGTGTAAAAAGTACACTGTATTCAATGTTATGATGGGAATATAAACCAGATGCTGTGGGAACACAGAAGAGGGTGTGACTAGCTTTACCTAGCAGAGTTAGGGAGGAGGGAACCCCAGGCTGAAATTCATGCATAAGAGGGCCTTTTGCTCATTTTCTGGGTGATATTGTCTAGATTTTAGTCTGATCACACTGTCTCATAAAAATTGCAAAACATATTCTGGCCAAATATGGTCTTAGCATTTGGTCTTTGCATTCTACAATTAGTAACAGACCACAGTAGCATCCCTGGAATGTTCTTCTGAGTTGAGGAATTTGGAAGATTTCAGACACAGTCAGAGGCGAACTTGATCTTTGGGGTTAGCAGGCACACACTCTGATTTCTGATCTTCATGGCAAACTGTACAGATGATCATCTTTACAATAGCTTGACTACACTTGGAATCACCTAGGAGATACGCCTCTGGGTGTGTCTTTGAAGGTGTTTCTAGAGAGGATTAACCAAAGAGGGACGACCCACTCTGAAGGAAAGCAGCATTATCCCAAGGTCTGGGTTCCCAGATTTAATAAAAAAGGACAAACGAAGGAGCCAGAGTACAGTCTCTGTGCTCCCTGACCTTAGCCACAATGTGATCAGATACCTCGAGTTTCCAATTGATCAGTCTTCCCTGCCATGGTGGGCTATAGTCCCATAAACACTGAGCTGAAACAAGCCCTTCTACCCTTCAGTTATTTCATGCCAACTATTTGTCCATAGTAACAAGAGAACTGAAAAATGCATTCTATAAAATGCATAGCAAAGGTGAAGCATGCTAGCTCTGAAACAACCTTGTAGATGCTCTAGATCCAGGCTGACTGGATAGATATGCTGTTGTGTGGGAATGACCTGTGCTCCATCCAAGCTGGGATCCACTTCAAGCAGGAGTGAAGTTGTTGGACACAGCTTTAAGTCAAGGGTCTTGTCCGAAGGTTTCATCACGGTCCCCATTGGAAAGGGCAGCATGATCTCTGTAGCTCCCAGTTCTCCTACACAGTCCTTTTTAGTTTGTAGAAGTCAATCATGAATTAGAGATTTGTATATTTTCTTAGCATTTGTCATATAGAAGGTTCTAGTCACTAAAACAGTTGGAAGTCAACTTTTAGGCTAATGGGTTGGGTTCAATTCTTTTCATTTTTTTTTGAACTTGGTTTCAGCCTTAAATTGGGTTGTAAGAATCCTGCATCTTAAAACCTATTCAGATACATTATCATAAGTTAGCTATGGAGGACCATGAGACTCAAGATGAGGTTGTTACTTTATCCAGGGTGTTCCTCAAACCCATCTCCACCCAACCTAAAAGAAGAGACTTCCACCCCTAGACCAAGCAGAGAGGGGCTACCCAGAACCCTCTCTGTCTGGCGATCTGAATACTTGCTTAGGCTGCGAGGCTAAGCACTGCAAGGGAATATAAATAAAAGTTTAAAATATCTATCTGGGTTCCCTGAGAGACAAGCCTGACTGCATAGGGGTTGATGTCAAAAGTATCCCCTCTCCAGGAAAAAGACATCGGGATGGGTATGGCCCTCATGCTTCACTGGACAACAACAGGAAGACCTGAGCCATTACAAGGTCCCCTTCAATTATTGGAGGTCAGGCCTCTATCCCTGCCTTCGCAAGAATAGAATCGCCAAGGTCCTTCTATACTTAGAGAAGGGAGGAGATGTCAGGGGCAGCCCTGCTTATACACTGAAGGCCTAAAATCAGCCGTAGGCCTAAAGTCAGCAATAGTCCTGACATACATGCATGCTAACACCAAGTCTTGGGTCTCTGTGGAAAAACACTGAAACAGCAGGCTATAAGCTATTGTAAACAGGTGGCTTCTGTGGAAATTTACCAGCCCAAGTAGTCATAGGTTTTATAAATAGGCAGCCTCGGTGGACAGTACCAACTTAGATAAGGACAAGTGAATCATAGGCAGAGCCATAGTGACCTGTCCCTGAACCTACACCCAGCTGATACCCTGTTCTGAAAGGTATCTGTACTCCCCTGAACACCTATGCTCCGGTGCCATTCCCTTCCCCACATCCTGCCTTTTTGTGTTTATAACCCCTGTGTAAATAAGTAAATTATGATGTGATTTAAATAACTAAATAAATGAAAAAAAAAAAAAAAAAAAAAAAAAAAAGAATCCTGCATCTTGTAGAGTGCCATACCACTATGGGCCTCCATTTTCAGGAGCATTCGGAATCCATAGTGTAAAACAATTCGTGTTCTCTAAGGCCTGAAGCAGTGTTTGCAATGAGGCCAGCGTCCTCCTTTCTCCTTTGGATGGCTGTGGTTCTTGTGTTTATACTGAGTTACTGTAAAGAGGGCTAGCTAAAGTACTGGCTTTGGAACCATAGGCTCTGGCTGTGCTTCCCAGCCCACTGACAGGCTGTGTGGACAACATTTCTGTGATGTGTTCTTCTTAGCTGTGAAGAGGAAACAGAAGTGTTCCCACCTCAGAGATGATTGGAGGATGAAACAAGTTGCAAGACTTAAAGTCCTTGACAGGCCTTTGTAAGAGTAAGTACTTCAGCCATGTCAGCTGCTGTTTACAAGCTCACAAAGTCACATGATGCTGATGCCTTGTGTGTATCAGATAATCCCACGGTGGGTAGTTTGCATGTGTATGCTTACCAATGGTTGGTTGAAGCCAGGAACTGACTCTCATTTATAATCCCAACAGTGTGGAAGCTGAGGCAGGAGGATCACCATGAGTTCAAGGACAGCCTGGGCTACCTAGAGAGTGCCAGGACAGCCGGGTCTGCAAGTGAAACCTTGTTTTGAAACCAACCAAGAAGCTGGGTGGTGGTGACATATGTCTTTAATCCCAGTACTTGAGAGGTAGGTGGATCTCTGTGAGTTGGAGGCCAACTGTTCTATAGAGTGGGTTTCAGAACAGCCAGGGCTGCATAGAGAAACCCCGTCTGGAAAGATCAAATCAAACCAAACAAAACCAACCAAGCAAACAATAATCAAACAAGGGTGAGGAGATTTTATTTTAGTTTTAAATTTTAGTTTTATTTTTTAAATTATTTTTATTTATGTGTATATGTGCATCTGTGTGAACAAATGCCACATGTATTTGGATGGTGGCCAGAAAAGGGTCTCAGATCCCCTGGAGCTAGAGTTACAAGGGGTTATGAGCCAATCTATGTGGGTGTTGGGAACTGAACTCAGTTCCTCCAAGAGAACATCAAACACTTCTATCTGCTGACTCATCTAGCTAAGCCCAAGGATGTTACCATTAGATAACCTTACTCAGTGAGGAGTTACTTAGAGATGATTTTGTTCTTTCAGCCACAAGGGAAAAGAACAATGTTGCATTATCTACAGAAAAAAGGATACAACTGGAGACAGACTGGCAAATTTGTCTTTGAAAGGCAAATACACATTTTTTTTCTTCACATTTGTGGGTCCCAGATTTTATATACAAGAATCTACAGAAGATATACAAAATACACAAAATCATTTATGTATATGTGACATGAAAATAGAAATAAAACTGTCCAGAAATCAAACAAGACTAAATTGGGGTTGGGGGGTAGCAGGACATTTGGGCAAATGTGTTCAAAGTACCTTCTATCCTTGTATGGCAATGTCTTTGTTTAACCCCAGATCTTGCACTCAGTATACACTAAGAAACAAACAAATAAAAGAATGTTGGTGTTTCAGACAGAAGCAGGCAGTGCAGGCCAGCTGCTCAAGCTTTGGGTTTGGAGGAGAGCCATGTATCAATGTATCAATAGCATGTATCAATGCTATTGTTTGATGGTCACTTTGGATGCTCATCTATGGAACTGTTTTCTCACAAGACCATTTAAAGCACAACATGTGGAACACTTGGCGAACAAATTGAAAACTCAAAACAACTGTTGAGAGTGATCAAGGGAGAGATGGATCAATTTACAGCTAGGGCTGCTTATTCCTGACTTGTTGCTTGGTAGCAAGGCAGGGAGATGGGATCTCACACAGGGCAGAAGGAGGCCACAGCAGAGGGAAAACATTCAGCCTTTTTCCACTTTAACAATGTTACTAGGAATTGCCAAACCAGAAGGACAAATGGCAAAGTGGCTGCTGTCAGCAGCAGTGTGCGGGTGGAACAGCCTCGTTCAGACGAGTCATTGGATCTGTCCTATCTTGTCCAGGAGCTCCACCTGCAAACGACTGGGGTGACATTCGGAGAGATGAAAAACAGCATGTCAAAGAGTTGGTCTTTCTTCTGGGAACAGGCGGCTCCTAGGCCAGGAGGAGTTTGTTCAGTTCGAAGGTTCTCAGACTTTGGCAGGTGTAAAATCGAAGTGAAGGGTGAGTTTACAAGGCCTGTCTAAAGCCTCATCCACAGAAAGGCCGAGTCAGTGGTCATTGGGATAGCTCTAGAATCTTCAAGTTCTGTGGCTGCTTCTGAAGCAGCTGCTTTGAAGACTCCATATGGAGAAGGACAGCTCAGGAGAGGACAAGCTGGGTAAAAATCCCTGGGGAAGGCAGCTGCCCTTCTCACTGGTCTTTCCCCCCAAAAGGCACAGAAAGAAAACCCCACAAAGTAGAAAATCATTTTTGCTTTCTTCTGTGCCAAAACATGGCCTACTAATCTGTGTTATTGTGTCTCTGTCACGGTGTGGGGAGACTTCATTATCCCATTTGATGCAGGAGGAGCTGGGGATGAGAGGGTGGTTTCTTTCAGGGTACAGTGTGGTTGGTGTAAGCATGAGTTACTGGCCAGCATTACAGAGGTCCTTCAATTTGTCCCCTACCATCTGGGTATTGCTAAACACATCTGTTCCTTCTCCTGAAAGATGCTCCAGGGTTGCCACACGATTTAAACTATGCAGAGAGACAGGCTCCATTTGTCCACATCTCTGGTTTGCAGAGATGGCTCTGAAGAGCCTAGCTTGCCATGATTGGCACTCATTCAGAGCCTGGGTTTTTAACTCTGAATTTTGATTTGGGCATTTGCCTGGGGTGTTAGTCTGCCAGTGCCTTCCCAGTCTGTTCTCTGCTGTTTTACTCCTAAAGATTTACAGCTAATGAAGGGATAAAGAAAGGTCATGGGGGAGAGGCTGCAGCATGTGGTGGTGACTCACTGACTGGTTCTGGGTGCAGCCAGTTTGGGTGGAATGCTCCAGGCTGTGCCTGCTTTCATGTGGCTCTCAGCCAGGTCCCTGCAGGAACCGGTTTCTTGCCTTGTTCCTGGTCAGCGAGAAAGCTTGGCTGTTCTACCTGTCTCCTGCTGGGATGAGCTCAGGTCAAAGCAATGAAACCTGTTGGCCATTTCGCAACGAATCCAACAGTTGAGCTCTGAGCAGCTCAGGAGGCAATTGATAGGCTAGACTTGGGAGAAGTCAGGCATAGAGACAAACCACAGTCACCATAGCTCATAAGGTACATTAACAGAAGAGCTAAAGGAATCCAGGTGGACAGCTAGGACAGTTTCTGAGTCTTGGCACCGCCTATGCTTTGGTCCAAATGATCCTTTTCTTGTAGGGGACTGTGTTGCACATCACAGGAAGTCAACAGCATGCCTGGCCTCTAGCACATTAGAGCTTGGGAACTCCCTACCCATGTAACTAGGACAATCACCTCTGACTGAGAACCACTGTGGTGCGGCAGTTCCTGGCTTTCGACTGGCCAAGGCTGGGAAGATCCATCCACTGCAAAAATCTATTGGGCACTAAACATGTGACAAGTTCTCTTCTTGCATTCAGTGCCTCCTTTATAATGTACATTATGCATTATAATGTATATATTATATATTATAGAGATTACATTATAATGTATCACATTATAGCTATGACATGAGGAAATCCTTTTTGCCCCACTGTAGGGATAAGAGGGCAGATGTTCCTTCACAAAGATAACTTGGAGCTCAAGGTCAAACAGAAGTTGCCCCTTCCTCCCATGTTACCTTCCATAATGGAACCATCAGCTAGTAATATGGGTGAAAATTCAAGATGCAAGACCCAAGCTGATATTATGGCTCAGAGATGCTGCCAGCTGGATTGAACCCACTTCAGGTCTAGGTTCAAGGAAATAGCTACAAACCCTGTGGAGACATCGAGGGACGTAGACGAACCGGAAAGCAAGGAGAGGATCCAGCCAGATGTTCTGTGGGGGAGGAGAAATCCTGAATTCCAGCTAGGTGGTTCAGATAGAGAGCCTCTGATAAGAGGCTGTCACAGGCAAATCTTTCCCCTTGCCCTTCTGATAGTTCCACCTGTCCATGGTTCTCGACCCCTGTCATGTGACAGTGGATATGTACTCAAATCGGCCTTTTTTTCAGTTCAAATATTGCTCACCCAACCTCCATGGATCAAGGCTTCCTTTGCTGCTGGGGTCCCTGAGAGTAGGCCTGGGCTGTGGGAAGGTTCAAGGAATGGCTGCAAATGGGGTCCATGGTGGTCACTTAGTATACAGTAAGACCTGTTGCATGATGATAGAACCTAGTTTGGAGTCGAGTCTCGTCTGTGTACAATACCTGGAGTTTGGAAAAACTCATGACTCTTAATTCAATGCCAGTAGATGGCACTCACCCTGGGAAAAGTATGTCTAGCAGTAAACAGCATTGGGGGGTGAGGTGGGTGGAGGGAAGGGGAAGGTTGGGGAGACTTAGTCTTAAAATGAAGTGTTCGTTTTCGGAAATGACATATGAAAACCTATTGCTTTTAAAACTAATTTAAAATCAAACAAGAATTAAAAATTAAAAACATAATTCATTAAAAAAAGATTTTATTTTTGTCTGTGTGTGTAGAGGGGCATGGGTGTCTGTGGAGACCAGAAGAGGGTGTCAGATCCCATGGAGCTGGAGTTCTGGGTAGTTGTAAGCCTCGTGATAAAGGTGCTGGAATGGAACCCAGGTCCTCTAAGGGAGCAGCCCTCAATAGCCAATCTCTCCGATGTCCACAGCACATTTTAAAAAGGAAAGGGGCAGGGTTTGTGCTGCAGATTCCTCAGTGACTAAAGCCACCAGGAGGAAGTGAAGAGGCTGTTTCATGGAATCAAAATCCAGAGGGACCTCCAAGGTTGTGTGGGATGCGGTTGTTTTGGTCTGGTGGATACTTAAAACCTAGTGGCCTTTGGTTTGACATTATCAAAGTAGGACCATCTTTGAAGACATGGGCCCTGTCTTGTGTCAACATTCAATTAGCAATTAAACTCATGTGCAGCATAAAACCAGGAGCCACTTTGCAGGAGGGATGGTTCCAGTTGAATTGCAAAGGACCAACCTGGGACCTGATGCTCACTGCCTTAGAGTTACTGATGTCTCCAGGGACATCTTGCTCAGCACAGTTACTATGCAGGTTCTAGCATTTGTTTAGAAACATCTCTGGGACTCCCCTTTGTTCCTGCTCTCCTGCCCTCTCTTGCAACCTTGTCCTTTCCCAGAGATGCTGTAGCTGGTCCTTGTTGGTTCATTGAACATCATTAACTAGCCAGGCTGCTCCAATGCAAACTTTGGCTTGGTATACTCTATATTATTTTTACCTTATAGCATTCTTAATATTAGAAAAACAACACATGAAGAAAAATTACACTGAAGAAAAATTAGAAAATGCAATCATATAAGATGAAAGAAAAGGAAAGGGGAAAAATATCTTGTAATCTCATAACCCAGACAGCATTTGGGTTATATTCTTGTTTTTATTTTGCTTTCAACAAAAGGAAGGGCTGGAAGAAATTGTCAGAAGACATGTGATATTTTCCTAAAATTTCCAAAACCCTGCTTTTAAGAGAGATCTTCGGATTGCTAGGCAAATAGGTCTGGATAATGTTCAATGATACACATAATTTTGGCGATATCAAAAGAAATGTCATATGATGAAGGTTGTAACTACCAGAGGCTCCCTCCTGTGTGTGTGTGTGTGTGTGTGTGTGTGTGTGTGTGTTCAGGCGTGTGCAGAGCATATGCAAATGAACTGTCTGTGGCTCCTGAAGAAGAAATTCTGTTGCTAATGTGCTGACTCACTGCCAAGCTCTGCTGCAGGCGGTGAGCAGATTCTCCTCACTCAAGCCAAGCGTTTGGCCCTCGTGGCTTATTGGCTACCGCGACAGACTTTCTCTCACACCTCACCTCCCCCTTGGCACATGGACATATGAAGCGTTTTGTTCATTTCACCTCCTAATCTCCTCTCGTTTTTTTTCAATTATCCTTTAACGTCTCTCAAATTTATATCGGCTCCACCCCCACACTCCTGGTCACAAAGTTAGACATACAGAAGCCTCCTTCTTGAGGGCACCGTGGGGAGGGGGAGGGGTGTCTCCTTCGAGAGCTTGCCTGAGTATGTGTGTGCCTGCTCTGGCTCTGATGGCGCCACACGCGTGACTTTGTTTGCAAGCTCTGGGAATAGCTTATCATTTGCTTTCCACGGTCAATATACAAGCCACCAGGGCCTCCAGTTGAACTCAATTTTTGGAGGCCACTGGGGTTGGAGGGGGACAGGCCTGTGTGGGAAGGTGATGGGGAACAACCAGGTTGCCTCAATGCAGAATTCCTAAGCATTCAACCAAAAGAGGACTTAGCACAGACAGACATGACCAGGAACACATTTGATGAGAAGACACACAGTAGAACCATGGATACTAGGCATCAGGCATTGTAGGGCACCTTAAAGGCTGACCCGGCTGGAAGGAGCTGGGTGAAGGCTGTGTATGAGGAGCATGTTTTCTAGCTCTATGGTCTTCCCCCTCTTCCTCTTCTTGGGGAGGGTCCTGCATCAAAGGAAGGACAATATAATTGCATCTAAGTTGCAGGCTCTGGTGTGAGCTTTCCTCACCGAGTCATTCATTTAAGCACTTAAATATGCCTGAGGGAGGAAGTCACTCTGTTTTACAGATGTAAAGGCAGGAGACTTTACACCCACCTGAGGTCGCAAGTTAGGTAAGCTGTAGAGTCTGGATGCAGGTCAGCATGGCACCAGAGACCATGTGCTCTGCCTCTGATTGCCATGATAGGAGTCACAGGCTTCTGCATTCTAGTCAGAGCTTGGCTCGGAGAAGCCACATTAGCTCACTGGGTTTCAGACTTATCATTTAACTAAGGAGGGTCCTGCAGAAGTGTGAGAATACTCCTGCCCGCTCGGACAGTTCTTGGATACATCTGGAAAGAGAATTAAAATCTGGGCTGCATTTTGCATCCAGCTCTTATTTGGGTCTCAGTTTCACCACTGTCCTTGTAGAAGCATTGCAGGGGCTCTGTTATGAGAAAAGGCACTTTCTTTTTGGGCTACCGATGTCACTGGACTAGTTCTACTTAGCAATTAAGATGGGTTCATTGCAGCCTTTCCATGAAGGATATAAAAAATGGGGAAGTCTGGGGTAAGTGGAGATATCCTTATCTAGAAAGTATACTATTCCATATTTGTAAGAGAAAAGTTTTAATGCCTAGAGAGATAGTATGTTCAGAAGACTAAGTGCCAAACTGGCCAAGGGAAATGACCTTTCCAATTGATTTGCCAGGTATGTTGAACAACTCATTTGGATCTCGATGTGATACATTCAAAGGCCTGAAGCATTATCTGTAAGACTCAGTGCCTTCTCATTGGCTTAGCCGTCCTTGGGAGGAGAGTTTCCTAGCATCTCATCTGTCTGACCCTTCTGCTGACCCTTCCCCTGATAAAGCAGTGGCTTTCTGACTCATCTTGTGTTTAAGATGATTCCAGAATTTGGATAGGGCTGTATTGCAGACATATTGTAGGCAAGGAGGTAAAAAAATCTACCCTCATCTCTAGCAACATGGATCTTCAACATCCTGACAATGGGCTCAACTAAGCCTGAGCCTTTTGGGACAGAGGTGATAGGAAATATGGAGAACTGATCACAATGGTAGTGACTCCATACAGCTCATCAACAATAAAGTAAGTTACTCATGAGGAATGATGCATATCTTTGTGATGTGAGTCCTAGTCTGCTGTTACCAAAATCTGGGGACCACCTTTCCAATTCTTTACCTCACATAGTGAAACCCCTTGCTCTTGTCCTGTGAATAGGTAAAACTATCCACACTCATGTTCTAGTCTCCAGAAAAAACTTGTAAGCCTAAATTTCCTTCCCTATTTTTACCAGGCATTCCATAAATAGCTAAATGAATTCCTATCCTGGACTGGGGAATGTGCCCAGTCAGAGAGCTAATTTCTGCCTGGACTTTGGAGAAACTGAACCCAGATCTGGTGTGTGGATGGAGGGCAGAAATATTGCCGAAAGGAAAGATTAGAATCAGATTTTGAAGAGAACCTTACAATTCACTGAGGAGTCTATATTTTATATTTAAACAGAAAGACACTCACATAAGCCATGTGTGTGTGTGTAAGTGTATACAATTCAGACTTCTTATTTAATAATATCAACTCACATATTTCTTGCCTCAAAGAGAGTAAGAAATAAAGGTGACCATGCCTGGGAGCATAGATTCAAGTTACCCAAATTCCAAGTTCCAACATGGTAACAATCTCATAAAGCTTTTACAGCAATAGAACAAAGAAAATCACAAGTCAAACACAAACATCTCGATAGGAAATCAAATAGCTGGTTGCAGTGAGGTGGAGACGTCTCTGTTCCAAGCCTTGGGTGTTATCTGCTGATAACACCCTTGGCCTTAGGGTTGTAGAAGGTGAAGGTTGTTGTGCTGGAATCGTGGCTCGTGTCTGGACACCAGGCCAATGAAGTTCCACATGAGAGAGGTTTATTGTGAGGGAGGGGCAAAGAGGGGGCGATGGAGACAAGACAGAAAAGAGAAAGCGAAGTTCAAGAGGATCTGCCTTTTATTTAGGCTGTGATGTAATTGCTCGCAGGTAAATGTGGGAGATAAACTAAATGGATGCTGGCAATGTATGGTGATTGCCATGGCAACAGATGCTCAGGTCCCTGTCCCCTATGGGTGACATCATCATCATTGCTGGGTTTGGAGGTGATTTGTAACCATAAAGTCAGATCTTGATACCAACAAAGGTAGCCTTCAATACTTTACAAGGATTTACCTAGTCGTCACACTGATAGATGTTAGGTCAAATATATATGTGAGCAATGGCTTAAGAGTGCTAAAGATACCTCAAGATAATTTGGGTCTAAACCTGCAGCATCCCAGCATTCCATAATCATGAAATGTATAATAAGCTAATCAGCTTTGTAGAATCTTTAACACAAATGAAACACTTTTTTTTCTGTTTTGGTCTGGGGTGGGGGAGGAACTTCATTTTATAATAAATTTCAGTTTATAGCTCCACACAAATATTTAATCAGCATCATTTTGGGCTGGGATCTGTGCTGGCTAGTTTCTTGTCAACCTCACACAGACTAGAAGGAAACTCAGTTGAGGAGTTGCTTCAATTAGATTGGCCTATGAATCAATTAGGTAACTAAATGACAAGGCTATGAATATATCAACTGCTGCCTGGAAGAAAGTCCAAGTTTTCTGAGGGCCATTTTCTCAATAGCTAATTGATGTAGGAAGGCTCTGCCCACTGTGGGTGGTGTCATCCCTAGGCAGCTGAGCCTGGTTGTATAAGAAAGTAGTTGAGCAAGCCAAAAGAAAGAAAACAAGTAAAAAGCCAGTAAATGGCGTTTCCTCTGGACTCTTTATTTCAGTCCCTGCTCTGAGCTTCTGCACTGAGTTTCTTCCTGACTTGTGTCAATGATGGGCTGGAACCTGTGAGGCAAATAAAGCCTTTCCTCACCACATGGGGTTTGGCCATGGTACAGCACCAGGAAAGCAATGTGGGTGAGCTCTCTAGTGGAGTTAGAGTAGAAAGCCAGCAAAGCATAGTTACCATGGGGGCCGGAGGCAGGAGGGGGGAAGCGGGAGACTGAAGTGTTCAAGACAAGTGACAGAATAGGAAGAGTTAAGAGTACAGGTTAATTCTTCAGGGAACAGAACTCTCACTGTAGACTAAGCTGGCCTTGAACTCAGATCTGCCTGTGTTGGGATTAAAGGCCTGTACCACCATCACCCACCTGGAGCAGAAGTTTTTAAGGCTCACCACATCATGAGGAACCGTATTAAAGGGTCACAGCATTAGGAAGGTTGAGAGCCACTGGACAGAGGGTAGAACCCAGGAAAGGCATCTGTAAATTTCCTTCAGTGTTGGCTGGCTTCGTTTGACACCTGACGGGCAGCATAGGAAGTCCTATGTAATGAATTCCTTTCTAGGATTTAGTAGTCAGCACCCAATTGCCTAAATAAATACAAACATCACCAAGAGCACAAGGCAGATGCTGTTTCACAAACCAGGGTTTTCCAAATGTTTCCAAATGTTCTGGAGATATGTCGATCAGCTGACATGACCAAGCTAAGACGTCTTAGGAATTAAAAGAAAGTAATTAAAATCATCCAGGCCCTAGTGACCCTTTCTCAATAATTCACTATGGTTTATACTTGAAGATGTATATAATATCACGTTATGTAAGTGTGGAAGGGGTGGGCAAGGGCATCAGGTTCTGCTGTGGGCGTCAGTTGTCCGGATGGCTCCGACTTTCTCCCAGGCAGCAGTTGATATTTTATAGCCTTGTAATTTGGCTGACTATCACTCAGTTCACATGTGGAGCGTCAGTGACATATATATACACAGAGAGCAAATGTGCTAATTACAAAGGCAGCGCAGGTGGGAGGCCCGGTTACAACCCCTGTTTAACAACAGTGGCAGATTGCAGAGAGAGGGCTGTTCATCACCCAATAACACCAAGGCTCACAGGGTGGAAGGTTCCAGGCTGGGTTTACAGAGCTCCACAGCTTTGCTCCCTTTGAGACTCTCCAGAGATGGGGCTGTGGCTGTTTGGTGAAGTGGCAGCAGGAAGAAAAGGTAGCCATGGGTGGGGAGGGTGAGGAGGGTTTCAGAAAGGGAAGAGCTATTTGCCCCGATCGAGCTGAGTCACTGTGCTAATTTCGTTTTACTTTAGACGTGGCACTCTGACGTAGTAGTCAGAAATTACTTTTCGTTGATTTTTAAATTATATTTTTACATTAATTTTTTTAACCTATATATGTATGTGAGTGTAGTTGCATGAGTCAGGGTAGGAACGTGGAGGTCAGAGGACAACTTGGGGAAATCTAACGAGATTCAACTCAGGCTTGGCAGCACGTGCCTTCGTTTGAGTCATCTTTCCAGTCCTCACTGATAAAACATATTTTGTTATTATTATTTTTATGTGTATGGGTGTTTTGCCTGCATTTGTGTCTGTGCACCATGGATGTGCCTGGTGCCCTTGGCATCTGGAAGAGGGCATCGGATCTTTTGGAACTGAAACTATAGATTGTACAGGTTATGAGTTGCCCTGTGGGTGCTGGGAACTGAACCCAGCAAGTGCTTGTAACTGCTGAGCTGTCTCTCCAGTCATCTCATTAATTCTTTTGAGTCTCTACATTCTTACCCCCAAATGCTTTTTTCCTTTTATTTGGTTGTGTCTGTGGTGTTGGATATGTGTATGTGTGTGAATGCACACGTGTGTGGAGGCCCAAGTTTAAAAGGTTAAAACCTTTCTGAATTACTACTCTTCTACTTTCCTCTTTGAGGCAGGATGTCTCAGTCAAATCCAGAGCTTTCTAGCCAGCTTACTCCAAAGATCTCCTGTTGACACCTCTGAGGTTGGGACTGTAGGTTGGTTGCGTCCTGAGATTTCTGTGGGTTCTTAGGAATCCTCACACGTACGCAGTGAAAGCACTGTAACCCCTAAGCCGTCTCCCTGGCTCATCTTTTCCTTTCCTTAAATCCAAGAATCTACCTGATCTATAGTGTATCTCTCAAAACACTTTTCAAAAGTGTCTCCCTGCATGGAAACTCAAGCCTTCAGTTTTCTTTCAAGAAAACATTAGCATATTAAGTTAAAATGGAGAATGTTATATTTAAGGGTGAGAAAAAAAAGCAAGGTAAAAGTGAATGCACTGTCCTGTGCCAAACGAAGGTGTATTTAAGGTGAGCCCATCAGCCACGTCTAAAAGCTTCTTTTCTGTGGATTATAAGATTGTGGTTACACCTAACATTAAAAAGAATGAATTCAAGTTTTTCAGGACAGATGGTATAATTTTTTTCTCCTTATGCTTGTCCTTAAATAGAAAAGAAGGAGGAGGAAGAGAAGGAGGAAGAGGAAGAAGAGGAAAATGGGGAGGGGGAAGAGAGAAGAAGAGACATTGTTTTAGGACATATTCTCTCTCTCTCCCTCTCCTTTTCCCTCTCCCTCTACCTCTCCTTCCCCCTACCCTCCCCCCCCCACACATATACACACAATCTCTCTGTATATAGCTCTTGCTGTCCTGGAACTCCCTATGTAGTCCAAGCTTGTCTCAAACTTCCAGCAATGAGACTGCTTCTGGCCCTCAGATGCTGGCATTAAAGTTGGTGCCACTATTCCTGATGGACTTTGGGGCACATCCTTAAGCAGAGTTATGTGTTCGAGACCCAAAGGCAAGACCTAGAGAGACCTGGAAAATTTATTCGACATGTTCCAAATTCAGTTTCAGCATTTTGTCTCCGAGTTCTGCTGTGTTGACTGCCTCAGCTCTGGAAACCTACCTGCATGATGTTTTGGCAGCAGAGGAACTCAAAGCTGGATTAATTGCTAAATCACAAGCAGGGAACTGCAGCATTTAAAACCAAGCTCAACATAATATAAATGTTTCCATGCTGTTTAAAACACACATTCCAAGCCTCCCTTTGGAAGTAGGCTGGTTAAACCAATCCATCATGAACAGGGAGGTGATCCCGCTTGGCATTTGGAGACTCTTGTGTGGCACTATATGCCTATGTGCGTGTAGGAGGCTGAATCCCTGCTGCCTGTGAGGAGCAGGGCCGATAGCAAGCAGACTATGGTAACAGTGATCCTGGGGCTCCTGTTGAAGACTGAGGGAGATCTAGAAATGCAGCCAATGCTCAACTGCAGAGCTCTTGGATTGGAAAGACTCAGTCACATCCAAACTAGTGACTCCATTGAACCTTCCTCCGTACATTTCTTCATTGTGTGTTCCAGTGGAGTTCATTGGAGATTCAGTGGCTGAAATCGAGAGGTCATTCATCATTCATTCAATAGAGAGCTGTTTGTTGCATGTACATTCTGCACACTGTGCAGTGGTGAAGAGTAAACAGGGTGTGTCTGCACCATGCTGTGATTGCTTCTGGTGTGACATTGCTTGGGGTGAACTCCCAGGAGATTGACAGATCACTGGTGCTTTCTACGAACCAAGCACATATCATGTTAAAAAAAAATACATCTTTTTAAAAATTAAATAATTCATGTACATTGCTTAAACACCCAGCATGTGGAAGGGTTTACACTGAAAACATTAGTATTTTTCCTTATTCTCTCTGAGTACCAGGAGTCTCTACCTTTAACCGAGGTTTACTCTGAGTTGTCTGAGTGTCAATGCCTCTGTGTCTAAACACAGCTCTGAAATTCTTCATGCTCTCCTGCTGTGTTGGATGAAAACTTAGCTCATCCTCTGCCCTCATCCCTCCTCTTCCTTGTAATATAATTATATCACTATTTTTGGCTCTTCTAATGGTTACTTCTGTAACTCAGAATGATGCCCTTAAATCTCTCTTTTCAGCTGAGTATTGACAGGAGCTCTTGGCCGTCCACTTAGGATGTTGATATGCCTCTTCCTTCCTGTGACTTTTTTTTTTCTACCTCCTTCACCTTCTGGCTGCTCTCGGTTGCAATTTTGCTTTCAGAGCGTCAAGGCTGATAATATTTATACTCTGGTCTCTAATATCATTATTCTCAGAAGCCATTTAAAACGAGCTGCTGGAGTAGTTATTGTCTGAGGACTTGTGTCAAGCTGCGAGTCACTCTCACAGGAAGGAGCCCTTCTGTGAGGACTGGAGCAGTGTTCCGCCTGCTTTCCTGTACACGGTGGGTCCTCAAAGGTCACTAGTGATGTTGTTATTCTCTAGCGGTAGTATGTGTGTGGCACAGACTCTTGGGTTAAAGTTGATCATGATCTTATACTAAGTCCTCAACTCGTCTTGTTTGTTCTCATCTCCCTCCTGATGTTTAGGACTGACCTTTTATATTTGAAGCCATTTCCACTGTATAAAGAATGTTGCCTTTTATTTCATACCCTCCGCTAACTCTGTGTGTTCCCTGGGGGTACCTTCCCTCTCTCACACACTTAGTGTGAACCCCACTTTAAATGGTTTCTATCTCAGTTCTCAGTTCCATCCATGCAAGTAAAGAAAAGCTCAGGTTAATTATGGATTGATAATGAAAAGCTTAGGATTTGGATTCTTTTTTTTTATCTTTTCCTACCATGAAGACAAAACACTACTAAAATATTTAATATGCTCGTTAGTTTTTTACAGATTATCTCTTTTAAACTTCAGAGCAGCTTGAATTCAGAGGGGTCAAATAGTTTAAGGTGATTGCTAAACAGTTGATAAAACCACTTAACCTTTGCAGACACGGGACCCATGGAATTTTGACCCATGGAATTTTGACCCATGGAATTTTGACCCATGGTTTTTACTGGTTGAGATATCTCAGAAGCCCTATGTAAAACCTTTCCTAGAGAAAGCAGAAGTCTACTGTGGGGTACATGCAATCCCAATCCAGGTATTCTAAGGTATTGCAAGATAGGGAGGAAATATCAAGTACACTTCATGTGCATACTCACTTATATGCTGGTACATGTA
The DNA here is from genome assembly GCA_021653895.1 of Mastomys natalensis. NCBI lineage: Eukaryota > Metazoa > Chordata > Mammalia > Rodentia > Muridae > Mastomys > Mastomys natalensis. Next base: position 447,092 of record JAJTUV010000203.1, read on the forward strand.
TGTGCTCATGCATGAGGAGACTAGAGGGGTCCCTTGAATTTCATGTTCTAGAAGCTATAACACCTTGATTCTCCATCCCCCGTCCCCACACAGGGTTTCTCTGTGTAGCCTTGGCTGTTTTGGAACTCACTCTGTAGACCAGGCTGGCTTTGAACTCAGAGATCCACCTGCTTTTGTCTCCCGAGTGCTGGGATTAAAGGTGTGTGCTACCACTGCCCAGCCCCTCTTGTTATCTTTTAGGCAGGGTTTCGTTTTGCCCTAGGGCTTTCATGGCCAGTGAGCTCCAGAGATCTGCCTGTCTCCCCTTACCTGGCACTGGGAATATAAGCATACACTATCATACCCAGCTTTTTATGTGGATACTGGGGTTTGAACTGAGATCCTTATAGCTACATGGCCAGCACATTTTACTTGTTTTACATCTTACTTCAGGCTGAACATTGACTGGTGGATGTCCTCATCCTGTGCCTGACACTGTGGGACAGTGAGCGGTAGCCTGATCCTCAGTTGAGCTAAAGGTTTTGAAACCCCGGAGACCCGGAAGGGACAGTAGGAGCTTCGCCTGTTCCCGTGCACCAGGACCCTGTCACTAGCCGCAGCACCCTCACCCCCCCTAGATTTGAGGCATTCAGTCAAGTAAGGGTAAACCAAAAGCCCTTCCACACATAGATGAGGCATCCCTGATATCTCAGACCAAGACAATAGGAAAAGAGATGTGACCTGTGGTCACAGAGGCTTAAGACGAGATCTCCATGCTAATGAGGTACACAGGGGCCTGGAGGGCTTAGCCAGTAAGCTTGCCTTCCCAGACACTTCTCCCTGCAAAAGGTATTTACTCTCAGGCTCACCCTGAGAAGTAGGGTATGGCTTTATACATCTAATTCCATCATGGCAACAAAGGGTCTGGAACCACAGACTGTCTCTTTTCATCTAGATCCCCCGTGGGGATCTATGGAGAAAGCCTTCATCTATAGAGCTGCCGTCTAGTCTCCCATAGAAGGCCTCTCTGTGCTTCCAGCCACAATAGCCACCAAGCCAACTGCTGACAAGCCAAGGACTCTCTCGATGGGACTAACTGGAACTCTCCCCTTTTCCTCCCCGATCCTGGGCTAGATCCAGTCTGCGAGCTCTTACTCCGTTCTTAGCTCTTCCGGGGCTCCCAGTGGCGCCTGGATACAAGAGCTTGAGAACCAGATGGCTTTGATCTAGTCGCAGTCCGGCAGACCCTCAAACCAGCTCTGGCTGTCCCACACCCACCTGGCACAGCGTGGGACAAGCATAGTCAAACTCCTCGAATTCTGACTCCCCAAGCGGCCATGCCCTGTGGTGGGGCAGATGCGGGACCCACAACCATACAACACTAGAAACAGAGGTAAGAAAAAATAAGGCATACTTCTTTTCTCAGGAAGCCCTAAAGGCCAAGGAGGCAGCCCAGTCCACATAGATATAGAATGCTGGAAACAGTGGATGCCTTGCCCTGTGTTTTGGAGTTTATGCCTACCTCCGCAGTCTTTCAAAATGAAGTGTGATATGTTGGCTAAGTGTGGCTCTGTTCCTTTAGGTTAACTATTGCACAGACTGTAGTTGCCTTAGTTGATGCTAAAAAACAAGCTATGTATCTTAAGTGCTACTCAAGACAAAAACGGGGTGGCCTGTGTCTCCATGCTGGCTTGGGAACACCCTAGACTTGCTTTGAAGCAACAAGGAGAAAAACTTCCCTCACCCCATTTTAGCTGCCATATTTCACCTCTGTGACTAGATACCGGAAGAACAACTTGAAGCAGAGCAGATTCATTTTGCTCACAACTTCAGAGTCAGCTGTCCATGTTGGTTTGACCGGGGACACAGCAGTAGGAACATGGAGCATCGAAGGTTTGTCATCTTGCTATGAACACAAAGCATAACACACACAGGGAGGGTCCATGTGCCAGACACCTCCAAGGACTTACCCTTCAGTGGTCTTCTGGCTCCAGTTAGGTCCTACTTCCTAAAGTTTCTAGAACCTTCCAAAATAGCACTGTCAGCTGGGGTTCAGGCTTTTGACATATGAACCTATGGGGGACGTTTCATATTCAAACTGAAACACATTTTAATCAGTTAATTTTAATTTCCACTTGAAGAACTAAATATATAAATTATATATGTTTACATTGCTCCCTTGTGAAAAAAAAATCTATGCTCTGTTAATTAGCATGATAAGTTTTTCAAAGGTGACCAGAAAATTCTTTCAGGTTAGCATTTATTTGACAAAATTTCCTGAATGAATATTCATTTTGAAATGTCTTTGATGGACCCTGTGTGAGAATTTTATGTGACTGTACACACATGCTTATGTCTTTATAGTTTATGTGTGTATGTATGTGTGATGTATATGTGTAATGTGTGCATATGTGGTGTGTGACATATGTTTCTGGTGTGCATTGCGGGTTATGCATGTGTGGTATATATGTATAGTGAGTATATGTGTATTATATATGTGTGCATTTTTATGTGTGGTGTGTGTTCTATGTATGTGTGTGGTGTGTATATATGTGGTTTGTATTGTATGTGTGGTATGTGTTCTATTTTTGTATGTGTTATGTGTATGTATGGTATGCTTGTTGTATGTTCGTATGTATGATAGAATTTTATTATATTATATATATATATATATATAATATATATATATATGTAATGAATTTGTGTGTGTGTGTGTGTGTATGATAGGGTACCCATTAACTTCTAATCATTAGAACAACTCTTTATCCATATATTCATGTTCATTATTATTCACTTGGCTTCTCTTACAGTATGAATAGAAGAAGGAAAACATTTATAGATCACTTAAAACGTTTTACTAGAAGAAAGGGAACAAATTAGCCCACTTGAATCACTAGCTTTGCAGAGGGAACGAGCAGAAGATATATTTAATCTTTCATCAAAGGCTGTATTTGAAGCTCCTAATATACAGTTGCACTCGGAACAGCGCTAAATGAGTTATTAGAACATTTACACGGGATCGTCATTGTTTTTATTAGCGGCATTATTCCTTGCTCCTTTGTTAGAGAAACACCCCACAGCGTGTGCAGATCGTGTCTAATTGCAATGCTGCTACGTTTCCCCTCAAATGTAGTTGACTTATTTTATAAATATTTCAAGTACGTAATTGCTATTTTGCTTTAATGAAAATCACAAATGTATTTAGATACCCTCAGGGGTTAGAACCCATCTGCCCCTGTGACACAGATATAGAAAGGGTGAGGGCTACTACATACTTCCTCAACTGTGGTTCTGAGGGAGGGTCTTTGCCCTTATATTCTCCCCTGTCATATGGAAAGACTGTGGTGTTTGACAGACATGGGCTTCAAGCCTTTTCTCCTTTGCTCTCTAGTACAGTAATCTTTGGCAAGTTCTTTTCTTCTCTGAGCTTCAGGAATGCTTTGTAAAAGTTTAATGAGTAGGATAATAGTACCTTGCCAGACTAGTACGAAAATAGATAATAACACTTAACCTGGGGCCAGGCAAGCAGAATATACTCAACACATTTTAGTTTCTTTTGTTGTTGCGGCTAGTTCTGATTGACAGGGAAAGGTTATTGAGGAGATTCATAATGTTCTGTCCTCAGTATGGGATCTGTCTGCTTCACTCTATGGCTGTGGCTAGATCCCTCCTCAATCAATCTAGTTTGGGTGTGCTGTGCAAGCACACACACACACACACACACACACACACACACCCCACACACACCCCAACAAGAACTACAGCAACAACTTTGTCTTTTCTCCACATATACTTACATCTCTGGGTCCAATGGCCATCATGACAGTGCATGCTGTCATGTGATGATATTGAAAGTGTCTGGAATTAAGGGAAGTGGAGACCGCACTCTCTAAGGACTGCCTGGCTGTCCATACTGGAAGCTTTTGCAATGTGAACTGGCTGGAGAACCAGAGGCAGGTATCTTTATTAACACCCATCCTGGAGTCTTGGTGGGGATGTGGGTTGGTCCAGGAAAGCACAGTGCCCAGTCACTCTGACTGGGTTGGAAGCAGCTAGCTTTCTGTGCCTGCAAAGAATCTAACTCACAGTGACTGGTAATTGTTTCTAGAAAATATCCGAGAGCTTCGGGATATAACTCTGTGGCTGAGCACTTTCTTAGCACTAACAAGACCCTGTGTTCAAGCCCCAGCACTTAAAAGGTATCTGGGAAGTTATTCACATACCCTTTGCCCGTACAGCCCTTTGCCTGTACAGCTCCCACTAATGCTCCAAATGAATCCAATAAGTGACATAGACATTCTTCTGAGGGGAAATTGAGTTGGCATCACCTTAGGTGACTCTCTTATGGACAGCCAAGTAACCTTGCATTTGCTACAGGACCTTGAAAATGTGGGCTGTACTGATGCTTGCCCTGACACTGTTGCCCAGCAAATGAGAATTTCCCTAGCTCAGTCTCTATTTTTCCATGATACTTCGTTGTGCTCACCTTAGAGCCCAAATCCCAACTCTCCATCACTCATTTCTGGAGTCTAGGGAAAAGTGAAGGCTAGTCTAGGGCTTTCTGCTGATTCTGAGAGTTCTTAGAGGAGCAGCAATCCATCTTGGGAGCAGCCGCCTTTCCTGTAATTCTCTTACTACTCAGTGACATCTTTATCCCCAAAGAACTGCACCCCACAGATCAACTCTCAGAAGAACCAAAGTGTCTTCGGTATAGGTTCTTTGTATTTGCCACTCACACTTGTGGACAGCTGTGATGCCCATTGCCATGGCTACCAACATCATCATAGATTGCCACCAGGAACCACCTATTAGATTCGAACTACAATGCGTTCAAAAGAAAGCTTCAAGATGCAATCTAAACAGAAAATTTAAAGGCACTGATCAAATCCTTGTGCATGGGTGTGTGAATGCTCCATATGTGGACACACGTGCATGTATGTGCATGTGGAGTCGGTATACAACCTCAGATGTCGTTCCTCAGTCATTTCTTTCTTGAGTTAGGGGCTCTTATTAGCCCGGAGCTCACTATGTAGGACAAGCTGGCTGGCCAGCGTGCCCCATGGGTCCAGCTTTTCTCACTTGCACATACACTGGGATTCTGCGATTACAGGTGCGTGCCATTGTACCTGTCACACTTGTTGTTTGTTTGTAAAATATAGTTTCTGGAGACTTGTGGTTTCTGATAACTCAGGTCCTCAGGTTTTTACTCACTGAGCTTTTAGTGACCTTTACTCACTCTTCAGCTTCTAGTGACCTTTTAAAAGTCTTTTTTCTTTTTGATTAATTTTTTTTTTTATCTCTCTCTGTCTCTCTGTCTCTCTGATTGTGAGACACCTGATGTGGGTTCTGACAACTGAAGTCTAGTATAACTTTGGGCTAGGACAGGAAAGTTGACTCAGATATTTTGGTCATCCTGATAAGTCCTTAGAAACAGTGATTATGGGTGTTCATGGAGGGAGTGTTCATGGAATTTTGTTTATTGCCTTGCTTGTTCTTTGACTATTTGTGTTTATTGTCTTGCTTATTCCTTGACTATTTGCATCAATTGTATTGTTAGACCCTCAACCTAGAACTGACCTTAATACTTGCATGTAATTTAAATGGTATAAAAGCAAAAGAGGAGGAGGAGGGATGGGATAGGGGACTAATGGGGGGGGGGGATGGAGAAAGGGGATAACATCTGAAATGTAAATAAATAAAATATCGGAAAAAAACCCAAAAGAGCAACAAGTGTTCTTAACCACAGAGCCAGCTCTCCAGGCCCTTAATTGATGTTTTATTACTAGAGCCTCATGCAAAGTCAACCACCTGGCAGAGGCTTATTCAGTTGCTGAGTGGTGATTTCTGAAAGGGTGTGTTTGATTAGACCACACCAGAGAGAAGGGCTCTGGCTGAAGAGCAGTCTTGTCTCCCCCACTGTTTTCTTTCCATAACAAACCACCTCCCCAGGGCTCTCGTCGGTCCCACACCTGACAGAATTCTGTTCCACTTTGGCCTGAGAGAGAATGCTCCCTGTACTGCCAGTCTGTACTCCATTCTATCAGCTGATCACAGAATTTCCCATGAGGATCTTGGCTTTTATGCTACATATCACTTGAGATCCAGACCCCGTTCTCTCTGAACCTCCAGCACCAGCTGAAGGAGAGGAGCTGGGGCTCGATGGACATAGGAGCCTTTGTGTATTCCTCTGGTCTCTGTCAATTCTCTCTGAGGGGGAGACTGCAGAGCAACACATTTACCAGGCTGCTTGGTACAAAGCCTCATGGTGACATCTTTGATTGAACATCTCTTGCCACAAATCCTAATGAGGCTTCACTTGTGCTGATAGTTTCCTGTCAGGTAAGATCAAACCCAAGACAGAGAGCAAAGTTTAAAATGATATTCTAGATCATAAAGGTCTCTCTCAGTTAAGGTTCGATAAGGTAGCTTGTGTGTGCTTGTGGGTGTTCGAGTGGTGTGTATGTGGGCACACGAGTGCTCCAGTGCAGGGGTGTCAAAGGACAACTTTGAGGGCTGGGTCTTCCCTTTCTACCTTTATGTAGTTCTGAAGATTAAGGTCACCGAGCTTCTGGGGTAAGTGCCTTTAGCAGCAGAGCTATCTTGCTGTCCTAGAATAATCTTTCTAGACACGTTCTACAGACGTACTCAGTGGTTCCTCTCTGGCTTTGTTCTGTCTCTGCAACACACAATAAACCCAGTGTAAACAACGGGTGACTTCTGAGGCTCTGTCTAGAGGGGGACAATCATTTCCTTGATGACCACAAACCACAGGATTTAAAGTCATAAAACATGGAGCAATGCGCAGGACACTCTGCCACCTTAGCTATGTTTTTCCTATCTCTGTTGGTCTTCTCATTTGTTTGAACTAGGAGGTAGGGGTCCTGTGAATTTTCAGTATCACCATGCTGTGGGTACCTCTGTCAGGCAGAGAGATGCTGTGAGCTATGGAACAAAACAACAAAAGAAAAGACAATGTGTGAATGTCCTTGGGTTCCTATCTTCCCTAGTCTACCAAAGAGAGTCCTATAATTCCTCCCTCCTCCTACTTCTTTATGAAAAGGAGCCTAGTCTTTAAGGAAGATAGGTAACATGCTGAGAGCAGAGGGAGAAGAAGGAGGAAAGAAAACCACACAGGCTGGGCACGGGCAAAAAGAGTTTCTGTAGTTCATAGAGGGTGTAAGAAAGAGACATTAAAACATCAAGAGGAGAGAAGATGAAAGGAGAGAGAGAGAGAGAGAGAGAGAGAACCGTGTAGATTGTGCACTTGAATTTCCTTCATGGCCTAGAAATAACAGGATTGATTATTGAGGAATTTGAGTAGGTTAATTGCACTTCCTAAAGGTCACTAGCCAGAAATCAGACCCCACACAGACTCCTGAGTATTAGATTTGGTACCACATGTCTTGTATAGCCATGAAATTCCACCTGAGTAGAGGCTGTTCTTAGCTGATATAAGAAGACCTTAGGAGATGGGGCATGGCTGACACATAGCTTTTGATGGTTATACCCACCTCTAGTCCCTGCCTAGCTCTGCTTGCTGTGTGCAACCATGAGAAGAGCTTTGGCTGCATGCTCTCACTGCCTCAGACTGAGATGCTGTCTCTGCCCTGCCTTCTCTGCCATAGTGGACTAAATTGTTCTGAACTCTGAACTGAAATGCACTTTTCTTTCCTTATGTAATTTCTCTAGGTAATTTAGCCACGTCTACATTGGGAGCAGATGACCTATCTAAGGTGATTAAACTGCTATGGGGTCCCAGCCACTTGAGTTTATTCAAACCATGGTTCAGCCACTCGGAATGGAGTTCCACTAGTCACAGTCTGCATGCCAACCTTGGTTTAGTTTGCCTTGAAACATACACAGTGTGCATAATTGGTGCGATTATTGCTAGTTGTATTCTTTTGTCCCAAAGCTAGAGCCAATACATGATCACTACAGTGAATTTATAGATATAGAAACATAATAAGTGAGGTGACTCAGGGAAATAAAATGTTTACCCTACTAGCCTGACAACCTGACTTGGTCCTCAAACCCACCGTGGAAGGAAAGAATCAACTCCTGGAAGTTGTCCTCTTCTGACCTCTACAATGCTCTTTCATGTGTGCATCAACAAAATATTTTTTTTTAAATAAGTTAAAACTGTAATACCTGGAAGGGGAGAAACAATTACTCTGGTTTAAGCTAAGGAAAACAGACATGAGTTTTTCCTTGTGACCTTGGTTTCTACGTAGCATCACTTGCTTCACACAAGACACTACTGCTCAACATTTCTACTTATGGTTATGAGAAGCATTTTCCATCTTACTGTGGCACATTTGCTGACTGCATAATATTCCACAAGTGCTTTTATCATTGGACAAGGAGGCGATATACAATAAGATGGCTTACATCATATTCTCAGATTACCCAGGCAAGACTAGAAAACCAGTGGACTGCAAGGTGTCCTCAGAGAGTGGTAGCAGATATAGCTCCTCCCAGAAAGTCTTTTCTCACTCTGTGCTGACCTAATGAGGCCCATAGCTTCAGACCTTGTGTCTGGAGAGTTCTATAACGCTTTCACTGTTTGTATCCTTGTTGGAAGAATTTGCTTGAATGAACTATGCACTTTTTCTATTAAAGCTACTTACTACAACATTGAACTTCCTTGGGACCAAATTCACCAAAGAATAAATAATATTCTTGGTTGGGAAGACAATGCAGAATTCACTCTTGCCTCAAAGCTGCACATCCACACTCTATTAATAATCTGCCTTGGGAAAATGAATATGGACCTCTTAACTACTTTTTCTTCATCAGATGGCACCAAGTTAGGCTTTGCTAGTAAAGAGTGTTTGAGAGATTTTCCAGAGAAGAGGGCTTCCTTGCTTAACAGCAGGCTCCTTCCTGCCTGTGGCTTCTCCAGTACCTGGCTCTTGCTATGCCCTAGACACCCAGTAGCTAGGGCTCATTCTGTCATCTCTTCTTGTGTAATTGATCCAGACTAAGTAGTTCTAGTGTGTGAGGACCAGCCCCGAGCTGCTGGGAGACTGAAGAGATAGGCAATCAGACTCACAGGCACACTGAGTGCAATTTACTGGGGACTTGTCCACAGAAGCATGCATGGAGAACACTGCCCCACCACCACAGCCATGCTGTGTTACATTATAACATGTTATTAAGAAGAGTTCATTGTGAAGTAGAAGCAGGAGTGGCCTAGTCTCCACTAGCAGGAGGGAGTTTAGTCAAGGACAAAAGTCACTTCATCTGAGCTGAGAGGGATCTGCCTTACCTCAGCTCCTGCCAAAGATGTCAGGCCTGTTTTTGCCATGATGGCTCAGGAGTCTTTTTGTAAAACTCCATACACCACTCTAAAGGCTTTGTCTTTTCAAAGAGAGCAGAGTAGTTTTCTTCAGGGGCAGTCATGGCTGGTATGACTCAGCACAAATGCATTCAAAAGAAGCTGAATCCAGACAGATATTTTGTAGAGCAATGCCTCCAGTGAGCCATCTCCCAGGGAACAGCTTCCTGGACAACTCCAAGAGTAGATTTTCATCAAATTTTAGACAGTAGGTTTTCAACAGTTTGGTCAGCTTGATGATTCAATCATTTTCCTCTGCCCACACATTGAACCTCTACTGTGTCATTTTCCCAGGGGTATGTATTTCAGCCCTGTGTTGGAGAGGCTAGACAGCCCTCTAGGTCATTGTGTTGCAGCCCTGGGTGTAGCAGGTTAAGCTGATATCCTTCAGGGCCCACCTCACTTGTTAGAGGCTGATTCTGTAATGGGCTGTTGTCACCCTTACAATGACTCTCATTCCCTTCCTTATTATCAGATCACTGCTTTCACCATGCATCTATCTAATATTATGTGTTCATCTGAGCTGATTCCAGAAGCCAGATGTTTACCACAAAACAAGAACATAAGCATCAGCAACCCAGGGTACTTGGCATCATTAGAACCTAGTTCTCCACACTAGAAGTCCTGAATTCCCCATATCACCAGGAAAACACAATTCAGATTTAAAATCAATTCTAATGATGATGATAGAGGACTTTAAGAAAGACAGAAATAACACTCTCAAAGAATTTGAGGAGAACACAGGTAAACAGGTAGAAGCCCTTAAAGAGGAAACACAAAAATCCCTTAAAGAATTATAAGAGAACACAAACAAACAGGTGAAGGAATTGAACAAATCCATCCAGGACATAAAAGTGGAAACAATAAAGAAATCACAAAAGAGACTACCCTTGAGATAGAAAAGCTAGGAAAAAAAAATCAGGAGTCATAGATGCAAGCATCACCAACAGAATACAAGAGATACAAGAGAGAATTTCAGGTGAAGAAGATACCATAGAAAATATTGACACAGCTGTCATAGAAAATGCAAAATGCAAAAAGTTCTTAACACAAAACATCCAGGAAATCCATGACAATTGAGAAGACCAAACCTTAAGGATAATAGGTATAGAAGCGAGTGAAGATTCCCAACTTAAAGGCCAATACATTTCTTCAACAAAATTATAGAAGAAAACTTCCCTAACCTAAAGAATGAGAAGCCCATAAACATACAAGAAGCCTACAAAAGCCAAATAAGACTAGACCAGAAAAGAAATACCTCCTGTCACATAATAATCAAAATCACCAAATGCACAAAACAAAGAAAGAATATTAAAGCAGTAAGGGAAAAAGGGCAAGTAACATATGAAGGCAGACCTATCAGAATTACCCAGAAATTCTCACCAGAGACTATAAAAGCCAGAAGATCCTGGACAGATGTGATACAGACCTAAGAGAACACAAATGCCATCCCAGGCTACTATACCCAGCAAAACTCTTAATTACCATAGATGGAGAAACCAAGGTATTCCATGACAAAACCAAATTTACACAGTATCTTTCCACAAACCCAGCATTACAAAGGATGTTAGTGGGAAAGCTCCAATACAAGGAAGGAAATAATACCCAAAACAGAGCAAGAAAGTAATCCTCTTCCAACAAATCCAAAAGAAGATAGTCACACATAATTCCCCCTCTAATAACAAAAATAACAGGAAGCAACAATCACTGTTCCTTATATCTCTTAACATCAATGGGCTCAATTCCTCAATAAAAAGACATAGGCTAACGGACTGGATATGTAAACAGGACCCAGCATTTTGCTGCATACAGGAAACCCACCTCAGTGACAAAGACAGACACTACCTTAGAGTAAAAGGCTGGAAAACAAATTTTCAAGCAAATGGCCCTAAGAAACAAGCTGAAGTAGCCATTCTAAAACCTCCAGCCCAAGAACACAAAGGGAGGGACTCATGGCTCCACCTGTATAGGTAGTTGAGGGTGGCCTTGTCAGGCATCAGTGAAGTAGAGGGCTTTGGTTCCAATAGTTTGAATTCCCTAGTGTTGGGGAATTTGAGAGCAGGGAGGCGGGAATGGAGGATGGTAGGAGCACACCCTCATAGAAACTCCCAGAATTATATGGATTAGATCATGATAGAGACAGGTCACCAGAAGACTAGATTCCAGAATTCAAACAAAAAATATCTTGATACTAAATTTGTTTTGAGAATTGTATATTGCAGAATACTCAGCCTTGTGTATCTACTCATCAAGCAAGCTGAGACAGACCTGCTCAAACCTCTGATGTCCTGGAATCTCAGCTGAATGCAATGAAGGCACAGACATCAGAGGCTTATCAATTTACTCCCCCCCTCCCCAATATCTCAACGCCGTAGTCAGCTTGAAGAAGTTAATGAAGAGTGGTGCCCCTATTCCCTGGGTTTGGGTCTGAGGTGGTTAATATTGGGCTGTCTTTCTAGGGAAAAGTAGTGGTTTTGTTGGAACAGGGAGGAATAGCTAGGATTTATTGCATAGCCATTACCTATTGGTAGAAATTGTATAATTGTTATTAAGCCGAAGTTATAATTTCTTAAATGGTACAAAATTTACTTTGATTTCAAATTTAAGGTTTTCATTGGTACGAGTTTCTTATTGATATAGAAGTGAGATTAATATTGTTACTCTCATAGGCATTGTGCCTATATAACACATTTAGGAATACAAGGCTTAGACCCAGTCCTTCTTTAACTTTTTTAACTGATTTGAGATGGTTAGCCTGTGAGTTAAGGGCCTATAGTAAATTCATGGCTCTGAGTTTATTTTTAGGGCGTTTCCTATATTTTATTTAGAAATAGCTGAGAGGAGTTAACAGACAACAGTGATTTGTATTTGTATCACATGTATGCAGTGCCCATGAATGCCAGAAGATGGCAAAGGATCCCCTGTAACTGCAGTTATACACAGTTGTAAATTTGCATAGAGATGCTGGGAACCAAACCTATCTCCACTGGGAGAGCAACTAGTGCTGCTAATCTCTGAACCACTGGTTCAGCCCAATTTTAAAAGCCTTGTGTGGTGGTTTGAATGAGAATGGGGCCCATAGGCTCCTATATTTGAATGATTGGTCCCTAGTTGGGAAGGATTAGAAGGTGTGGCCTTGTTTGAGGAGGTGTGTCACCGGGGGTGGGCTTTGAGTTTTAAAAAGCCCATGCCAGCCAAGCCCATTCTCTATACACCCACCCCTACAAGGACCTCCAATTTTCAGATAGGATGTGAGCAATCAGCTACTGTTCCCCCCCCAGTACCATGACTGCCTGCCTGCTGCCATGCTTCCCTCTATGATGCTGTGAACTCACCCTCTGAAACTGTAAGCAAGCCCCCAACTAAATGCTTTCTTTTATAAGTTGCCTTGGTCATGGTATTTCTTCACAGCAACAGAACAGTAAGACAACTGTGAGAGTTAATAGAAATAATTTGCCTGACACATGTTAAGTATTTAGTTAACATTCCCTGTCATAATTTAATCCTGGTAGATCTGGTAGTGAGTTTCTCTGGAGGACCACAGATGTAGATGCAGTACCTGACAAAACATATACACAGCTCAACTGTTCCCCCATAGTTTTTAATGTTTTAGTTACTTTTAATGTCTTAAATAAGCAGTGGCATGATGGACATTTCTGTGGACAAAGCCCACTTAGTATAGGGAGTATTTAAGGAGAAACATAGCATTCGCTCCTTTCCATGGAGAGACATAGCATTCTCTTTTCTTATCCCTCAACTTTTCCCCTGGGGGTGGGCGGTTCACACTTTGGGAGTGAGCCCCAGGCAAGTGCTCTGCCACTGGCCACACCCAAGTCATAGAGTCACTTACTTTCCCTTAAAGGAGTGCTTCAGTGGTTGAAGTTGGTTTTGGTCTGATTCAATCAGCTTCTTAAGAGTGGCTTTCTAATTTCAGTTATTAAAGGCTACTTAAAGTGGTTTCACTAGGGTAGTGTCGTAGGAAAGACTTGAAGGAGATAAGGCAGTATAGCTTATCTGTATATAGCTAGCTCTGTAGCTGCATGAGAACTGTTTCAGGCACAGAGGAACACAGGTGTAAAGGTCCCCTCTATGGGAAGCTGGGGGTCATATTTGGGAATAATAAAGATAGTGTAACTGAAGTAAGAGGGAAAATGGTAAGAAGACAGTGAGAGATCTAGTCTTTACTCCCCCCCCCGGGTGGACCTTCAAGACATTGTCAGAGAGTTGTTTCTTATTCTGAGTAAAATGGAGAACCAAGGAGGGTTTTGAGTAGAGTGTGGATGGACTTAGATTTTTATTAAGATTCCCTGGCTTTCAAGTAAGAATGAATTCACGGGAGTAAATGGTATTATTGCTTCTCTTTTCATTCCTTTCACTGTGAAGACGACATCACAACAGCTAAAAACACACAGAGAGGTTATTCGGAGGCCATTGTAGAGGCACAGGCTGGGGTAGAAAGGCACCCGCTGGTGGGACAGAAGCTGAGGGTACTTCAGGAGAGACAGCTAGCCCAGGGAAAGTTGATTCTGTTGATAAAATTAATAAATTGATTACATCTGTAAGTAGAAATAATGAAGACAACAGAAGTCAAACATCTCATTGCTGGAGTTCACAAATACAGAAGGGGTGGTGGGACCAGGAGGAATGAGTTTGATTCATGATATCTATCTATCTATCTATCTATCTATCTATCTATCTATCTATCTATCTATCATCCATCCATCTATTGATCTATCTATCATACTCTCAGTCACTTTCTAATTGTAGATGTATGAATGTATGTATCTATGTATTATATATATCATATATTTATAACGTTATATATAAGATAAACATAACTTAGTTTTGTCTACTGAGAGGCTTTGAAGTAGTAATATCCTTTGATACTCAGACACTGCATTCTAAGTACAACCCTAAGTGAAAGAAACAAGGGTTTTTTGAAGAAATAACTAATGACTGATTCTAGTTAAGGACTGTAAAGTGCAAGATAAGCCTGGAACCTTATGCTGGAAAAATAACAAAATACTCAGTGACTGTTGGGAAAATTTTAGAAGGATACAGGGCAGAACTGCTTTTGCTTAAAATGTTAATGATGTGCTGAGCAAAGGGAAAGTCTGAGTGTCTGTGTTGACTCAGTCGAAGGAGCGAGTGAGCCAGTGGAAGGAAATGATTTCTTTTATAAAATTAAAATATATTTTATTATTTTATATGTGTGGTGTTTTGCCTGCATGCTTGTCTGTGTACCATGTGCACGACTCTTGCCCATGGAGGTCAGAAGACAGCATAGGATCCCCTGGAACTGTAGACACTGGAACTGTGAATCATCATGTGGGTACTAGGAATCAAACCTGGATCTTCTGGAAGAGTAGTCAGTGCTCTTAACCACTTGACCTCTCTCCATCCATCAGGATTGATTTCTGTATTATAGAAAATCAGCTAGTAAATACGGATGGAATGATGAAAATAGAGAATTCAATAACTATTTGGCAATGTTTGTAAGCATGGCTAATTTTGGCTAAAGTTGTTAATGGAAAGGATGCTTTCTTTTACACAGTCTAGGAAGGGCTAGTAGTGAAACCTGGCAGAGCTCATGACCAGGTGGCTAGGATGGGACCAGGTGGCATTGCACATCTTCTGCTGAGCTGTCCTGGAAGCGATCAACATCGTTCCCATGAACATTTGCTGTGGACATGTTTCATGTCTGCTTAGGAAGATGCACCAGAAATTCTAAGTGAAGAACTTACACTTGGTGGGGTGTCACTCTTAGGGACTGTCAACAACATGCAAGATAGGACAAGGCTGTGGAGCTATTTCAGATAGAAGAGATGTGATATAGCTCAATGTTAGATGTGTTCCTCAGAAAATTCTGAGCCCCAGACAAACCAGACACATTTGGGGGATTAGTGAAATTTGAATAGGAGGGCTGTGTGTCAATACTGATTTCATGATTTAAAGACTGTGTGATGGTTTTATATGTGTATTTTGAAAAGTACATATTGGATTTTGGAAGCTGATAAGACTTAAGAAGTTCAGACCACATGGTTAAAATTATTTCAAAATACTTTTCTTTTTAAAAGAAGTCTATTAGATATGATAAATAGATGGTTACAGCTTTGGGCATGGAGGTGACATGGAAGTGGTAGGAAATGGTCAGATTCTGAATGTACTTTGGAAAAAGAATCAGATGAGATTTCTTGATGAACTGATATAAATACAAAGCAGAATTCATTGCAGTCATGAGTCCAAGGTTTGGGGTCTGAATACCTAGAATTTTAAGTGAAGGGTTGGTCACCCCAGTGAATGTTAGTTCTTCTTAGGATTGTCAACTACATGAAAGATGGGACAAGACTCTGGAGCCATTTCAGACAGAAGATCCTACCATCTGTTATGTAAGCTATGACTGGGCAGGCTGGTGGGAAAATGAAGAGGTTTTTGTTGGAGAGTTGAGTTGGAGATGTTCATAGACCTTTCAACGAAGGCATCAGGTCCTTCACTGCCAGGACGGGAAGCAGAGAAAGGTGGCTGTGCTGCAGAGACACACGTGGGAGCTGTCAGCAAGCAGAGGGCGTTTAAGTCATGAAGGCATGCTCGCTGAGGGAGGGAAGTGGGTTCAGTAGATTAGAGTGTTTTCAGGACTTTCTAGCTGGAAGTTCCTTCCACACGTCACCAAAATCTATCTACCTCTGGGAAAACCCATGGCTATTCCCCAAAATTCCTTGTCCTCAAAGTACTAAAAATCAGATGTATGTATGAAAAGAAGGTTTCATAGGTGAGAACATGCTAAGCATGGCTTCTATGTCCCTGTTCCATCTGTGTCAGGCATGAGTGGCTTACATGGACTATCGTAGTAGTCTTTATCTCAACCTCAGGAGGGAAAAACATCAGTTCTCTTTTTCCTATGAGGAAACAGGCTTAGGATTAAGATAATTTGTTCTGTGTCTAAGCGGTGGTAAATAAGGCCGCTGGAGTTCATTCTCTTGTGATTCGCCTACACTGACTTTCAGTTCCATGGCCACAGTGTCCCACCTTCAGTACTGGAGAAAGATTAGACAGAGTTTGTATGATCCTCTAGAGCCCTCTTGACTGCTAGAACAGCACGACAATGTATTTCCCCACAGAATCCTCCCTGCTACTACCACATAAATATGTTACTGAAGATTTAACTAATGAACAGAACATTTTATTCCATAAACTAGATGAGCTTTACTTTCTTAGGTGCCAACACTTTGAGAGAGGTCCTAGAAACTTTAGTGGGAGTAAAAAAAATATGGAACATTTGAAGGATATATTAGGATCCCCAAATTCTGGATTCTGACTATAACCATCTCATGAATACCCCCTCCCCCTCTCTGTATGTACATGGGTACATGTAGAAGTCAGAGCCTGGCCTTGTGGATCAGTTCTTCCTTCCTATCTTGCTTGAGGCAGACCCTGTTGTTCACCATTCTGTGACATACACCAGGGTCTCTGGCTCATGAGCTTCCAGGGTTAGGAGGAGGGGAGTAATTCCATGAGACAATTCTCCTGTCTTTGCCTCCATCTTGCCCTAGGAGCATCTAGTGAGCCTGGGGACTTGAACTCGGTCCTTATTTTTCCTTGCAAACACTTTACCTATTGAGCTATCTTCCCCAGCCCTGAAACCATGTGTTTTTAGGAACTTTCCTGAAATGTTTTTTTTTTTTTTTTGGCTTGCTGTTGTCTGCCACTTTTCTAAGCTACTGAACCACATCAGTGGTGTGAACAGTTTCATAGCTTACATATTTCTTTTTGTAATCAGTTTAGTCGATCTTGTAACTATAAAGAGTGAGATGGTAAATCCCCAGCTCCCATTCTGAGTCAGAATTTATGACAAGAACAACGTGCTTGTGCCCAAACAGAACCATGCATGTATGGTAATACGGCACTTGAAATTTATATACTTCCTTTTATCCAAGGAACAGAAAGTGTCTCTATAAAATGGATTAAGAGCCAACTGTCTACAGCAGGCAGTGAGAACAGTTCAAAATAGGACTGCTAAGGGAACCATTTAAGTTCTACAAGGCCAGGGTTCATGCTATGCAGCCACGGATCCTGTTTTACAGACATTACTGGAGACCACTGACATTTTCAAGGGTTATGCATCTAACAGCAGCCTACCCACTAGTTGTGTAATTGGAGGTATTCATTCATGGGTGCTGTTTGCTACTGAATAGCGTGCAAGAGGAGGCCATGGCATTAGTGAGCAGATTGGCAGCAGAGTGCATTCCAATTCATTTGTGACCCCTGACTCACAGGTGGGCTCTTCATTTTAGTAAGCACAGCTCTTTATAATTCTCTTTGCCAGTCTTAATGACTCCAGCCTTGGGCTGGGGAGATGGCTCAGTCAGTAAACTGCCTACTGTGCAAGCATGAGTTAGATCCTGAGCAGAAAAGCCAGGTGTTGTGCTGTGTCTGGAGCAGCACTGAGGAGGTGGAGTCAGGGACATCCCTGATCCATCAGCCCAACCTAAGTGATGAGTTCCAGGCCAGAACAAGAGACCCTGTCTTCAAAACATGGTAGACAGCCCCTGAGAAGTGCACATGCATGTGTATACATAAACACATGAACATGCATGACTATGGACACACACACACATTAGAAAATGACTCCTAATCCACATAATTTGCAACACCCTAAAACAATATACTGTCTTTGTATATTGACAGGTTGTTGTGTTAGCTACCTCTCGCTGTGTAACAAATTAGCCCAAATAGTCTCTTGTAACTTAACCACAGAAGTGATATCCCAACACCTTTGCATTATTCTGCTAGTTGGAAGCATGCCAATGCTTTGTACAGAAGGGCAGAGGACTCCTGGGTGTGCAAGCCAGCAGGTGAAACTCCCTGGGAGCCCTTTGCATGCTCCCTATACTTAGCTGGCTTTATCCTGCCAATAACTCTCTGATATGGCCTCTGTATTTTTACCGACATTAAAGTGCATTCAATTGTTAGTGATTTGTAGTGTTCATTCATATTCTTATTCATGAGATGAGTGATGATAAGCTTTTAGGTATGCTATGAGGTTTTATTTGTTTATTTATTTGGGAGAAAATGTCTCACTGTGTTACCTAGTCTGTCTTCAAACTCATGATTTCCTGTCTCAGCCTCCCTGGTGAGGATGACCTGGGATTTCAGGTGTTTGCCACCATACTCAGCTGCAAGTTTTTACTCTTGGTAGATGATGGATGCATGCAAATATCCTAACAGTTTTTATTATTATTAAGATGGCTTCAACACAAATAATTTCAGGCCTAACAGTTTTAAAATGAGTGTTTGCATAGATATAAATTTTTGCAGCATATTTTAGTAAATGTTCAACCTCTCCTTTAGCTCACCACCCACCAGAGGTGGTGGAAAAGAAAAGTTATTAGGACATGGGGGAAGTAGACCTGTTTAGAAATATTATTTTGGGGGGCGAGTCTAATCTTCATTGTCAGGATATTAGCAGCTCAGTCCCATAGCAAACACCAAATATGAATCAGAAGCTGCAGTCCAATTCTCTTAGCAGGCAGACACCACACATGAACCACCAGCAGCAGTTCAATCCCGAAGAAACCAGAAGGTTTGCCAACCAGCCTGACGCTGCTGAAGCAGCAAGAAGCCACAGGAACTTCACAAGACTTTTTTTTTTTAATTGGTTACTTTTTATTAATTTACATTTCAAATGTTGTCCAACTTCCTGGTTTCCTGTCCACAATCCCCCATCCTGTCATCCCTCCCCTTTCCTCTAATAGGGTACTCCCCCCTCCTGCCTCACCCCTCTAGCATCTCGCTACACTGGGTCATCAACCCTCCATAGGATCAAGGACCTCCCCTTTCACTGATGCCAGATAAGGCCATCCTCTGCTACATATTTGGCTGGAGCCATGGGTCCCTTCATATATACTCTTTGGTTGGAGGTTTAGTCCCTGGGAGTTCTGGGTGGTCTGGTTAGTTAATATTGTTGTTCTTCCTATGGGCTTGC
This sequence comes from Mastomys natalensis, assembly GCA_021653895.1. Lineage (NCBI taxonomy): Eukaryota > Metazoa > Chordata > Mammalia > Rodentia > Muridae > Mastomys > Mastomys natalensis. Next base: position 466,390 of record JAJTUV010000203.1, read on the forward strand.
AATCTTTCTCAGCTCCTTCAGTCCTTCCTCTAATTCTTCCATTGGAGTACCCGGGCTCAGACCAATGGTGACTGTGAGTATCTGCATCTGTATTAGTCAGGTGATGGCAGAACCTCCCAGGGGACAGCCATAAAGCACTTCTTAACATCAGCAATAGTATTGGGGTTTGGTGTCTGCAGATGGGATGAATCCCAAGGGGGGTGGTCTCTGGATGACCTTTCCTTCAGTCTCTGCTCCATTTTTTTTGTCTCTGCATTTCTTTTAGACAGGAACAATTCTGGGTTAAAAATTTTGAGTTAGGTGGGTGGCCCCATCCCTGAACTGGGAGCCATGCCTATCTACTGGAGGTGGCCTCTATGGTTTCTATCTCCCCTTCATTGGATATTTCAGCTAACACACATGATATGTACTCACTGATAAGTGGATATTAGCCCAAAAGTTCAGAACATCCATGATACAACTCATAGACCATATGAAGCTTAACAAGAAGGAAGACCAAAGTGTGAATGCTTTAATCCTACTTAGAAAGGGGGAACAAAATAATTCCAGGAGATAGAGGGAGAGAGGGACCTGGAAGGGAGAGAGGAGGGGGAGGGGAAAGGGGGGACAGAATCAGGTATGGGAAAAGACAGGAGAGAAGTCCAGAGGGTTAGGAAAATGAATAGAAATATGTAGCAGTAGGGGGTGAGGAATGGGGGGTGGGGCTCTAGAAAGTTCTAGATGCTAGGGAATCGAGAGATTCCCAGGACCAAATGGGATAACATTAGCCAAAATTCATAAGATGTTCTTTGGTGAATTTCTCTCTGGCATCACCACAAGCAGAGCTCAGCAACTAAATGTAAGGTGAACCAATACACGTGTGTCATTCGCAAACAATAGGGAGGTAGAACAAAGAAAACCAATTCTCCTTCTCCCCAGTCTGTGGGGTCATATTTATATTCCTTCACCACGAGCCCTTTCATGTCTGCTATAGCAAAACATCCCTTCACCTATGTCTGCTTCAGGAAAACATTCTTTCATATGCCTCCCTTAGCAAAACATCCTTTGACATAATTGACTTTCCAAAGAAACCAGAAGTTTCCACTTCATGTTTGAAAAAAGGGGATATTCATAGACTATTTATTATAGTATTTGACATTCCAATAGTCTATATCCCTAAGATACTGTGCTGGCTGCCCCAACCCCACCCCAGACAGGGTTTCTCTGTATAGCCCTGGCTATTCTGGAACTCACTCTCTAGACCAAGCTGGCTTCCAACTCAGAGATCCACTTGCCTGTGCCTCCTGAGTGCTGAGATTAAATGCATGTGTCTTTGTGTTGGCTAGTTTTATGTCAGCTTGACACAAGATATTTGAGAGGAAGGAACCTCAATTGAGAAAATGCTTCCAGATGATTAGGCTGTAGGCAAGCCTATAGGGTATTTTCTTGGTTAGTGATTGATGTGGGAGGCCCAGTCTATTTTTGGTGGTGCCATCTCTGGGCTGGTAGTCCTGCGTTCTATAAGAAAGCAGGCTGAGCAAGCCAGAGGGAACAAGCCAGTAAGCAGCACTCCTTCATGGCCTCTGCATCAGCTCCTGCCTCTAGGTTTCTGCCTTGTTTGAATTCCTGTCCTGATTTCCTTTAATAATCAACAGTCATGTTGAAGCTTAAGCCAAATAAGTAAGCCCTTTCCTCCCGAAGTTATTTTTGGTCACAGTATTTATCACAGCAATAATAACCCTAACTAGGGCATAAATCTTTTATATATTATATGCATGTAAGAATTTTCATACGAATAATTAATTGACCTATTTTTATTTCCAATGCTACACCTGGAGACACTTCTGGGTTTTTAAAAATAAATGTTTTGTGAATTCTTTGAGAATTTTGTGTCATGTTTTTTGATCTCCCAGATCCACCTCGGCCTTCATACCTCCAACTTTGTGTCCTTCTAAAAGATTTCATAAGCCATTGACTCCAGTGTGTGCTGTCTAACATTTCTTGGTTTTAAGAGTTTAGGATTCAATCATTTCTGCTTCAGAGATGAAGAACACTGGTTAAGAATGGTTCACTCCAGGAACCAAAACGGACAGTTTCCTTCAGTCCAACTTACAGCTTAATCTTTGTGTGCTGATTATTCAGAAAAGTTGACTTGTAATTTGAGTCGGACCCACTCGAGACATGCATCAAATCCCTGACACGCGTGTTAGCAAGGCTTGTCAGCTCACTGCTCTTGAGAGCATGGACAAAATTTACAAAAACACCCATGTTTGCTGAGGTTGGATGTGCCCTATTCACCGCTCCTCACTTGGAACTAAATAAACAGGTTTGTTCTTAATAGTCAGTCCTCCATATCTACAGCTTCTGCATCTGAGGGATCAACTAGGTAGAGGAAGAGGAGAAGGAAGAGGAAGAAAAGGAGGAGGAGGAGAAAGAAGAGATGGAAAAGCAGAGCAGATGCTTAGCATGTATAGTACCCCCCTAGTAATTTGCACAGCATTTACATTGTAATAAAAGGAACCAAGAGAAAACATATAGAAAATTGTATGTCACTTATACACAAATATTACATTTCATATAATGGATTTGAGCTTTGATGGGTTTTAGTATGTGCTGGGGTGCTGGAACTAATCCCCACAGATCCTGAGAGGAGGTGTGTGTGTGTGTCTGTGTGTGGAGATTAAACACAGACCACTCCCTCTGAGATAACAGAAGATACCTCTGAGATTTGAAACTCAGGAAACTCTTGTGTGAATGCCTCCTTATTTTTTTGTTTTGCATGTCTATGTGTGTTGTATGAATGCTTGTGTGCATGAACGTTCACATCTGTGTGCATACGAATGTAAGGTTCAAAAGTTGATGCCAGGTGTCTTCCTGACTGTTTCGCTGAAGCAGGGTCCTTGATGGGCCCAGAGCTCATCAATATCGCTTATCATAGCTCCCTACTACGTACTGGAGAGCATGTCTCTGTCTCCTCGGAGTGCTAGGATTAAAGGTGGCTATTCTACTTGTCTGGCTTTTATGTGGGTTCTGGGGATCCAAACTCTGGTCCTCACAAGTGCTCAGGGAGCAGTTTGTTCACAGAGTCACCTTCTCAGTGTTTAAAGCCAGTATTTCTTCACTAACTGAAAGGCTCCTGCTTACCGGTTGGAGGCATCTTGGTCCCAGGGCTGTGGCCATCTCTTTTCTATACATTTCCTGAGGCCAAAAGGAAAGACAAGCCTGGCTTAATAAAGCCACAGTAGGGGTCCACAGAACCAGCGAGTGCCTACTGATGCCCATAGGGCAACTTGGAGCAAAGCTACTCCATTTGGAAGATCTTCTGCAGGTAGTTATTTTTGGACAACAATCTAAGATGTGTCAAAGCAGAAACAGAAATAACTGGAGGCAGGAACCATGGCTTGCTGCCTTGAAGTCATGTGTGTGCTATGGTTGATTTCAGCTTTTTTGTGACACGGTCAAAAGATCTCTAGGATTTAATGCCTCTCTTCGCACAATCTCTCTCCCCTGGGGTCAGGGGAACTGGGCCAAAACATTCTATAGAACCAGCACTCTAAGCAGCAGCCTCTATAACAACAGAGCAGGTAGGAAACAGCTGCAGTGGTTTCTGTCCAATTTTCCTTCCAAATAATCCAGATATCTAAGAGATAAGAAAACACAAATACCAAAAATCTCACTAGAATTCTGGATTAATGACAGCTCTCTGTCTTGTCTCCGTTTTGATACACCAGATGATAATTGGGCTATAGCTGGGTCTAAAAATAACACACAGTATATTAAAATAATATTCCTAGGCTACATTTCCAAAGTGGTATTCGGGGACTTCTGTGCATTAATCCTGTAACAATAACAGGATTTGTGCTTTCACCTCCCCTGGCGTAGCTTTGAAAATCTAGCCCAAAGCAGCTAACATTGCTGTTTAAATCGTCCTTTCACATCTGCAGGGAAATGTTGAGATTAAAAAAAAAATATGACAAGCCAACAGCTCAAATGACCTATACTTGGGAGAATCAGAGAAACAACCTATTTCCTCTCAGGAACTGGGCCGATCAATATAAATATTTCAAAAGGACCATCATGCAATGAAAGCCTTGGGGTTTGTATCCTACTTCAGAACACCCTAGATATTTCCAGTGTGGACACATCTAGTTTTCCACTGGGGAGGGAGATGTTGTGACGGCTGAGCTGGGCTGCTCTTGAGTGTGTGTGAATAAGCATGTGAACCTCTGTGTTTATGTGTGCTTGTGTGGGTGTATACATATATGTGAGTGTGTATACGAGCCTCTGTGTGTGTGTGTGTATTAAAGAAAGAGGATATGTGTACATGTCTGTGTATATGTGGATGTATATATATTTGAATGATGTGGTCCTCTGTGTATGTGTATGCTTGAGTATATGTGTGTGCATATATATATGTATATATGCATATATGTATATATATGTATATATGTATGTGTGTGCCTCTGCATGTATGTGTGTGTGTGTGTGTATATATATATATGTATATATACTTATATATATGAGCTTGTGTGTGTATATATATATGTATATATATATTGTTTATATGTATTTGTGTGTATGAGCATTTGTGTATCTGTGTCTGTATGTATCTGTATGAGAGTATGATTGAGCCTATGGGTGTGTGTATCCCAATATGTGTATATAAGATTGTGTGTGTATGTCTATGTTTGAGTGCATGCGTGTATGAATATATGTGTGTTTGAGTATGTGTGTGAGTGGATGTGTATCTGTGAGTGTGTGTGTGTGTGTGTGTGTGTGTGTGTGTAAGAATGGTAAAGAAGGCTGCCATTATTGTCTATGTTGAAACTTAGGTGCATCTCAGAGATTAGGTGCTACTACTGCTCATGTTGGCTAAGAAACTGCACATCCTAAAATTTGCACACAGCTCTAAACTGACGCTCTAAATAGCACTGGATTGAAGTGACAGGAGTGTTTCAACAATACCATTAATTGCATTCCACTAATTGAGAAGAGCTTTTGTGCAGCTATGGTTTGTGGTGGGCTGGATTTAGTCATTTAGGTACCCCTCAGGCTGGCGCTGCTTTTGGCCTGCCATGCCTTTGAAATTCTCAAAGGAAAAGAAGGCCAACATGCAGAGCAATTATTTCAGAACAGATTGCCCGGTAACATTTCATATTATCACTGAAATCCATCCTTTCTGGGACAGAGTCTTGCTTTGGCCATGAACATCCAAGAGATGGCAGCACCCCTGCTCCGATGGCTGGCTGCGTCCCTCCAGACAGCTCACCGCAGAGGTCTTGTCATTGCGTCACCTGAAAGCCAGTTTAGAGGATGGAGGTGGGGGAGGCGTAGCATTCTCAGATCTTGGTTCTTCTGGAGAGTTCCGAAACAGGCTCGTGGAATGTTTGAAACGTATTTGAAAAGGGTTTTCTTTTTTCCCCTTGAAGTCTCCTGCTCTGTGCCATTTTTTTCTAAGACCACTTTAGGTGTTCCCTGGCTCTCTCCCGGAGGAAGGAAGGAAGATCTGCAATTGTCAGGGATCCCCTGAGCCTTATTTTCAATTCCATGTACTTGTTTTTTATAAACACAGAGAGGCATTATTAGCAATTGCGTTTTGAACATGTATACGTTCGAGGCACTTAGCTCACATCAAGAATGTGACACAGCCCCCATCAGGATAGCTTTTTTTCTTCCTCACTGACTCTCTCGGCAGCCCTTCTCCAGTCTCCTGCTAAAAATATTCTGCAGAACAAATAGATGTTGAGACAGCGTCAAACCCTGCAGGAATGAGTGACAGTGTAACCTGCCATGCTAAGTATCAGGTGCCTGACATGAAAAGCATTTGCTGACATGCACGTGGGAGCATTGGGACTGTGTAGACAGGCCAGTGTCTAGGTCTCTGGAACCCACCCTTCTTCATGTATGCTGAATACTTGGAGAGGAATTGCTGGGATACACTGAGGTGACCTGCTGACAGGATTTTGAATGTGATTCAGGGGCAAGACTGTCATGGGAAACTAGTGTCCCATGGGAGGCCACAGAACCTAGGACCTAGGGCCAGCCTTATCCTATGTCCACTTTAATCATTACAGAGGCTAAGCCTCTGTGTCCACCATTGTGGGGTCCCACTTGACCTGGCTTTGACCCTATGTCTTCTCATTAGCTCATTTCTTCAGCCTCATCATGACCTCGACAATTTGTCTTCAGTCCAGGAGCATGGCCACATGGTTTGTGTTTTCTGTATACAGCTTTTCAGTGTCTGGTCTATGAAGCTGTTACTCAATGACTATGCACTCAAGATTTCCAGTCGATTGTCAGGGTGAGGAGGAGAGGAGAATGGACTGGCACACTCCATGTCTGTCTGTAGAGAGCTTTGGAACCAGGCCATTTGAGGAATGCTGCCCTGGCATCATCACCTGCAGAAAGAGCTGCTCTTCTCCTCAGGAGGAATGTTGAGGATACTGACAGTTTACTGTGAGAACACCAATGTTCTCCCAGGCTCAGTGAGGGCGGGCATCCTGCTATTATACTCTGGTGGGTTGCTTAGACTTGAGGAGAGTTGAACTCTTTAAATATCTAATTATCCATCCATCTATCTATCTATCTATCTATCTATCTATCTATCTATCTATCTATCTATCTATCTATCTATCCAACTATCTATCTATCTACATCTATCATGTATCTATATCTATCATATCATATCTATCTATCCTCTATCTATCCTCTATCTATCTATCTATCTATCTATCTATCTATCTATCTATCTACATCTATCATGTATCTTTATCTATCATATCTATCTATCTATTCATTATCTATCTACTATCTATCTATCTATCTATCTATCTATCTACCTACCTATGTATTCATCATCTATCTATCTACTATCTATCTATCTATCTATCTATCTATCTATCTACCTACCTACCTACCTACCTACCTATCTATCCATCATTTATCTATCTATCTATCCATCCATCATCTATCTATCTATCTATCTATCTATCTATCTATCTATCTATCTGTGCCTTCTTGTCTGTATGTGCACTACATGTATCAAGGTGCTCTTGAAGGCTAGAAGAGGGTGTTAGATACCCTGAAACTGGAGTTACAGGTAGTTGTAAGCTGCTGCGTGGGTGCTGGAACCCAAACATTGGTCCTCTGCAAGAACAGCAAATATTCTTAACCACTGAACCGCCTCTGCACAGCCCAGAGGGTTGGATTCTAACTCTCCATGTTTGTGGAAATCCAGTCATCCACACTCACCTAGTCTTCAGTGATTCCAGACACCTGAAGTGCAGAACCATTATTGTAACTGTGGTGACATGTAACTTTGCACAGCATGTGTTTGTTTGGGTTGGGGAAGATTAGATACCAGTCTTTGTGTAATAACCAAATCTTCCTCAGTGACACTTAACACTTTGTTTAAGAGACAGATCGAATACTACTGCTTGGTGTCCATGATGAATATGGCAATTGGTGCTTCAGTAGTTGCCCAGTGAGTTGGCCGCATCCATGGCTGATAGAGCCAAGCCATTTGGAGCAGGAGCACAGAGTTCATGGGATACACAGGCCATAGAGCTGCTATGGCTTCATGGCCCTGCTCTGCCTTGCTCCAGGCCTCTCCTTGTCATGCCGAGGGAATCTGCAAAGCAAGGCAGGCCCCACAGGCAGTGTATTAGTGTTTGGCTTTTTCCACTTGCCCCCTCAGAATGGGAGGTACACTCTTCTCCTCAGCCACTTGTCTTGAAAGTCTGAACATCCCCCTCCATTTCTTCATTCAGAGCCAGCATCAGCCATAGGTGCCAACAGGAACATATGGTCTGTGACATGAACACAGATTGTGGTTAGGTCCTCAGAGGTGACTAAAGTCACTGAGTACACTTGCAGAACCTTCTGGTCACCCATCCCATTGCTTTGTAGTATTATATGGATCATTGTCTAAAGGTTTTTATTTAAAAATTTTATTATCTGTTGTCTCTTGTTGATAAATATGAATGGAATAGTTAGATTATGAGTTCTATGATAGAAAGAAATAAAATGTTCCAGTCTCTTATATCTTCCTGCCATGTCTAACTCAGGGGTCTTCCATTTGTTCATGGTTTCACTCCCAGTAGTTTCTCAGTCAGCCATGATCAGGGATATTAAATGGAAAGTTCTAGAGATGAATAATTTGTTTATTTGAAGTTACATGACATTCTGAGTGGCTTTATGGAATCTTGTATCACCATTGCATCCTGTCTGGAACACGAGTCATCTAGGCCAAGTGATCTGCTCACCCCACCATGGAGTAGCCACTGTGCTATCAAACTATGTCCATAGAGGAGTTGAAGGCTCTGCTATCATCTGAAGCATCAGGCGTCAGTGGTGATCTTGGAATATGGCCCTCTCAGATAAGTGGATGATCACTGTGCAAACAGTGCTCACCTAATGATTCTCAATTTCACGTCAGTTCAGGAGACTTCTTACTAAGTTCCCTGTGATCTAAAGCCTTTCCAGTGAGCAACTGAAAATGTATAGATTTATTATGCCTAGTCTGCTGACATTGATCACATGACTACTTCAGGAAGAACATTTCAAGCAGTTCAGAGTCCCAGACTGCCTGTGGGATGTGAAGAGGCCGGGACTTTTCAACCTTTGATCTCATGCTGTGTTCCCCTAGTTACAATCGACTCCTCCTATTTGGAGGAGAAATGAAGTCATACTGTGATAACAACAGCTTCCAAAGCTCAGCGAGCATCTGCTTGGCTGGGCAGCTTTGAGACCTAATTGGTGAATTGTTTGCCATCTCCGTCTGTGTTCCAGGAGTGACACACTCACATCTGGTATTTCCTTGGCCAAATTAAGACATAGGTCAGTTTGATCTTAAGAAGATAAAGGAGTAAAGTGTTTGTGGAGCCCTGGGAAGAGGAAATCAGGTCCTGTATACACACACGCACTGCCACACCTCCTTCGAAGATTTGGAAATTGCCTCCAACGCAGCTCCTTCTTGAATGACAGACCTTTATCCTTTTGGGATCACAGGGACCGAAAGTGAACATTGACCTAAAGATGATTTATGTCATTAAAATGGCCTCACTCTTTTGTGTAAATGTCAAGGTTTTCCACTTGATCAAAGGAACCAGCGGTAGTACTTCCTAATGCCATCTGTCACATGGGGCACATGTCTTTCTAGTGTGTAGGCCTGCTCATGTTCGTAATGCTTGCAGAACCTCACATAGTCAGTTGTTATAGAGCAGTGTGCCACTTCAGAGCCCAGCTATGGGGGATTTGTTCTTTATTCCCCGTCCCATGGCTGGTGAGACCGTTGGTCACAAAGCATGGCCACGAGTTCTGAAAATCAGGCTGGAACCATCAAACCCAATGTAGTCCTGGTTTCCTCACCGGCTCCGTAGCTCTCCTCCAAACACCCATGGGAAGCAGATGTGTGCAGGTGGGTGCATGCCAGAGGTCAGCGTTGGATGTCTTCTGTCTCTCTTCACCTTACATTTTGGGACAGGATCTTTTACTCAGTCTGGAGCTATTGAGTTTGATCTGACTGGCTCGTCTGCGAGTCCCAGGAATACTGCGTGCTGAGGTTACAAACACATGCTGCCATGCTGGCTTTTACACGGGCGCTGGAGATCCAAACTCGGATCCTCATAGCTCACAGCCAGCACTTTATCTAGTAAGTCATCTCCCAGGCCCTGGAAACTCATTCTTAAGTATAACGATTTGGGTAAGGAAATGTACCTCTCGCTCAAGCCAGTGAGCCATCACGACAATGCTAGGGCATCAGCAATGGTCTGACTGAAGGCCTGGCTTTAAGGTCTGAACAGTGGTTCAAGTCCAGCTGTGCTACCTTGGAAAAGGCAGCTTGCCTCTCTGAACGTCATCGGCAAAATTAAGGTAAATACACTTAGTCCCAGGGTGAAGCTTCCTTCCGCTGTTGATAAAATGCAGCTCCCATAGTTGGCTTTCAGTTGTGGGCACTCGAATGCTCTTGATAAAGACAACGTCTGGGCAAGTCTGTGTACCCAAGCTGAGAACTTCTTCCTCCTTTTCTGCTTGCTAATTAAGAGTCATAAATAAAATGCTGATGAGCTTCATCCTGCCTTCTGTGCTGTAGCTGGAGGGCTGTTTTGACTTTGCCTGACAAATGGCTAACAGCGCTCCCACCAAGCCAGCTCAACTGCTCAGCACCGACAGCTCCACACTGCCAGCAGCATTAAGCTTGTCACTGTTTGCTTACTCAGTGACAGTGGTTTTGTTCAGTGAGCATCTCTGAGATTTCACCCATAGGGTGTAGCTGTTTCCCTTAAGATGCCATCCAATGCCATGCTCTCAGAGCACATGGAAGCAGCGACCATCTCCCAGTGAGACTGGGAGCCCTTGGTTATCATGGCATAGAGCAGCTGGGGTAGTCTGCTGTCTTTACAAGCATCCTAGGACACGCAAGGGCTCTATTAAGTGTCATGAACTTTGAAGCTGCCTTATAAACTACTCTGCAAGACTTCCAGGTGATTGGTTGAGTGGTTTGCTAGAGGCCTGTGATACCAGCTCCGGTGAGTGGGCTGTTGCATTTTGAGTTATTTTGTGAGCTGACCTGTGTCATGTTGGTAGATTGAAATGGGCCGTGGCAGAAATGTTGACACTGAAAACTTGGCAGACATTACAAATGCGTCCTCTGTTCCTATGCTGCGGATGGGTACTAACTCAGCACTCACCATCCCATCTCCATCCTATAGCACTGAGTCTTCATGTGCCTGGGTCACACCCAAATTAAAGATGGAAGCAGGGCTGCCCCAAGTCACAAGTGTGGTACTCGGTAGGGGAGTAGAGCCCCCACTGCACTGTAACCTTGCTGCACACCAGGTCCATGCGAACCTACACTTGAACACATCAGCAGCTGGTCAGGACACTTAAGGCTGTGGCCTGGTAGAGCAAGATCAGCTCAAAGACAGAGGACCTCCCAGTGGCATCTCCTCTGAAGCTTGTCAGGGAGGGAAGGGAGGAACCAGGACAGGATACTCGAGCTATTCCCAGTCTAGGTCCTAGGTGAGATTGCTGGGGATGCCCTACTTGAAACATGGAAAGGCTGCCCCAGACAACCTGTGGCAAGCTGCTGCTGCTCCTTAGCCCCACCTTGTTTGATTTAGGACCTCAGTGGGAGCAGTCTGGGACCAGTAGAGGCTTAACTAAACCCTGGAACTCAGTGTGGTAGCTCCCTTCAGGGTCCCATAATGAGTATGGTATAGGGAGCTGCAATACGAAAAGGCAGGGGTGTCGAGTGTAAGGCTAGGGAGCTAGGTTGCACATACTTTCCACAGAATATCCTTCTGCATCTTCTGAGAAAGAAACTTGAGAGATAAAGAAAGGAAGGCTCCAAGGACTTGCTGTCACAGATGGTTAGCATCAGAGCAAGGTTCAAGCATGTCACTGTGTGACTTGTAGAACCTCGTGGGCTCCGATAGCCTCCTGACCCGAGGTCAGCTAGCTTTTCCTGCTAGAAGGCTCTTCATCCTCAGCCCCAAAGCCAACTCTCCCTGTCCTGCCCAGGAGTCCTGTGCCTTTTTGAACTGCCACAGACCACCCGAAGCTCTGTGGGCATCCTCGGCCCTTCTTTCCCTGCCCAGCCTCTGCTCTGGGTCATCTCTCAGCACACAGGCCTGGCTGCACCATGCTGCCTATCTATCTATCTATCTATCTATCTATCTATCATCTATCTATCTATCTATCGGATATTTTATTTACATTTCAGATGTAATCCCCTTTCCCCATTCCCCCCCATCCAGGAACTCCCTATCCCATCCCCCCTCTTCCTGCTTCTATGAGGATGTGCCCCACCCACCCTCCCACTCCACCTCCCCACCGATGATTTCCCCTACACTGGGCGTCCAGCCTTCTCTGGACCAAGGACCTCCTCACGCACCTATGCCTGACACTGCCATCCTCCCCTACATATACAGCTGGAGCCATGGGTCCCTCCCTATGTGCTCCCTGGTGGTTTAGACCCTGGGAGCTCTGGTTGGTTGATATTGTTGCTCTCCCTATGGGGCCGCAAACCCTTTCAGCATCTTCTGTCTTCTCTCTCACTCCTCCATTGGGAACCCCATGATCAGTTCAATGGTTAGCTGTGAGCATCCACCTCTGAATATGTCAGGCTCTGGCAGACCTCTAAGGAGACAGCTATATCAGGCTCCTGTCAGCATGCACTTCCTGACATCCACAACAGGTCTACCTTTTGCACCATGCCTTTTATAGTCCTCACTCAGCCACTGCCATAGAAGCCCCACCCACAGGCTCGTGGTCTTGAGACTCTGCTTCCGGTCAGGGATCATGCAGAGTTCTCCTCTTGCTCTTGTTCCGTGCTTTAGTCACTCCTGGCTCTTCTCCCTGCTTCTACAACTTGAAATGCAAGCACTCCTCCAGAAGTCTACAGTGGATTCACAGCTCCTTTTTTTTTTTTTTTAACCTCTCTGCTCTCTGCTCCTAGAACTTCAGCGCTGTATTCAGATATCCCAACATCAATATATCTTCAGGTCTGATTGAAGGATAAAGAGAAGTAACCTGATGGGGGTCTACAAGGCCAAGGAGATTCTGGAATGCCATGGGCACTCTGTCTACAAAGGGAATTTCACAGGAAGAGAACTGACCTGCCTCAAAGTTACATCCAATAGACCTGTACTCCTTTAGCCCATTTTTTGGTTCTTCGGTTTAGCAGAGTGCAGGGTAGCTGCTGAAGAAATGGTGGCCGAGTGAGTGCAGCAGTTGAAGCTTGATCCATGGGCACAAGGCTGTGATAGTCCTTGACTGAGAACCAGACTTAACTTTGTGCACAGCAGGCTCACTCAAAGGCAAGTCTGAGGCTTTTCCTCATTAGAGTAACTCAACTAGAGCTAAGCTCCCAGATGACTCATGTAGATGCAGTTAGCAGTCAGGGCCCAGTGCCATCTTATGTCCCTGTCCTTACTGATCCGTGTAGAATTAGAGTCTCATTAATTTCACCCAACCTATGTCTGTATGACTTCACTTGTGGTTTTCATTTTTATTCTCAAGGTCATCTTCAAGGCCTCGATGCAAACACTGTCATGTCATTACCCCTGCGGGTGATGTGTCTCCTCTCCTCTTTGCATATATGTACTGTATGTGTGTGCATGCTTGCAGGTGTGTGTGACTGTGGGGGACAGAGGCTGATGTTGAGTGCCCTCCTTAATGTTCTTTGCTTTAAACATTTGAGGCAAGTGTTCTTTCTGAACACAAAGCTCACTATTTTCACTAGTTGCTCTACTAATGTGCCCTGGGATTTCCTTCTGTCTCCCAAGGGCTGGGATTACCGGTGGCTATCTTGCCTATACAGTCTTTACATGGGCTCTGGGGATCCGAACTCATCCTGTACAACAAGCACTCGATCAACTGAACCATGTCCCCAGCTCCACCTGCCTTTGTGCCACAAGCTTTGGCTATTTTCCTTGTGGCTGGTTCTGTGTTTGAAACAAAACAAAACAAAAACAAGAGCAAAATTCAAACAGAATTGGCTCTGGGAAAGCATGAACCAAGGGGTCTACAAAACCGTCTGTTATCTGTCTTGAAGGTACTGAGAACTGTTTCTGCTTCTGGCTTTTCCCTTGAGCTGTCTGAGCAGGTTTAAGCCCTCAGAGCTCCGTATCATGCAGGCCAAGAGTCGCACTTACAGCAAAGCAACTCTGATGAAAAACTGAGCCACCGTGACACCTTTTCTGGTTATGTTGCTTGAGACAGAGGGGCAGAGATCCTTGGGAAAGGGAGAGCTGGAGAAAGGAAGAGATAACAGAGGAGAGGGAAGGTCTTTTTGACATGAACCTTAGATGGAAGGCAGAAGAAGAGATTGGAATCTTTTGTTTTATATATACATATATAATATATTAGCTAATATAATATAAAATAGCTGATTATATACATAATATTATATATAGACAATATTTAGTGCCCCTTTTTGAAAATATTTTGTTATAATTTTTGTGAGTCCATAATCTACCCTCATAAAAACAGGGAGCTAATGAACTTTAGGGACTTGCTTGTTTTAGAACTTTAGGTTCTGTGTGCTCTGTGTGTGTGTGTGTGTGTGTGTTGTTGGTGTGCAGGTGTCTGTGTGTGCGCCCATGTGAGTGTGTCTCTATGTGTCTGTATGTGCATCTGTGTACATGTATTTCTGTGTGGGTGCATGCATGTATGTATGTGTGTCTGCGTGCATGTGTACGTGTGTGTGTGTGTGTGTGTGGTGTGTGTGAAGTGTTCAAGTGTGAATAGGCCAGAGGACAATCTCAGGGGTCCTTCCTTAGGTACTATCCACTTCGGTTTTTTGACACAGGATCTCTCATCAACACAGATCTTGTCAAGCAGGCTACATTGGTTGCCAGTTAGCTCCAAGGAGCAATATATGTTCACTTCCCCAGAACCAGGGAGTTCTGGGTGATTTTCAGGTACTCATGTTTGCAAGGAAAAAGACCTTTACTAACTGAGGTCTTCAGACAGAGGGAGTCTGAAGTGCACTGTCTGATCCAAACATTCTAAGAAGGGTTTTTGTGATGATTCAAAGGACAGGCTACTTACTGTTTTGGAAATTCTTCTTCTAAGTTGCAAGCCCTTGAGGACAGATGTGTTGAATGCCCTGATTTGATTATTACACACACAGTAGAACAACCATTGATTTGAGTGGGGAACGCTGAACCTTATTTTAAGGGGTCCAGTGGTGGAGATGACTCAATGCCTAATCAGTCTGGAGGATCAAGGAACATCTCCACCCTCTGACTCTGATGGAACAGTGTGAGATTTCATGGAAGAATGTCTTTGGAAAGATTCCTTTTCTCATTCTAGTGCTTAACCGGATGGGATTTATCTAATTCAACTTAACTTAAAATGGACTTCTCTGACTATCATTAGCTGGACCATGTGATTAATAGTCACATTAATGTTTATAGGTGATCCAAAATGAGGACCTGAGCTCAGCTCCCAGCATCTATAGCTGGCATCTCACAACCACCTGTAACTCCAGCTCCAGGGAATCCCAAACCCTCACTGCCCTCCACAAGCACACACTCCAACACACACACACACACACACACACACACACACACACGGCACAGATGTGGTAAAAATACACACATGCATACATAAATGAACCTTTAAAAAAACAAACACAGAGCCATGTATCTGAGCCAACAGCAACCTGTATAAAGAGAAAGACTGAAGAGTATTTTTGACCTTGGAAAATAATAGATATTTGTTCATGTCTCTCCAGGAAAAAGCCACACAGAGAAAAACAGTTACTTCAGTGAAGAAGACAAAAGTCCAGAACAGCATAAATCTCCCGTGGCTTTTCAAGAGCCAAAGAAGAACTTGAGGCTGAGTCTCTGTGGCTGGCAGGGAGGAGGAAGAGGGAGACAGTGGAAGCCCTTGCTTCACAGGGCTGCAGGCACAGAGCAGAGGCCTTTAAAGAAGCATGGAGTGGCTAGTCAGCTCTTCATGGCCTAGCAAATTAGACACGCATCCCAAAAGGCACCCTGCGATATTAAAGTCCATTTATATACTCTCTAAAGTTCCCCTTGTGGGTCCTGGCAGGCACACACATGTTGAAATGTATGGGCTGGTTGATTCCTCTGTGACTTATGTGATGCTGACATGGCTGAAACCCACGAGTGACCCAGAGCCTGATGCAAACTTGTGTGCAGGACTCAGGGCTGAGGCTCCTACATGGAAGTCCCATTAATCCCCTGTGAGCAAAGTGGTGTAAATTACCACTACTGCTTTGGGAAGAGAATTGTGTCACAGCTTCTAATGAAAATGTCAGGGTGATGAGCTGTCGGTTGCTGCCGTGCTCTTCCAAGGCAGGTGTTTTCCTACCTGTTATCCAAGGACAGCTATATGCTGCTGCCTGAGAACATCAGCAGTTATTCGTGCTGAGAGGACTATAAAGTGAGAAAGGACAGGGAAGCTCATCACCAGCTCTGCAGGACGTGGCGGCAGTTTGTGGAGAAGGGGTTTCGGGGAGGTGAGCTGTAGCACAGGCTTGTGGGGTAGGGGAGAAACAGCTGCCGTTCAATGGCCTGATGTGCAGTGTACACTGCTGTTGTACATAAACTAGCCCGCTCTGTGGATTTGGAAGTTGCCCTCCAGGGCAGCTTTCACTAAATCAGAGTCCAAGTGTGGGAGGCTGGGGCAGGGGGATCCCAAGCTCGAGGCTGGATCACCAGGGAGAGAAATGTGGCTTGCTATTTCTATAGTCATCCTGGAAACCCAGGTCCAGGGGTGTCAATGCTGGTGTGTTTCTGCCTCATATGACCTTTATATTGGCCATTCTTTGGTGTCCCCATGATCTCATGTCCTTCCTTGCACTCATCCAGTTATTATCAAATGGCAACAGGCAAGTCACTCTTTCTGAACCCTTCTGTCTTTGATTCTATGCTGTGTCCCGTGAATCCTCCCCAACCTCTCCTTGCGCCTTGCCTGGGCTCTGCTGGCCTGTGCCGAGACTCTAGAGTCTCACTTTTTCTCTCTCTTCTTACCCCAGTGCAGCGATACTAACAATTAATGTCATTGAGTAGGCACTGTTTCTGTGCCAAGCCCTTGGATTGCTATGCTTCATGTTAATTCTAATGTTGTTGGCAAGAACCTCGAACACGTATTACTGCTTGCATTGTGCAGCTTGGGAGACCCCCAAAAGGTACATAAAGTGTGCAAGGTCATGCCTGCTACTGAGGGGTAAGCTCGCATTATAACCCGTGGCAGATGGACTGCACAGTGTATGCTTTCCTTTGATCACGCTGTGTCTTCTGCCCAGATCTTCAGTGGCTCTCGTTGCTCAATACATCAAGTCTCCTTTCTTGGCATTCAAGGTCCTAGGTTCCCAAACCTTCCCCTCTCCGTTGTCACTCATTTTGCATTTCAGTCAAGAACCCAGATGAACAAGCAGGAAGCCCAATTTTATTCACACCCACCCGTTCTCTCCTGAGTGCTTTCTTCCATGCTGTTTTTTTTGTCACGAGCAACAGCTTCTTGTCACCTCTTGCCATTCTCTTTTCTGTGTAAAGAAATGTTGCCCAAGACATCCCTGAAGAGACTTGGGCTAGGGATCCATTTATTTTCTGGCCCACAAAGGGTATACTGGATCTTTATTAAACAGGGTAAAATGTTCTTTAAATAATGTTTCTTTTAAATATCATTTAAAAAGACATTCAGAGCGAATCAGAATGCAGCCCAGTGATTAATTGCAGAGCTGGATTCTACTGCCCTCAGCCTCTGAGGATGCACTGCACTGATTAACCTCCGCCACCGAGTTCTGTCTGAGGAAGGTGATGACGAAATGCTTCACCTATCACAAGACTGATCCTGGCTGTCGTGAGGCATCACTCTCGAACTGCAAGCTTTCATTTTCGAAGCCCTGGCAGGGCTTCAGAAGCTGTAAACCTCCCGTGAGCAAGTGAGCAGTAAGAACTGGAAGCTTTTCAATCTTAGCCTCTGCAGCTTTAAAGTCCACATTTCGCTGTGGTTTCCTTTTCTGCCTAGGTTGGACATTCCTCTCGGAGAATACTTTTTTTGATAAATATGCTAGAGTGAAGGTGAATTTGACTGTGACATATATGAGTTGGTCCAGTGAAGGCTGACCCAGGATAAAAAGTCTTACCAGACCTGACATTAGCTCATTAGTCAGAGTAAGACATGAGAAAGGTGTGGATCTATAGAGAGTTCTTGGTATATGAATGCATGTACACATACAGATACACACCCACATACAGACATTTGCACACACACACACACACACACACATACACACATATTCATACTTATGCATATGCACACAATTATGCATACACATACACACATACACACATGTCATACATACATATGTACAAACACATATATACATGTCAGTGCAACCATAGGCTTGAGTGGGAACACTGAAGCTTCTGTATTTGGAGTCCAGTGGTGACTCCACACCTTGAGGAAATCCAAGAGACATTCTGACCCTCTGATTCTAAAGGGACAGTATGGGATGGGAAGGATTGGGAAGTCTCTGAAAAGATTCCTCCTTTCACTTTGACACTTAACCAGTTGAATTTATCTAATTCATCGTAGTATAGATTAAGTTCTCTGAGTGCCCTTATCTGGGCTACGTTATAATCCACACTAATGTTTCTGGGTGACACACTAATGTTTCTGGGTGGTCCCAGAGAAGCACATGCCCCTGGTGAAGGACCTGACTGAAGAGTTGCTTCTGATGGACAGTCCTATCCTACCTTCTGTAGGTAAAATGCTTTATTATCCCTTTTTAATGTGATTTTATTTCTTAGCTTTCAAAACAAATCTATTTTTAAAAAGAGGAGGGAGAAGTGGAGAGACAGTGCACATGAGCAGAATGTCACCATTGGTGTGGTGCCATGTAAGAGCAGTGTCACTTCACACTGGGGACAGCACCATGTAAGCATGGTGTCATACTATTCAAGTGCTATTTTTTAAAAAGTCACTTATAGATATTAAAATTTTTATTTATTTTAAATGTTTAAAATTTGTATGTTAGAAGATTTATTTATTTTATTTCACATGTATGGGTATTTAGCCTGGATGCTCTTATGTGTATTATATATGTGCCTGATGCCTGCAAAGGCCAAAAGAGGGCATTGGGTCCTCTGGAACTGGAGTTATAGATGGTTGTGCAGTCCCATGTAGGTGAGGCTCACCAGGTCCTCTGCAAGAACAGCAAGTGCACTGAACCATCTTTCTAGTCTTGTAAATGCTGTAGATTATTATCGTCGTGTGCATTATGTGGTGATGTGGGTTCTTGTGCTGTAGCATGCTTCCCTGACTGGATCGTCGCATCACTTCCACACCTGCAGTTAGCAAGGAGTTACTGACCATCAGATGCGCTTACAAAGTTGATGGAATGATGTCTAAGTAAACATACAGTGTATGATTAGTGCATGAAGTTGGAAGACAATGTCAGGTAGCAGAGGGGTGCATTAGCTCAGGTTTCAGGCACTGTTTACTGTTTCTGCATTGTTCTAAGTGACTCATACGGCAGCTAACCTAAGACTTTCTGCAGCTGCATGAAGTAGGTACAGCTATCTTGGTTTTATGAATAAGGACATGGGAAACACACTGACTAACCGACTAACAAATTCCTCTGTGCTCACATAGTTCCAGGGCTATAGACTGAGTCCAGGTTTTCTGGATCAAGAGTACAAAATAGAATCAAATCAAGATGAAATTTATTTTATCTTTGTCAAGTGCCTTAAGATTGCTATCATTACCAGTGGGTTAGTGTCCATTAATGGAATCTGAGGATAGGATGGGAGAAAAGAGAGACAGCAAGAGCAAGAAATGAAGATGACCAGGAAATGAGGGCCTTAGGTCGGAGACAAGGAACCCAGGAGGCAGGTGTGGCAGAGTTCTCTATCCTAAGCTTATCTGGACCTCAGCCAGTGCTGAGACAGATAGTCCCAACAGCTCCCACTGAGGTGGGCTCTCGTGCTACTGAGGTTTGCCACCCTTCTAGATCTTTCTGCAGATGAAGGATGCTACCCTTTCTCTTCGACTTCTTTCTACCTCAGAACACTCAGGTCGGGTCCGTCACCCTTTACTTGAATCCATGGGGCCTGTAAGAATAGCAGATTAGAATCTTCCAGACTTTAAAAACGTTTTATATATATATATATATATATATATATATATATATATATATATATATATATGCATGTATATGTATAGTGTGTGTGTGCATGATTACAGAAGTTACTGTATACTTATATGTATAATATATTATGTATTATATATATGTTCGGTTCATGTATATTTATATATACATACACATATGTATATATTTATATTTCTGCCACAAAAAGTGTCCATTGTTACCATCACCAAGGCCAGTAACGACCACAAGAAGCTTCATGCCTGAAACATCAGACTCTGCTGCCAAAGAAATTATTATAAATTATTATTACTGTTTGGTGCTAAACACATGATATCTGATTGTAGGATTTCCAGGAATTGATAAGCAACTGTGAATATCCATCAATTGCTTCCCCTTTGTGGGCACAGGGATGAAGATGCCGAAAGTCATTCATCCTGTGCTGGCCACAAAGGAGTCTGATTCCCATGAGCCTTAAGGACTGCTGTTCCAATCTCATTCCATATGTGCAGAGAGTGGACAGGTTATTAGAGTTGATACCTGTAGTCTATGCTCCCTGTAGGTTTGGTGAGCAAAAAGTAATAAAGGAAATACAAACTCAGGAAAGAAAACAGTTGGCCTTGTTATCCTTGGAAGGACCTTTCACACTGCCTAGGAAGGCTTTTCCCAGCCTGCCTTGGGGGATACTTGCTCCACCCGAGGGTTACAGATTCAAGCACAATATGTAAGGATTATAAAACAACCCAAGGAAGTGCATCAGCCCAAAGATTTAGCAGCTTGTTTCCTGGTTTGTCTTTATTTCTTACATCATCCTCCCACCACTGCAGTGTACAACCTTTACATTTTATGTCCTGTTCACAAATTCCTTCTGGGTATAATGACTAATTTCTTTTTTCTTGTTTCTCCCAGATGAAGACTATACAAAGGAAAAAAACCCCATAAATTAATGACATGTGTTTGTGACTATAATCAAGGGTCAGACTCAGGACTGTGCAAGCAATACCTTTATCTTTGGATCACAACACTCAGCTCCCAATTAACCTTAGATTTACACGTCCAGTTGAGTGTCTCCATCCGTTTCTACTGGAGAGCTGTGTGCTATGTGTCATTAGAAGTGAACTTTGATCTAGAGCAGGTCCCTCTGCAGGGTGAACTCAATGTCCCGTTTTAGAACATTAAGCTACCATGTCTCAGGACAGTCTGTGCATCCCTTGCATGAGAGGGCAGTGGCTGCTGCTGACCACAGGTGAGCTTTGAGACAATAGAGAGCTGGGATGAGTCACTCAGGATTCCCCTGGAAACAAGATATAATTTTAAATGAAAATAGTCATAAGTATTCCTCCACCACCTTTCTGGGTCAGCTGTGCCATCTCCTAAGCCCACTTCTTCTCAGTATTGTCAAACCTTCTTAACTAAGAGGGTCTTAGTTAAGGAAGGACCCATTGCAGTGATTACACTGGAAAAATTTGGACTTTGAATTGAAGTAAACTTCCCAGTGAGCTTCAGCTGGTGAGGGGAGGAAGACTGTGAGCCTGATGTCTTTCTCCAGGCTTTACCACAAGATGGTGAGTGTGGAATGCTAGGTTATTGCAGATCCTGCCTTGGTGGTATAGGTCTTGCTGCTGACCTTAATCTGGAGGAGTTCTCACTCAGAAGTCTGCAAATTGTAAGGCCCTCAACATAGAGATGTCTGCAAACTAAAGGCAATGGAAAGAGAAGAAAAGGAATTTCGGAGTTCCATAGTCACTGCCCAACACCAGAGCCATCTCACCCAGCGTTATTTCCTTTGCATTGCATAAATCTGAATAATGAGTTCTGCAGCTCCTAAGAAGTTTGAAACCCATAGCTTTAAACGATAGTTCCAGTTAGTTCACACGGGGTGTGTGATGGTTAGGTTTGTCAGCTTGATACAAACTAGAGTCACTTGTGAAGAGAGAACTCCAGGGAGAGTTGCCTTCATCAGACTGGCCTGTGGTCATACCTATTGAGCATTTTCTTGATTAGTGATTGATGTAGGCAGCCTGGCTCAATGTGGATGCTGTGACCCCAGAGCAGGTCACAAGAAAGCAGGCTGAGCAAGCCATGGAGAGTCAAGTCAGTAAGCAGTGATCTCCCATGGTCTCTGCTTAAGTTTCTGCTTTGAGCTTCTGCCCTGACTTCCCTCAGTGATGGATTGCAACTTGTGAATTGTCATCTGAAATAAACCTCTCCTCCCTAAGCTTCTTTGGCCATGGTGTTTATTGTAGCAACAGAGGAGCACACTAGGACATGGTGGTACCAATTTCAAACAGAAGTGGGATAGGGAAACACTAACTTAAGGCTGTGTGTTGCTGCCTACCACAGACAAAGACACATGGGAACATAATATGAATTCTGGCTGTTGTATTTCTGGAAAAACCAGAGGTGGTCGTGTGAGTGATGCCATGATGCAGTGACAGCAGCATAGGAGCTGTTGTAGTTGAATTCAAGATAGAAAATGCCAGTCAAGGCGTGAGGTGAGAGGGGGCTAAGAAGAGCCATATCTGATGCCGAAAAGAGTCCCTAAGCTCTAGAGTGCTGGGAACAGGATCAAGGGAAATTATAGAGAAACTGAGGGAGGCAAGACAACAAAACCCAGGGAGGAATTGTTCTCAGAAAATGGTGGACCACAGAGGAGCCAGGAGAAGAGACTCATGTTGACACAGTTCCCAAGAATCAATGATCAGGATATGAGTTTTCAAACAGAGATTGAGTTTGACAGAGTAAAGCAAGGAGTGCATTCACCAAGTACCATGATCGTCATTAGGTGTGTTAGAACTGGTTGGGTGAACTCTAACCAAAGGCGCTGTTTATAGGTTACTGTCAGCCTGGAGGATGGAAGTGTCCTGCACCTCTCACCTTTGACAAGGCTCTCACTCTGGATGCTATCAGACAATGACCAAGTATTTGTCCACACTTTGCTATTTAATTGGTTGTTAATGAGGGATTTCTAGGTGAGCCTGAAGACACTCTCTGTGTCTCTTTGATTCCTCTCTCAGTGTCTATATCTCTGTCTCTCTGAAGCTGTTTGTCTCTCTTCTAGTCTCTCTCCTCTCTCTCTCTCTCTCTCTCTCTCTCTCTCTCTCTCTCTCTCTCTCTCTCTCTCGGTGTGCCTGTTTCTGTCTCTGTCTTTCAGTCTTTGTCTCTGTCTGTCCATCTGTCTTCTGGTAGTCTTTAGTTGAACATCTCTGTTCCACCAGATCATGCACTATGATAAACAGAAACCATGTGGTAAGTAAATCTTCCCTTCTTTTAAAGTTACTTCATCAGGTATGTCACTGGGATGAGATTTGAACACAAATAATGAGACACTGGTAAATAGATGCGCTGGGGTTGCTTGCTTCACTGTTTGTTTTGTCAACCTGGCTCAAGCTAGACTCATCTGAGAAAAGAGGCATCGTCAACTGAGGTCTTGCCCCATCAGACTGGCTTGTAGACAAGTCCGCAGGGGTTGTTTTCTTCATCAAAGATTGGTGTGGGAGGGCCCAGCACACTAGAGGCAGTGCTGCCCCTGGGCATGTGAGAAAGCAGGCTGAGCAAACCTTGAGGAGCAAGCCAGTAAGCAGCACCCATTCATGGCCTCTGCATCAGCTCCTGCCCACAGGCTCCTACCTTGGGTTCCAGCTGATTTCCTTTGAGGATGGACTCTAACCTGTAAGGTGGAATAAACTCTTCTCCCAAGTCGTTTTTAGTCCTCGAGTTTATCCAGAAATAGAAAGCAAACTATGATATTGAAAAACTTACAAAATTATAACATCATGACCCAAATGTGTCACACCGGATGGCTTCACACACCCTAAGTTCTCATGTTAGCGAAAAAGGGAAAAGAAAGAAAAAAGCTGACTTCGTGCCCCCAGCTGCTCCTCTAGCCCTGTGGTCTCAGCTGTACATGTTGCTGACCTAAGAGATGGCAACTACATATCTCAGCAGCAGGAGGGGAGCCCTGATCCCTCCTTAGACAAGGATGGAGATGCTTTGGCTCAGCTCCTGTAATACTAGACCTTGACAATCCTATGAGCAAGTCAGGTTCCGTCGAGAAACAAGGCCTGAAAAGGACTATCACCCACATAGTGTGGCCTAAATACACACACACACACAGCACACACACACACACACACACACACACACACACACACACAAGAGAGAGAGAGAGAGAGAGAGGAGAGAGAGAGAAGAGGAGAGAGAGGATGGGTACTCCCCAAGGGTACCTCATAACCACACATGGTCATGCATAAATGACAATTAAGAAACATATAATCATATATAGATATGCATAAATGACAATTAAGAAACATTTACTCGATTTTGAGAATTTTTTACAACTATACAGTATATTTTGATTATATTTACTCTCTACTCCTTAGCTCCTCTGAGATCAATCTTCAACCCCGAAAGCCCTTCCAATTTCATGTTTTCTTTTTCCCTCTCTCTCCCTCCCTCCCTTCCTTCATTCATTCCTTCCTTCCTTCTACAGCTCACCGATTCAAATTTGTGCTTCTTTATCCTCCTAAGTATGGGGCCATCCACTGGAACATGGTCAGCTTACCCGGGGCCACATCTCTAAAGAGAAAGGATTCTCCTCCCCTGGAAGATACCAACTATCAATCATCCTCAGCTAGGTTGGGTCTCATGAACCCCGCCTCCATCCTGTTGCCTGGCTCAGTCTTGTACAGGTCTTGTGCAGACATCCATAACTACTGTGAGCTCACCAATGCAGGGATCTTGTAACGTTCAGAAGACACTACGTTGCTCTGTCCCTCCATGATGTCTGGCTCCTACAAGTCCCTGAGCCTCGGGAGGATGGGAGTGATACATACATGCAGTCTGTGGCTGCGCTCTCCACAGACAATTATGCTCTGCACTTTGACGAGTTGTTTCTACTGTATGAAAAAACTTTTCTGATGAGGTCTGAGAGTGGAACTAATCTATGGGTACAGAGATATGAATTTAGGGGGCATTTGTTACTATTTCCATTTAACAATTCACTCTTGAGGCCTATGAGTCACCAACCATGAGTTCTTGTCCAGATTTACAGTAACAGGCATGTGCTTCCTTCTGTTGAGCAGGCCTTAAATCTAAGCAGAAAACAGTTGGTTACCTTCATAACATTTCGGTCTCTATTGCACCAAGGTTGTATCTTAACACACCAGTCATTATTGTAGTTGAAGTGTTCATGGCTGAGTGAGACCCCTGCATAGCACACTCTAGCAGTATGAGAGTTAGCCAAGAAGGAAGAAACTTCCTGGTCAGTAACGATTTAAGTTCTGTGTAAAGTATGTGATGTTTTCAGCAACAAAGTCTTACCATCACATTTAGGAGGGCAACCAAGACCAATAACAATGGCCTATGTTGTTTCTGGAGTCTCTGGGACACCACTGAGCAAAACCTAGAGAGGAGATACCTCAATTTTACAATGAGCTTTTTGTTTAGCAGTTTGTGGCTTCTGTAAGAGTGTTATCCTTGTGTACTGTAGCTGTGATAAAACTCTTACATGAATATATGAATCGTGTAAAACAGTAGGTTTCCATAGGACTTTTCCAAACATCTTTAGGGTTAGTTATCCCTCTCACTGACCCTCCTCCACTCTAACTTCCCATCCCTCTCCCTACTTAAACCTCCATTTCTGTTATTCCCATTCCCCTTTATATCATTTGTGTTGAAAAAAAATGAAAATGAAAAGTTACTAACAGGAAGTTTCAAGTGTACAAGATGCTGTTAATGACACTCACTGTTCCATACAAAAACTCCTACCTAAGTTCTATGGCTTAACCAGCCACTACCTCACCCTGCAGAGATCATTCTATTCTTCACTATTGGGAGTGACTTTTTCAGACTCATGTAAGGGAAAACCCATGTGGATTGGCCTTTCTGTGCCTGGCTTATTTCATACAACACCATGTCCTCTGGGTCCAGTTTTGTTCTCATGGTGGATAACTATCATTTTTAGGGTTGAATAGTATTCAGCTCTGTCTGTCTATCACATAGTCTGTCTCTATCCACTGCTGATGGACATTGGTGTGACCCCATTGCCTGCCTCTTATGACGTCATATTGCAATGAACACAGAAGAGAAGAACACCATTGATATGTAGATTCTCATATCCTTGGATATATATCCTCAGAGTGAGATCACTGGATCTTATAGTAGTTCTAATTTTAGGGTTTTCCCCCTCCCTGGTGGTGGTGGTGGGGAAACTTCCATAGTCTTCCATGGCATTTTCTATGGACTCCTGAGGATGTGCTATGTAGCTATAGGTAACTGGAGCTGTGTGGTCTCCAGGATTCCATGCTTGGAGTTTTCTTTTTCTCTGTGGGTCTGCTTTTCGCCTTGTCACTGGGGTGTGTGAACAAGGTGGCTGAGGAGGAGAAACACAGGGGCACTAGGCTGCTTTCTTTCTTGTCCCTGGGGTGCCAGTCGCCTACAGGCCGCTCAGGGGAGGCAAAATTCAGTCTAAGATAGGGAACTCCAGCCTATCTTTCTCCGGGGGTCGGGGGAGTGGGGAGCTGAGATAGAGGCTGTGGTTCTCAAACTCCTGTGTACCTAGACACCGCTGGGGACCACAAGGAGTTGGGAAGGAACCAGCGGGCCTGGGATGAGCCCTGGGCTGGTGTGCATATGGGAGGAATCCAGCTTAGTTCAAGTGAGTGCCAGGTGTACGAAGGGGCCTTTGCCTTCTACAGTAGACTTAGGTGCAGCTCTGTGTGATGCAGCTCCCCGCCCCCAATCCCCGAGCGATTCTTAAAGAATGAGACAGTCCTTGCTTGTCCAAACTGCTTTATTCATGGTGAATGAGGATGCATAGGACTTACTCAGGGTGAACAAGATTAAATGCCTTTTGCGGGAAGGGATTCTTATGAAGGGAAGCTCATTGGCTAGATCCTGGGGGCTAACTACTTCATTAGCAGGGAGAACTCTAAGTTCTATTCTACCTGACCAGCTTCATGGGCTTCTTAATGGGGTGTCTCAGTCACATGCTCCAGTACAGGAACCTGGTCAGGAGCTTGTTCACGCTCCTGCCGTTCTCAATTATGAGTTTTATTGGGGGGTTCTGAACTTCGCCATACCTTACCAGCTCTTCTGTCTGGTGGCGCAGTCGACTGCCCACACTTCTCCACGTTCACTGCTCTTGATCTCCTTTGACAGTTTTTCCTCCTTGGCTCTCTGACTTTGCTTTCATTTGTATTCTGCAACCGTTTAGCAAAGCACAAAGTAGAGAGATATAAAAAAAAGCTCTATGTCTCGTCGTCCAGCTTCAATAGTGATTGGCTTAGAGATAGGTTCATTTTAATTAAAATTAATTATGTTTATTTGGCATGTGTGGTGTGTTTATGGTGTGATTGTGCATGTATGTATGTGTGTGTGGTATATGTGTATGTGTAGTGGCATGTGTGGTGTGTGTGGTATGTGCGGTATGTGTGTGTATACATGTTTGTGTGGATGTGTGGTGTGTGCATGTGTGTTATGTGTGGATGTATATGGGTGCTGTGTGTGTTGTGGTGTGTGTGTGGTATATGGTGTGTGTTTGTGTATCTGGTGTGTGTGTATGTGTCTGTGTGAGGTGTGTACGTGTGTGTGTGTGTGTGTGTGGTAGTGTGTAGTGTGTGTGTTTGTGATGTGTATGGTATGTGTAGTATATGGGGTGTGTTGTATGTTGTACATGTGTCTTTATGCCTATGTATTTATCTATAGAAGTCAGAGGACAGTTCACAGGAGCTGGTTCTATCTTTTTAACATATGGGTCCCAGGATTTAACTTGGTTCATTAGTTTTAAAAGCAAATATCTTTCTCTACTAAGTTATCTTTCTGGTGTCCATGTTATTTTGTGAATAAATTTTTTAACTACTTTTTTCATTATACTATTCTCTTGGTGATCTTTAGACTCATAAGTAAATGTTGTTTGTATGCTGAAGACTCTCAGTGTAATGCCTGCACTTTGTGTTGTGGCTTAAGCCTGGATTCTGGTACTTTCCAGTCTGGATCCATACTATAGCTCTTCAAAAACCTGCCTTCCTGGCTTCAGCAAGCTGCGTAGAGTCTGTGCTCCTCTGTCTCCTACTGTGTGGAATCGTGGATGCCAATCTTTGGTGCAAACTTTTGGTGTTGTGAGGACCAGATGAGTTACAGACTTGAGGTGCTTAGGACAGCATCTACTCAGATGCAGCATTGGGGTTTTTATTATTCTAGAGCAAGCCAGACTTCCTGCCTGCACTCCAGCTCCAACTGTGTACTTGACATTTCCATTTAGATGTCTAATAGACACCTCAAGATTACTCTTCTGAAACCAAACTCTGGTCCCCCCAACTCACCCCAATCTCCTTCCTGTTAAAGGTATCTATTTTTGTTTCTTAGCCACAGTATACTGTTGGCTTCTTTCTTACTCTCTTGCCTCATATAAATTTCTGTTGGCTTTGCTATTTAAATATACAATAGCCCACTTGACACCCTCCCACAGTCTCCCTGCAGTGTTACCACAGCTTCTTCACCGGTCTCTCTGCTTCCACTCCACATAGCTATGCTCAATATGACTGAGTGGTCCTTAAGTCAGATCACATCACTGCTGTGTCCAAAACCTTGCAGTAGCTTCTTAAGATGTTCAAATTAAGCAGCCAAGCCATTGCTGTCCTTTTTGCCTATCTTTCCGCCATTTCTTGCTCCTTTTTGTTCAGGCATCCTGGTCTCTTTGCAGTTCCTGGAACATATGTTAAGGTTCCTATGTGCTTCTTTATATTTAGCAATGCATATAGTTGTCTAAGGATTCTGTGTCCAGATCTTCATGGCCATTTCCATGTTTGGGTTTATTGTGAACTCCTTATTTAATGAGTGATCTGCTCAACCAGTGAATTTAAGTTCTGGACCCTCATCTCATCCCACCTCCTACAGTCTTAGTTCTCCCTTCCTCTTCACGTTTGTTATTGTTCCCTTGGCATATTACCTTCTAACTCACCCTACAACAAACTCCAATTTTGGTAGCATATAATTTCTTGCCTTTCTTCATCAGGACTCTCTGTCTGGTTTGCTCATTGATGAATCCCTAGGACAGGACTTGGCACAAAGTAAATATAGATAATATGATAGATAGATAGATAGATAGATAGATAGATAGATAGATAGATAGATAGATTTGAAGTTTAGAAAAATAAGGCACAAGCAAGACTCCTCAGAGAGAGGCAGAGGTTCATGCCCCACCCCCTCCATACTGGGATGTTTACTGTTTCATCATGTGTAAAGGTCCTGTGCAGGTAACCACATCTGCTGTGAGTCCTGTTATGTTCAGAAGACACTGGTTTTTGCTGGTCTTCTTGACCCCTGATTCTTACAATCTTTTTCACCCTCTTCTGTGATGTACCCTGAGCCTTGGAGGAAGGAGTGTGATACAGATTCCCATTGTGTGACATCTGTATTACAAGTCTATAACTTGTCTCACACACAAAAAGTTCATAGCAAAGATAATCATCCACTGATTTCACACGTAGTAAGAGAGACAGAGAAGAGCACACAGTAGGAGACAGAGGAGCACACAGGAGAAGAGTAGGACAGAGGAGCACAGAGTCTAGGCAGCTTGCTGAAGCCAGGAAGGCAGGTTTTTGAAGAGCTATAGTATGGATCCAGACTGGAAAGTAGCAGAATCTAGGCTTAGAGCCACAATACAAAGTACAGGCATTACACTGAGGAGTCTTCAGCATATAAACATTTACTTATGAGTCTAAAGATCACCAAGAGAATATTATGTGTCACATCCCAAGTGGCTGAGTACTTCATAGATACTTAATCTCTTTGACCAGTTATAAATCTCTGTATTAACCTCTGTCCACTTCCCATGTTCCCTAATGACAACTGAGAGCTGAATTGTGTATATAAAGATATGAATTTAGTGAGCAGTTTGATACTATGTCTATTTAGCAAAATAATAGTAGTAGATTCACCCTTGGGGCCATGAGCACCCCAACCTTAGGTTCTAAGCATGAGTTTCCTCCTGTGCAACAGGCCTTAAATCCATCAGAAACTGATTGGTTACCTCCATAACGGTCATGTCCCTCTTGCAACACTGGGCATCTATCCAGCCAATCATTAGTGTGGCACACCGGGCTCACAGTGCCTGAGTTCACAGCTTGATGTCTACTTCTCCAGCAGCCTGCCTCATGCCTGTTAGTATTACGAAAGCTAGCCAGTTGGAAATACCACTGTGATTTCCCAAGCCCTATGACCAAAATTTATGGTGTTGTCAGCAATATTTATTTATTCTCTTGGAGGTGGGTTATTCTATGTGTGCTTTGGTAGATAATTTGGTAGAAAACCTGAGACCTCAATAAAACTGGTTTGGGAGAGGTAACTTTAAAAAAAATCACTGTAGGTCTTTTTATTTTTGTTCATTTACTTGTCTCACTGATTATATACCCAGAACCTCAAACAGGACACAACACACAGCCATCACTTAAACAGAACACAACATACAGACATCACTCAAACAAATGTATGAACTCTGGGTATCAGGTCCAGCCCGCCCTGGAAAACCTAGCTCTGGACCCAGCGGTGAACACCTTATTCTATGAAGTAAGAGTCCTGTAGTCGCTCAGCCTTGCTTCTGTAGAACACAATTGTCAGTCATGACGTTACCTACTGTCCTGCTACTCTCGGCCAGAGCAAGAGCAGCTTAATAAACTTCGCTACCACATGCACCCCTTGAGAAGAGGCCTCATAAGTATGCTTTTCTAAGTTCCAGGTTATAAATCCAGTGTATTTGAGCTATTGGTCTCATTGACATCTGGCTCTCGGCATGTCCATCTTGAAAGGGAAGAGGTCATAGTCCTTGCCTTTGTCCATTACAGTTCCAAGGAAAGAGGGTTCACCTTTAAACAGTAGGCTTAGTGCTTTCTGAATAACTGTTAGAAGTAAAAGAAAAACTGTCCATCATGGAATCATGGACTTTATGGAAATTCTGAGATAAAAAAAGAGATCATCAGGCAGTAGTGGCACACAGCTTTAAATCCAGCACTTGGGAGGCAGAGGCAGGTAGATCTCTGAATTTGATACCAGCCTGGTCTTTAGAGGAAGTTCTAGGACAACCAGGGATACACAGAGAAACCCTGTCTCAAAAACAAACAAACAAACAAACAAACAAAACCCCAACTAACCAACCAACAAACAAACAAACAAAAGATCAGACTGTATGAAAGACATCCTGTGATCAGAGAGTGCTGCAAGCCACCTCTCTGCCAAATAATGTACAAGCTCCCTCATTCCCACTGAGCAGGAGAATCTTCAGCCTCTAATGAGACCAAGGACTAAGTAGACTATTTACACCAACATGAAGAACATGTTCTGCTGTGTTTCACATGCGATAAAGCATTCTATAGCACAATGAAGTCGGACTTGAATGTACATCTTGGTTCTGCTACCTCCTAGCTTTGATGCTGAGGTAACTCACTTTACCTCCTGGGAATCTCAGCTTTCCCATGCTAAAGATAACAATACTCTCGAGGATAGTTACGAAAATTAAATAACATAATGAGTGTGAAATGCTTATCACAGTTCCTTGCACAAAATAGATGCCCAATAAATTTTTATTACCTTCGTTTCTGTCCCCATTAAATCCGGGGAAAGACTCACCCTAGTAGAAAATGTAAAAAGCTTCCTTTTCTGAAGATCCACAGATTTGTTCCTGAAGTGAAGTTTTTATGAATCAAATTCTATTTTAGATGTATAACGGAGCTTCTTGACACTGTTGCTTTTCCCTAAAAAGTCACTGTGGGTTTGGCATCTTGTCCAGACCAATGGGGTCCCAGGGCGCTGAACCCTAATGACATGCAGATGTGGCGCTGCTCTGTGGAAATCATGCCTGGTTCCAGATGGAGTTTACGGAAAAGCACGGCCGGTTCCTGTTGAAGACATGGGAACTGTGCTGACTGAGCTGGGGAGCTAGGGTAGAAGAGGGGGGTTATGGGGAAAATCCAAGTCAGGAAAGTCTGGGTCCACTGAATACCTCCTGGAGGAACATTAAAAACAGACAAGGGAAGAATTAAGCAGACAAAACAAAGAAGAGGAAGTTTAGGAAATAGCCGGAATAATAGCTCTTACCACGATAGCCCCCATTTGTTAAGCATCTGGTGCAGGCAGGGCCCAGGGTTGAATGCTTTACCAACATTTCGTTTTTTTCTTCTTTGTAGCAGAAGGGATATTGTTACTCATCATCGATAGGAAATCTGAAGCTTGAGAATATTGCAGCCACCAGCTCTAGAGCAGCAGAGCCAAGGTTAGATTTAGCAACCAGTAGCCCTGTTCTTTTCATGAGCTGCGATCCTAGAAAGAGGCAACTGCCCAGGACCCCAAGACAATGTTTCCAGTGAGGCCAGGATTGAGCAAAGGATGGCTTTTCTCTCCAGGTGGGGGCCAGAAGAAGATCCATGGTTGTGAAGGCCAACAACAGTTACCCTTCCTCAACAAAGTGCAGGGTTAGTGCCTACTTGCTTTAGATTCTTGGATGCATTCTCCAATGCTGAGCTTGGCTGTCACACAGTGACTGTTGACTTTAAGGACCACAAAAGACAACTACCCAAAACACATGCAGGTAGCATCCCACCTGGGAGGCATCAGTTCTCAGTCTCCCACCAGCTGTGCAGGAACCATGTGGTGACCTCTAAAGGAATGGAAGTAACATTCCTTGTCAGTTTATCTTTTCTGAAAACCTGACTGCTCAGTCATACAATAGGTTTCTTTTCTGCAAACTGAAACCTTAGAGAATAGATTTCAAAATACCTTGAAGATGGCTTGTTTCCTTAGAATGATATTTAACCCATGAAACAGTAGACTAGGGAAGATGTTTGGACACCTCATAATGGTATTCTTGTAGTAGGAAAGAATATGGGAATTGTTTTACAAGTATGTATTTATTTGTGAGGTGAGTGGAGGATACACACAAGTCACAGCAAGTATGTGGAGGTCAGAGGACAGCTTTTGGGATTGGGTCTCTTCCACCTTGTAGGTCCTGGGGATCAAACTCAGAGCATCAGGCTTAGTAACAAGTGTCATTATCCACAGAGCTATCTCAGTAGCCCCAGAAGAATTAAGACACATCATTTTTATTTCAAAACTTGAAAAACCTTGCCATTGTGATTTTGTTCTGTTTTTATCCTGGCAGACCTGAAAAGAATTCCATATGTATGTTATCACAAAGAACGCCATCCAGTAGTACTGTGGCAGCATGGTCATGATTATAAGTTTAATTTGTTCTGTGCTGAAAGGCACGAGCCGTGTAACAGAGCCTTCCTCATTAAACTCTTCAAGTACCCACTGCCCATGTTCTCACACCATGGAGGATCAGGCCGTGTGATTTTTCCTTGGTTCACATTGTAATCTCTTCCTGTGTGTGACTTCACAGGGAGATCAAAAGCCCATTAAAAATTGAATTGGCATATGTGAAGCATTCTGCAAATTCTCTAATGATCGACACTTTGGAAAGCAGCATTTTGTGGTGTAAACTAGGAAAGGCAACATGGGGCCTGTCTGGAGAGAAGTGAAACCTGGCACCATACCAGGAACCCAGAGCCAGGTCTTAACCCTCAAGAGACATCCAAGAATCACAACGGATTCAGTTTTTGAGTTGTATCAATCTTGATGAACCAGAAATTCTTTATGATGCTTGCTGGACATTTGATGCTAGGTCTTAGTCTCAGGGGAGCCCAGGTGAAATCCTAGTCTCACTGTTGGGTCTTAGCATGTTTCCTCAATAGTATATCTATAGTCATGTTATTATAACTTAGTCATTATAAGGGACCCTCCTCAGCAGCCATATTATGGGCAATCAGTTCACATTGCTCTTGGTTTATTTCATTTCAGCAGATCTCTCCCACTATGCTAAAGAGTAGAGAACCATTTGTTTTTGGAGGTTATATATATATAGTATGGTATATGTACATGCGTGTTCATGTGTGGGGGCATGCATGTATATAGAGGTTCTACTTGATTGCTTCATAGTTATCAGTAGCTCAGAATCTGAGTTGAAGTCTTTGCTGAAAATAACATTCAAGGCTGAGGCTGTAGCCCAGTTGCTCGAGTTCTTGCCCAACATGCACAAAGCCCTGGGTTCTAGCTTCAGTCCCACCAAAATAAAAAAACAAAACAACAAACAAAAAAAAAACCGACTGTTGTATCGCACACCTGTAATTCCACCATTTATCACTTGGAAGATGGAGATGAGGGATCAGGAGTACAAGATCATTCATGACTACATAGTGAGCTTGAAGTGATCTGAGGCCAGCCTGGGCTACCTGAGACCTTGTTTCCAAACAGACAAAAACAATAAACCATGTAACATTTATTGAGAATCATTGGCAACACTTCCCAAGTTGGGAGAATGAGTCAGATAAAGATGCAGAGAGGCAGTAATGTATCAGTGTGGTAGAGCATGCTCTGAAATCCTACTAGAAGGAATGGTGGGGGAGATGGGTCAGTGGTTATGAACTCTTCCTTTTCTTTTATAAGACTTGAGTTCTGTTCCAACCACACATATTGAGTGGCTTACAATTGCTTGTAACTCCAGCTCCAGGGTAGTCAACGCCCTCTTCTGGCCTCCAGAAGCACATACACACACACACACAATTAATAGTAATAATAAAATAAACAAACAATCTTTTTTAAAAAAGTAAAGAGATTAGTAGGAGTGTCTGTTCGTATGAGGCCACCTCCTAATCAGAATCTTGTTCCCTAGTTCTGTGTGAACCATAGAAAGAACTACAAAAGAGGGGAGAGTCCTTAGAAGGTTTGTCATTATTTTCCCGTCAGTATAAGCAGCATGGATGAACAGGTTTTTTGATGGAGGTGAGCAGGTCACAACTATCAGAGCATGTCAAGCCATAGCCAACCATGACTGTGGTTGTTATAAGGGCTTTAGTGGGGCTGGGCCTTTAAACCTTATTGTGTTCTCTACGGAGGCATTCCTATGGTCCTTTTGGCCATCCTTCCAGAACTGTGTCATGCATCTCCAACGCCATGTCAACCAAGAGCCAGTAGAAGTCCCATCTGGCTTTCTTTCACCTGGAGAATTACTTTCCTCTCTGAGGAAAAAAAAAATGCTCTTAGCTTTTACTGAACAGTGAGCTGGAGCCTTTAAACAGAGTGGAAAGAGACAGCAGCCAGGCAGGTGGAATTTGTCATAACAGACCCTGCTAGGGAGAATTGCCATCTAATTCTCTGAAACCTAGTTTCAGAGGTCTATTGGAAGGGGAACAATATATTCTTTGAGTTTTGTGACCTACTTAAACATTGTAAGCTGTAATCATCTGAGGATTTCTAAGAAGGGGAGAAAGGCTTAATATAATCCTAAAGCCAGGTTATCTGACAACAAAGCTCAAGGTTGCAGGCATTGTTTCTCAATGGGTGAAAATCTTCCCTGGCAATTGCTGGTCATACCTGCTGATGCACCTTAACCCACACTCTCTTCCTGCAGATGCTGTTGGCCATCGTCTATGTGGAGTTCTGCAACTTCACACTGCCACTAGGAAGCAGAGGCTCACTTTTACCCAAACCATCTTCCCTCCTATAGCTCCAGCCCTTTTTCAGAGGTTACTTGGGAGCCATGACTCCCACCATACTCCAAGTTCTTCTATGACCTTTGTAACACACAGGTCCTGTTCGCCTTCTGGGTTTCATGTACTCTGGTGAAAGACACAGAGGATGAAGGGCCCAGCTTCCTGCCCAGTGGTAGGGGTGGATTTTTGTCACCTCCCTCACTCTGCATTAAGTTGAATGCAGAAGTTGGTGGGCTGGCCACCCATGAGACCTCAGGAAGCTCAGCCCAGCACAGCTGACCACATTTAGCCTACAGCAGGCAGCCTGTTGTCACATCCATCCCAGTCCTTGCTCTTCATGGACATTTGAATTTCACTTTTTCTTCCTGATGCCAGGTATTTCCTGAGGCCTTTGCTTTCATATGTTAAGGAAAGCTGTAACTAGAGGATGGGAGCAGTTAGCAACCGCTGATAACCCAAGGATGCTGGAGCGACACAGTGTAATATTAATAATGTAATGATATTATGAGGTATTCTATCTCCATTTAATGAATGAAAAAATAAAAACTCTGCTAAGTACTCTCTCAAGCTCCACAGCTTCAAGCTCTTGACCTTGAGCCCATGTTCTCGCCAGGCTTGGGAGTCACACCATACCTGAGCAGGGTGTGTAGTGACCTGAAACTCTCATTAAGTCTCATCTGGAAAAGTGGCAGAAAGAAAGGTCATAGAGTTTAGAAAATTACTTTAAATGAGGCTTTGAAAGTTATGTCATTGAAGAACCAGAGACACCCCTGAGTGCCTCATCTCCTCCCGACCAGTTCTCATTGTCAGGTGTTGCATATTAGCAACATCCTGGGTGCAAGGCATAATCCTAAGTGACATGCTTGCTCCTCTGAGACTTCCTACACTAGGATGTTGTTTTGCTTTAAATGTTTCAGTGTTAAAGTCAGTAGAAGGTAAGTACTGGGGCTGGGGGAGGCTCTGTCAGTAAAGTGGTGGACTTTCAAGCACAAGGAGCTGAGTTTTGTCTCTAGAACTGCCGTAAAAACAACTATGGTGGTGCATACTTGTAATCTCAGTATGGCTTTCTAGTTTCATTTCTGTAGCTATGATAGCATATCCCCCCAAAAGGCAACACACACACACTCACACATACACACACACACATGAGGTGAAGGCAGAAAGGAGATGCAAACATGGAATCCTTTCTTATTTTATTTTAACTTTAAAAACTCACGACAATTAATTGTGATAAAAGTTGTGGCTTACTTCGAGCACTGCTATCTCATTCAACAGAAGGCTTTCTCTCTCTTATGGTCTGAGCTGAAACTTTCAGGATTATTTTATTAAGATCTGAAGAGGTAATTTGACATGCTGATATATAAGCATGTGAATCACCCTGAGGATTAGGGGGGGAGCTTCTGTCATAATTAGGTATGCCAGAAATAATTTTCTCCCCCTTTGCTCATCTTTTCTCCTCGCAACAAAAACCTGGGCTGCACTTGGTCTCTGGAGCTATTATCTCAAGAACGTTTAATGTAATGGATTTCTCTTCCTCCACCTTAAGGAGAACCACTGTGGCCAGCCCTTATGGAGCTATGTGTGCATTCTGTTGCCCTACTGGTATTTTAAAGTATAAAATTCCAGCGGTCGGTTATGCAAAGAGGGTCTTAGCAGGGTGATTTTTTTCTCTTGAATTGAGGGTTAATCAGAATCCTTCTGGCTCTTCTTCAGTTTTCTCCGTTGTAGCATTTCTTAATCCATACACTCTCTGGGCTTCCTTGAAATGTGAGGCTATCTAGTTTTTGTCTTGTTCTTCAAAGTGTGCCTTCTTTCACTGGTCAGCTGGCTGGGCCTGAGGAATTACAAGTCTTCACTGAGTCATTTGTAAAATGGGTCAGTAACCCTTCCCTACCTACCTCACCAGAGCTGCACAATCTCAGAACTAAAAGGAGAAGGGATGCTCTGTATGAACCTTTAAACTTATTTTGATGAATGATGACAGTTACCCTGTTCTGAGTGCCCAGGCCCAGGTGCTCCATGCCTGTTGTTATCTCTGCAAGAAGCCTCCTTACGGATGATACAGGCTGGGCTTGAGAGGGAAGTGCAGAAGGTTGCCATTTCCTTTTCAGTAAACTGCCCCATTGAGGAGCAGATCTTTATCTTGAGCATCGGTTCTCACAGATAAAGGCAGCCTGGAGACCAGCCAGGAGGACACTGTTTCCTTGGGCTCCCTTTAGTTATGAGGAGCAAAGACTGTAGGGTTTGGAGGAATTTCTGAGAAATTTGAAGACAGATTGAACCATAGTTTCCTCTTAAGCTGTCATGAATCAAGGCTGATTGCCCCTTCTCTACCTCCTCCTCCTCTTCTTCTTCCTTTACTTTCTATTTTCCCCCTCTCTCTTCTCTTTCTTCCTCCACTCACTTCCTAGTCTTTCTTCCCTTTCATCCTCCTCTTGGTCCTCTTCTCTTTCCCCCTCCTCCTAGTTCTCCTCCTCCTCCACCCTTCCTTCCTCTTCCTTGGATCACAGGAGGCAGATGGATGATTGGCCCAGATGATCTCTTGAGTTGGATCTCAGTTTGCTGATTGCTGACATGTTCCTGATCTGCTTTCCTGCTCCAGGTAGCCTTTCCCAGCCCCTGGCCATGCAGCCATCATAACTGGAAAGCATTTTCCCCCTCTTTTCTTGGTAAAAGTTCCTTATATTTTATTGTTGCTTTTTAGGTCTTGTTCCATTCATTTCAACATCCTTCCTCTTTCCAACCCAATTCCCAACAATTAATTACATACCTGAGACACATTTTATGACACAGTCACTAAGAAACAGCCCTGTGGTTTTGGCATTTCAATTTACCCTTTTTGGTGTCAGTTTTCCAATTTTATATATTGTTATTCTATGTTTTTGAAGGAAGTAGTGAACATGTCATAATATTTCAGAAAGCACTGTTCTTATTAACAGATGCTATTATGTCTCAAGATCATTACTGGAATATCTGCAATTTAATTCAAAATATCTTCAAAGAAAAAAATGCAAGGGTGTCTAAGCAGAGTGAAAAGAACCACTCATTTGCCAGGAAGGCCTACAGAGTCAAAGGGGACGGGGGTTAGACTTGCTTTTCTTTCCCAACACCACCAATGATTTTACTTTTGTTTTTCTTTATTTACTTGAATATCTGTTCTACTTGCAGAAATCACGTGTGTTGTCAGTGGGAAACTAGTACATAAACACTTCTACATAAAGTACTGTGATTGGGTGGTCCCTGTATCATCTACAAACCAGAGTGAGACTGGATACAGTTAATATCAATGATAAACTTTGTTGTTACTGAAAAGAACACTTTCACATGCCTGAAACTTCAATTCAACTCATCGTGCTGGACCACTGAGACCTGTGACACATTCTTAGTTCCCCTTCAGGTTTTTACCTGGACATTTGCTTGTTTTCAAAGAAAGGGTTTCTCTGTGTAGCCCTGGCTGTCCTGGAGCTCACTCTGTAGCCCAGGCTGGCACAGAACACAGAGATTCAATTGCCTTTGCCAGCATAAAGGTGTGCACCACCACAGCCAGCCTTTTTATATGCTTCTTAAAGCAAGGGTTCCTCACAGATGGAAGTTTATTTTTTATTTTTGACCTGAGTCTTTTTGGGTTTCCCCATCATACTTCTCTTAATTTTATCCATAAAGTACACACCTGTGTTTTTATTAGTGAAACTCCTAATTATTCAGATGTAAAGGTGACTGTAAAGCATGGGCGGTTGCGTCTTTAGACTTCAACTCTGTAACTCTAGCAGACTGATGCACGTGTGCACTGAAACTGGGCTTAAGAACTTCTGAGGCGGGCGTGCGTGTGCAGGGGTGGGGGTGAAATGGAGGTGGAGGAGGGGTGGGGGTTAGGGATAGGGGTGGGTAGACCTTGACTGGTATAGTTCTTGCTTGGTGTGCACAAGGCCTGAGGTCCCGGATCTATAAAGAACTTGTTCTGCTGTAAGTGAGCATTAGGCTATGATGGAGTCTCTATATCTCACACTTCCTCCCCTCTTGTGTGGAGAAAGGTTAACTGCTTTTTTAAAAAAAACTCAGACTCAATACATAACACTTTGCACACCAAGTCTTTTTTGTTGCTGCTGTTGTTTTGAGATTATAATTAACATTCCTCCTACCCCACAACCCCCATATACTCACTCCTTGCTTCTCTTCAAGTTCACGGCTTCTCTTTTATTAATTGCTATTGCATGCATATGGGCATTGGACATGAATTCCTGGCAGCAGCTGGCATCCTGTACTTCATCTCAGTTGGAATTAGCCACACCAGCTGGAATTGGCACAAAGCCTCTAAGTTGGGGATTCAGTCCCCGGAGACTGTTCCAACCTCAGATACTACCCATAAGTGGGGTGTTCTTAGATCACCCACAAATCCTCCCAGGTTTGAGTATAAATTGCAGGTTCCGATAATCCAGTCTCTGTGTTTAACTATAAGATGGAATGGCTCATAGACCCAAGAAAGTGAACAGCCCATTTATTAAAAAAAGATACGACACAGAAGTGGCTGCATGGGAGAGCCACATAGGCCCAGGTGAGTGAAGAGGGTAGGGGACTCCCATGCTCTAGCAGTCAGTTGTAGACAGAGGGGACTTTTGTGTATGGACAACCTGGAGACACTCCAAACCCTGACAGTATAGTTCTTATGGAGCCTTCACTGCATAAACATTTTCCTTTTTATCATGTGGGCCCTAGAGATGTGGCCCTTAGGCTTGGCAGCAAGTGCCTTTATCCACAGAGCCATCTCCCAAGCCCCACATACTTCTTTTATGTCACAGGATCACAACTTCTCTGGGCATATCTCTCCAGTCATTTACTGGCCATCTCTGTCTAGTTTAAGTTGTGGCTCTGCTTCTTACAAACCATAACTTTGGGCAGGTCAGTTAACCCCTTGTTTTCCCCATTCCAGGACTAAATAAGTTAGCTGTTTAGAGCATGCTGTGTTGTCCTATCTGAAAACATTTTCTACCTCATCTGTTTTACTTTTGAAGAGGACCGTTTAGGTCTTTATACATTTTTTTCATTTGAAATGGTCTTTTGTGTTTTCATTATTACTTTGAGGTTGTGCCTTTGATTAGAATGCTGTTGATGTGACAGGTTGTCTGCTTTAGCCTAGATATTACAGGGCACATGACAGAAACATGACTTACTACAGGCTGTGCTACTGAAGGGGACGGTCTCTGTGGTAGGTAACCAGTATTTTCTCTTTGCACTCTCATGTGGGCACACAACACAGGCACTACAAGAGTCTCATGTATACCCTTCTTTTGACAATTATTTTTATCAGTGTCTGATGGTCCTTACTTACTACATATATTACATGATGCATGTCAAATAATGATTTCCTAATCAACAATTTCTTCTAAATTTATTAATTGGAAATCTACTGTAAGAGCTGAATCTTTTCTCCTATTTCCATATTCATTCATTCATTCATTCATTCATTCATTTGCCTTAGCAATATTTAGATACTGTAATTATCTCTGGCTCAGATTATAAAAGATTGGATCTCTGAGAGCTTTGGACTACTTCTCTGCCTTTCCCAAACAATGGCAGTTTTAAAAACATCATTATTCAAAGTACAGGTGTCTTTATGACTGAGTTATCTTTTCCCAGTCCTAGACTTGATATCATAAGATCACCATTGATCTTCGGTCAATCCATTCCTCCTATCGAAGAATGGCATTTGGAAACAAGTTCGGACTGCAGGTATGGCAGGTCTACTAGCCGTTTTCAGTCAGAAGAACAAGAGAGTATGTATAGCTGAGTTTATTTTTGCATCTGCTTATATGTGCCCATGTTAAAAAACCACACATTTAAACCTTTGGAAGCAACAGAACAGCACAGGCTTCATTCTAGCTGTTCTTGTCTGCTTAGATATAATGTGTTGGCTGACAGCAAGAAACCTTGTTCTTCCTAGCCATGACATGTTTACTTATGTTTCCCTAATTATTTAAAAATAAAAATATTTTGATTGATTGACATAACTGTGGCTGCAGAATTATGATTGTAGGCACGCATGCTGCGTGTGATGATTAAATCAGGGCCGTTACCATCCCTGCTCCTTAAACCTTCATCACTCTTTGTGAATGGGGTCTCTCAATTCTCCCCCTAACTTCTCATCAAACATATAATTAAATTCTTTCAAACAAGAACTGCCCTACTGGACTTTAAGATGCTATTACTTATTCTCCTGTCTAATTGTGTCTGTGCTCATTACTCACAGTTGCTCAATGTTTTTAATTGTAACAAACAACACGTAAAATCATTTCAGAGTGACCCCACGCTAACCAACCCCTGCAGGACAGGAATTGTGTGCAGTGTCTTGTTAGCCTATTGTATCCAGTCAAAATCTCCTGTTCTAAGATACACTGACCCTCTTTTGACTTTCCCTTCAAGCTAATATTTAATCTAATGCTGATAGTTGTTAGGCAGGTTTTCTGTCACTGTCTTCACTCCATTGAGGGTCCCATTCTGTCTTGGTCACCTTTTCATGACTTTTTCCCTGTGTGGTACCTGATCATGATTCTAAGAATAATAAGGTAGTAGTTACTTCTCTTTCTACTGTGACAAAATGCATGCCGAGAGGAGATAAAAAGGAAGAGTTTATTTTGGCTGGAAGTTTGAGAGAAGGGAAAGTGGCAAGGTTGCTGTTGGGAAGATAGGTGAGGCACGTTGTGTTCCCTGTTGGGAAGGAGGGAGAGGGAGAGAGGGAGGGAGAAGGGGGCAGGAAGGAGGGAAAGAGGGAGGAGAAGGAGGGAGAGAGGAAGGGGGAAGGGAGAGGGAGAGAAAGGAGAGTGAGGGTGAAGAGACAGGGAAAGGGAGGGAGAAAGAGAGGGAGAGGGGAAGTATGGAGGAGAGGGAGAGGGGAAAGGAGGGAAAGAGGGAGTGAGGGAGAGAAGGAGGGAAGGAGAGAGAGAGCAGTGCCTAGCTTGCTTTCTCTGTTTCCATTTTATTTAGTCTGGGACCTCAGCTTTCTGAATGACCACTCACTTTCAGGGTGGTCTTCCCTCCTTAGTCAAACCACTCTGGAGACATCCTCAAGACACCAGTGCAGAGGTGTGTCTCCTTGCTTTCTAACCCAGTGTGCATCACTTCTAACCCAGAAGGTAAGCATCACTGGCAACTAGGCCCAAGGTCTTTTCATGATGATTCCCTCTCTTCCGTCTCCGCTTTCACCCGCTGGCTCTAAGGTACATTTCATTAAGTTCTGATTTATCCTTCCTTTATTTCTTTTGCATTTATGCAAATTTGCAAATGCATACATATTTTCTCGTATTTCTGCATTTTACATGAGGGATATTTTTTTACTAAACTTTAAAGAAGGTTGCCCAATGTCCTAGAAATCGCAGATGTCACCCGCATTCCACATCATTGCTGTGTGGTGTTCTGTTGTGTGTGAACGGAGAGAGCCTGAACTTTTTAGCTCAGCTCAGGCACCAGCTGAATGCTTACAACTGACCCCAGTTTACCTCATATACCACAAAGGATCTGGGCAACCACATCCTGCCCAATGTCCTGGCCCAGAAAACAATGAGATGTAAAGGAACTGTTGTTGTCTTAAGCTGTGGGGCTGTTAGTTCACATGTGGGCAGGGGCGTGGGTCCTGGTGGGCGGAGTTGTGGTTCCAGCGTGTCTTCCACCGTGGGCGGCGCGGCTCCAGGGAGCAGAAGGGCAGAAATTTGACTGAGTTCCCTCCACGAAGCGCGGGGCAGACACTGGACTGTGAGAAGCTGTTCCAGGCTCTGCCAGGGCGTGGAGAGATCTTAGTCTGAAATTCCACTGGGGCAAGGCACCCTGAGTGGACCTGGAGGCCGGTGGTCTCCGTTCTTGCTCTGACGGCACCCTGTGGAAAGGAGACTCTTGGTTACTGTACTCGCTCAACTGTGTCAGCTGCTCTGCTAG
Source organism: Mastomys natalensis (assembly GCA_021653895.1). Lineage (NCBI taxonomy): Eukaryota > Metazoa > Chordata > Mammalia > Rodentia > Muridae > Mastomys > Mastomys natalensis. The sequence continues at coordinate 509,464 of JAJTUV010000203.1, forward strand.
CTTGCTTGAGTCAGCGGCCTCTACAGCAGGAACACAGAGAAGTCCTCAACAGGTTAGGTGGCTGAGGCGGCTCATTAGTTAAAGGCCTTCTCCACAGTGGAAGTCCATGGTTTTAAAGGGTTTATTGTCATGGTGGAAAGGTAGATGAATCTGGCTGCACCCCCGCACCCCTAGGGCGGGCCTTTGGTTAAATACCATTTGTAAGGAGGAGGGTCTGGGAAGGAATACTTAATTGGCTATGCCCTCTGGCCTTCAGGTAACTCATTAATATGAAAATCTCTTGAGGCTAAGGCCTGTAGTCATGCCCTCTACCTGTGGAGGGGCTGATAGGGGCGTTGCCCTATGTGACTGAAAGGTGCTGATCAAATGGAGGACTTAGACCATGAGTCAGGAGCCTGGAGTTTCTCGAAGGCATGGACACCTGTTGGGTCTCCGGCCATCTCTAGCTAGTGCTTTACCAGAAATCAAACCTTCCTTTCACGGTCCCACATTAAGCCTCATGTTTTGAGGTGGATTGTTACACGACAATGGGTAACACTATTCGACCCAAAAGTGCTACCACTTATAATTGAGTTGCAGTCCACCAAAGACATCATAAGCTGAAAATAACTTACATTGAAATGTACTTGGTAGCACTAGCCCCTGGAACACTACAGCCAAGATCCCCAGTACAGGTGTCTAGGGTCACTTGTCTACATTAGTAGACACTTGTCTACATTAGTAGGCCACTTGTCTACATTAATGGTACTAGGGTGACTGGCCCCACTGCCTAGCATCTCCACCATGCTGTACTGCATAGTTCGAATCCAGGAAAGCATCAAACTTTGGGAATTGGTATGATTTCTACATTATAAACTTTTTAAAGTTGGACTGAAGATATGACTTGCCTGGTACTTTCCTTGCCTCACATGTATGAAGTTCTGGGTTCAGTCCCTGGCACTGCATAAATATGTTGACACATATCTGTCATGCCAGCCATCATGAGGTGATAATCCTTGACTACATGATGACTTTGAGGCCAGTCTGGGCCACCTGTCAAAATAACAAAACAAAACCATGTTCAAATTAGTTAAAAATTTTTTTATTTTTTATTTATTCTTTAATCTTTTTTTTTTTTTTTTTTTTTTACAGTTCAGACTTTATTCCCCTCCTGGTCCACTCTTGTAGGACTGTGAAAGGCAACCTGGTTTCTGGCACAATACAGGCTGGAAATCGCCAGAAACCCCAGGTGATCCTAAGGGACATCATACGTTTCACCACGCTCCCAGACTCCAGGCTCCTGATACCAGGCTACAGCCCTCCATAGATTTGGGTCCTTCTGTCATGTAGGGCAACATCCCCTAGCCCCTCCACAAGTGGAAGGCAAGACTAAAGGCCGCAGGGCCTCAAGACAGATCTCCATGTTAATGAGGTATATAAAGGACAGAAGAGCATAGCCAATTAAACATTCCTTCCCAGACCCTCCTCTTTGCAAAAGGTATTTAACCTCAGGCTTGCCCTGAGGAAACGGGGGGTGGGGTATAGTTTTCATCTACTTTCAGCTATGACAATAAACAACTTAAGACCATGGACAGTTTCTCTTCTTCAGGATCCTGCCGTGGAGAACAGTGGAGCAGGCCTTCATCTATAGAGCTGCTGTCTAATCTGTTGTAGAACTCTCTGCATTCCCAGCCATGGAGACCACCAACCCAAACAAGCCAAGTGAGACTCTCATCCCTGTGGGACACAGCTGGAGTGTCTCTCCCTTTCTCTCCCTTTGGCCATGGGCCAATCAAACCCGTTTGTCCCCATTTCTTTCCTGGCTTTTCCACAGCTCCCCTCAGCAGCACCTGGAGATCCAAGAGCCTCAGAACCAGATGAGCTAGCTCCGGCTAACCCCCAGACCTCACCCTCCCTCCCACCCACCCCACCTCCCCACCCCACCCCCTCCCCACCCCACCCCACCCTCCCCACCCCACCCTCCCTCCCACCGCACCCTCCCTCTCCACCCCTCCCCCATCCCCAGACCTCGAACTGCAGTTCTGAGGCTTCACATAGCCTGATGCCTGCCCAGAGCCAGCATAGGGAGAGCACAGTCAAACTTCCTGTGCCTCTGTCTCCACAAGTGGCCCCAGTCCCATGGCGAGACAGACAGTACACACACCATCAACCCAACAACCGGTCCAGCACACACACATTAACCCAACACACCCTCTGACTTTTCCACATCCCATACCTCCTACCCAGCCCCCATCTCCAAGAAGATGTCCCCATCCCTGTACCCCAACTGCACCAGACCTCTCCACTCCCTAGGGCCTCAAGTCTTTTGAGGGTTAGGTGCATTTTCTCTGGCTGAACCCAGACCAGGCAGTCGTCTGCTGTATATGTGTTGGGGGCCTTATATCAGCTGGTGTATGCTGCCTGGTTGGTGGCTCAGTGTCTGAGAGATCTCAGGGGTCCAGGTTAGTTGAGACTGCTGGTCCTCCTACAGGGTCGCCCTCCTCCTCAGCTTCTTCCAGCTTTTCTCTAATTCAACCACAGGGGTCAGCAGCTTCTGTCCATTGGTTGGGTGTAAATATCTGCATCTGACTCTTTCAGCTGCTTGTTGAATCTTCTGGTGGGCAGTCATGATAGACCTCTTTTTGTGAGCATGCTATAGCCTCAGTAATAGTGTCAGGTCTTGGGATCTCCCCTTGAGATGGATCCCACTTTGGGCCTATCACTGGACTTCCTTTTCCTCAGGCTCTTCTCCATCTTTTTCCTACAGTTAATTAAAAATTTAAAAATAATAAAACCACAAATGGAGAGTTACCTATACATGAAGGTGCTTTGGGCCTCTTCTCATAGCATCGTTTCCCTGATATCCCTGCTCTGTGGCTGACCTATGGGCTTCATTCTTTGTTCCTCCGTCCTGTTGCACTAAGATTCCTGCTCATCCAGCATGGCTTGGTCCCAGGAAGCAATGTTTGCCCTGTGGCATCTGTTGACTCTCTGTCTCAGTGGTGGAGCATCCTGGCTATGGAAAGTGCCTGTGGCAGAGTGAGCCGCCCCTCTCCTTCCTTGTGCTCTGTCCCCTACAGTGCTGACCTCTGAAGACCTTGGCTGATTCAGGCCTCTAAGAAAGGCTGGGTGAAGCTTCAAACAGCCTGGGAGCACAGGGAAGCCCAGCCCTGCCATACTGCCCTGAAGACCAAGGGGACTTATATTTTGAATCACCTTTGTAACTGATTCCCAGAATTCTATAGAGCCTGCTACAGCTGTGAGCAGCTTTGAATTAAGTCAGCCTCAATTGTATGCCTCAAATTTTCTAAATTTCTATCGGTTTTCTGTGTGCTTGATCACTCCTTGCTCACTTCCTAACTTTTCCATTTTACCCCAGCCTTTTCAAAAATCCTAAGTTGGTCAGTCTTAGTATGCTTGCTCATGGACCAGTAGTTAGCTCTCCAATTAATTTCCCAAGCTGCTGTTATTTTACTGCGCTATAGGCAGGTCCATCTACGTCTGGGGTTGACATGTAGTTGGTAAAAACATGGGTGGAAATCTAGTGTACTCTGCGGCACCTCCAGATCCTGTAGACTATCACTCACAGCATGGTTCTAGTGCTTGCCTGATGGCCAGGGACACTGGCAGTGTCTGCTGCTTCTACTATCTGGTTGTCTTTTTCTCTTGTTTGACCTCTTTGTGTTTTTCTAACCTGTGCAAGGGGTGAAATTTTTTTCTGTCAGAGGGCTGGGAATGTAGCTTAGTTGGTACAGTACTTGCCTGGCATGCAACAGGCCCTGGGTTCGATTCCTGGAACTGCATGAAACTGGTTGTGCTAGTGCACACTTGTCATCTCAACCCCTGGAAGCTGGTTCCAGGGGGATTCAAGGTTGTCATATGTGCATGGTGGTCTCCATAGAAACATATGGAGATGTTCGTGGCATGCTCTGTCTAGGACTGGTGATGCTCTCATCACATGCTCCTGTTGTCTGCAGCATGCTGTGCTTGTTCACACGGATCCCTGTTTCCACCTCTTTTGATATCCTTCTCTCTTGCACACTCCATTTCTTTTCTCTTGGTTGAAATTTTCTTCTTTGTTCAGTGTAATTTTTAATTTTCCTTTCTGTAATAGCCTATGGTTTGGAACACTAGCATATTTAGAATTTTGAAGTAGATAGTCCCTTTCTAGGATGTTCAGCCTAAAGTCTCCCAACTTTATAATGGTGTGAAAGCTATACACATTCAGTAGAAATTATACTTAAACTGTAAATTTTGATCTTTTTCTTGATCAGTGATGTGCGATATGACATTTTTACAAGGCGCTGGGCTGCAGCCATGAGCACAGCACCTAGCCAGCCAGGCATTCCTCAGGCTAACAATGGCACCGTGTGTCATACTGTGTCACTAAGCTACAACGCTTGGTAGGATTATGTGTATTAAATGCACTGCCGATGTTCGATATTTTCTATTTGCAATGAGTTCACTAAAGTGTAACTTTACCATCAAGCCAAGGAGCATTCATAGCTTTTGATGTTTGTTTGTGCAGGAAGAAATGAAAAGACCAGCAAGCAGAGGCCAAGAACACCCACATACTTTCTATCTACTTTAATTTGATGAGTTAGTTAACATTTCATATTCTCTTTTACATACAAATGCAAAGTTCTTCCCTATCCCCTTCATATATCAACTCCTTCTGGCAATGGCTTTGGCATGCACAGAGAAAGGAGGGTTTTACAAGTCAACCAAGGAGTCAAATTTTCAAAATAAGACAACTGAAAGGAGTTTCAACAGAAGGATTTGGGTGCATATTTTAGGAGAAGGGGATTGTGTGTTCTTCACAAAGAGGGTAATGTACCATCAAGTCCTGAAGGAGGCTAGATGGTTATTTAAGACATTCACATAACACTAGGACAGTTTTTGAAAAATGTATTTCAGTTCTGTTTTTAATTTTCAGAAATGACTGCATGAAATTTGATCCGTGATGGAGGGGCTAATTTCACTATTACCTATGAGTAGCAAATTTCCTTAGTGTTTTTGTTGTTGTTGTTTTTGTTTTGTTTTGTTTTTTAGTCTTTGCATTTAACCTTTACCTTTGATGAAAGTTCTGTTGGTATAATGGACTGAATTGTGTCCTTCAGATTTCACATTAGAATTCTGATAACACTCAATGCAACTGTGTGAGAGTGAGCCTTAAAGAGACTAATTTTAGTAAGAGTGATCCCTGATCCAATATGGCTTGTGTCTCTGTAAGAGCAAGATGCACCAGGGAAATGCATGCACAGAGGAGAGGACATGAAGAGAGAAGATGGCTGTTGGCAAGCAAAGAGTGAAACCTTAAGGGAAGCCAACCTTGCTGACACCTTGATGGTGCCCTAAGGGGTTACAGAACTTGGAATGAATACATACCTGTTCTTGCAGTGACACACCTTGTGGTACTTAGACATGGGAGCTAGTAGGCTAATGCAGCTAGGTATAGAAATCTAGGTCCAAGTTCATATGTTTATGCTACTTGAGTTTTGCATTACATCTCTGTGGCTTCTGTGTTGTATCCCCACATTGGTTCTTCAGTTTGGGGATTCTCTTGCTTTATCTACTGAGTAGCTCTTCCATTTGAGTTTTAGAGTCTTCCAGGTAAGGCAATGGACTAAAAGATTCCTCTTTATGAGTCATAGAAGGACAAGTGTCAGGATGAGGAAAGATAGACTCTATCCTAGAGACAGGGAAGCTTTGACAACCCACGGCGAAGTGGTGGGACAGCTGAAAGATGCAGAGGAATACAAATGATTGATGAAAATATAAAGCCAAGACAGCCACAGTCACATGGCTCCCAGGTGAGGTGGGGAAGTGGGTACCTCATCTAAAAGCAGAGTCAGGAGGCCCTGGGGAAAAAGGGCTGGTCATCCTGTCCATAGGACAAACTTACCTCTTCACAAGCCTCATTTGGTTAAGGTTATTACCTGAGTCTGTGACTGTGGACATTAGCATAGAGGTTCCACAAAAGACTTAAAATGGTACTACCATGTGACCCAGGTATACAATTTTCTGGTATATACCCAAAGGATTCTAAGTCAACAATCAACAAAGATATTTACATATCTATGCTAATAGTTGCTGTATTCACAACAGTCAGGAAGTGAGCCAGCCTAGATGTCTATCAATAGATGAATGGATAAAGAAAATGTGGTATATATACACTGTGGAAATTTATACAACCATAAAAAAAAGATATTTGCAGGAAGATGCATAACTATAAAGACGGTTATATTCAAGAAAATACTCTAGACTCAGACAAATATTTCATGCTTTTTTCCATGTGTGGAAATCTGTCTGTCTAGAAGAGGGAAGCAGACATCTAATGGGAGAGGAAAGAGGACCAAGAGAGTAATAGAATATATATGTCATAAAGGCTGAGGGGGATGACCTGGAGGGGGGAAGGACTTCCGAAAGGGTGATAACAAATGGGGAGGTCAGGGGATACAAATACAATGATATATACATGAAAATGTCACTTCTTTGTGAACAAAGTTCTCAGCTCCATGGTTCTGGTGACTGGGATGCAATGCTTACTTCTTGTGTCCACACGAGCATACAGAACAGATAACCAGTGCCTGCCACCATACCACAGTGCCAGTGTGAGAGTCATCATGAGTCACACTTGGAAACTGTTCTGTGTTCAATTACCTCTTTGCTTCTAGAGATTTCTTTCTGAAGGATTAGCCATGAAACACCCCCATGGTCTCTCATTAATATGAACCATTTTCATATTTTCCTGCGTTCATTAATATTTTTAAATAAAATTTATGTGGAATAAATAAATAAATAAACAAATGAATGTGAAATAGATTATCTAGTTTTTGCTTTAGTTTCCCTGGTAATTCAAATTAGCTCATTAAAAACTATGAAACATTTATAATTTGAATCCAATTCTAGTCTACCATTTTATTAAATCATAAAATCTTGAATAACATTTTGACTACATGGGGTAAAAAGACTAGTTTTAGAGAAAGGCACTTTTATGTTGTTCTGGGACTAAGGAAATATAAAAATAAGGAAATTCTCTCTTGATCTCTAAACAGCACTGAAAAGCCAAGACTTCCAGTGATGTCCAAGGTTTGGAGTGTGGTGGCTAACAGGTCCATTTTCTGTATCTTAGCAGCTATGCACCAGGCATCAGAGAACACCCAAAGCACAGTTTTCCAAGAAAGTTTTTGTGAAATAGCTCGTCATAGCAGCATTACATCTGAGTTCTAGTCACACCTATGCTTCTTGTTCAAAACAACAACAACAAAAAAAAACCAAAAAACCAAAAACCAAAAAAACCAAAAAACCAAAACAAAACAAAACAAAAAAAACCCAAACAACCAGGGTAGCCAGAACCTAATCAATTTACTCATCTATAATCTGAATTTGTAATTAGATTTTATTACTGCAACAACAAAGATAAGCACTTACTAAGAAAGTTGTTCCTTATGGGGTAACTATCAACAGGTGAGCAGGTCGAGGCTGGATTGGAGTTATCCATCAAATGACTAGATTTCAGATGAATTGCTGAAGTATGCGAAAGACAGAGTGGTCCACGGAGGCTTGGTGGAGGGTTGTGGGCAAGAGCTCTGAGTGAGAGAGGCAGAGGCATGAGAGATCTTAAAAGGTTCTCCAGGAAGTTGGGGATCCTGCCTACATGGCCCCCGTACCTTGGGTAGGATGGATACAAGTATGCAGACGTCCTGCATTCTGCACATATTATCGGGAGGCTTCGAGGCTCTCTGCACAATGTTTGGGATCGCTGGCAAGCAGCCCTGCAGGATCCGTGGGGTCTTGCCCTTCTCCAACCATTCGATAAATAGTACTCAGTAGAGACTCTGGCTGCGGATACTTGTTTTCAAAACAACAGCTCCGAGCCAACCTCCTTAAGCAGCTCCATATGTTTCTATGGAGAGTTTATGGATCGTGGCCTTCGGAATTCTTTTGTTTATCACTGGGAATCCAAGTCCTGAAAGCTGCTAACTAACCATGAGGCTCGCTGGTTATACAAGCTGTTGGACTTCTTAAGGACTTTGACATAAGGACCACTTTCTGCCGAGTAAGAATTAGCGGTTTAAAAGGAGTGCACTTAACGGAACCATGAAAGTATCAGTTTCTGTATGTCATTACAAGTTCGGCCTTTTAATTAAAAAAAAAAAAAAAAAAAAACTGGACTGTATTGCTTTGTGTGCACACTTAAACGAGGTCCTTAAAGGGAAGTCTGAGCGCAGTCTTCAAAAGCTTACAATCAAAGCATTGTTTACTGCTGTTGTTTGTGAACGAATATCCGAGGCCCCAACAGGATGTGTCCTGGGCACAAAGGCACTGCTCCTCAAGATGCTTAGGACCTGAGATTCCCCCAGGCATCCAGTCCCCGTCTCCCTCACCCTATTCTCACTAATCTAATGCAACCACATGATGGATCTAGAGGTTTCCTTGGAGTGCCTCGTTGGCCTTAATAATACCTACTATTTATTGAGCACTTCAGACCAAGCTCTGCGTTCTCCTTATAGTCCGTCTGTTTTAATCCTTCTCTCCCAACTGCTCAGCAAGATGGAGAGTGTAACTATTCCCCACTTTACAGATAATGAAATCTGAGCTTAGATAGTCTGAGTGATTAGCCTATGTCCATCACTCAATAGATACTTCAGCTGTCATTCAATAGCTACCAGCAGCTGAGATGAGACATGGATTCAGGCTACCTGACTCAAACTTATCATCTACCACCACACTCCCTTGCCCCCTAATAGGAAAACACTCCTAACATGATGGCAACGCCTCCTTTCTCACTCAAAAGTTCTCTGGTTATTGTGCATGCAGGTGCACATATGTACACGCAGAGGAGAGAGGCCACAGTTTCTTACTGGCCTAGAGCTTTCCAAGTAGGCTAGTCTTGCTGGCCATATTGCCAGGCCGAGGGATCCCTGTCTTCCCCTTCCTAGTGCTGGGATTCTAAATGCATGCCACCATACCTGGCCTAGGCTTCACATTCCTTCTCCTCCCCACCTTTAGTGGGCGATGGAACACAAGTCACCAGACTTCTTCTCCCGATTCTTCTACTTCTTCAGTTGGAGATGGAACTCAGGCCCCAGGCTTAATGTATCCTAGTTTCATGTCCATTGCTGAGACAAAACACCCTGACCAAAAGCAGTTTAGGAGAGAGGGGCTCATTGTAGCTTACGATGCCAGGTTACATCCATCATAGCGGGACATCAAGGCAGCAGGACCTTAAATCAACTGGTCACATCCTATCCACAGTCAAGAGCAGGGAGAAATGAATGTGTGTGAGCTTAGGACTCAGCTAGCTCTCTCTACTTTTATGTAATACAGGACCAAGGAATGGTGCTGTCCACTTCCAGCTTGAGTCTTCTTCCTACATCAGTGATGGCAATCAAGATAATCCCCCACAAGCAGGCACATAGGCCAACCTGTTCTAGACAGTTCCTAGTTGAGTCTCTTTCCAGGTAGGTTGTACCTGGCTGACTGTCATCATACAAGGCAAGCCTTTTACTCGCTGAGCGTCTGTCCCAGCCCCCATGGCTCTTTTTTTAAGATTTGTATTTATATTGTTTTAAGTGCGTGAGAATTTGATTGTAGTATGAATATGTTCCACATGTGTGCCTGGTGCTGTTCTTGGCCAGAGAAGAGCATCAGATCCCTGAAACTGGACTTAAAGATGAACTTAAAGATGGTTGTGAGTTGCCTTGTGGGCGCTGGGATCTGACCCAGGTATTCTGCTACAGCAGTGAGGACTCATAGCCTGTGAGGTGTCTCTAGCCACCACTATCCATCCCATGATTCTTTTAATATGTCACACATGTGGCCTTTCTTGCTTCGTTTACATAAAATGACACAAGAAAGAGGCCAGTCCTCTCTTTCAGGAACAATTCTTCATGCATTTGAAAACCCTCTGTAGAAGATTCATGGAAACTTCTCCAGAGACAGAACCCAATGTGGCTGACATGAAAGGGCAATGCCCTCCCAAGGCAGGCTGGGTAGTTTGCAGTTCCGTTTAGGTGCATGTCTCTCGGGGCTGGCAAGTGAGTCAGTAGAAGCCCACAGACAATGATGTGTTTGCTCTTCGAACGATGAGTCAGCCATGATAAATGGCCGGCTTTCGTCTGGTCCCTGACGTCTTCACAGAATATTAATTGCCCTGTTGCTTCCCGTTCCACACAGCTGGGTGGGATTGCTACCAGCCACAGTGCTGAACGCTTACATATTTCAGCCCAGCCCAGAAAGGTTTCCTGTGGTGGGTGAAATGACAACATGCACAAAGGTCAAATTCCAGATGTGGGAGTCTGAACTTCTCCCGGCTCAGGAAAACATTGCCTTGCCATGATCTCAGAGGATTTTTCAGTACAGATTTAAGGCCAGCATCTCTGGAAAATGCAAGCTTCTCAGTCTTAGAGGATGCCAGCATGCTCTGTGTGCATTTACCCAAGGCTTTGAGACTACCTATTGCACTCCAGAGCCAAGGGAGCAGGGGAAGAGGGGATTGTTCAGGCATTCCTGCAGGAGGGAGCTGGCTCTACAAGTTGCTTCTTGGCCTTGGCCTTGAAAGTCATTTTGAGATGAGGAGTTCGTTCTGGATTAATACCTTGGCTGGACACAGTGCCAGAAAAATGGTGGGAAGAGTACACAGCTGTGCGGTGGGGAATTTCCTGTTTGTGTGGTAATTCATCTGTTTATGCTGTCTTCCTTATCCATTTCAATTATGCATGTGTGCTCTGCATGCATATGTATGTGTGTTTGTATGCGTGTGTACGTGTGTATGTTCAAGTGCATGTGGGGGTTGAGGTCAGGGGTCATTTGCATTCACTTTTCCACTTTATTCTTTGTGTAGGGGCCTGTCAATCGAATGGAGAGCTCACCGTTAGGGCTAGGCTCCCTAGCCAGCTTGCTCAGGGGACTCCATTTCTGCCTTCTTGAGCTGGAATTAAAGGTTGGCCACTACTTCCACCTGACATTTGTGTGGGTTCTGGGGATCTGAACTCTACGCATCATGTGTGTGGTAAGTGCTCTAACCACTGAACTATCACCTCTCCAGGCCCCCATTTATTCTTTATATAAAATTCTTATCACATTTGCAAAATTGACTCTCAGCGTATTCACAGGTGATAAGAAAACGTAGCTTAATTTCCCTTTATTAACTGATATCATGATCCTGCTGAGTTTCTACCAGTAGACACTAGGGTGGGAATTAGATTTTAGCCTCGCTGTGTAAACATAACCAAATTAATCTAGGTAAATACTGTCTGGGTTTTATCTTTCAGAAGCCCTCTTTCTATCTCTGCTCCAATGTAAACTGGCCTTTGGTGGTGGATGAAACTCATCAAAAAATATGTGTTATAGAGTCACTATAGCAGAGTGGCTGATGTTGTCTGCTCTCCACATGGGGACTACCAAAGGATACAATAGTATTGATATACTGGTGTCTGCCATTCAAGTCCATGGCCCAGCCACTGACCACTCTAAGTCATGCCTACAGTGCGGAAGTGGAGCAGGCTGGCTTTGGCCTGACCTCATTCCTGATGCTCCCTAGTACTTTCTTCAGGGGAACTGAGCTCTCAGATAAAATGTGTCAGCCAATTTCCCTGCAGTAATGCTGTGTAACAAATCTACCAATTGTCAGTGGCTGAGACAAGTAACCATTCAGTAGCTCACAAAGTCACCTCAGGTTATCTCCAGACTCTTTTTCTGTAACACAAAAGCATCCCCAGACATTATGTAAATAAATAGGCATGACTGTGTTTCAGTAAAATGCTGTGTATGGACAGCAGAATTTGAATGTTGCTTGGGTTCATGTATTATGAAATACTATATTTTTATCTGTTTTTTTAAATTAGTACAGTTATTTGGCTTGTGTTTGTTTGTGTATATAGTCACTATACAGAAGTCTGAAGACAACCTGCTGGAGTCTGCCCTCTCCCTTCACCGTACAGACTCTGGGGATTAAACCCAAGTTGACAGGTTTAACAGCACATACCCTGCTCACTTGCTGGGCCATCCTGTTGGCCCTTTTCTAAGTTTATGTTGTTGCTTTAGTGTTTCGGGGTCAGGGTCTTGCCATGCAGCTTATGCTGGCCTCAAATTCTCAACAATTCTCTTGACAGCGTCTCCCAAGAGCTCAGTTTACAGATTTGTGTCACCATGTCCAGCCTTGCTTGAACCCTTATTTAGTTCTGAGTCTGCCCAGGGATGGGCGTGGTTGCTTTGGGCTGTGAGTTAGCCGGGCAGCTCTGTTCATTCTGACAGGGTACACATCCTGTGGACTGGTTGACCGTTAGCTAACCTAGCAGAGGCGTGGCTGGAAAGCCTGTGACCAGTGAACTCTGCTTCCAACCCTATCATCAGGCTAGCCCGCAAATGTTCTAGTCGTGGCAGAGGCACACATGTGCACGCAACATTAGAAGCTTCTGTTCAATTCTATCTGTTAATATGCCACAGTCCAAGCAAGGTGCCAAGCTGAAGCCAAAGTTGACTGGAGCAAAAGACACTGCCGAGGTACTTGGCTGGGGCCATTAGCAAAACCAAAGAACTTAAACTGTAGTTTTTGGGATCCGTAGGTGTGCAAAGCAACTGTGATGTGAGGAGAGAGCATGTGCCAGAGGCTCAGAGGCCTGGTAAAGCTTGCTGCTTCTGGCCATTGAAGTGTACTGATGAAAGGGGAGTAGCAAAAAGCAGGCTGATATCAGAGAAAACTGACAATTCCTGGTAATGTATCAGATGCAATGGGTAAGCCCATGTTCAAAGATGCAGCCTCTGGGAAAGCTAGGCTTTCCCAGATGATAAGGTTCCGGTTTTGGCACCTGCCACTCTGTGGTTGGATGTACAGGCCAATAGACCTCTTGCCTCCTCTTTGATTTCCTCGCAGAGGGCCGTGACAGATGAGACAGGGAACACAGTACCTGAGGAGTTTGTGTCTGGCTTCATAGTTTTAGAGTGGAAGAAACAGGACTCTTTGTCTTTGCATCAATATTGAACTATTTGAGGGTGTTGGGAAACTAAGCTTTTTTAAAAAAAACAATTTATTTTTATTATTTTAAAGTGGGGTATGTGTATGTGTATGTGTGTGTGTGTGTGTGTGTGTGTGTGTGTGTGTGTGTGTGTGTGTAAACACAGTTGCCTGCAGAGGCCTGAGGTGTCAAATCCCCCTGGAGTTACAGGCAGCTGTGGCTACCTGACATGGGTGCTGGGAACTGAATTCTGGTCCCCAGCAGAAGCAGCCATCATTATCTGCTGAGCCATCTCTGAAGCCTGAAAGCTCACCTTTTGCCTTGACTTCTAGCAGTAAATTGTTTCTCCCATGACTCCCCCTTTCCATTCAAATTGGGTAATGCAGAAAGTGGATGCCAATATATTATGGGTTCTGACTGGAGTCCTTGGTGTCATGGGGAATCTTACCTTGTCTTGTGAAGGTTGACTGTCCTCCAAGAGTCCAGTGCTTATGTTGAATCATGTATGTGACTGGGGCTATGAGTTAGGACTCTGGGCAACTGGGTTATGAAGCACTATGTACAGGCTACCTCGTTTCCCAGTGAAAAGATAGGGAAAGAGACAGGTTTGTTCCAATAGCCACAGACTTGATTTTCTTCTTACAATTACAGGTGTGCCTTTGAAGCACACTGTAGCACACACAATCAGACCTGTCAATTCAAAATGAAAACCAGACATATGTGAAATGAAGCATCAAAGGTTTCAAACAGAGGACCTTAAAAGTTTAAAAGCAAAACAAAAAGGGCCTGTGTTTGCATTATTTAACTGTGAATAGTTTTTCCTTATCTCCTAAGTCCTGATGTCCCAAATCCCTTGATTCTTTGGATAAAATCAATGATGTCGTTAAGAGTGGCTATTTAGAAGCCCCGGCTACCTCCACCTCCATGACTTCAGAAGACATTAGCTTTCCTAAGAATCAGACTTGAGCACAAGGTATAACAGATGGCCTTGCATTCTGGGTTTATAGCTCACCGAGTCTCCCTTTTCATCCTTTAACTGAAAAAGCAGCTTTCATCATCCTAACATTTCATGTTGACTAGACATTTTGTCCCTAGCATTTTCCCTAATTTGTTCACATTATATCAACCAGAGAAAGAAGCATAGGTCTGAAAGAAACCAGACTCAGAGCTAACTGGGTACAGGGACCAGATATTAGCCCCATCAATGGATCAGACTGTGGAGGGTACACTTGACATTGGGTAGTCAGCCTCAAGGTCAAAAGACAATTAAATCAAACCAAACCTATGATATCTCCATGGTATCTGTGTACTTTTTGTCTGTCTTCCCACAAGAATGGAAGCTTTATGATGGTATGGACTTTGTTTTGTTCATTTGGGATATGCCTGATATCTAGACAGGGCTTAGCAGATGCTTGATAAATGTTCCCCTGAATTATTGAAAGTTAGATGCTAACATTGTAGGCTTTGCTTTGATGTTGTGGATTTATTTAAACCAGTATTGAATATTGACTTCTACTGGGTTTAACTACCTTCTCATAGTACAGAAGAACTAGGCCCATATTGTCAGTTCTGGCTCGGTCCATGTTCTCATCGTCTTCTCTCGGTCACCATTACTTCCATTTAATTCTTATCATTCCTAGTATCTGCCAGTCACTGGTCAGGGTAGAGGGAGAGAGAACCAAATACAGCATGTACATACATCTGCTTCCTTGGGCTTCATGCCATGTCCATTTGACTCATGTGTGCCTTTGCCTAGTTCCTCATATTCTGAATCTTGATAGAACCTACTGGCTACCACAACAACCTTGGTGAAGACTGACTCCTAGAGTGCATGGGTTTCTCTTCTGTTGGAAGCAAAGGGAGATTGCTAACTGATGTGCTTGTTTATTCTATGAGGGGAAGGTGAGTCAGAGTTCGGACCAAGATCATGTCAGAGTGGGATGCAAGCAACAGAATATCAAGGTCTGCCTGGCATCAACTCATAGCCTCATGCCCAACAGCTGCTGACTTTGCTTTGCTTGAAAATTACAGAGAGGGGACAGTGGCTCAACACACTGCTCTTCCCAAAGAGTTCAATTCCCAGTACCTATGTCAGGTGGTTCACAACTGCCTGTTACCCCAGCTCCAGAGCATCTGATGCCGTCTTTTGGCCTCCTTGGGCACCTGTACTCATACGTGCATACCCACATAACAGGTACACATACACGTAATTAAAAATAATAAAATAAATATATAAGGTGGATAGTGCAGGTGTCGAGGTACATGCCAGTGATCCTAACCTTGAGTGATGACAGCAGGAAGGTTTGATCACTAGCATCCTTGATTACAGACTGCAGATTACAGATTACTAAGCCAGCACAGGCGTATGAAAGCCTGACTCAAAAATAAACGGACAACAGAACCACAGGTGGATTTAACTCTGAGTATCCATCCAGAAGCACAGGGTGAGCCACAAACAACAGCTTCTACTTGTGATTTAAAGGCCTCGGTAGCTAAGTGGTCCACAGTCACTGCCTTCAGCTTGCTTTTGCTGGCAGTGGGCATGCTGGATTTTTAACTTGACTTTTCATGAATTCACGATCAGCTCTATTAATGTATTAATTAAAACTAACCATGCAGCTCAGGTAAATGTAAACTATGAGGCCAAAGCTTATCTCTAAGATCAACAACCACTGCATGAACTTCCAACCCCAAAATAAAAAGAGAGTCATTTTATTGTTCTAAACAGCTTCCTTCCTTCCTTCTTCCTCCTCTTTCCCTCCCACTCGACCTCCTTACCTTTTTCCTTTTTTTTAAAGGAACTACCAACTTTAAAGATAAATGAAGAGGTTATTCTTGTTCCTCAGCATTTCCTGAGATGAAGGAAGCCAAACAACTCCTGAATGCAAACTCTTTGGAGTTATCAGATATGTGGAATGGATACCGAGTGGGCTGGACATTGAACACAGAATTTCACACATGCCTGATAAGCACATCACCAATGAGCTACATCACCAGCCTTTTTTTTCTTTTTTCTTTTATTTTTTTTTTCATCTTTATACAGGAGCTCACTAAATTGTTCAGGCTGGCCTTGAACTTGAGATCCTCCTGCCTCAGTGTTCCAAATAGCTATATTAAAACAGTTTGTGTTTACCAGGCCTGGCTTTACCTTAAAACTACCAAAACAGAAAGAGAGGCTCACTTCACCTTTCTGAGGCTGTCACATTCACATGACCAGCAAAGTGGTGGGTGAGAGGCGGTGGGGACAGGACATTACCAGCCCAGGCTTCCTAGCATGTCCCTCTATGGGCACTAGCTACTGTTACTGGCCTCCATTTCTTCTCTTTCCTTGTGTCTTCACTGCCTGCGAAATAAGATATTAAAGGCTGAGTGAAGATTCTGGAATTCAGGGTGGACTTGGATGGGCTGCTCCTTGAAAGTGACCAAGACTCTTGATATTTAAAGTATTTGCCAGCTCTCTTGAGACAGCAGATTAACGATAGAAGGAGAGATAAGTTTCCCCTTGAGTCCTGGCCTTTAAACTTCCTTTTGTACAGTCAAGAGTTCTTCCTCCCACGTGTCCCATCACAGTCACTTACACATCGTTGTCTGTGTGCCAAGGTCTTGTTACAATGAAGGCTCTTCCATCTCATTTGCTATGCCTAAGTGTGTTACCCTTGCAGTACAGAGCTGAGCTTCATGCCTCGGTGCTTCTAAATCTTAGGGTTAAAATGCTGGTGCCTGCCAATGGGCTACCTCTGAGCAGTCCATTGTCAGTTCACATTGTCCCAGAAACCCTGGTGTAAGCTGACAATATCACCTAACTAACAAATACATCTAGTGCAATCCCCCTACACACACGCACACTAGACATCATAGCTTATCCTGTAGAGCACTGGGGGATGGAGGTGGTGGAAGGGCTGGTTGTCTATCCTTGGAATTGCCTGGCTGCCTTGATCAATCTTGAATTTCAAGGTACAAATTCACATTGTTCGTGGTAAGGTTGAAAAATCATTCTGGGCTGAGAAGATATTCAGTGGATAAGAGCCCTCACTGTGCATGCATAAGAACCCACATTCAGGTCTCTAACACACATGTACAAACTGGGCATGACCACCCATGTCTGTAATGCCAGAAAAAGTATTGGAGTTGCACAGACAAGAGAGACTCTGGGGCTTAAGTGTCAGCAGTCAAACCAAAAAGTAGCCAGCTCCAGGCTCAGTGAGACGTCCTCTCTCAAGGTAATAAGATAGAGAGTTATAGATCAGGACACATCTTTCTTTTACACACCTGTATACACATGTAAATGTTCATGTACACAGCACACACACATAAACATACACACACATACATGCACACGCACACACATGCACACACTGTTCAGTTGAGAGATAAGTGGAGACTACAACAGGGAACAGGCTCTATGATGGCAGTAGGCTGGGCAGAATGGCAGCTTTGTGATTTACAGTCAGAGAAGTTGTCACTTCTGTCTTTTCTCACTAATGACTGAGATTTCTCACAGAAGGTCTGAAGCGGATTACTTTGTTGAGTGTTTAAGATTTGGCTTTATGGGCTGACTTTGAATCATAGCAATGTTCAATTTTGATTGAATGTCCTTTCCATTCTATGCGTGTTAGGTTGCCAAAGAGTTTGCACATGGATTTGTTTGACCTCTTTAACTTGTGGAAAACCCATACATCAAGAATGGCTTTGGTCTTTTGTTTATCTTTAAGGGGATGGTCTAGTTTGCTTTCTGTTCCTATGATGAACTATGACAAAGAGTGACTTTAGAAGGAAAGAGTTTGTTTCATTATACCTCCAGGTCAGTATCCATCACTAAGGGAAGTTAGGGCAGGAACTCAAGGCAGGATCTTGAAAAAGAAACCACAGAGGAACACTGTTTACTGACCTCCTCCCAGGCTCTACCTTTCTTATCTGATCGAAGTTCACTTGCTTAGGTATGGTAACGCCCACTGTGGGCTGGACCCTGTAGGAGGAGCTAAGGTGGGAGGAGTTAGGAGAGGAAGAGGAAGATGAGGAATAAGGAGGAGAGGAGGAAAAGGAAGAGGAGGAGCTAGGAGCTAGGAGAGGAAAATGAGAGAGAGAGAGGAGAGAGAGAGAGAGAGAGAGAGGGAGATGGAGGTGGATGTTCATGTGTCTGTAGCAGTCAAAGGTAGTTGGTATATCTAGGTTGGGTATTGGGTTACACTTCTGATTGTATGGATATCTTGTTACTAATCATTATCAAATATATAAGCCTTTGATAAATCTTTAAGCATTAGAGTCTCATCTTTCTACTGAGCCCACGTGGATGGTGGGATGGCCTGGGAAATGCCCAGCCTTGCAGAGACAGTGTGGGAGATTGATCCATCTCCAATGCTGACGTCTTGTGGGTGACAGGGCTGGTGTTTCTAGTTGGCCATTTCTAGCTGCAGCACGCATGTGGTCTCTGACCGAGAAACATGGTGGCTGGGCTAGGTAGAGCCGCTGCAGCTTAGATAGTCGGCCTGAGCCAGAGGCCGGTTTAAATAATTACTTCAACAGGACCCTTCTACATCAATTAGCAATCAAGTAAATTACACAGACAAGCCAACAGGCTAGTGATGGAGGCAATTCTTCAACCAAGATCCATCAAGTGGACAAACAAGATGATCTGTCACAATACTGCACTCCTGACTGCCCTTCCATTCCTGTGAAAGGACCTGTAGGTACTCTGTTTCAGTGTCAAGGGCTGTTCATGTTTAGGGGACCTCTCTGTGAGGTGAACACTCCAAATGTGCCAGCTGCTTTAAGCACATAAATTCTCAACTTGATCTGGTGTAGGATTTTCTCAGTTGCTTCTTGACAGTTTCTGAGGATTGAGAGGTTTTTGTTTTCAGTTATTTCCTGAGCTTACATATCCTGGCTTTATTGAATCAGAAGAACTTCATGGGAAAACAGCCTGCCTGAAATATTCATTCACAACAGGGCTACATGACTGAGCTCAGCAGCAGCTGCCCGGGACCATGGCTGTGAGAACATAATTAAAATTTTAACTTGTTTGTGAAATGCTCTTTTCTGTACGGCTAGATTTCACAGTCATGGGGGGATGAAGACGGTGCTTAAGTGTAACTCCGCCTTGATGCCCTGTTGTTAGTTCAGCATTGAAAACATACACTGTTCTGTTGACTAACTCAAATACATTGGCCTGGTGGATTTTGAGAGCTGTTGAAACTATTACGAATGTTCTGCAAATAGATCTTCAGAATAGTGAATGCAAAGATTCTCAAAATTCCCTGTGTGTGAGCCAACCAGCATGTTAGTTAAAAATGCAGATGTGTAGCCACTGTCAGTGAACATGTAGCTGTCACCAAGACCCTGCTTCTATCAACAGAGGGACACTCTACCCATGGATTTGGTATATAAGTGCATTTCTATTAGGCATTAGGAAGAAAAGTCTCTGCATCTTAATACATGCATTCAGCATTTATAAATACAACACTGCCTAAAACTGTCCTCAAGTGATTGTATTACCACACAGCTTCCTGTCACCAACAGAGAAACTCTGCTTTCAGGCTGGTGGCAAATGTCCTTCCTGACCCATGGAATCATCCTGATAACTCATGGAGGGGCCATTTTTCTTCTTTTAAAGGTTATTTATGTTTATGTCTATGAGTGATTTGCCTGCTTGTATGTCTGTGTATCACATGCATGCCTGGTGCCTACAGAGGTCAAAAGCAGGTGCCAGATACCCTGGACTGCAGTGACAGACCGTTTACACTACCATGTGGGCTCTGGGAATTGAATCCTGGTCAGTGCTTGATTTTTTTCTCCCACCAACAGCTCTTTATTTCAAAACCTCTCAGTCCAATATAATATTATTATCAATTATTTGGGAATTTCACATGATGCACCCGACACACTCATTTTCCAGTCTTCCCAGGCCCACCCTCACCCAGCCTTGTGACCTCCCACAAAGATCTCTCTCTCTCTCTCTCTCTCTCTCTCTCTCTCTCTCTCTCTCTCTCTCTCTTTCTCTCTCTCTCTCTGTGTGTGTGTCTATGTGTCTCTTTCTTTCTCTCTCTCTTTTTTGAGGAGGGAGTCAAGTGGAGATACAGAGATTATCACACAAGTCTTCTATGTCTCTAATTCTCAACTGTGAGTCTGCAGTCATCCACACCCCTGCAAAAGAAGCCTCCTTGCCTTTTACAGTCAGCAGGAGCACAGATCATAGAATCCCACATGGTTTCTGGTAACAACATGGACCACAGACAGCCTTTGGAGGCAGTACAGACCACGGACATCAATTCAGCCCTCAGCTGCAACATGGACCACAGACACCATTATGGGACTTGGCAGCAGCACAAGCCATGAACATAAACATGGCCTCCAGCAGCAACATGGGCTATGGACAGTGACATGACCTTACATAGCAGCACAGACAATGGAAATCCACGTGGTTTTCAAAGGTACCACGGACATCAACATGGCCTCCTGTGGAGCTCAGACCAGACATCAGCACAGCCTCCAGCCACATCACAGGCCACAGACCCCAACATGGCCTTTGGTGGTCTGGTCAGTGCTTTTACCAGCCAAGCCATCTGTGCAGTCCCCAGGAAGACTTATCTTGATTGTGAATAGGACCTTCTCTGGCAAGAATCCTGGACATATAAAGAGAGAAACTGAGCTAAGCAGTAGCAGGCATTCATTCCTGCTTCCTGATTGCAGTGTGATATGACCAACTGCTAAGTTCCTGTCCTCTTGAATTCCCTGCCATGGTGGACTGTACCTTTGAACTGTGAACCAGATCAAACAATTTCTCCCCTAAGTTAGTTGTTCTTTTGTTCTTTTCTCCTCTTCTTCCTTCTCCTCTTTCTCCTCCTCTCCCTCCTCCTCTTCCTCTTCCTCCTCCTCTCTTCCTCCTCCTCTCCTTTTCCTTCTCCTCTCCTCTTCCTCTCCTTTTCCTTCTCCTCCTCCTCTTCTCCTTCTCCTCTTCCTTCTCCTCCTCCTCCTCCTTCTCCTCCTCCTCCTCCTCCTCCTCCTCCTTCTTCTGTGTCATGATTTGAATAAGAATGGCCTCCATAGGCTCATAAATGTAAATACTTGGTCATGAGGAAGTGGCACTATTCGAAAGAATTAGAAAGTGGCCTTGTTGGAATAGACGCATCACTGGGAGTGGACTTTGAGGTTTTAAGGACCCAAGTCAAGCCTAGTCTTTCTCTCTTCTTGATGTCTGTGGATCCTGATGTTAAACTCTGTGCTTCCTCTTCAGCATCACTTCTGCCTGTGTGCTGCCATGCTCCCTACCATGAAAACAATGGACTAAACCTTTGAAAAGATAAGCAAGCCCCAATTAAATGCTCTGTTTGTATAAAAAAGAGTTGTTCTGGTCATAGTGTCTCTTCACAGCAATGGAATAACACTAAGAGAAAAAATATCCAAATAATAAGAAAAGAAATTAAAATAACAGTCTTGGCTGTATTTTTAATTCAACAACCACTTAGGCAACAAGAGATCATGTCTGAAAAAGAAAAACAAGACAAGACTGGAAGTTAGCTATGGCATAAAAGACAAGCTAATGGTTGCCTTAGGGAGGGTCGGTGGACTGTGGCTGGAAGGGCAGAGGGGCTTTTGCCTTCTTGATATGAGTGCTGGATTCCATTGTGAATGTTGCTATGTGATGTTAGTAGGGTGGTTACTTATTCCAAGTGCCTTTATATGTGCTACAGTGCTCTTTATTAAAAATTATAGGGCAATAAAGAGGATACATAAAGGTCCTATGCTTTTGGCCCTTTGTAGCTAACTAGACTCTCTCTCTCTCTCTCTCTCCTCTCTCTCTCTCTCTCTCTCTGTCTCTGTCTCTCTCTCTTCACTCAAGAGGCAGAGTCAGGCAGATCTCTATGAGTTCAAGGTCACTTTCCTCTATATAACAAGTAGCAGGCCTGCCAGGGCTATACAGTGAGATGCTGTCTCTAACATGGAGAGGAGTATATTTAAAAAATTACTGTAACAAATCCCCAGGCCTTGCCTTAAGAAATTGTGGTTTGTTTGTTTGAGTGGGACTTAGAACTTACAAATTTGACAAGCATTCAATGGCTGAGGTGCCATGACCTCAAATCACTCTATGAGAAATACAGATCTATTTTTTTTACATTGATTTATTCTTGTGCATATATGCACATGTATATGTGTGTAGCAGTGTACCAATGCACAAGGTGTGGAGGTCAGAGGACAATACACAGACAGTGATTCCCTCCTTCCACCATGTGGGTTCTGGAGAGTGTACACAGCTCCTCAGGCTTGGTAGAAAGCGCCTTGATCTCTTGTACCACTGTGTTGAGATAATTTTTAATCTTATGAACTTTATTATAAAAATAGCAAGCAAATAAAAACATCACACCAAAATTAACAAGATCTAAAGTCTATGCAGCTCATAGAACTTCTATACAGTTGAAAAAAGCATTCAGAACGGTAGCACTGAAGGTCATTTTAACTTTTACACTTTCAGGATCAGATGTATTTTATGCATGTTCCACCATCCAAAACAAAACAAAATAAAATGATGACAGAAGGCTTCCTCTCTCTCTCTCTCTCCTCTCTCTCTCTCTCTCTCTCTCTCTCTCTTCTCTTTCTCTCCCCTCTCCCTCCTCAGCATTTGCCAACTCTCCAAAACAATTTGCTCAATTGCTTTGCCATTGTGACCATTTTTGAATTTGGTTTCTGAGCCCCTAACCTTTCATCTTCTCAGAGCAACTCAATATTGGATGCAGCCACAGCCCACACTTGCTGTGGGAAGGAGAGCCAAGTGAAAAGTAGACTGATCAGTGGTGAGAAAAAAAACCCTCAGATTGAGTACTGCAGCCTAGAACCTTCTCTGGGAACAGGACTTATCATTTCTGGCAAAAGCCTGGTTCATTTATTCAGACACGGGTGATGGAATGTGTTTGTCATTTGGCAGAGTCTCTGTAAAAACTAGGTTAAGGGCCAAATCAAGACTGAGGAGGATGCAGACAGTGCGAGGAACCGTCAGCCCTTGCTGACTAAAAGCCGCCTTCTTGCCTCTGAGATCTGGACCCAGCCAACTTTTTTTTTTTCCATTGCAAAAGGGAAGAGCCTGGTTCTCCTTAATAACAACACAGATTTAATAACAACAGGCAAATTAAGAGGAATAAAGAGCATGGGGCGGGGAGGGGTATCACGTTGTGTTTGTTTAAAGCATGGGCAGGGGAGGGGTATCATGTTGTGCTTGTTTAAAGCTTGCTGAGAAGGAGACTGCTCTGCAATGTCAAAAGGGAGAAGTGTCCTCAGCCAGTTAAAAGACAAAACCAAAACCTCAGCACTGGAAGGAGAAGAGTTCTCTTGGACATACAGAAGTGGTTAGTATCACCTGACGTAACTGCAGGTGATATGAAGCTACTGTCTACCAGGGTGACTGACCAACCGTTAAAGCGCTATGGAGGGCAAGGTTGTTTCCGCTGGGCAGGCTGAAGGCTCCCCCAGTTGTACAACTTCATAATCCTTTGGCTCTTGTTTTTGGCTATAAGCCATCAATGACTTAGTGTAGAGGCTTTGTTACTAGGCTCCGTTTTGGTCTTATGGGTCCTAAATGTCTACAGAATGACCCATGCTCCCGTTCACTCAGCAACCAGCTGCAGTGTGTATTCTATGTGCCAGGAGCCGTAACTGCCCTTGAGACTCCCTTTTGGCTTCTGAGAAGCATTCGATCTGGTGTGGATGGTCAGCGCCTACAACTATGACCACACTGCAGATCGCAGAGCCATGGAGTCTGTGGCAGAGCACAGCTGCTGGGGGACACTTCCTTGATGGGGCAGGGTGTTTGTTTGTTCCAGCTTAGTGATGGGTAAGTAGAAGTTAGCTAGGTGGGGAGGGGCATAGGAGTTTGGGGTCAGGAGACTGGAATAGCATCGCCTGTGCAGGTAACAGAGGAGAAGGAGCAGCGTGAGCCAGGGCAGAAAGCAGAGTCAGAATGCTGCTGGGGGTGTGGTGGGGAGCTCAGCTTGGACTCTGAGTAAGTCTAAGGTTCTCATCCCATGAGTCTCAAATTACCAGGCTGTGAACAAATAATGTGTTACTAATAATAAACTATTAAGTTCCTAATGGTTTCCCTCCTCGGGATAAAAAACCCACACTAGAGCAGCTTGAAGGTCACCCCTGTAATGTGGTGGCTCTCCCCCACTGGCATTCCATATGCTTTCTTGAGAAAAAGGGGAAGAGCTAGGGCTAGAAGCCAGGGCTCGAGGCTTCTCTCCACTCCCCTTCTCTAAGCAGCGAGCTAAGGCTCTGGAGTTTACAAACTACCACTGCGCCTTTCTGCATCCAGAAGCTGACATTCCGTTGATCTGGGCACATACAGGATCAACAGTGCACTTACCATGGTGTGTGTCTCTCGTGTTGTTGGCCATGAATGGCTTACAGCTGTATTGACAAACAGCAGTGAGGAGGCCATACTGTGAGCCTCTGAGCAGCGTTCAAATATAAGAAAATCTCAGAACTTGCCATGTAGATCAGACTACCTTCATACTTGTGGTCATCCCTCTGTCTCATTCTCCTACGTGCTGAGATTGCAGGTGTGAGTTACCATACCTAGTGCTGTTCTATTTCAGGTAAGTTCCATGCTCACTGTAGTTTGTTGTGCAGTACATTATATAGCATAATATAGTGTGTACATTTTAAAACATGCTCACCCGGCATAGTGGCGCACACCTGCAGTTCCAGTGCTTGGCAAGTAGAAACAGGGGGTCATCAACTACAAACTAAGTTCAAGCGTGAGAGTCTGTCTTAAAGACAAGCGCACAGGCAAACCCCCAAACAGAATAAATAAATAAAATAAAAGCCTGCTTCAAAATAAAAATTTTAAACAAAAGAGTACACTTAAAACATTCACAATAAGGCCTAGGGGTATAACTTATGTGCTTAGTGTGTATGACCCCACACCAAAACCCCAAACCAAAAGAGAAACTCATTTACAATAATTTTCATCTTAGCGTAATCTTTTGGGCAAAGCAAATATACATGTATTAAGATTTATTGAGGAGAAATGAGAAAGAACTCCCGGGAGTGAGAGCAACTCCAAGGGAGAGCAGTCTCATTTTAGTTATTTATATTGAATTATATCTTGATTCTGCTTCAGATGTCAGTTCTTCATTCTAGTGGCTGCCATGGCGGGAAGGGCCTTGTAGAGGGACAAAGCTCCAAATGGAAAACAGACTCCTAAATCAAGAAACCATGCTCTCCATTGTATCCACAGGTCTCCACTAATTATGCAGACCTGTGCGCGTGTATATATATGGTATATGTGTGTGTGTGCACATGTATATGTTGGTGCACTTGCCCTTGTGCATGCACGCAGGGGCCAGAATAGGATATCAGGTGTTTTCTGTCGTTCTTTCTTGGGACAGGGTTCCTTGTTGAACCCAGAGTGCCCCATTGTTCAGCTCTACTGGGTGCCAGCAAACTCTTATGATCCTCCTGTGTGTACCTGCTCACTTCAGAATTGGGGTTATGGATGCTGGGAGTCTGAACTCAGGGCCTCATGTTTGTACAGCAAGCACTCATATTCATCTAGCTATCTCTCCAGCCTCTGCAAACGCTTTGGATGAAATTCTGGTTACAGCGATGGAGAGATGCCTCCGTGGTAAAGCAGTTGCTGCTCAAATGTGAGGACCCAGAGTTAGGATCCTCAGAATCATGGTGTGGCAGCCTCCCTGTAATTCTAGCCTCAGAAGTGGAAAACAAGGAATGCCCAAAGAAAGCTAACCACTGACTCTTGCCATGTTGGTGGGCTTACTGATCCCTGATATCAACCTTAGGCCTCCACATGCACACGTACACATATGCATGCATACTGTCTTAGTTAGCACCCACTGTCAACTTGACACTGGCCAGAATCATATAAGGAATTCTCAACTGGGTGATTGTCCAGATTAGATTAGCCTGTGTCCATGTCTGTGAAAAATTGTCTTTGTTTTTGATTGATGGGAAATCTCAGCCCACTGTGGGTGGTACTATCCCTAGGCAGGGCCTGAGCTGTATAAGAAAGCAGGCTTTAGAGAGCTAAGACAGAAAGTCAGTAAGGTGTCTTCCTCTGTGTTTCTGTTTCAGTTCCCACTGAAGTTCCTACCCTTAGTTCATCGACCCTGACCTGGATGTGTAAACCAAATAAACCCTTTCTTTCCCAAGTTGCTTTTGGTCATGGTATTTATCACAGCAACAGAAATAAACTAGAACACATGCCCAAACACATGCAGAACATTCATATACATGCCAGCATACCACACATACATGCACACAAAAAGTAAGTTCTAGTTAATATGTATCATTTATCCATGATATCAGTTGTCCTCATAAATTCATTGAGAGGGGTATACATTTTCACAGTGTTAAAAAAAAAAACATAGGTTTGCTCTCCAATGAACCTCTGAGTAAAAGAATTTAAAATAGATCAATCATTTCCACGTGCCAAAAATGTAAAGTTCTTTGATAGAGATGTTTGTGCACCCGGCTCATTATTGGCAGTAAAATCACAAAATACTGGATGCTTCCAAAACTCTGTTTTCCAATTTCTCTTCGGCTAGAATGTCTATTGAAAAGCAGTTTGATTTCTCACTCAGTGTAAAATGCTAAGTTGACCTTGAAGGAAGTGTAATGAACATATTTATTTTTTCAAAAATAATTGCAAGGTAGCCACCAAAACCATCCTCAAGGAAACAGCGGTATGCAAAGTGGGTTTTTGGTTTTGTTTGTTTGTTTGTTTGATTGATTAGTTGGTTTGGCTTGGTTTTATTGTTGTTGTTTGTTTTTTATTTTGGTGGGGTTTTTGTTTTGTTTTTGGTTTTGGTGTTGTAAAGAAAAGACATGGCTGATTTTAGGCCTTTAGTGTATATGAAGGGTTGCTCCTGACATCTCCTCCCTTCTCTAAGTATAGAAGGGCCTTGGCGATTCAATTCTTGCGAAGGCGGGGATAGAGGCCTGACCTCCAATAATTGAAGGGGACCTTGTAATGGCTCCGGTCCTCCTGTCGTTGTCCAGTGAGGCATGAGGGCCATATAAGCCTGACATACATGCATGCTAACACAAAGTCTTGGGTCTCTGTGGAAAAACACTGAAAACAGAAGGCTATAAGCTATTGTAAACAGGCAGCTTCTGTGGAAATTTACCAGACCTAGTAGTCATAGGTCTTATAAATAGGCAGCCTCGGTGGACAGTACCAACATAGATAAGGACAAGTGAATCATAGGCAGAGCCATAGTGACCTGTCCCCTGAACCTACACCCAGCTGATACCCTGTTCTGAAAGGTATCTGTACTCCCCCTGAACACCTATGCTCTGGTGTCATTCCCTTCCCCACATCCTGCCTTTTTGTGTTTATAACCTCTGTGTAAATAAGTAAATTACGATGTGATTTAAAAAACTAAATAAATAAAATTAAAAAAAAAAAAAGAAAAGACATTGCTTTGGCGATTTGAAAACTGACCTGATGTTGGGACGAGTGAAAGAAGTTCAAGATGGATTCCTAGCTTTCCAGCTTGGAGAACTTCTTGAATGATGGTGTTGCCACTTGCTGCAGACAGAGGAAGCAGACATGAGTCAACGCAGGGAGAGTAGGAGAAATGTAGAAGCTTGGAGTTGTTTCCTTCAAATCGCAACAGGAAACAGCACTGTTGCTTCAGGCTCACCTGCTAAATCTGATCACCCTCATCTTTACTGACCATTTGTTCGTCCTTCCCTTACATCTAGCTGTCTGTGTGAGCACCATCTCTTGGCATCTTAAGGCTAAAGGTTTGGAGTAATGCATGAGACACCTCTGAGTGACTAAGATCTTTCAAATGATTTTCTTCCATGTGTCCCCAACCCCATACAAGTGCTGTGCACCCAAACACTTGGATGTGGTGTTGGGATATCTTCCTCAGTCTCTTCTCCACATATTTTTCTTGGGACAGAATCTCTCTGGATTTTGAGCTCACTGTTTCAGCTAAACTGGATGTAGGGCTAGAAGAAATGGCTCAGGGTCGCTACTCCACACAGGGCTCAAGTGCCCATATTGGGCAGCTCACAACTGCCTTCAGGGGCCTGGCACCCTTTTCAGCACTCCAAAGGCAACTGCACTTAAGCACACAATACACAAAGACATACACACATGATTAAAACATAATAAAAATAAACCTTTAAACTGATTGGCCAGCCAGCCCCTAGAATCTGCACATCTCTGTCTCCCAGAATTGAGGTTAAAGATACAAGCCACCATGCTTGACTTTTACATAGGGGGATGAGAACTCAGTTCCACACATGTTTTACTCACTGGGATATCTCCTCAACTAACCAAGATGTATTGATTAGGCTTTTTTATGTACCAGGTACTGACATAGGCCTAGAGAGAATGACCATGAGGGAGACATAGGCTACATGTTCTCATGGGGGCTACACTCTTGCCAGGGAAGATAAAAAATAAATGAATACATACACCCACTAATAAAACCACCAAAGACTTATTAGGGGTTGAATAAGAGAGTTAGTTAACTGCAAGCCTGGCCTCTAGAGGAGTTCTCTGAGGAGGTGACACACTGACATCTGGAAGTCCACCCACCATGAAGGGAAAGAGCTTTGCAAGTGAGCAGTCTCACACTCTCTCTGAGCTCAGTGAGGCTTGCTGGTGGCAGCAGTGGGGTTGCCTAATGTCAAAACTTCTGATCACCACTAGCTACTGTGCTCAGCCCCCATCACCACAGACCTGTTCTGATTTTGTGCCCCTTGGTCATCCTTCTGTCACCTTCTACCCAAGCTCTTTTGCAGTGAGTATCAGATTTGCTGTGCATCTACAAAGAGCTTTCAGTGGTTGGGGTGTCACAGACACATGCATCCCCTCATCTGGTGACCCACCATGTGAAGGCATCAATGCCCACCTATCTGGAAGGACTTCTAGTGTTTCCTGTAGGCATAGCTGAGTGTGGGGTGGTGAGAATAGACCCATAGTCCTTGGCTAGCACTGGAACAGCAGGGGCTAATTTCGTATCTCATTAGATGGAGCACTGGATCAGATGACTTCAAAGGCACCTCCTCATCCTGGGTATTTATAATCCTCCTTGTTGAAAGATGCCTCCCAAGAGGGAATCTGTGGCCAAGGCAGACATTAATGGAGGGAGTCATGTGAGATACTAAACTAACTTCATAGGAGAATTATCAACCTTTCCTTAGTAGATACGCACGTCTTATGTACACTTGAAACTGGTAGGCCAAGAGATGCAAAGCTGTTGTTCCTCAGAAGGCTTTCTTTTGTTGTTTCCATTCTATTAGTCAGCCTTGTTACACTATAACCAAACACCTGAGATAATTAACTTATAAGTAGAAAAGAGTTGTCTCTTATACAGCTTTAGAGATTTTAGTTCAAGATTAGGGAACTCCATTGCTTTCAACTTTTCATGGGTATGCCAAAGGGAAAAGGCACATGGCCAAGGGTGGTATATAAAATGGCAAACTGGCCCTCTTATGCCCATGAAACTACAGAGAAAAAAAGAGTATGTTGATCTTCCCCAGGTCCTCTTCTGTAGGAAGCACAGCCTAGAGTAAGCACTGGAGAAGCCAGGATTGTCAATCACATGGGCCTTTTGTTCTTCAAAGGAAGGAAATGAATGGTCCCTGGTCACTTGGAATGCCAGGGTGAAAGTAGTCAAAGAACGTTTGCTATTCTATTAGAAACCAGCCTCTGCCTGAATCACTCAAATATCCTGAACATTGCTTGGTTGTCCTCTGGCCATATGCATGCCATGGTATAAACACCCTCACTCACACGTCATGCACACACAATATTAATACTAATACTAATACTAATACTAATAATACTAATCCTGAGCTCTGTCTCTCAGTGAACAGATCTCATCCCTATGAAAGAGGCCCCATGTACCTCCACCAATAAAATCCATCCTTATGTTTGCCCCAGATCCTTCTGCTAGGCCCTAGCTCTGAGCTCAGTTTGCCAGACAACAGAACTCATTCTTACTGTAAAGGTCACAGGTACTTTGCTACCTTGCTACGGAGTTGCTATGTAGCTCTGCCAAAAGCTTTGTTGTGAAAATTGACATGTGGAAACTTCTTCCAAAATTTTTACAATGAGTGATTGTATAAGAAGAATTACCCACAAGGTCAGTGTCTGGAAGAGTTTGACCCAGTACCTGCAAAGACGGGGCTGGTTCGGCTCGTTCCTCACCTCTGGTACATCATCTTCCCACTGGCCATGAGGCTTACAGGACCCTGGATTCTCTTCAAGTGCACATATCTATGATTTAAGGACATCTCACTAGGTTTTATTTCTTTAAGATTCAACAGTAAGATCAGGGGAACCAAGACTTAAATTCTCAGAAAGAGGTCTGTCCTCATTTGTAGTTTGGGAGATGTAGTTGAAACGGTTTTCCTGCCAGTTGTATTTCTGTCTGAATCATTAGAGTGCTAAAACATTCCTAGTCTGTAGCACTAAAATCAAACAAAACTGATCCAGACCTTCCAGATAAGAAATTGGTACCTGGTAATAAATTTACTTTGGGGGAAAAAGGGGCCACCAAGGAAGTGCTGGGACTAATGACATCCAGGGTGTTGAGTGTGCATGTGGTTCAGGTACTTTGCTGAACATTTTGCTTACACCTTGAAATGAAAACTATGAAGAAAATAATATTGTCTCTCAGGGTATGTGGAGGGTTTTTTGCACAACACCCCCCAACAGATGCCCAGTTCCCTGTTATAAAATAGTGTGTGCTTGCAAATGACCTACACCCATCCTCCTGCATCGTTTCAATGGCTTCTAGATTATTTATAATACCTAACACAATGGACATGCTCTGTAAGCAACTGCTACACACTATTGTTCAGAAACCAGTGACAAAGACAATTTTCTGCACATAATGCAGGTACAATACTTTTTCCTGCATATTTTCCTTGGGTAGCTGCTTGTATCTGTTTGCCTGGGATCTGCAGACAAGGAGCACTGAATGTATTTCCTCTTAATCATTTACAGAAGGGGGGGGAGTGTGCTGACGAGGCGTTCTGAACCATATGGTCCTACAGACAAAGTTGGACACACACACACATACACATACACACAGTCACACACACACTTTATAAATGAATGAATAAATAAAATAAATAAATAAATAAATAAATAAAATTTAAATGTTTTAAAATCAAGGACTAGTGAGATGGCTTATGGGTAAATGTGCTTGCCACGCAAGCCTGATGACCTGAGTTCGATCCCTGGAACCCATATTAAGATAGGAGAGCACTGACTACACAAAGTTGTCCTCTGGCCATATGCATGTCATAGCATAAACACCCTCACTCACATGTCATGCACACACAGTAATAATAATTAAGTTGGAATCTGGATCAACTCACTGCTTCGCAGCTCTGCTTCAACTCCAAGGTTTTCTTCCTCTAGGCATCCTAGGGGCAGGGAAGTGGGTTTTGAGGGGAAGGATGGTTGGATAATGTTCTAAAGGATCGGAGCCTTCAAACTACATGGGAACTCATGAAAGTTCTCTTTCCAGAAACCTTGATTCCTGGGCTGCAAATTCTGGCTTTGGTGTGTGTCACAAAGACTTGCGAGTCACTGTGGTCTGGCCCTTTCCAGAAAATGGCTCACTACCCTGCTAAGAAAACCTAAGCTAAGGGCTCTTTTTTTTTTTTTTTTCCCATTTCTCATTAGAAAGCTCGGTTGCACTGCCTTTTTAAAAAATTGAAAATATATATTTTTTTCATACAATACAACCTGACCTCGGTTTCCTCTCCCTTCATTCCTCCTTGCTCCACCCCCTCTGAGATTCACTCCTCATCCATTCCCTTTAGAAAGCAGTGGACAATAACTGGACAGGACAAAACAAGATACAACAAGACAAGGCAAAAGCCTGCGGTCTCTGGGTTATTCACTCTCAGTTTCTGGCAATATCAAGCATGAGCTCTGTTTTGTGGCATGGGCTTCAATTTAAACCAGTCATTGGTTGGCAACTCCCATAAATTCTGCTCGACCATTGCCCTGGCACACGTAGGCAGGACAGATTGCAGGTAGAGATTTTTGTGGCTGGGTTGATGTCCAGGTTTCTCTTTCAGTGGCCTGCAGAATATTTCCCCACACCAAAGAGAGAAGAACATAGAGGTAAGAGCTCCGTACAGGCATGAGCCTGACCTCTCTATGTTCAATGAGCTGTGTGAATGCTGTCCTCAGCAATGGCCCCCGCCCCCACCCCCCACCCCCGCCCCCGCCCCCGTCCCCGCCCTACCATCGGTTTTCAGAGAACAACCCTTTGTCCTAACATTAAACCTGGGTTGTTTGGGGAATCTCCATGGGACTTCCTCACCCAACAACCCAACTGCCTTATACCCTGGGCTCTTCTGTCTTTTTCTATTTGTGCTGGTAGGAAATTCCACCAACTGGGTAGCTTATGAACAATAGAATTTGTTTCTTATAGTTCTGGAAAGATCAAAGTGGAAACACATTCATGAATACATCTGGGAAGGATCACTTTTTAGTTTGTACATAGTGTTACCACTATCACACTGGGATTGTATTTCAATATGCAATCTTGAGGGTGGCACACAAACATTTAAACTATAAGTATGCCTAGCTCAATAACGGCCATTCTCTCCAAAGTGTATTGAGTCTCTGTTTCTCCTAAAACCGCACAACTTACTCAATGGCCTTCCTGCTTTCAATCCTGCTAGCCCATAGCCCCACCCAAGGTCATCATTTATTATTTTATTTTTAAGATATTTTATTTTTGTTTTATTATATGTATGAATGTTTCACCTGCATATATCTATGTATATCACATGCATGCCTGGTGACAGAAGAGGATGTTGGTTCTCTTGGAACTGGAGTTACAGACACTTGTGAGCTACCCTGTGGGTACTGGGATCCAAACTTAGGTCCTCTACAAGAGTATCATAATAGAGTGTATCTCTTAACCACTGAACCATATCTCCAGCCACACAAAGCAATATTTTAAGAATATAAATCAGCAGGCAAACTATGTCCATGGGTACAATAATGGCATGACTGTTACTATGGTAACAAACCACTCTCTAGTTATGTCTAAGAGCTGCCTCACAGCAGGAAACAAATGCCTGGTACATAAATCTGGCTAAAACCCAAGGTTGGACTGCTCAAGACCCTAGAGGTGAACCTACTACTATTATTTTCTTAAATAGACATAATCTCAAACTACCCTCTATACTCACGTCATTGTACCCATAGATTAGTAAGCTCTCAGGCCTCATCAGAGAAGTTTCTTGTGACTTTACAACTGGTCAACGTGCAGAGAAAAACTGTCTGGGAGTGCTCAGCCACAAGTGGACTCTATAACACATGCACACAAAAAAGCTCAGGAGCCCTGGTGGAAGAGGAGGCAGCAAAATCATGAGAGCCTGGGGCCATGAAGGTCCAAGCAAATCAGTGTCTTCTAGACATGACAGGACCCTGGCACTCATGAACTCCAGCTGCTGTGTCTCCCTGCATAGACAAACAAACCTAAACAAACTCCCAGTCCCTCAGTGCAGGGTTCATCACCCCAGCACACTGAATCAGTCTCCTCTAAACCTGTTCTGCATTCCACCTCCCTTCCCACCGAGGACCTCATCCCCTCTGCTGGGCTCAGTCCCTCCTTCCCTAGACACTAAACAGCAGTTGCCAGGCTCAGGCAGGGCCTCTGCACTCTTGTCTCAAGCTCCATCATCCTTGCTTCACTTTTAATGCTACAGCTGCTATCTGTTATCATTGTTCTGGAAATTCTCCACTTCAGATTGGCCCTCATTGGCTCTCATCGGCCAAAGTCCTCAGAGTCTCACACAGTACCTGATAAGTGAGGTGTTCACTAAATATTCAAATTTACTATGTAAGTAAATAGTAACACGTGTTACAATCAATTTTAAGTGTTATTATACTAATTAGATTTTTTTAATTTTTGAGATTGTAATCACACTTCTCCCTTCCCTTTCTTCTCTCCAAACCTTCCCATATGCCTTTCCCTGCTCTCCATCAAATTCATGGACTCTATATTTATCAGTTGTTATTGCATGCATGCATGTATTAACTATACAACATATATATTTATTTATAAATACAACCTGCTGAGTCCAACCAATGTTACTTGTATGTATGTTTTCTAGAATGACTTTCTGGTGCTGAACAATTGATTGGTGTGCTCGGGAGAGAATCACCTCTCCTGGCCCTAGCTTTCCTCAATTACCCGTCGCTTCTTGTGTAAGGCTGATGCCTCTTGGGCTTTTCCCCATACATTTTGGCAATTTTGTTAGTTGTTTCCTTGTTTGGCACACATTTGGGCAGTTGTGTCAGTGAGACTTTGGGAGTATAGCTTCTGATGTTAGTAGGAGACATAATCTCACAGCAAACTAACATCCTCTGGCTTTTTCCACCTCCCCTTCCACAATGTTCCCTGAGTCTTAAGGCAACCAGCAGTCCTACCCAACTGTGATGCCCATGAGCCACACCAACAACCAGAATGAAATGGTAACCCTACGGATGAAGTAGTAGCGTGCCTTCATACCTCAGTGGTAACAAAGACCTGCTCAACAAGAGGGTGGGATGCCTGGTACTGGAAACCTAGCTAGCCACTCAGTGCTACTGAAATCATGGTTATTAGAAGAGAAATACTACCACTGCTCTACTAAACCAGCAAATTCCCTAACAACAATCTATAAACATCTGCCCCTATACCCACAGATAGTCTTTACTTCATCAAGGAAACTTCCAGATGGAGGCAGTTACAGAAAATCACAACCAATCAAAATGCAGAGTCCAAGACCCCAGTCCCAATGAAAACATCAAGTCAATGCTAACACTTTCACATTTATTTATTTGTTAGTTTGTTTGTGTATTTATTTATTTATTTATTTATTATTTATTTATTTGTGTATGTGTGTGTGTCTGTGTGTGTAGATCAAAAGACAACTTTCAGGAGTCAACTCTTTTCTTTCACCTGGTAGGTCTCAGAAATCAAGTTATTATGTGGAAAATGTCCTTACCTGCTGAGGTCACCTTAATATATTCTTAAGCACAGGTGTACATGTTGTATATTACCATAGTTTGAAAATGTACCCCCAAAACCTCATGTTGGACACTTAACCCCAGTGCAACAATGCTGGTAGGCACTGGTTTTGTGAGGTCTCCACCTGTCTGAAGGGTTAATGCCAATCTTAAGAAGGCGTAGAGTCAGTTCAGTCAACTTGCTTCTTCTCTTTGCCTTTCTGTCATGGGACGATGCAGTAAGAAGGCCGTTCTGGAACTGATTCCCCTGACCTCAGAATGCTGAGACGATAAATTTCTGTTTTCTATAAATTACCCAGTCTCCAATGCTCTGTTACAGCAACATAAAATGTTCTAAAGCAGATACACGTGAGAGTGTCAGCTCATTCACTAATAACATTCTTACCTGGACTCTCCAAATCAGAGGTTGTGGTCTGCAGCAGCATTTGGTGACCCACACAAATGACATCTAGTTTCATGGGTTGGGTGACTAGAAATCGCTGCCCTCTGGTTTGAAATCAGAATGTAGAGTGGTAGGATTTTATTTGTGAATTCTGCTCATAAGTAAAGCCAGGCAGGTAGGGGGAGAAGGCTGAGAAGGTGTGCAATGGAGAAACTGATATGAGGAGGCACAGGAAGAAAGGAGATGGCTTTGCAGGTCCTGACCAGTGTCATCCTTTGCCCAGATCACTGCATCCATCCCACTGCATTCAGGAAAACGTCAGCTGCCTGCCCTCCAATCATCGCCCAGGATGAAGCCAGAGAGGGGACCACAGTCAGTTTTCCACTTGACGAAAATAGACTAACCATGGGCGTGGACCGCCTTCACCTCGCTATGATGAATGATTCCTTCTTCACTAGAACAGGATAAGGTCCAAGGCTTCCAGGGGAAGAAGCAGAGAAAATAAATGTGAGTCACTGTTTCTGTGGCAACTCCTGAAAGCAAAGGGATGCTGTGTTGGAAAAACAGGGGCTTTGGTCTGGCGACTCTGCAAATATAAATGATTTGGTTGCAGGATCTGAGTTTCACGGCAGCAGAGTGAATCTCCTCAGGTGATGGATGTTGGAGTCCATCCTCACAGTGGAAGACAAAGTTAGCCAAAATGCAATATCCCCCTGAGCCAGGACTTTATAGTAGGCTGTTCCACAGTTAGTGGCGATCAATATCAAGTCCGTTTAAGACCATCCAATCCTGTTAGCCTGACCCCATTAAACCTGATACAAACAAGGGATGAAAAGCTAGAGGCGGTGGACAGGAGTGGAGCTTCATACCGCTGCAGTCACACTGACTCAAAAGCCCTTTCGCAGCAAAGGCGAGAGACTGACTGACGTATGTGCACTTCTCAGCAAGGCGACCAGCTGTGGAGCTTCCCTAACGTGTCCATCAAGGTGTGAACAGCAAAAGCTGTTTACATTTGAATAATAGGTATAGGCCTTACAGAGAGCTTTCCTCAGAAAATGCTGTCCCAGGCTAGGCTGCTTCTGTGGTGAAACACAGAAAGCACTCAGGTCTCCAGAGTGTTCATTCTCATGGAAGCCTGCATGGCTATGTGGACCACCGTCCCTCCTACCTTCTGCGTCTGAGCTGGGTAAGCGGGGAAAGCAGACCCCGGGACACTGGATAGCCAAGCAACACTTGTTTCGATGCACATCCACAGACCACCTGATAATTCCACAATTAGCTCTTTTAAACCTGATGTGAGACCAGAATAGACATGTCACACATGCCTAGGGGCACGCCAACACAGCCTGAGGAAGCAGGGCCCTGGGAGAGCTATGGTTTGATCTAATATCCTGGTCCTGCTGGAGTGGTGGCCAGGAGTGGGTCTCTCCACCAAGAGGGGAAGGCTGCAAAGCCCAGAACAGTGCTTACCAAACTGAAGTACCTGCACATGAGTGCTTGTTCCCACAGAGGACAGAAAAGGGAGTTGGATCCCCTGGAGCTGGAGTTTCAGGCAGTCATGAGGTGCCAGACATTGTTACTGGGAACTGACTCTGGGTCCTCTGCAAGAGCAGCTTGTGTTTCTAACCAATGAGCCATCTTTCCAGCTCCCCTCCCCTCAATGTTTTACTTTTTTTTATCATGGTTCTCCTATATATGAAAATCCCAGTTCACATTTTAAAGACTTTTGATACATGTATATACATATCATACTATATATAGCCTCCTGAGATGTTCTTCCTTTAATTCTGTCTCTCTGGGCTTCATTGGGCTATGTCTGCACACATAGCTGTAACACACGTTACCTGTTACCGTCCATCGTGGACACACAATTCATTTGCCATTTTCTTACTCGACGGATGCTGAATATAGTGTTTTCCTAGTATAAACAATGGATTAGGAATTTCTTTTCTGTGTTTCTTAGAGTAGATGTACAAGAATTTCCACAGGATATAGCCCTAACTGGACATGAGGGGAGTAGCGGCCTGAACGCCACAGGTGGAAGCAAACTGTGTTCAAAGGGATGCTTCCACTTTCCCGTCACTGCAAGGGCCTGGAAACTTCCTTGCCCCACAGCTCCACCACCACATGGGATTGTTGACTTGAGTCTTTAGCCTGTCTCGCGATTCTATATTCATTTTTCTTCTTATTAGTAAGTTTGAACATCTTCGCATGTTTGCTGGCTATTTGGGATTCTTCTTCATTGCTCTTCATGCTCTTATCTAATTTCTAATAGCTGCACTTGCCTTTCCCTTATTGATTTTTGGGAGTTCTTTATGTGCTCTTAATTGAATCTTCTTCAGTGCTAGGATTGAAGCCAGGTCCTCACGCATACTTGGCAACTCTCCCACCGAGCTGCACCCCACTATAAGGGATAATGTCTGTGAGCATCTTCCCTGTTGTGGCTCACATTTTCACTTCTTTGTCTCCTTTCCTGAGGAAAAGATTTACATTTTAATTAGGAAAATTTATTCACCCTTTATGTTATTATTGTACCTTCAAAGATCAGTTTGAGAAATATTTGTTGGAGCTAAAGAGATGGCTCAGCAGGTGACAGCACGTATTACTCTTGCAGAGGACCTGGGCTTGGTTTCCAGCTCCCTTTCCAGTGGCTCACAACTTCCTGTGTCTCACAGCTTCCTGTGACTGCCACTCCAGGGGATATAAAACCCTCTTCTGCACTCTGACAGCAATTGTACTCATGTGTATAGGAATACACACACGCACACATCCACAATGCAGGCATGTGTACAAATTTGTGCACAGCTAATATTATTTCAAATCTTAAATATTTGCCTGCTAGAAATTGCAAAAATATTGCCCTGATTTTTTAAAAAAGAAATGTCGCTCACAATTAAGTCTCTAAACTGTTTTCATGTCAGTATGCATCATGGACCTAAAGGGATACAGGAGACAGCACTGTCCTGAATTCAGCTTCGAAACAACTTAGTGCATACTTTGGGGTCTCTTGTTCCACAGGGGTTGGGGTTGGGGGCAGGCAGACAATGAAGCTCACATTAATGACAAATGGTTAGCGTGTAGCGTGTTCTCATTTCTGTGTTCTAGGCTACTCACCTGTGGGAAGCAGCATTATGTGAAAGATTCCCTGCCTGCTGGAGTCTCCCCTAGGTTTTCCTTTTAGAGAATCTGGGTCATCGCTGTGTGGAAAGAAGGCAGAGAGGCAGCGTGGAATACGCAGTCAAGAGATTGAGGGAAAAGGGCGAGAGGAGAAGACAGGAACAGTCAAGTTTCTTGTCCTGAGTGTGGACAGCAGAGCAGAGACACCCAACCCCAACCGTGTGCAGAGCATAAGAGACGCAAAGGAGCAAGCTAGCCACCCCAAGAAGGTGCTGGGAAGAGATACACGTTCACTTTACAGTGACCTTAAGTCTCAGACATGGATTCCTCTTTTCTTTCTTTTGGTAAAATATTTATTATATTTATTGTTGAGGGGACAGAACATGTATGGGGAGGCCACAGGGCAACTTACAGAGCCAGCTCTCTCCTTCCACTGGAGGGCCACAAGGATTGAACTCAGGTCGTTATGCTTGGTGGCAAGCACCTTTACCCACTGAACCACCTTGCCAGCTCTGTTATTTTACTTTTAATCCAGTAAGACTGACCAGTTGAAGTCTAGACATTATACGATACTTTTCACATCTATAATTGTATGTATTTACAGTCTAATAGCATTCAAGTGGGATAGAGAGGATGAACTACACTTAACACAGAATTAACAGAGTTTTAACTCAGAAGAGAAGCAACTTAGAAGACCGTGTTTTAGGGTGACCCAGCTAGAAAGTATTCCATTTATCTTCTTTCAAGCATGCCATGAACAGGAGACTGGTGCACACATGCTTTCTGAAGGAATTTTACATGGACACAAACCACCTCCAAATAAAGCAGCTATTTCTTGTTATTTGGGTCTAGTCATCACCAGAAGGCCACTCAATATTAGCAGGAGGTCCCTGAGTCTTTTGTAATTTAATGAGTTCATTTTGTCTTAACTCAGCATTTCTCAAGTTTGTCTTCTGTAATGCTGACCGTACTTTTCCAGGAAGGGCCATTGTCACAGGCAACAATTTATTGACAAGTTCATAGGGCATGGCTTCAGTCTGTTTCTGTATTCCTATGGAAACGTAGGCAGAGTGGTCACGGAAGAACCAACTTAAAATTTATATTTTAAAAATATTAAAATGTTAACTAGCCCTGGGAAGAAATGATTTAATGAAATAGGACATAAATGTCCATTTTCTAAAAAATGGATCTAGTAGTATGACTGAGTGGGTCTTATTTTGTCATTACAGAGCATGTATATGCACATTAATATGCACTCTTATATGACCAGGGGTGCACCTTACAAGTGGAAATAGCATAACTTTCTTTGTGTGTGTGTGTGTGTGTGTGTGTGTGTGTGTGTGTATGCATGCATGTGGAGACCAAAGCTAAATGTCAAATGTCTTCCTCAACTACTGTCCATCTTTTTGTTATTTGTTTGTTTATTTGTTTTGCTTTTTAAGACAGACTTTCTCTGTAGTGCAGGCTGCCCTGGAACTCTCTTTATAGATTAGGTTGGCCTCAAACTCACACATCTGCCTGCCTCTTCTTTCTCAGTGCTGGGATTAAAGGCATTCACCACCACATCCTGCTCCCACCTTTACATTCTTAAGTCTCTCACTGAACCCAAAGCTCGTGGATTTGGCTGTGTTTGCTGGTCAATGAGCATCAGGGCCCTTCCAGTCTCTGCTTGATCCCCAAGTGCAGGGTCACTCGCCCATGATGCCAACCCAGACTTTTGATGTGGTGGTGCTGAGTTCAGGTCCCCCTGCCTTTGTGACAAGAACATTATTATCTAGTGTAAGAAGCAGGAGGTTTTGGAATTCAGTTACTCTTTAATGATGTATAGCAAGCAATATATTTATCATCAGTGCTAAGGCTATTGCTACAACAAGATATTGTCACATTTCCTATGTATTGCCTCTAACAAAATGCACAATGAACATAAATAATAAGTTGCTAATTACTAAAGAAATAAGCATAGCAATAAACACATCATTCATTCATGGATTATACAACTGAGTCCTTTTGATAGTTTTGGGTTACAGGTCCTCCTGAGTCTGGGAAGGTGGGGTCAAGCTGTGGCTTCCAGATAGTTAAATTGATAATTTGACCTCACAGGGTGCTTGACCACGAAGAAGCTGGAAGCATTGGTCTCTCGGTTGTCTCTTTGATGATCAGGTGCTGAGGAGGCTTTGTCCGGAGGATCACATTGGCCAATCATGGCTACAAGTGTGATGAAGTGCTCCGATCAGGAGCACTTTTATGTTGGATTTGGCGTTACTGCTGACGTGCACGGCAGATAACCACTTGTGTCTGGTTATTGCCGGGCTCTGATCTCATCACAGCTGGTTATCAGAGCATAACTTTACTTCCATACTTGTCTTTACAAGTACCAGACACGTCTCTACAAGTTTCCTATTACAAGATGGAGTTGATCCTGTTTCAGGGCCTGCTCCTTACATCTAGCCACCTCTAGAGCCTCACCACACTTGGCTCTGGCTGGTGACAAAACACTTCAGGGACAGGAAGCATGTGAAGTACTGCCACTGTGTCAATCTGTTTTGGTTATTTTTCTGCTGCTCTCAAAGCCTAACAGGAAGCAGCTCAAGGCTGGAAAGCATTCATTTTGTCCCCCAGTTGAGGGTACACTTCCCATTGTGGTAGGGAAAAAAGCAGGCTGAACCTTCCTTTCTAATGCTGGCATTGTGAGTACCATTGTTGCCTTTGATGACAGTAAGCATGCACACCACTACAAAAATGTGTCAAGTCAGGCCATAGTCCCGCATAATGACAACCAAGGTGATTAATCGTTTGCTTTAATGATGTAACAGACATTTAATAAGTCATTGATTTTTCTTAGCATCTTAATAAAATGGTTTGGGTGGGGGGAGTCTCTGGCTCATACAAGGCAGTATTGATTATGAATTCATACACTGGGTTCTGGGTGCTTTGTTATCCTGGTGTGAGCACATATTACCTGATGAATATTTACTGCACTGTGACCATTGGTGAATTCCCAAGGTATCACTTACGGTCAAGGAAGAATGAGCTGTTTACTGTGACCTAAAGTCACTTTGCTGCAAATCAGGAGGAAGTTGAGTTGTTTGCGACTTAGAGCTTACATAAGCTTGGGAGAGGTGACTTCTGACCTCTGAGCTGTTACCTGCCTGCAGGTCATGCAGAGAGTTGCTGCTTTTGTGGGTCTCCATCCATGCAAGGGATGGACGTTTGATGATGCTTCTGCCTTTGAAACATCCACGATCCTGTAAGTAACCCCATCGGCTCGCCAAGGTGGGTCAGTACTGTGAGTTTGGTCTGTTATCAGTTCCCTATTGGTTGAGGACAGGTTTGTTCATGTCTCCTAGGACCAGCCCAGGGCTGTATATTGTCTTTTGTGAATGGCTTGTTCTGTCTTGCTTTGATGTCACTACTAAGGAAGAGGGTGCTGTGTAATTACTTGCTGTTATTCCATATTGAGTGGGAACCTCTTTACATTTATCATCTGAAACTTCTGGTCTCACAGTAGGTTTATTGTGCCTTGGAATTGTGATTATACATACCCTAGCCTTCTTCCACTTCATGTTTTAGTGAGGGCACACTGTGCAAAACACTTTCAATAATAAATCCCATTAATTTCTCACCTGCAGAACGACCCATACTATTATCTTTTACAGATAAAGTAAAGCTTAATAAATAATTTTTCCCAAGGGCATATCATGAGTAAACAGTGAGAATGAGGCTCAAATTCATGTCTTTTCTGACTCCAAAGGCTGCTCCAGTATGAGAAGGCATATGCAATGCTGGAAAGGCCCACCAAAAGAGAACCCTTCAGTTTCATCTGTAGAGAATAATGAATGCCATATGGGAGAGTGAGAAGACAGAGACTGCTAGCATAGCACAGTCTACTTCAGTACAGTGTTCTAATAAGCAGAAATCATTGGTGCACCATAATACTGTACATTCTTACCAACTCATTTCTTTTCTTTTATTTAAATTTATTTTATTTTAGATTTGTTTTTAATAAATTCTGACAGCAGTTTCTCCCAATGCATTCCTCCCAGTCCCCCTCCCCCCACACACATCTCCCCTCTCCCAGGTCCACTTCTCCTTTGCCCTTCAGAAAAGAGCATGCCTCCCTCCTGGGGCTCCGCTGTGGAAATCAATATGGTGGTTCTTCAGAAAATTTAGAATCAATCTATCTCAAGACCCAGCTTTACCACTCTTGGGAATATACCCAAAACACACTCTATCCTACTACAAAGACACTTGACCAAATATGTTCATAGCAGCTTTATTTGTAATAGTCAGAAACTGGAAAGAACCTAATATCTCTCAACCCAAGATTAGATAAAGAAACTGTGGTACATTTACACAGTGAAGTATTACTTAGCTGTTTTTTTTTTTTTTTAAATGACAACATAAAATTTGCAGGCAAATGGATGGAACCAGAAAAGATCATCCTGAGTGAGATAACCCAGATCCAGAAAAACAAACAAACAAACAAACAAACAAAAACCCAAACAAACCATGGGATGTACTCATTTATAAGTGGATATTTAAGTGGATATATAGTGATGACAATCATGGAGACACTCCACAAATCCAGAAAGGATAAGTAACAAGGAGGACTCTAGGAGGACTCATGGATCTCCTTGGGAAGGGGACATAGAATAGATTTTATGGGTAGACTAGGGGCAGGTGGAGATGGGAACAGGAGGGAGCAGGTTGAGGGGCACGAAGGGAGAGAATTCAGGGAGATATGACTGGAATTGTAGGGCATGGGGGTGGGGCAGATATGGAAACCTAGTGCAGTATTAAGTCCCAGGATTCTATGTGGGTGACCCTGGTTAAGACTCCTA
Source organism: Mastomys natalensis (assembly GCA_021653895.1). Lineage (NCBI taxonomy): Eukaryota > Metazoa > Chordata > Mammalia > Rodentia > Muridae > Mastomys > Mastomys natalensis. Next base: position 552,766 of record JAJTUV010000203.1, read on the forward strand.
CCTAGTAATGGAGGATGGGGATTCTGAATAAGTCATCTTCTGTAACCAAAACCTTTTGGCCTATAATATGCCCTGTCTGCAAGATGTGCTGAGGCAATGGCGGTGCAGAACTTGGGCATGGCCAACAAGTGACTGGTCTAATTTAAGGCCCATGCCACAAGAGGAAGCTCATGCCAGTGTCAGGCATTACTAGGAGTTCTCACCAGGGGCACCCTCATAGAATCCTGGGACTCACTACTGCACTAGGTTTCCATATCCTCCACCCCTAATGCCGAAATTCCAGTCAGCTCTCCCCTACTCTCCCCCTCCATTCCTCCTCCACCTGCTCCCTCCTGTACCCATCTCCACATGCCCCTAATCTACTCATAAAATCTAATCTATGTCCCCTTCCCAAGGATATCCATGCATCCCCTCTAGAAACCTCCTTGTTACTTACTATCCACTTATAAATGAATGCATACCATGTTTGTCTTTCTGGGTCTGGGTTACCTCACTCAGGATGATCTTCTCTAGTTCCATCCATTTGCCTTCAAATTTTCTGATGTCATTTTTTTTAAAAAAAAAAAAAGAACTAATTTACACAGTGGAATATTGCTTAGCTCTTTATCTATTCTTGGGTTGAGGTATTTTTAGGTTGTTTCCAGTTTCTGGCTATTATGAATAAAGCCACTATGAACATAGTTGGTCAAGTGTCTTTGTAGTAGGATAGAGTGTGTTTTGGGTATATGCCCAGGAGTGGTAAAGCTGGGTCTTGAGATAGATCGATTCCAAATTTTCTGAGAAACCACCATATTGATTTCCATAGTGGTTGGACAAATTTGCACTCCTCCCAGTAACAGAGGGTTATTCCCCTTGCTCCACATCCTTACGAGCATGAGCTGTCACTTGTATTATTGATGTTAGCCATACTGACTGGTGTTAGATGGAACCTCAGAGTCATTTTGATTTGCATTTCCCTGATGGCTAAAGATGTTGAACATTTCTTTAACTGTTTCTCAGACATTTGAGATTCCTCTATTAAGAATTCTCTATTTAGATCTGACTCCATTTTTCAATTGGACTGTTTGTTTTCTTGATATTCAGCTTCTTGAATTCTTTATTATATTTTGGATATTAACCCTCTGTCAGGTATGGAGTTGGTGAGGATCCTTTCCCATTCTGTAGGCTGCCATTTTTCCTATTTATGGGGTACTTTGCCTTACAGAAGTTTTTCAGTTTCATAAGATCCCATTTATTAATTGATGGACCTGATTTTTGACAAAGAAGCCAAAACCATACAATGGAAAAAAGAAAGCATCTTCAACAAATGGGCTGGTCTAGTTGGATGTCTGTATGTAGAAGAATGCACTAGATCCATATCTATCACCCTGCACAAAACTCAAGTCTACATGGATCAAATACTTAAACATAAAACCATATACACTGAACTTGATAGAAGAGAAAGTGGGAAATGGCCATGAAGGCATCAGCACAGGAGACAACTTCCTGAACAGAACACCAATTGCTCAGGCACTAAGATCAACTCATTTCTCAACAGGGATCGACTGAGCTTTTCTTGTGGGAGCAGTCACATGGGAAAACACAGGAAATAGAATACACTAGAAAGCAACCATGGGGGCTTACTTCACTAGGTTTCTCTAGAGAACAGAACGATGGATTCTATGCATTACCAAAGTAGGCTATTATACAATATGGGCAACAGCCAACAATGACTGCATGCTGGAGAGGCTGAGTATTCAGTAGCTGTCCAGTCCATGGAGCTGGATATTGCAGGATTACCACTGTGACTGCTGAAGGCCAAAGCATCCCCTGATACTCAGACCATATTGGAAGCCAAAGAAGCTGGCATCTAAGTGATAGATGTGCTTTCTCAAAAGAAAACAGAAGTGGGGAGGCCACAATGTTTGTCAGTGGAAACTCTTTACATATGTAGTACCTGTTGGAAGGTGATTCTTCCCACCATAGGTAAAACTTTCTGGAAATGTCCTCTCAGACATCCCAGTGGTTTCTATCTTAGGTAACTTTAGATTCCATCAAGTAGACACAGAGCAAATTATCTCAAGTCAGTCAGTGAGAGGATGCCCTGCCTAAGGGACATGGCTCAGCCTTGAAAGTGATTGATGCACAAGTGTGTGGGCTGAAGCCTGAATCCCCAGAAACCCATGTAAGGCAGATGAAGTGGCCTGCCTGTAATTTCCAACCTCAGAAGGTAGAGACAGAGGAGTACCAGAGGAAGCTGGAGAGTAAGACTAGCTATATGGGGCAAGTTCTGGGTTTTGATTGAGAGACCCTGCTTCCATGAATAAGGCACAAGAGTGAGAGAGGATTATTTCTGACATCAGCTCCAGCTTCCATGTACACATGCATACACACACATGTGTCCAAAACCCCCAAACCATGCATGTATACGTGTATACTATATACACATGAAAAAGGGGAAAGAAAACCAGAGCCAAGAAAAATCTCTCATGGTGATTCTTAATGATGCCAATGGTAAGACACTCAGGCTCAAAGAGGCAGACTTCCCTGCACCCTGCACTACAGCCCTGGACTGACCTCAGGATGGGGGTTCATGATCATTCATGTTTTCTGCACTGGAGTCCACAGTGGAAGCATCCAGAGACTGGTCTTTTCCCTGTGACTGAGGTACAGACCAGCAGTGGGAAAGCAATGCTACTTTGAGGGCCAGTGAGACCACAGCTTGAGCCCTGCATTTGTCTTTCTTATTACTGCTGTAATCAATCACCAAGACCTCAGTGGCTCACGACAGCACAAATGTACACCCCTTGCAGTTCCAGCCATCAGGAATACGAAAGGGTCTCACTGGGCTGAAGCCAAGAAGGTGTCAGCAAGACTTCCTCCTTTTAGGAGTCTCTATGGAGGAACGTCTTTCCTGCTTTGAGAGGCCACCTGCATTTCTTGGCTTACAGTGCCTCCTTCCTCCTTCAAAGGCTGCAGTAGAGCATCTTCCTGTGGCACTCTCACTGGGACCCTCACTCCCTGTTCCCTTCTTCATTTCCAAGGACCCTTGTGACGACATTGGGCCACCTGGATAATCCAAGATGATCTCCCATCTCCAATTTAGTCCTGTCTGCAAGGTCCCCTTTGCCAGATAAGGCAACTCACTTAGGGGATGTGAAGATTAGGGTGCAGGCCTCTTTGAGGTGCTTTATCCTGGGTTGGACAAGTTACTAGGGTGGATATGAGATCAGGAGTACATTCCCATCCTGAGGCAGCTGTGTGGGAGGGAGACATGTCAGTGCTTCTGGGCCAGTGGAACCCTGCTAGGAACAGAGAGCTAATATGTTTACCCTAAACACAAGGAGACGTGGTTTCTGCTAACTAAAAGCCAGGACTGTTTTACACGCTGCAAACAATACATAGCATTTATTTAAGGCCTCTTCGGAGCATGCTGTTTCTGCTTCCGATGCGGCTCTGTGGCTATTCAGCTGACTTCTGTGCCTTCTTCAATGTTCTCTTACATCTTGCCTGGAGTGCCTGAGCTTTCTGTTTCTCATTTAAACATGGGCTCCCGTTCTGCAATGTGTAGCCGGTGCACTAAACATCCAGGGCCAAACTGCTTAATACTCAGTTTTGTTTTTTTAAATTATCTCCTCTAAATGAAAGCTTTTCAAACACCCAAACCTCACACTGACTGAATGACACACCCAGACTTTTTCTATCAATTTGGTTGGGGGTGGGGGTAGTCATCACAGGCGACACTGGTTCCTGTCAAATTCCAAATCTGGATGTGTTTTTCAAGTGGAGCAACGGAAAGGGATATAACCACCACTCATTGTAGACTGAACCATTTTGCAGCAGGGAGGGGGGACACCGGGAGCTGTGGGATGAGCGAGAGCCAATCGGAGAGCCCGAGAGTCACCTTCTAATTGCCTTCTCCATGACAGCGTCATAAGCTTCTTTATGGTGGCTTTATTTCACAGTGACCTGCCACGCTGCTGTAATTCTCCCAGTGTCAGTCATGCAGGTTTTAAAAGATGGCTTTTATGGTTTTTATTTGGGAATTTGTCAGGGTTTCACATTACGGAAGCCTTCAAGCAGCAGCCTAATAGACCATAATTTGGTGTTTAAAGGGATATGGCCAAGTAACCTGCCTGGGCCTGCAGGTGCCTCTAGCGACTGAGTCCTTATGCTCAGAGGGGAAATCACCATAATTTCCTTTACACCACAATAAACCTATACTGTCAGAAACTTCCATTCATGATTCCAGAGGACTCCTGGCATCCTGAGACCTGAGAGAGCCCTGGAAGCTCCGTAAGCACCTTCTATTTAAGCTCGATTCCCATGAAATGGACTTTAGGTGTTAGTAAAGCCACACTCAGGTTAGTGCATTCTGGCAATGGGAGCTGACGTACCTGCCTTATGACTCATAGTCTGGCAATGAAAGTACTAGGCCCTGAGCCATCCTCCTCCTCCTCTTTGTCCTCCTCCTCCCCCTCCTCCCCTCCCTCTCCCTCTCCTTCTCTCTTTCCCTCTCTCTCTCTTTCTCTCTTCCTCTCCCCATCTCCCTCTCTCCACACCCCCCACTTAGAATCTCAATGCCCCTAACAGATGTTTCTAAACATCACGCTTCTGAGGACTGTTTTGGCCTTTTGCCACTGTGTGTACTCATAGGTTTAATGAGAAAATTGATGCCTCCCAAGCACTCTTCCCAAAAGGGAGCAACTGGTCTCCTTGTGCAAATGGTGGGTGTTCCCTAGGCCAGCATGCTGTGTGTAAGAAAGTGTGTATACACACACACACTCACACACACTTCACTCTAGCTCTTTTCTCTCCCTGTGGCCTCAGCTTCGTGCACACACACTGGTGTTTATCACAGATGGCTGCTTCTGCTTCTGTGTGCCTTTGGATAGCCAAGTGTTTATTCGAGCAGTGGGCCGTCTATCTGGGGTGACCTCTGCCATACAGGAGGTCGATGTGCTTTAATTCTCATTTCCTGGTGAGGCTCCTCCTGAGCTCATGGTTGTGGTGGGGGGAGAGTGGGGCACTTCCCAGAAGAAGCCTCTGATACTGTCTTTGAACATATGCTGTTGATTAAACCAGAAGAGAAAAGACTTCATTTCTCCCATTTGGAGGTTAAAGTGAAGGACTTGTCTAAAACAGATTGTGGCAAATTGTGGGTTTATTTGAACAGTATGTCAACATTATTTACTCGCGAGAGAAAAAAATTTCGAATTGATAGGTTTCTTTTAATGGCCTCATTCTGGAGGTTGCACTCCATAAACAGAAATATTTCAGAAGGCATTTGACAGATTGGAAACCCGACGAGGATGCCTTTGCGAACCTTTCCATGGTCCTAAAAAAAGAAAACCTGATTAGGAGACATGTGCCTCTCAGAAAACTGGACACTGCCCTCAGTGACCGCAGTGGCCTCTTGTAAAAGGTGGACTGTGGAATTCTTACACAATACAGGTCATGTGACACTGGCAATCCCTTTCTGGGGCTAGGTATTACTACCAGGTACTCAGACCAGAGCAGCCTTGTTTAATTCCACAGTACCAACACCTTCCTCTTGAGTTTTGTCCATGAAGCACAAGAGATGAATGAAAGCCAAGACGTGCCTAGGGGTAGTCACAAGCAGCTGAGAAAAGGGGGACAAAGACATCGATGAAACGCTGGCAGCCTTTGTTCTGTGCTCAGTTCATGGCCTTTCATGACTTTCTCTTCAAAACAGCATGTAGTATTCTACCCCATCCCCCACCCACACCCTAATGCTCACGTTGACAGAAATTGTGGGTAGTAGGAAGGAGGAATTTCAGGGCCTAAAACCCAAAGTTTGGTGCTCTACACACTGTGGTTCACCTGGGCCTTAAGCATTGGGGATATCCTGTACTTCAGGTATGTTTTCTTTGTCATAATGTATTGTACATGGCTTTACTCCTAGGAAATACACTGAGCATTCCATTGAGAGCATTTCATCTGAAATAGGCTGCTGATGAGTTTGTGCTGCTGCTAAATATTAAAACATCTGTGGCTCCGTTCATCATTGCCTAGCCCTACTGAATATCCTTTGTTCTTGCTGTAGTATCCTGGCCTTCCTTCCAGGACCCTTCTCAGGTCTGTCCTCAGTGCCTAGGACTTTGACCTCACGACTGATAGAGAAACTGCAGTGATCCTGGAGCCTCACCAGTAGCCAGGGTGCTGTACCCAGTCTCGGGCATATGTATGATTAGTCTCTGAGTCTCTGAGACCCCCCCTAGTGCCTTCCCATCCTCCAGGTAGCCAGGAACCTTGGTTACACTCTGGGTTTATATGGGGGAAGTCAGATAGCAGAGACTTGCCAGGTCGTGCTCCCAGAAACACCAACAAAAGTCAATAAGTTTCAAGCCATTTAAGAGATGGAAGCTGTTTTCATCTTGCCCTCAAAGTCCCTTTCCTTCCACAGTCAGTGTGAAGCCCAGGAGCTTTCACCACAGAGACCAGTCAGCAGCAGCAGACCTAACTCCAGTCTTCATACTTAGTAACTCCATGACCCTAGGCAAGTGACTTGACCTCTCAATACCACAGTTTGTTCTTCTGTGGAGAGTTGATGTTGGACTTCATTCCTTCCAGCTGAAATAATAAGTGGATTTGGGTCCTTAAATTTCTGTTTACTAGACCATCCTATCAATGGGTGAACCACTTATACTTCAAAAAGAATGAGAAAGCATATCACCTGTTAATAAATAGTGCTTGAGTAAAAGTTTCAATAGGAATGATACCGTATGTCCACCAGCCTGAAAGAGGAAGTAGACAGGCTGGGGATGGGGGTGGCTTCTTCCACCACTGCTTGTGACATCAGTCAACAGGTGAACTGCTGACATCATCACCAATGCAGCACCTAAAGCCACCAGCTGGAGACATCTGTCCCGTGGTCCTGCCCTGACAACTATCTTTAAAACATGTTTTGTGGCTATCAACAGCTCCTAAAAAGCATGTTTAGACAAGGATACAAATATCAACACATAAGCACCACGTTGTGGAGTTGGCATGAGACATTGAATCTTCTTAATGCTATTTGCCTTGCTTTTTACTTTGTGACTCATTGTGTCTTGGTAGTTGTAATTTATATATTATGATATGTCTTTTAAGATTAAAAATATTTCAGCCTCCCAAGTGATAACCATTTTATTTCCTGGGGTTAATTTTGAGGTGAAAGAATGGGGAGGAAATGTTCCATCTTTAATTCATGATAAATACCACTATGATCTAACACATAATGCCTGTTTGCCAACCTGCTCCCTTCATGGGTCCATACTGACCCATGTAACATCGTCAAAGAGGATGCCTGGGTTAAAATACTGTCCACAGCACACACATGTAGATTGAAGCATACACCTGTAATCTCAGAATTTTGGAGTTGGATGTAGGAGAATTAGAAGTTCAAAATCATTTGCAGCTACACAGTGAGTATTAGGGCAGCCTGTGCTACATGGGCTATCTTAAAAACTTACCACCAACAACAAATAAAAAGGAAATTTAAAAAGTAAATGAAAGAGAAGACTGTGATGCTTGCTGTTGTTTGCTGCTGGGACAATGTGGCTTGTACTCATTAGGGACAGAAACATGGTTTTCTGTGGCCTTTGGTTTCTGACTTGCATGTTAGTGTTTCAGGGTTACGTCCTTGATAGACAAATGGCTTTGCTGTGCTTAGAGCCATGGACATTAACATTTTAACAATGAATTTTTAATCTAGATTCTCATATCCTTCTTCTGCTTCAGTTTGGTTATCCCTATTGTCCCCATAAACAAAAATCCTACTAGGGCCGAATTCCAGTTTGGTTTTAGGAATTAGAACCTATTTTGCTGCACACATTTGAATTTAAAGAAAATTTACACTGAAAAATTTAATACTTTGAATTAGGAGATCTTAAGATGTCTCTCTATTAAGCATTCTTCCTAACACAAAAGCTAAACCTTAACAAATGTCACTTTTAAATTCACTAGTGTTGAGATCTGTAAATGGCTATTCAAGTTCCTGAACATGTTCAATTCCTCAAGTCTCAGACAGGGCCTTATGCTGAAGACCTGTCAATCATTCCGTAACATTGAAGGTCAGTCCGCTCTCCTATCACGCCCACCTACCAGCTCACTTCCTTTCCCCTTTCCTATGGAAACATCAACCCTGACACAAGGCTTAGCTATGATGTCAGATACCTACTCTCAGAATTTCTCTGCCTGGAGATTTCTTATTACACTGAAGTAACCTCACCAATTCTGGTAGACACTCCTCTATGCTGGGGTCTCCCATTCAAAGATGGAGACCTCAAGTGAGCTCAAAAGCCCAATTTAAAGTACAGTAGGGGGATAATGGGGAGGGATAGGTGACCTCTATTGTTGGCTTTATCTCTAGGGATAATCCAGAACCTTTGCTGGGGAGGTCTGAAAACTGTTGCTGACCCATTGTCCTTGCCTCAGGTCATGTGGTGGGGCAGCTTCTGAGGCCTGGACTTGCCTGGTTCTTGGAAACAGAGAGTAGGCCTAGTGTCCTGAACTGCCAATTTGAAGCCTGTCATGGAATCAGCCTGTCTCATTAAATAGAGACTAAGAGTGTCTCTTTGAGAGACAGTCAACCCTGCCACAAGCAGAGTCTTAATCCATGTAATCTACAAGATCAAATTCTGCCTAGGTTCATTGTCTCAGCAGCCCCATGGCACAGACAAGAGGATTAACCCCTGTAGAAAATCAAAATCAAACCCCAAATGCTTCCTATATTGACGGCCCTCCCTATTTTGTTATTTTGAGACAAAATTTCTCCATGTAGCCCAGGCTGTCCTTAAATTTACCATAGCCCTGTGTGGCCTTGAACTCTTGGTCCTGTCTCTGGCATCACTTCCATGGCCAGCTTGGCTCTCACACTTTTTTATTTACAACGTATTCATAAGTTTTAAGAGTTTTTGTCAGCACATTAGAAAATCGAAAGTTAACAAGTCAACAGTTGTAAAGTGATGGCTTCCATGAAACAGCTTCTCATACTGTTTGGTTTACTTACTCTGCTGTCATTGGGAACAGTGGCACGTTCACCTGACTGGTTATGTCAATTCTCCAAGGGAAAGTTCTCCCTGGTTTTGATTTGATATTGTCATCGATTTGTGTCCCTCTCCCAATAAGTTGTTCCTTCCCATCTTGGGACTTCTGTCCACTGGGCTTTATGATCCATCTGACAGACATTGTGATAACAGCCCACTCAGATTTTACTGCAGTGAAGTTTGCACAGTGTTCAAGAATTGTTTTCATGTTTCTGGAACTTTCTCTGGCAGACCAGAGTCCCACAAGACCCTGGTGGACAAATTATGACATTTCAGTGGCTTAAGCAGAGTCAGAATCTTTTCTATTACATATTTTTAGTAAATTTTATTATTAAATCTATATACTTGCTGTGGGGCAAGTGAACCATGCCACTAGACAGAAGAACTAGTAAGTTTGAGCAGGTTCAAAGCCCCGGGGAATCTCAGAATTGATAATGTCAAGTGCGGAACCAGCTCTCTGCCAAGCTTTACTTGTCCTGGAACATGTAACCATGACACTCCACTGAGAAAACCATGGCAATCAGTCATAGTATAAAAACCTGGAGTTCTCCATGCTAATCAGGTGTTTAGATAAGTCCCAAGTGTTTAGCCAATGAGCTTCCTTCTTGGGCATCCCTTCCACAAAAGAAATATCTCTGGTTCATCTTGAGTAAGATGTCTGAATTCACATCCCCCCATCAAATAAAGCAGTATGGACAAGCAAGGACCATCTCTTTCATCAAGGATTGGTGTGTTGGTGTGTGTGTGTGTGTGTGTGTGTGTGTGTGTGTGTGTGTGTGTGGCAGGGGAGGTGAGGGAGCTTCTTAGTAAAGAGCTGCACCTAAATCTCCTAGAGAAGGACTTCCTTCTTCCAGCTCCTTAGAACTCAAAGCACTCACTAGGAACCAAACTGGATTCCACCCCAGTCTGGGCTCAGCCATCCTCTTCCTGCCTGGTACTTAGGGAAAAGTACAGACCCTCGGAAACCCTTTTCCAACTCCCTGTAGTCCCCAGTGGCTGTTGAGTGCACAGGAGGCCGGAACCACAGCATCCATCCCTCATCCTTTTGTTTCTCACCCTGGAAAACATGAGCTGGGACCCCTGTCACAGGACTCTGTTCTGCCTCAGCTGAGGGGCTTGCCTGCGGGACTTGGGCACCCCAGCACTGAGGCAGACACGCAGCCCAGTGCTTATTTCTTTACACACACACACATACACACACATACACACACACACACACACATACACGAAAGAGAGAGAGGAGGAGTGCACAAAGACATTTGAATTTACATTTTCTACATGTGTGTGGGTTTAGAGGTCTATGCACATGTTTTCAAGGAGCAGTGTGTCAGGGGAAGCTGGCTAAAATACAAAGATCTGCACATCAGACTTTTTCAGTGTGGACCCTTGGGTCTTGTGGTGGTGTTGCTACTCTAAGCCATGAGGAACGTTTTGCTGTGAATTTCCTGTTCCTGGAAAACTACACAGTTGAAAGAATAATCCTTTCGTTTGAATGTTCCCTGTATGCCAAGGTCAGAGGAGGCCCTTGTAGGGACTGCTCCAGCTTTCCTTCCTCTTCGCAGCTCTGGGATCTATCTGGTTGTCTGAGAACCCAGAGAGGGCTCGTCTCTGAAGCAGTCAGATGGCTTGCAAGCAGCTATGTCCATTTTGGAATCGCACCAAAAGTGCTCTGCCTTTGGGAAAGTAAGTTGAAGGCACACCACAAAGAATGTTTTGGAAAGTGACTGGTTTTCTTTTTGCTCTGTCTGAGCTTGCACACCATCTCAGAGCTGGCCGCCCGCCATTGCTCTCCACGCCAGGCTTCACTGGATCTGCCTCTGTGGCCAAACTGGAGACTTTGAGGGCTGGCTACCCGGAGCTCAAGGCTTGGGAGAGACAGTGAGGTGGTTTATGTCATGGTGATAATTTTATACAGGAGGCGATTGCTGACAAGTGAGAAACCAGTTCATTAACTGCTGTGCGGAGAGCTAATATGGAGCAGCGACACAACAGCTATCTGAGGAAGACTGACATCAATGAAAGTTTCTCATAATGTTTAGAAGAAGAGGACCTGTTTCCTTCACCCACCCACTTCCTGTTCCATCTTATGTGGCTGAGAAAATACTAGAATCTTTAGTTCCATTATTGACTGATTAATAAGCTCTATAGCCCAGGCTAACCTGGACTCACCTATGTAGCTAAGGATGGTCCTGAACTTCTGATCTTCCTGCTTCCATCTCCTGAGTGCTTGTTATCTAAAACCGGAAGAGTGCAGAGTTTGTGGCAATTTAGACACAAACACATATTCCTGTCCAGTAACTTCAAATTCATAAGCATTATTTTCAAAATAATAAGTATTTATAAAAAGAATTTCAAAAAATCAGGATAGGAATCCTCCCTTGTCCACAGGAAAGGATAAACTTCATATAGTATTTGTACTGACATTTTTCCTAAGCACACACCTATGATAAATGTGTAAATTGGACACAGTAAGAGATGAACAAGAATCATATTAAAAATGATAATATACTATAACAAATATCACATTATTGTGGTCTCTCAAAATACATCGTTGGTCTCAGCAACTTCAGTTTGCATTCTTTTTCTTTCTATAAGTTGAGAACTTTTTTTTTTTAATTTAAAGTCAACACTTTATAGCTTACCTTTGGTTCTTCCTAATAGACAATATCGTCACTCTTGAGCTTTAGAGCATTGTTAAATAAAATAAGGGTTACTTAAGTGTAAGCACTGTATGGCTGTGAGAGTCAGTCATAACTTAGGTGTCTCCCAAATGACTGCTAGGTATGGTGGCATCAGGGCCTAGAAACATTGGGTAAAGGATAAGTCACACCCCAGGCGGGACCAGAGTGGAAAAGGTGCAAGGTGAGAAACATGTTAGCCAGGATGGCATATCGCTTACAACTTAGGAACTGTGTGTTTCTGGAACTTTCTGCTTACTGTTTTGATACCATGACTGACTGCAGGCATAACTGAAACTGGGAAGTATGAAGCCACAATTGGAGGGACCACAGTGGTCAAGAAAAGTAGGCATTTCATTGAAATAGCACCAGGTTCTAGCTTTAGCATCTTGTTCTACAGAGAGAAGAGCATAGCATGCTTATGATATATTACTATACAGCAGCCTAAAGCCCACTGCTTTAGGATAGCTTCCGTTAGCTTCAACCACATGAGTCTTGGGTTTTAGCCCTTCTTTAAATATGGCACCATAAACCAGCCATACTGATGATGACCTGAATCCTCTTAGTAAGATATAATGAGAAACTTTTTTTACTTTGAGACAGTGTCATTATGTAGATCAAGCTGGCCTTGAACTCCTGGGATCCTCCTACCTCAGCCTCCCAGGTGCTAGGATTACAGACTTACATCACTAAGACTGGATAAGTAAGGACTTCAGGTGGATAAATCTTGTTATGTATTTGTATGTTTCTGGCATCTATTTGCTCTGATGATACCCAGATGTCCCACCCAGTTCTTCACATGTTCTAGAAGGCTTTAGCAGCTTCAAAACACACTGGACTGGACCGTAGACAACCTGACTATCCCTCAAAAATATTGGACTGCTTGAGCTCTTTTAAGTTTATTAAATACAGATCTCTGAGTGGACAGTTTAATGTATCCTTTGTCACCTATAGCCGTGTTTCTATGCTATGCAATGCTCCTTCACTCGATGGATTGAGCTAATCCACTTAACTCCTAGTTTCAATCTTAAAAATCAGCGCCAAGAACAATCTATGTATGTGTCTTAAACTTCAGTGACACAGACTGAGGAGCTGTGTGCACAGAAACACAGAAGAGGGAACAGAGGTTGCTTGCTTGACTGTCTTCTGAAGGCTTTCCAGGTCCCAGGGCACCACAGGGCTCTTAATATTCTCCTAGTAAATTTTCCTTTAGGCAGGAGACAGCTCAGGAGCCAGGCTTGATGGTGCATGGACTATAATCCCAGCACTTCAGAGATTGAGGCAGGAGACTTTGAGTGAGGAATTAGCTTCAGCTACATAGTAAGATCTATACTTGTTGCAGGTAGTTTTTATTCTACTGCCTTTTGCTCCATCATCAGCAGAGCCACCAACCCCTCCCAGCTTCCCTGAATCCACAGATAAAAGACACACAGACACACACAGACACACACAGACACACACACAGCTTGCTTTCTAGGCACGATTGCTAAGCATTACTACTCCCACCTTGGAAAAGCTTGCCCTTACCAATTTATTATTTCTGTCTCTCCACCTGCCCTAAACTTCAGTGGCTAGTCCCAGCTAACCCCTGCCAAATATCCTTGGCCACCCACCTGTAGTGGAGGCCACAGATCCCAGCTTCCCCTGAGACCTCACATGGTTGCTGCATTCTTCTTTCTGCAAACAATGACAGAAAGACCTCTCCTTCATGCCATCCCCCTGCCTGTCTCCTGGCACCCAGAAGTCCCTTCTGTACTTTCTACCCAGCAATTGGCCCATGGCTTTCTTTACTGACAAATCAAGAACCAATCAGGGACAGGACCTTAGCATCAGAACCTCCCCTTACATATACTGGCCTAGGTGACCAACATAGAAAGACCTTGTCTCAAAAGACAGTTCAAGTAGTACCTTACATGTATTGATATTTGCTGCATTTTATGCAATATTACTTTATTTTCTGGGGTTGGGGATTGGCCTTGGAGCTTGGGAAGCACCTCCTCCACCACTCGCTACACCTCCCACCACAGATGCCTTGTACTGGAGGAAGCTTTGTAGTGTTTCTTAGAGCAATTCATGTTGACTTCTACAAATGTGAGTCTGTTGCTGGAGAAGCAGGGGTGGCAGACAGCGCATAGGCACATTGATGGGGCTGTGACTTGCAGACCACAGTCCAGTGGAGCCAGTCTAAGTGGAACAGGAGAAATTAAAGAATATCACACAGCCCAGAGAATCACTGAGTGGAGACAGTCTTCGAAGCTACAGGACTCAAAACAGTTCAGCCAAGTATAACACACCCAGAAGAATCGTCCCTCTGTATATATGCCATGTCCTTAGAACAGCCGCTGGGACAGGGATGGAGGACAGACAAGCCTCTGTAACTTCCCAGGATGTTTCCTCCTTCTGCTGCAGGCACAGCCCCTGCCCAACCCTGTGCTAAATGTCTCCCCGGGCTGGGGCAGAGTCAGGGTGAGGAAGAACTATGGTCTCTTACACCTAAATTAAAATTGCAGGGTTTTGTTTTGCTTTGTTTTGTTTTTGCCTTCTGTCTTGGAGTGGAGTAGAAAGGAAAACCAGGAAGTGTTTGGAATTAAGGAGCCTTTCAAACCATGAGAACTGAATTTTCACAGGTATGCAGAGAGTACGATGGTGGTGGTCAGTAAACAACTGTTTTGCAGTGGGAATAATTTAGTTTCAAAAGATATGAATATAGATTTTTTTTGCACTACCTTTGTTTGAGTTTTCTTTTCTAGATAGACACCTGCCTGTCAGAAATGATCAAGATGCCTGGAGTATAGAGAAAAAGGCTGATTTTTTTGCTTTGTGACTCCCCAAATAGGATCTAGAGCTAAGAAAGGACAATGATATTGACAGGTGTCCTGTAAAAGTTTCTTTTTATCCTTCCATATCTCTCCACATGTGCATTGGAGTTGAAGAAAGAACAGAGCATGAGGTAGCTAAACATTTGAGAAAAGTCTCTACCAGACAGGAAGTGAGCCTTCCTGTGTGAGGGGAAGCAGAGGGTTGGAGGAAATTCAATTCAGCAGAGATGCTGTTTGCATTTCTGGAAATTCATCTAGCCTCTTCCATTTTCCAGGCCTCAGCCAAAGGGAGGCCAAGAGGAAGATGCCAGAGAAACTCAAACAATTTGTGGGCAAAAGGATTTGAGGATGTTTGGACTAAGGGAAATGTCTGCTTAGGCTGACCTGAGTGGATGACTGGTGACAAAGACTCTGTCCATGACAGTGAGACTTCCCTGAGCCCTCCCACTTCTTCATTAGGTCTCGGTTTTGGTCCCCACTTTGTCTTTAACCCATTCAACCAAGACTTAGCGAAGACTTTCACTGAGTTACCCCCAGTGTAGTCATGAACCAAGTTCCTTTTCTTAGCCTGTCTCCCTCCCTCCTTCCCTCTCTTCTTCCCTACCTCCCTCCTTTCCCCTCCTTTTCTCTCTTTCTCCCTTCCAAACCCAAAGTGTCATGTAATCCAACCTGGCTTCAAATTTGGCACATATCTCAAGCTAGCCTTGAACCCCTGAACCTTTTGTCTCTACCTTCCAAGCGTTAGGATTTCAAGTATGCACAACAGTGCCTAGTTCTTCTTAATGTCTCTTAGTAGTTTTCCATTCACTCTGGCTCTCTGACTCTGCTTTTTGGCTTCTTGAGCTGATTAGGTTGTTTTAGGTTCTTTTTTGGTTTTGGTTTTTGTTTTTTCCAACTAGACATGAGCTAGGGTCACCTGGGAAGACATGAGAAAATTCCTTTATCAGACTGGCCTGTGAACAAGTAGGTGGTGGCCTTTTCTTGACTGATATTTGATAGGAAGGGCCCAGATCACTGTAGGCAGTGCTATCCCAGGAAGGTAGTCCTGAGATGTATAAAAAAGGTAGCTGAATATGAGCTTGGAAAACAACCAGTAAGCAGCATTTCCTCTACAGTTTCATCTTCAGTTTCTGAGTCCAGATTCCTGCCCTACTTGCCTTGGTTTCCCTGATGATGGACTGTTGGGTGTAAGATGCAATAAGTCCTCTTCTCCCTAGGTTTCTTTTGATCATGGTGTTCAACACAGAAACAGAGAGCAAACAAGGACCCTCTTCATCTTCTCCTGCCTTTGCTGTATTCAGACTCAAGCACAATCCGTCTTTCCTATTGCAGCAGACAGGACCCTTACTGTAAAGGTTTTGAACAAAGTCTTTCTTAGCATTTTAACAAGAGTCAGATTAATCTTTCGTTAAGACTCATTTCCAATACCTACAAGGTGACTGCCATCTCATGGCATGAGAGAGCCAGGGACAAGATGCTAGCAGGGCCAGAGACCAACCGGGAATAGATGTCGGGGCTTCCCAGTAACTCTCAACAGTAGATGGCTACCCAACAGAGGCTCAAGGACCACCAAGGACATTGGAGACTCTGTCCCATAAATACAAAGAGCCTGCAATGGGCAATCATTTCCACTGACAGCATTAACTTAATTTCTCATGGTTTAACATGGTGACAGAGATATGGCATCTTCCCCCAGATGACCCAGGTTTGAACTGACTCTATGTCCTCACTGTACAGTTTTGGGCAAATGTGGTTGTGGTATTAGTTGCTCACCTGTAATGTAGGGATTCTGATAGTTCACAGTTTTAGGATATATAAGGACTGGGCTGTGTTCTGACCTAGGAAAGAGCCTGACACATGGAGTACCTATCAGTGATATTTTCTGTTATCAGTATGAGGGTCATAAGGACTTTGAAATTCATTAAAAGAAGCAACCAAAGAAGCATGCTTCATGTGCTTGCCCTCATCTTGCCCATGATTTGTAAATCTTAAACTCCATCATAGATATCTGGCTCCAACAGTTTCACAGGTGAGACATGGCCTTTGAAGAAATATGTAAAAAGTCTTGCGTCCTTCAGGAAATGACATGGACCATTGATTATGAAGGCCTGAGTTAAACCCATATGAAATAAGCATTCCCAGTGCTCGTGATCTCAGTGTTAGGGAGGTAGAGCCAGGTGAATCCCTAGGTCTCACAGGCCAGCCAGTCTAGACTGTGTGATGAGTTCCAGGCCAGTGAGAGACTGTCTGAGAAAAAACTAAGGAGGGTGGAATTTGAGGAATGACACCCAAGATAACATCCACATGGCATATCTCCGCATATATACATGTACCTGCATACATATGCACACACAAAGACAACACAGAGAGAGACCACAGAGAGCAGCAGGAGGGGAGGGAGACAGAGATGGAGAAATGGGATGGAGGGGGAGGAGCAGTTTCCTTTAGGAGGCTACCCTCAAAAGCACAGGCGACAGCCATCTGTCATACTCAGACCCCTGTTTCTCCAGTGGTTTCTTTTAGCATTCAGGGCCTTTTTCAACCCACAGGCAGCGGTGGCTCCCAACCTTGGTCTGACCGCCTGTCTCAGTTGTTTTTCTTTTATCTTGCACAACTGGGTAAAGTGGCTCCCTGAATTTTTATAGCTTCAGGAAGAGGCAGGCCACTGTTACACAGAAGATCCTGGAAGTGTGTTATGCATGCCTTTGAACAGAGGTTTCGTGCATGTTATTTTTAAATTCCGAACCTTCGAAGCAGTGAGCGTTTTAGGAGAACAAATGCTTTGATTCAAAAACGAGAGTCTGCACAAAAAAAAATTAAATGGAAAAACCCCAGTGTCGACAGCCTGGGGTCGATCAAACTATTCAACCAGCCGAGGCCAGGCTTGCCAGCTCAGTGCACGTCCTCACAGTCCCCGCAGACTCACATGGGGATTTGCTCACTGGGGAACTAGAGTGCTTGAAGATGCACACCTGTAGCTGCCATTGGCTGGGAGCTTGTCATGTACACGCCAGCATCATTCCAAGCCGTTCAGTGAAACCCTGCTCTATCTTCCTAGGTTGCTCAGACAAATGCCTAAACACTTAGTGGGTTAAAGCCATGGATTTTATTCTCTGACCATCATGGAGTGGAGAAGACTGAAGGCAAGGAGTTAGTGGTGCTGTGATCCCTCAGATATTGGGCAAAAGTCATTCTTTGCTTCCTCCAGAGATTCTCCAACAGCATCACTCTGATCCCAATCTCTTCATTTTCTCCTCTCCTGTCTTTCTGAGGAACATTCGAGGCCTGACTCAGACCATGCAGGGTAACCTCATCTTAAGATCTTTAATGACGTCTGTAAAATACACTTGCTAAATAAGATCACATTCATACATTCTGAGCATGGGACATGGATGTGTCTTTTGAGGAGGTCACCATTCGATCCACTTCAATTATAGTTACATTCTGAAAATATCTGGCATTGCTTCAAAATTCAGCTTCTGAAAATTCTCTTATGTTGCTCAATGATTACACGTTCCTCCCCCCAACCCCACCCCAAGTCAACTCTTGAGAATTTCTTGCATGCATACGATATATTTGATCTTATTCACATTCTCCTCCACAAACACCTCCCAGATCCCCTCATACTTCCTCCCAACTTCATGGTCACTATTGCTCTCCCTCTCTCAGGTCTACTGAGTCCACTTAGTGCGCCTATGTATGTCTATGTGTAGGGCATGTACTAGAGCATGAGCAACCTACTAGAGACCCCAGCCTTAAGGAATACAGACATTCTCTGCTCTAGCAGCCATTACCCTTCTGAAGCTTTCCACCTACAGGTGGAGCGTGTGTGTTCTTTCCATCTACACTGGAATATTGACTGACTTAATCATGTGCACTTCTGTGCAGACAACTATATCTGCTGTGAGTTTGTAAGTGAAGCATTGTCTGTAAAATGCTGGTTTGACCACTCCTCCTAGACCTCTGGCTCTTAAAATCTTTCCTCCTGTCTAATTTACTATTCTATTGGTGAGATGAAGCACCATGACCAAAGCAACTCTTGTACAAAAAAAAAAAAAAAGCATTTCATTGGGGGGGTTGTTTACAGTTTTAGATATCAAGTCTATTATCATCATAGTGGGAAACACACACACACACACACACAGAGAGAGAGAGAGAGAGAGAGAGAGAGAGAGAGAGAGAGAGAGAGACTGGTTTTTGAAACTCCAAAGCTCAATCTCCAGAGACACACTTCCTTCAAGAATGCTATACCTATTCCAAGAAATCTACACCCATAGCAAGATCACATCTCCTAGTCTTACCAAACAGTTCCACTAACTGGGGACTAAGTATTCAAACATAAGAGGGTGGGGCCCTTCTCATTAAAACTACTACACACCTCTTCTTCTATAATGTTCCCTGAGCCTTGAAGAATGGGATGGGATATAATATAGACTCTTACTTAATGCTGAGCACTTCACGGATGCTAATCACAGTGTTTTGACCAGTTGTGAGTCTTTGCAGTAACTGCTGTTAACTGTACAAAGAAGCTTCTCTGATGAACATTGAGAGGTTTAAATGTTGCTTTTATTCATCACGAGTAATTGTTGTTTTGTAGGCTCACTGCTGAATAAGGTCACCCTTTCTAGTTCTTTCTGAATCCCAGCTGGCTGGTTCAACTCAGCTGTTCTGGCTCTGCTCCAAGCTGACTGATTCAAACTGACTTCTCTTGACTTCTCACTGAATTGTTCTTCCTGGCCTGAAACTAACTCTAGCAATTTGTTCTAATCTTTTGACTCCTTCTTATTCTCTAGCTTCAACTGCCTTTGTTTACCTGACCTGAACTTCAGGAACTCAAGAACAAACTTGACTCCACCACACTGCACTGACTCCCAACTGACCAATTCTCTCCTCTTACACTGCCCTTAAATAGCTTCTCTTTCCTGTAC
The DNA here is from genome assembly GCA_021653895.1 of Mastomys natalensis. Classification (NCBI taxonomy): domain Eukaryota; kingdom Metazoa; phylum Chordata; class Mammalia; order Rodentia; family Muridae; genus Mastomys; species Mastomys natalensis. The sequence continues at coordinate 572,220 of JAJTUV010000203.1, forward strand.
TCTTCTCATGTAAGTCAGGAGTTCCCTATCTCTGACTCATTTTGTCAAATCTTTCTCTAATTTGTCACTTTGTCTGCCCTCAATTAGACATCCCTTTCAAACATGGCTGCTTCTTTCTACAAACTGATTTTACCTTAAAGATGCATACTAAGGATCCAGCTGGATCACAGAGATCTAGAAGGTCTTTGGATGAGATCAGAGCAGCCATATTGCTGGATTAAAATTTCTCTACACTGAGCTGCACTTGTCTATAGGTATAAAGACATGAATTTAAAGAGTAGTTAGATACAATGTCCATTTAGCAAAATAATAATAGTTGTTTATCTCTCTGAGGACTATAATTTTCCACCCATGGGTTCTTGATCAAATTTATACAAAATTTTTCCACTGGAAAAAAGACTTAATCAGAAAGTGGTTGGTTAGTTTCCCCCTTCCCAACATTCATGTACCAATGGGCATTATCTTTCTAGACTGGCCAAAGCCCTCAAGGTTTGAAGTTGAATAAAACTATGGATGACTTCTACCCCAACCCTAGCAGCTTGCATAGCACCTTTCACACTGTGCAAACTAGACAACTGGGAAGAAGCAATCAAGTCAATACCAACTTGATTTCTCCAAGTCTTATGACCAAAATATATAGTATCTTCAGCAATAGGGTCTTAGCTCAATGGTTAAACTTCTTATAAGTGACATAGCTGATTTAAATGCAGAACAAGGGCTAAAATTTATATTTTAGTGAACACATGTCTACTATGTTTCAGGCAATATGCTGGTATTGAAAGTATTATTTCTAAATTTCTTTCTTTCTCCCTTTTCCTTCCTCCTTTTCCTTCCTTCCCTTCCTTCCTTCCTTCCTTCCTTCCTTCCTTCTTCTTTCCTTCCTTTCCTTCCTTCTTAAAATTCTCATTTATCCCAGGCTGTCTTCAAACTCACCATTATGTTGTGTAGTCAAAGATGAACTTGAATTCTGATCCTCCTGCCTCCAACTTTAAACTTCTGGGATTACAGTTGTTATTCACTGCTGGGATCAGATTTCGGGCTTAGATACTCTTAGACAAGCATTCTACCAATGGAGCTACAGCAACAGACTCCATTTCTAAATATTCTACTAGACTAAAGAAGAGCTTCTGAACCGTTACAACTGGGAAACTGAGGCTCAAAGGATTTTTTTTTTTTAAAGTTCAATGTCACACATAAAACAACTGGCTGAACAAGAACTTAGACTCAAAGCCAAGCTAAGATGTAAGACGATAAAGAAACAACTAAAGCATTGGGAGACCTCCAGAGAGTAGGCCAGTCACATTACTTTAGGCAAAAAAAGTCTTGTAGAAAGGGACTCAAATTTCTAAATATTTAGGAACATTTAACCTACCCAGTGCAGCATTACATGGGCACTTTCCACTCTGAGCGAAGCAGAGATTTGAGACCTTCCTTCCTTCCTTCCTTCCTTCTTCCTTTCCTTCTTTCTTTCTTTCTTTCTTTCTTTCTTTCTTTCTTTCTTTCTTCTTTCCTTTCTTCTTCTTCCTCCTCTTCCTCCTCCTCTTCCTCCCTCTTTTTGAAAGCCTTGGAGATTGTTTGGTGTCCACACCTTGACTTTTCCCCATGACAGAGGGCCACATTGAATGCTGTGGAAAACACAGTTAACTCTGCTATGAAAAGCACTTCAGTGTTTCCCGGTTCTAGGTCATTCTATTCTGTGAGCAAACGCCGAGGTTGGGATGTGTGTATCATTATCTTCATTTATATTCAAGGATATGGAGTTCTAAAGTGACATTTTGCTACTATTTGCTTCACACAGAGGCAACTCAAATCCTGGCTGGATATTTGGCAATTCTTTTACCAATGTACAAGCTGGTTGGTATTAAGAAAAAATATCTAGAGAAATAGAGGGATAAACTGACAAGCATTAACTTTGGGTAGGAAATACACACCACACACACACACACACACACCATGCACACACACATACACACAAACACACGGAGAGAGTCAGAGACAGAGACAAAGACGGAGAGAGATCCTTTCTCAGTTTTAAGGATAAACTATTATATTTCAGCATTGGTCTCAAAAGCGATTTACAACTGAAAATTTCTTGAGGCCAGAGGCTCTTTATGTAATCTTATTTTCCTTGCAGTCCCAAACAAGCAGGCCAAATGTGGTCCATTATGTCCACACTGGTGTTTATAGGCCCATCTTCGGTTGATGGATGTTACTTAATCATGTGGAATCTGATATTACACAGGGCTGAGCCCTCGTCCAAAGACCTGCCTGCAAATGCCAAACCTTTATGATGGAGTCATACGTCTGGAATGAGTGTGATGGGACTCTCAAACTCTGCTAACTCAGATAAAATCCCAAAAATCCTTAGGATACTGCTTCTGTCTTTTGAGACAATCTTCTAAATGCTGCTGCAGGAAAAGAATTTAACCCCAGATGCATTGTTACCCTCACAGGGACTCTTTTCTTTAATGCCACATGGATGTTTTTTCTTTTCTCTTTAGTCATTATCCCATTTCAAAGCCTAAGGGTACTGTTAGATGCATAATCCCTCCCCTCTCCAGAACTCTCAGCCAGTGAGCAGCCAGCTTGCACAATGCCACTGGCTAGGACTGTCTCTACATGTTAACCCCTTGAACTCCTCACTGAATAATGTCAAAACCACCAAGGACAAGGTGCCTAGATAAAGTGCTCTCATAAAATTATAATGGAGCTGAAAATAATTCCTGTCATCTAATGACATCACAGCCATTGCAACACTGGGACACAGGACATTAGGCACTGACTTGTAGTGTTCGGCAAACAGACCTGTGCAGCAAATTGCATAATTAGCACAGGGGTTGGCAAGATGGCTAAGTGAAATAAAGGCCCTAACTGCTAAGCCTGATTACCTGAGCTGGATTTCTGGAACTTTCATGATGAAAGAACAGACTGACTCCAGTTATGCTATGACTACACTTTCTGGCAGGTGTGTTGAGCACACATGCGTGCGTGCATAAACACACACACACACACTCACCTCACACACACACACATGCAATACTAGTTGAGTCAACTAGCACTACCTCAAGTATTTCCTCTTGTCTACATGTCTCTTGTGCTAGTTCTTGCCTTCCAATCCACCTTGTAGCATCTTGTCATATGTCATAAGTATGTCAGAATGTGTCATGCATCCTTGAGGACACATTTGACTGCTTTGTGTATGTTTCCTAAAATTGGTGTGGGACTATGCTCATGATGGATACCTAAGCAATGTTTGAAATAAATGATCACTTGTTGTATAAAAGTCTTTAAGTATTTCTCACCTCAAGTCTTAGGTCTTTAGTTTTCCAGGGATATACAGTGGGGAAAAATTTCCACGAGGCTGCTTCTATTTATATGTCAAAAGGTCAGTTGATATTAATAGAGGGATGCTATGGCTGCCTGCCTGGGGCGATCAAACAATGTGCCACAGGATTTAGCTGATCTCAGACACTTCAGACAGAACCAGATTATGTAGTAGTCTCTTAAGGAGTCGAGTGAGTACAAGGCTTTTGACTAATTGTTCCTTCCTGAAAGAATGGAGGAAGTTTCTTGGTAAAACTTTTCCCAGCAGAGGATTTGTTACAATTCTTTCACTACATTGTAAACCTGAGCAAAAAGAACTACGCAGAAAAATGTCTAACTACTGTATTTAAGCTCAATATTATTTATAGTCACTCTATATTCATCATTTCTGAGACAGCGAAAATCTTCATGGAAACTGTAAGCCAAGTACTGGCTGAGTGCTTCCCCTGTATAAAAATTTTTGGAAATTCAATCATGTATCTGTTTACAATAAGTGATGAGCTTATAAGCAAACCTACAGAGAAATTCAGTAGCATTAAAAAGGCCAACAAGGAGACATAATGAGGGTTATCATTTTTTCATATATTAACAAAAGCTGTGATCATTATTTGACTGATAGCCATAGAATAGTTTTTGAGACTATAAAAAATTACATTAAAAAATATGCACAATCCTGATTAATGCATTAATTACAATAGGCAATGAAGAAAAAGACATCAATAGTTTTTCATTTTATAACCGTGAAAAAGAGGGAAGAATTCAGCTGGGACACGGTTGAAGTCACAGAGAAGTACTTGAGCTGGGTTAAGTGGAGATGTAGCAGTCCTGTGAACACAGGAGTTCCTTGGGCAGCAGGGCTGTGGATTCTCCCCTGATACCCACTGTGACTAACATAAGTAAAGCAAGTGTCTGCGGACCCACATCGCGTCTCATACGCGGTCTGCGAGCATTGCATCGCATCTGTGACCATCGCTCTGTGCGTTGGGAGACACTAGATTGATCACTCTTTTCCAGGGCTTTAGTAAGTTGGTTCCAGTCAGGATCGCTGAGCTAACCTCCTGCCCCAGCCATTCTCTTGGCTCCTTTTTCCTGCTAAAGAAGAGGAATCCTCCAGGAGGCATGAGTCAGGGTGTAAACGAGTGGCAACTTCTGGATACAGGTCCCTCCAGGTCCAGCTCGGATGACTAGATAGGCAAAGCGTGCCCGCTCTCTGCTGGCATGCTCTGAAGAATATGAGTCCCCGCGGCTGTGTTAGTGATGTGCACTTAGCTACACTCTTCATCACTGTTTTCCCTCTGGAAACACAGGAAGAACAGTGTTTGAAAAGCTGCCTGTGCTCTTGAAAGGCTTTCTCTAGTGTGACTTTCCTTCTTAGCATCTCAGCAGTGTTTGCCATGCAACCCAATCAATTTACTAAATTAAATATACACTGTGTGAGGTGTGAAATAAATGCAAAGTGAGATACATAGTCCTTCCTCCCAAACGAGCTCCCAAGCTGCTGTCCTGGGTTTGACACTTTTAGATTCCTCACCCATAACAGAGACAGTGTTCAAAAGTGGACTAAAGATTGAGAACTCAATGGAAAAAAAAAATCCCAAACACAAGCTGTCCTGGGTTTCTGTTGTCAATTGTTCTGTTGGTGGTGGTTGTTTGTTTGTTTGTTTGTTTTTGTTTCTTTGCTTTTATCTTTTTTTCTCAACCTTGCAGAAGCCAGAGCTAACAGATTACAAAGAACTACATCTGAGAAAATTCTTCCAGAAGATTGGCCTTTAGGCAAGCATTTGGGGAATTTTCTAGGAGAGCCCAGCCCATGTGGGTGGTCTGGGCAGGTGATCCTGTGGTATCCTAAGAAGACAAGTTGAGCAATCAGTAAGCAGAGTTTTTCCAGTGCCTCTTCATCAGTTCCTGCTTCCAGATTCCTGCTTTGCGTTCCTACCCTGACTCAACCTCATTATAGACTATAATTGGAAGTATAAACCAAACACACTCTTTCTTTCCCCCAAGTTGCTTTTGGTCATGGTGTCTTATCATAGCAATAGAAGCCTGAACTAAGATGTTGTGCTATACGATATTGATTAAAAGGAACTAACAAATTTCTAGGTTGCTTTCTGGGTAGCTTTGATGGACCTCCCAGTACTCAGTGTTTTAGCCTTGCCAATAGCATAGCCTTTAGAGCAGAAAAGCTTAGCTCGGGCAGTACAACTTACAAACTAACCTTTACCACAACAGCTCCCATCACTCCCAAAGGAGCCAGGTGGCACAGCAGCTCCCCTGTTGGCCTCTTTAAAGCAGTGTCCATATTGTTAGAAAGTGTCTTCTGAGACCGTTGTAGGCAGTGGCTCTCCCATCGTGTCTGTGAGAAGTTTTTGCTATGTGTGTATTTTATTTTGAGACTCAAGAAGCCCATAGATGCCTAAATCTACATTCTCCACAGAGTCCGGTCCCCTACAGAACACTAAGAATTAAATATTAAGCAACTTAATAATGTTAATATCCATGATGAGTGTCTTAAATTTAGTGTTTAATTCTTGTGAACCTCCAGGGGGATTGACTCCTCTGCCTTCTGTTGTTACACCTTCCGATTGTAACGCTCCTGTGGAAACACTTGCCTTGGGATAAAAATGTAGCTTAATCCTCATGACGACCTGTGTGCAATGCATTATTGGCTTTATATTTTTGCAAATGAGGTCCAAGAGATTAGTTGACTTGTCCAAATCTTACAACTAACTGAAAGGGCCAGGAGTTGAACAGTGGTGTGGGGATCTGAAGTCTTATCTTGCAGGGCAGCCACTCATGAGACTCAATCTTAAAAGACTACTTCGAAAAGAGCACAAACACACACACACAAACACACACACACACACACACACACACACTCAAATGGCTAAATACCAGAAGAGGGCATCAGACCTGGCTCAGTCTCAGGCTGTTGTGTGCATCTGACGCGGGTGCTGGGAACCCCACCAGACCATTGTCAGAGCAGGAGAAAAATCTTAAACAGGGGCCTTTTCTCCAGACCCTTTGGCCTCCTTTTTAAAAAGCAAGTATTAAAGCTCTTGGAGTTATTTTGAAGTTGCTGTAGTGGTGTGGAGCCAGGGTTATCAGAGGCTCAGTGTTCAGGAGTATTGACCCATTTCACCACCAGGGGGCAGTTGGCATTTCTCCATTGCTTTCTTGGTATGTTGTAGCAGCAAAGAGGGCCAAGTCTGGCTAACACAAACTGCCCAAGTTGGGAAGAAAAAGTAACAGGAACAGTTCACCAGCTGAGGGGGTGCTGTTGTCATCATTTTGTAAACAGGCTCTCTCTTTTACTTTTTTTTTTGAGAATTTCATAATGCATCTGCATTTACATCGTTCTCTACCTCTCTCCCTCCCCTACTCCAGACCATTTCCTTTCAAATTCTTACTTTTATTATTACACACAGGGGGGGGGGGGGAGGCGCCCTACTGAATCCACCTAGTATTGTTCATTGGTGCATGTGTTTAGAGCTGGCCACTTAGGATTGGATGCCTATTAGGGACTTGTCCCTGGAGAACCCTGATTCTCCCCTTCTTGGCAGCCACTGATATCTGTAGCTTGTCATCTAGGCATGGGGCCTTCTGAGATTTCCCCCATCCACATGGACATTTCAGTCTTTATCCAGGTCATTATCCAGGTCTTGTTTAGATGATCATATTGTTGGGATTTCACAAGGGTGCCCTGTCATGATGCTAGATAGAAGATACTGCCTAGCAACAGGCATTCAAATAGCCTGTCTTGTATCCCAGGCTAGTCCAGAACTTACTATGTATCAGAAGACGGCCTATTGCTGAGATTTCAGATGAGCACTGCCAAGTTCCATTTGTGTGGTGCTGGGGATTGAACCCAGGACTTCGAGCATGCCAGCATGTACTCTTTCAACCCATCATTTGAACTTAGCCTCAGCTTAGTGTAATTCTTGAAAGTTCCTGTGAAACCCTTGATAATGCTGCAGTAGAATTCATCACAGCAATGTTTTCTTTCCAAAAACCTAGATACATTTTATCAACTGAAAAGAAAAAGAATTCAAGATTGTGCAATTCAACTTTGTTATTCAAGATGAGGAAAGTGGCTCAAATCCGTTACTAATTATTATAAATCCAGTTTGTACTTGTCTTTCATAATCAAGAAATGCAAGGTCTGTGGAGGAGACTGATGACAATGGTCTGCTCATGTTCTAGAAGCATGCCTTTTCCTTCCATTGCTGAGAAGCTGCTGAATAAATCACAGATTTATATCATTCTGGGCAGCTGAGTTATGATTCAGTAACAAGTCAGTCAAGGCTAGGGAAATGGCTGAGAGCCTGGTGGTGTGATTATTAGGAACAGTGGTAGAGTGTGAGAAATATAAGGAAAAGAAATGTGCAGAAGCAATGTGCGTATGCAGCCCACAGCTCTGTGCAGAGGGCCTCCAGGGGGTCTTGACCTTCTTCCTCATCTTCGGCCCCTAACACCTTGCTTTCCAACCTTCATCCTTCTCCAAATACAATCAGGAAGATGGTAAAACCAAATACTAATGGACATGCCACCATACCCAGTTTTGTCGTTGTTTTGTTGTTGTTGCTATTGTTTTGTTTTTTGTTTTTTATTTTTATTTTTTTGTTGTTGTTGTTTTAACATGGGCTCTGGGAATCAAAGTCAGGTCTTCCTGCTTACTGACCAAGTGTTCACCTCCAGCTGCTCCTCAGAATGTTAAGGTAATTCCAGTAACTCAGGGCCCTTTGTCCCAGACTGGGAGTAAATCTGAAGTCAAGGCTTTGCATGCTTCCAAGGAAACCTTAGCTGGTCTATGAAATAAACTTCTAAGTGGGTGGTTAGCGGGGAAGGGATGAGGGCTTATTATAATTTTGTCTGCCTTGTGGGGACATCGCAAGAAAGAGGAACAGAGGCAGGGACGGTTGAGGAGGGGGGTGGCAGGTGACTGAGGGAGGGTGACTGAACTTTTATGAAAGATGGATGACTCCTGGAAGAATGGACAGGAGACAGAGTAGCTACTTTAAGTTCAGTCTGGGCAGGGTGTTCTACACCCTGCTTCTCTTCTTGTCTGTGACAGGAGACAGAGAGTCGCTTTGCATTCTGCCTGGGCCGATGTCCCAGCACCCTGTGATGAGAATTAAGCTCTAACTCATGAAATCCCCAGGGTGAGGATTTGGACAATTCAGTCCCATTTTTAGAATTCTTAAAAAAAAAAACACATTGATTTATTTATTATTTGTTTGTGTGTGTGTTTACACAGGCATGTGCATGCACATAAACCCTGCACACATGTAGAGGCCGGAGAACACCTTGCTAGAATCAGTTTTCATCACCTATAATATGTGCATCCTGGGAAATAGAACTCGTGTTACCAGTCTTGGTGGCAAGCACCTGCACCCAGTGAGCCATCCTGCTGGCCCCAATGCAGTGTCTTTGCACAGAGTCTATCTTTAGTTAACTAGAGAAGTTTAGAAGTAGTCTGTCTTTACACTTGTTGTTTCTCAGTTGCCTCTGCTTCGGAACAATACACTGAGGTGACATATCCAAGGGCATTGTGTCCTGGTCCCTTTTGTCCATCTCACAGAGAACTCCTCGCTACCAATGAAGCATTTTAAATTAGAACATGGGAGATTCTGAAGGTACGTCCCTGTGTTACTCAGTCAGGACTGTAGCGACAAAATCCCACCAACTACTGTGGTAGATAGGAGCTCCTTGAAGTTCTGGAAGCTGTGTTGGTCAAGTTCCAAGTGCTTGCTGGGAGGCTGTGTCCTCAGACCGTCTGCCTTCTTGCTTAGAGAACTCTTTGTCCGAGGAGATAGTTGGTTCTCTGTGGTGTCTCTGGTAAGCTCTCCACTCGATCATGTCAGAGTCTCCTACACATGACCTTGATCACCTGTAGTTCCCCTTCTTAGGAGTTACCTCCCCATTTAGGAGAGCATCCGTGCTCAAACCGCCCACATAGAAAGAAGCTCAGCTCAGTTCACAGCAGCACCTTTCCCCATTCTCCGTGGCCTTGACTTCCCAGTCCAGATGAACCCTTCCCTGTGACAGTTCAGGACACTTCCTTAAACAGGAGGGGAAAAAATCAATAGTATTTCCTTTCCAGGGAGGCTGTGATGGTTGGTTTTAATGTCAACTTGCCACAAATTAGAATCTCCTAATTAGGGAGCCTCAGTTGAGAAATTGTCTTAATTGCCTTAAGTGATGTGGGAAGACTTACCCTCAAATGTGGGCGGCACCTTCTGGAAGCAGCCCAGATGAAAAGGAGCACGCACAGCAGAAGGAAGACCAGTCACCTGGCCTTACTGGGCCTCCCCTCTCGCCACTGAGCTGACTTCCCCTGATGCTGCTTCTGAATTGTCTTCACTGATACCTGGAGCAGTATGTCCATCCTGACTGAGGACCAGCAAACCTCCAACAACCTAGATGAGTACTGCTAAGGCATGCAGCCCCATGGAGGGAGCAACCTCCAAGTTCTGGGTTCTAGGCCTCTTCAGGGTAATATAGATTGCTATGGTGAGATTACTCTGGCTGCCAAGGCACCAGCCTTAATATCCAAACAACTACTAGGCTCTCAGCTTTTGGGTGTTACTTTTCTGAGGAAAAATAGTTTGATCTAATAGTTTTAACTATTTGTATTGATCATATTGGTTCTGTTCTAGAAAACACTGACTAGTGCTGGGGCTTTCAGGTTCTACGGAGGCCACAGCGGTCACATGTAGAGGTTTTGCTTTTTATTATTATTTATGTATATGGGTGCTATGTATGGTATTATGTGAATGCCCACTACCCTTGGAGATTAGGGAGGGTATTGAATCCCCTGAAACAGGAGTTATAGATGATGAGTTGCTGTTTGGGTCCTGGGAATCGAACCTGTGTCCTCTTGAAGAATAACCAGTGCTTTTACCTGTATATCCATCTCTTCAGCTCCCAAAAGTGGAGTTTAAAGGGTGTCTCTGAGGACAGTAGATGAGCTTCATCTGGGGGTATTGTAAATGTTGGGTGGCACTCACAGTACACATTAGAATGGCTTAAATCAAAATCTCTTTCTTCTTTAACTCGGTACATTTGATATACAATTCTAACCTGTCTCTGGGGACCTGATTCTGGGTTTTACAGATGTACCAGAAAAAAGCCTTGCTCTTTAGTGACCCCCAGAGTGATACTGTCTCAGATAAGGCAGCTTCCCAATAATGTGCTCCAGCACACAAACCATTCCCGGTAAAAAGAGACCTCATCAGCTAGCCGCTGCAGGGGAAGCAATTGAAGTTGTTAACTTATTTTCTTCCAACCCTGAAAAGGGCATTTCCTTTGTTCTCAACTGACCAAAAATGCTTTAAAACCCTCAGTGGGAGCAGTTTACAAACGCAGTGTAGGGACGACTTTATCAGTTTGACCTCCTTTTCCAGGCTGGAGAAGCCTGTGTGTGTGGTCTCCTAACATCACCTGTCTGAAGACACGCCTCCTGTGGAGGTGTTGACAGGAAACAGGGGGGATACAGCGATACAGCCTGCTTTCAGGATACTTCAGACATTCCCTTTTGTCTGTGTGGCCTTTTGGGAGATTTTGATCCAATCTGTCCCAGTGAGATGCTCTCAACGGTACAAAAGGAAAGGAGAGGAGAGGAGAGGAGAGGAGAGGAAGGAGAGGAGAGGAGAGGAGAGGAGAGGAGAGGAGAGGAGGAGAGGAGAGGATGGAGAGGAGAGGAGAGGAGAGGAGAGGAGGGAGGGAAGGGAAGGAAAGGAAAAAGAAAAACCTTCCATTTTCCTCCTAAGAAACGGTATTTTGTTTCTGGATGAGAAGGCCTTTGGAAGGAAGGCCCTGGTGTGATACTGGAACAACCCTTCCCAGCTGTCCAGCACCAGCAGCCTGTGTCCAGTGCATAGAGGCGGCTCCTAAAATATCTGCCAAAGGAACAGCTTGGAGGACAGAGCCTTTAAGGAGCCACATGAGTGTTACTGACTTTCTAATAATGATGTGATCTCTGCGTCAGGGCAACAATCTTCGTGAGCCCTGCTCGTAAGGAGCAGAGTGTGTGGAGATGGCCCAGTGGGAGTGGAGGCCACTGTTGGCTAGCGTCTGTGATTGGTATTGTGAGTATCGCTGGGCACAGGCTATGCACGTTGGCCCCAGTTCCTGGACATCTAGAAGAAATGTGTTAGAATGACTGTAACTCCATCTCCCCCCTGACATCACCCAGGATTGTGGCGACAAGTCGTTAACTGAGCTCTTGAGAAAAACCACACACAGACATGCAGGTCAGAGAAGTAGCACATCCCTTCCTGACAGGGAAGGGAAAAGCTGCTTTCTGACAATTTCCACCCACATAAGTGGATGAGAAAGCTTGTTAATAGGGACTGTTCTGTTTCATCCTAAATCAAAGCAAAAGACCTTGATGTCATAATTTACTCTCCCGAAAAGCTCTGTGACCTCAGGGCTCCAGTCAGAACCACAGAGGAATTGGAGGTTCCTGAGTGACTTTTCAAACCAAACCTTCAAAGACTCTGAAGGAGCACAGGGGACACAATGGATCATTAACAGACAGGATGAGGCAAGTAGGGGGACATTTGTCTATGACATCACCTGCTTCTAAATGAGGAAATATGACACAGCTGTTTAGAGGACTGTGTACATGGATACATAGCTCATCACTTCTACAGCATGGTACACTAACCTGGTCTCACATTCCTTTCAATAAAATAAGAGTTTAATTCTGCTGATTACAACAAACCACGACTGAGCACAGTGCATTGTGTGCAGGAACCATGGCTCTCGGGCCTCTGTGCTGGCCACTGACGCCTTCTAGAAACAACACTGCCACAGGCATCCAGCCTGTGGAACTGTCTGGATGGAAACTGATTCTTTTTAAGGTTTAAATATTTCTCTGGACATGAAACACAACCGTACTCAGAAACTTGCAGCAGCTATGATTAGCTGCATAACATCTGCACAAGATCAGACCAGTCAACATCCCAAGAGGAACGGAGAGGGACTCACAAGGCCCCACCCCAAGCTGAGGAGCTTTTGGCAGCTGATGGCTGATAGCAGAGGCATTACTTCTCCTTGGGGATATGACCACTGGTAGAGTGTCCATGGTCACATACCATGTGCATATTGGCAACTCTGATTGATCAGGGGAGTATAAAACAAAGGGCCCATGAAGATAGGAGGCCTATAGAGTTGAAAGGGGGAGTGGACAAGGTATGAGTAAAATATATTGTATACATGTATGAAATTCTCAAATAATATGTATTTCAACATACATATGTATGCATACATATATGTATATATTTCTCAAATAATATATTTCAACATTATATGTATATTTCAAACATACAAGCCAAAAAAAAATGTAAAGGCACAGAGATACTCTTATTTCAGGTCTATTGTATTCTTATATTGCTGCTGTCCTTCCTTCACCACTGTCTTAAATAAATTACCCCATCTATGTGTTATTGCATAGAACCATATAATTGGTTTTTGGAGACAGGGTCTCATTATGTAGATCAGGCTGGCCTCGAATCCATGGAGATTCACCTGCCTCAGCCTCCTGAGTGCTTTAACTAAAGACATGTTTTGGCTGTTCTATATATTTTTTAAGTATACATTCATGCTTTTAATCTAGGTGTTCTTCTTTAATACATCATTTTTTCTTTCGTTTGTTTGTTTGTTTTTCTTTCTTTTTTTTTTTTTTTTTTTTGAGATAGGGTTTCTATGTGTAGCCCTGGTTGTCCTGAAACTCACTCTGTAGACCAGGTTGGCCTGAAACTTAGAGCTCTGCCTGCCTCTGCCTCTTGAGTGCTGGGATTCAGGATTGAGCCACCCTGTCCTGTCCAGCTGTGTGATACATTTCTTAATCAACATTTAAAAAACTGTATCCACTCATTTAAAAAAACTATGTCAATTAGCATACATAGAGTTAATTTTTAATTTTTCAGTGGATCTATCTCAGTGTATCTGTTCTTTACTATAAAGTATAAATCCATTCGTATTATTTCTAATTTGCACTAGTTTAAATGATTTCTATAAGTCTTTCTTAGACATGTTCTTTCACTTAGACAAATGAAGTTGAAAGGTCAAAGAGAATGTTCTAGGACCTCGAATGGTCTTGTCAAATTCTTACCAATTTTCATGCCTTTATATATAAGAACTACCATACTATACCCAGGCAAGGTGGCACACACTATAATTCCAGATCATGGGAAGTAGAAGGAAGAGGAGCAGATGTTCAAGGTCAGCCTGGGCTACATGGTGAGGTCAAGGTCAGCCTTGGCTACTTAGTGAGATAAAGGTAAGCCTGGCTACGTAGTGAGGTCAAGGTGAGGTCATCCTGGGCTACATGGTGAGGTCAGGAACAACCTGAGTAACAACCTGAGTTACAACAGACCCTTTAGGGAATGAGTGAAGTCCTTAGTGAAGGTGCGTTGCTTGACGTAGGTGACTCGCCTCAGATTCATGACAATGGAAAAGCTATCCCTGGGTGTGGCTCATAGGGAAATGGCATAGCCTTCCCTGGTCCTCGTGTGATGTCGATAAAGTGTGCAGAAAGTGTCCGCCACGCTCTCTCCTCTGAATGTTTATGGCCTGAAGACTGCTCCCTGCAGAGCTTGGTCCTACTGAATTTGCTGAACCTGCCTCCTTGTCCGGCTGTATATAAAGCCATGGCTCCTCGTTTAACTGTATGTGATAAACCTGCCTCTCCTGTTCAACTGTTTATAGTCAACATGCTGAGCCTCCAGGCTGCTGCAGTCTCTCCATCAGAGAGCCAGTCTCAGCTTTTTCATGACTGTATGTCTGTCTGTCATTTCTTCATTCCCTTACGACTCTGGTTAGCTTGGTCCCTGGAAGCCCACAGAGCGTGGCAAGACCCTGTCCCCAAAGAAAGCAAACAGAAACCACTTCCCATTCTTCACATTTTCACATTTCTTTGGCCTTCTAATAAGGAATACTACCTCCTGGTAATTTTTTATTTTACCCCCAGATTTCTAGTGACTAAAGTTTATTTCTAAACATTTATTTGCCCCTATTTGCTCATTTAAATTCATATCCTTTGTAAATTTTCTTCTTTTTGGTGAGTTGTCTTTTTCATATTGATTCAGAAAAAAATCTTTGTAAGCATATGAAATTGCCATTTTGTAGGTCAGAAAATTATATATTGGCAGTTTCACTTAGATGAAACAAGTTTTCTGGATATTAATCTTTGGATCCTTTTGTGAGTGGCAGCTACCCTCTTCCAGTTTATGATTTTTCTTTTAAATGTATTTATTGCAACTTTTGATGTGTAGAAGAAAATATTAATACAGCTGCCCTTCCATACCCATGGGTTCTCTGTTTGGGGTTTCAATCATAACAGACAGAAAATAGAAAAATAAAACTGCATCTGTGCTAAACATACATATAGACTTCCTTCTTGTCATTCTTCTTCAAACAGCACAATATTGCATTTATATTGGAGATTACTGACAGCGTGCAAACAGCATGATATTATATATAAGGGGCCTGAGCTTCTGCAGATGCTGGTATCCTGGAAGGGTGAGGGCTGATTCAATCCTCCATGAACATGGTGATGATTGGATAGCCAGTTTATTAACACTGTCCCTTTTCATTCATGTTTTATCTGTGTCTTGTTAGGAGATGACTAATATTTTGTGAGACAGATTTCCCAGAGGTAGGAGTTTGGCTTAAATGGTGTGTGTGTTGTGTGTGTGTGTGTGTGCGCGCACACCACTTAACTTTTGCTTAAATGTCTAACATCAGAATGTGAGTGAGTCCCTCAAAACGAAACCAAAACCAAGACTGTCTGTCCGATGAGTGAGAGGGACATATCGTTCTTGTTTTCATTTGTGTTTTTTCTAGCAGCAAGTGACATGAGCCTGTTATGGGCCTACTCAGAATTTAAATGCACTTCTCTGTGAGTTTTCTCTCCTGCTGTTGCACATTTGTTTCTGCACTGTTCATCTATCTCTTACTAATCTGTGTTACTATTGTACACTTTTTAACTCCTTGTCTGCCACACCTATGGCAACTTCTCATTTATCCTTGCATTTTAAATGTAACACTTGTGTATCTTCTGTACCCAGACTTTATATTTTCATATATCAAACATGTTGATCTCTCATCACTTCTGAGTTTACTTTGTCAATGTAAAGCAAAACCAGAGACTTCTGGCCCTACCTTGTACTGGGGTCTCCAGGAGCTTCTTACGAGGGCCTGTCAGCTTGTCTGTTAGCTTGAAGCTGGGAATTGAACTCAGGACCTTTGAAAAGCATTCAGTGCTCTTAACTGTTGTGCCATCTCTCCAACTCTATTTTAATTAATCTTAAGCTAACATACAGTTGGTTTCTGTTGCCCTTCCCAGGATCTCCTGCTCCACGCTTACTTTCAATTTCTAATTATTTTAATATCTTCTCTCTCTCTTCTTCTCCTCTCTCTCTCTCTCTCTCTCTCTCTCAGATTTGCTTATATTATGTATGTGAGTACACTGTTGCCCTCTTCAGACACACTAGAAGAGGGCATCAGATCCCATTACAGATGATTGTGAGCCACCATATGGGTTGCTGAGAATTGAACTCAGGACCTCTGGAAGAGCATTCAGTGCTCTTAACTGTTGTGTCATCTCTCCAACTCTATTTTAATTAATCTTAAGCTAACATACAGTTGGTTTCATTATGGCATTTTCAGACATGTTTGTTCTTGCTCACTCATCATCTCTGCACTCCCCTGCACCTGTGCTGATTTTTCCCTTCCCACTTCTGACTTCATGACACTTGAATTTCGTCATCCCCTTTAACCCTCCTTCCCATCTTTAAGCTCTCTCTCTTCCTTCCCTATTGTCTCTTTTCTAGTTTCATCACACATGTGCACACCAACACACACACAACACACACATTCATGCCCAGGCATGCACATCTAATTCCTCACGTTTGTCTCTCTGTACCTAGCTCATCTACTTAGACACTGCTCCATCCATCTGCACAAGTCACAGTGTTATATCTCCTCTCCTCACCCTTCAATGAAATCCCATTGTGTATGAGCAGATGCTTTCCCTCTGCTCATCTGTTGATGGGGCACATCTCGGCTGGTTCTATTTCTCAGGCATTGTAAGCAGTACCACAATAAACATAAATGTAGGACTTGAGGTTGTTTGGGATTCAGCCAGGAGTCCTGTGCCTGGGTCAGATGATGATTCTATGTTTAGATTTATAAAGATTCTCCATAATGATTTCCATGGTGGCTGGACTGATATAGTTCCCACTAGTGGTGTATAAGTGCTCGTGTGTGTGTGTGTGTGTGTGTGTGTGTGTGTGTATGCCAAACATCCTCACCAGAATTTATTGTCCTTTGTTCTCTTGATGATAGATGCTCATTCTCTCTTAAATGTCATTTTGTATTTAGTATGAGTAGGTGTGTAATTAAGAAACAATATTTGCTTTACTTGACATATTGATGTGAACTTAAAGCAACCTCTTGCCTCTGCCTTCCTTTTTTGGATTTACTGATTTATATATTTTATGTCTATGGGTATTTTGTCTGCATGTACCTCTGCCTACCAGAAGACAGCATCAGACAATGTGAGCAGCCCTGTGAGTGCTTGGAATTGAACTCAGGACCTTTGGAAGAAGAGTACTTAACCACTGAGCCATCTCTCCAGCCCTGCCTTTGCCATCTTAGTTGTTGAGAGTATAAGTGGTTCTACCATACCTAGTCATTATTCCTAAATCTTCAGAATTGAAAAAAAAATTATAATTAGAAAGCTAAATACTTTTAAAAACAAAATGTCACAAAATATAGAAGGAATGTTGGTAGCCAACAAAACTCTTCAACTTAAAACCTACAAGTGTTCTCTAGAAATTACTTTCAAAACATCCTTTTCAGACACTTAGGATCAGGAGCTGGGATGAAGAACATGAACACAAGGGGCAGCTGTCATGCGCAGTAGAATCCTGGCATTAGCAGTTGGTCTGTGAGTTTTATCCCTGACTTTGCCAAGAGATAGATGCACATCCCTTCAACCTTGAGTTACTGATTCTCCCCTAAATCCAGACTCTCCGGATGGTTTCAGCTCTGTAATCTACACTGAACTGTGACTTAGACATTCCTAATCGGAATGCCCTTCTCTTCCCTTCCCTCCCTCCCTCCCTCCCTCCCTCCCTCCCTCCCTCCCTCCCTCCTTCCTCCCTCTGCCCTCCTCTCCCCCATGTATGTGTATGTGCCCATGTGCATGCATGATTTCATTTTCATATGAAGGATGTCATCTGCACATGTGCGTGTAAAACTAGAGGTCCCTCAGGAGCGTGGTCCACTTTATCACTGAGATGGTCTCTTTCTCGGAACCCACTGATTTGATAGCAGACCAGTGGGTCCTAATGACCTTCTTGCCCCTACCTCACGAGAGCTGGGATTACAAGTGTGTCTCTCTATGCATGGCTTTTTAACAGGGGTTCTGGAACCTTGAACTTGGGGCCCAATACCTTCCCGTAGACTGAGTCTTTTCACAGGAGTTGCCAAATCTGCCTGCCATCGTTTCAACCCTGCCTGATTGGCAGTGACCACAGACTTGCATGAGCTTTAGCTTGGAAAATGCTTTTCTAACTAGAAACTAGGATTTTGCTCCTGGTATCAACAGGTTAAACAGACAAGCACTAGACCTAACATCTAGCCTGGCTCCTTCTGGGCTGCCTGCCAGTGTGTGAACACGGGACATGCTCTCTGGACACAGGCATCTCCACTGCCCTGCTCAGTTTCTCTCCTCTGGGCCCTGGAGGCCTGAGCAGCTGTGCCATCGTGTCTAGGTCACTGGGAGAAGCTGCCTCTTCCCTGTGGAGATGGCTCAGAGACACTACTCTCAAAAGCTAATTGAGTTGCTGTAATAGATTTGTTCTCAGTTTCGACCTTTTAACAGTCTCGCGATGCCCACTGTGGGGTGTAAAAGTGGTTTTCACCTCCTGCTTTGCTGGTTCAGTAGTTCTTAGCAGAAAGGAAAGATCTGGGTCCACCTCTCCACGCCAGGACAACCCGTTGTTGCTTGCCTTTCCAAGAGAGGCCTCAGCACAGCATTCTGGAGCACTGGGCCAGGGTGGACAAGCATAGCTCTTTTGTCCACAAGTGAACCAGTAACCTTAATCCCTAAAGATGAAGCGACACTTAGTACTGCACATGTTGGTTTGGACTCCAGGTTCTGAGCATCTGAGTCAGGCAGGGTCTCAATACCACACGACACAGCTAAATCTTCCCAAGTTCTGTTGCTTCATAGTGAGATGCCAGCAACAACCTCAGTACTGAATGACTCTAAAGCAGCTCATAAACCATTTTTTTTTTAAATTGGAAAATCCTTGGTGAATGTCATGCTTTATTTAAAATTGGGTGACAAGATAGAATATAATGTGATTCTGGAGTAGCTTTTAGAGTTAGGAATGCCTAGAACCCAAATGACAGAAGAGCCTGTCTTGTTGAAACGTAACTTGGGAGCAAGAGCAGTTGCCTGTAGTTCCAGTTTCACAGGAGGCTGAGACAGGAGAATCACTCGAGCCCAGGAGTTTCCATCCAGTCTGGGCAACATGGTAGCCTAGTCTTGACTCTTTAAAAAAAATCCAGAAGGCTGTTAAGCTTATTGCGCATAAAGGGCTCCTGCGGGAAGAAGGGGCATGGAACAGAGTTTTATGCAGTCTAGGCTGACTTCAAACTTGCTATAGAGAGGAGGATGACCTGGAACTTCTAAGTTTCCTTTTCTACCTCCCACATGGTGTGGATTGCCTGTGTGTGCCAGCATGTCCAGTTCATGCAGCACTGAAGACAGAGCCTCGGGCTTTGTGTGTGCTAACTACACACTGAGCCACACCCTCAACCCAAGCATGAAGAGGAAAATCAGGTTTTCTCATTTCCTATGTGGTTGTGGTGCATTTTGATGGATGTGTGGTTCAGTGGGCACACTCTATGTGCTACAAATCCAAGCATACTACTGCCTTTTTGGGAAGGGGGGGTGTTGTTGTTGTTGTTGTTTGAGCCTATTTCTTTTGGGAAGCATAGGTGCAAAGAAACAAAGAATGTGAAGATAGTGCCTGCCTTGCCTTTAAGAGATAAAAATTCAGTAGCATAAAGAAAGAATGGTTTCAATTGTACATGACTCTTCCAGCCATTTTCTTTACTATGACTTGGGGTCATGGCTTGGGGCTCAAATCATATTTATGACATAGAGTGCTATTCATATGATAGAAATATCTTTGTTTTTCCATAGCCAAATAAACTTGGCTCTCAGGTTCTGATAAGCAGTGTATAATACTATTAGAGATAGCGCAGTCATTTCTTATTTAGTATCTGGTATATATTTGGGCAACTACAAGATTCTTCCATTTCTGAATCTCTTTCCCTCCTCAGGGAAGAGCCTAGTGACCCATCTTATGATGATGCTAGCTCATCTCTAGTCTGTCTACCTCATGACTTCTTCCTAATTTCTGGATGTTGGCTAGTACCCACTGCTAGGAGTCAGCAAAAAGTCTCCAAGTCACAAACTACTTATTGGTTTTGACCCAACTAGGACTTCTCTGACTGTCAATTACCTTTAGGATGTCTGGGCCCTCCTCAAAGGCTCAGGAATCCTCAGCTTCCTTCCTGTGCACCCTCGGGAGTATGGGGGCAGGTGACAGTAAAGCTGCCTTAGTGAAGCTCCACAGATGCTCACCTTGTGCAATGGATGCTCTGATGCAATGGTCAGGACCAGCAAGATCATTGATGTACATGTACCTAATTAGTTATTGCTTCAAAAACTCCTGGACATTAATCTGCCATTCTTGCAACCTAACTTGATTTATCAGACACTGGATACAATTTTAACATTGACAAGATTTTTTTTTTTTTATAAACAATACTGCCTCTAAATGAACACTAGCTACTTAATGTAGTGCCTAACAAAAGCTATGTGGAATGTTATAGCATAGATTTATTCAGGTGTAGTACTTGCTTGCTTCCTGTGGTACCTGCCTAAAAGAACTTCAGAGGTAGTTTTTCTTATTCATGATTTTCACCTGTGAGCTGAACCCGCCCCCTCCAAAAATCTACACTGTGTTAAACATTTTGCAAGGCTGGTTGACAGAATGGTTTTGGAAAGCTTGGATGTTAAGTTGGGGGATAAAATTATCTTGGGCTATTTTTGATCCTCTAGTCATTCATTGACCACCTCTATGTGCAAGTTACCATCCTGGGGTTGGAGACGTGTGTGTGTGTGTGTGTGTGTGTGTGTGTGTGTGTGTGTGTGTGTGTGTCTTTTTGAATGATCAAACAAATCCTTAGTTTCTACTAACCTGGAAGCTAAAATTGTCATCAAAACCCATCTGAGACCCATACTGATTGTCCTGGTTAGTTTTGTGACTTGACACAAGCTATAGTCATGGGGGGAAAGAACCTCAGTTGAGAAAATGTCCTCACACGATCCAGCTGTAAGGCATTTTCCTAACTAGTGATTGACAGGGGAGAGCGCAGGTCATTATGGGCAGTGCCACCCCTGGGCTGGTGGTCCTGGGTTTTATAAGAGAACAGGCTTAGCAAACCATGGTGAGCAAGCCAATAAGCAGCACCCCTCCATGGCCTCTGCATCAGCTCCTGCCTCCAGATTCCTGCCTTGCTTGAGTTCCTGTCCTGACTTCCTTTGATATGGACTGTAGTGTGGGAGCATATGATGAATAAACTCCTCCCCAAGATGCTTTGGTCATGGTATTTCATCACAGCAATAGTAACCCTGAGAGTTCCCTTTTTTGTTGTAAACCACCTTCCTGATGTTTCCACCAATGTATTTGGAAAACGCCTTGATTTATAACCTTCCTTGTCCTGTTGCACTATATAAAGACTTCACAAAGCTGTTCTCACATTGGAACATGGCCTTTGAGGAACCTGAACCTGTGTTCCGAGGTCCTAGACCCACTCGTTCCAAGTTAGGAAAATGCCTTTCAGCTGGATCTTACGGGACATTTTCTCAACTGAGGTTCCTTTCCCCCCATGACTATAGCTTGTGTCAAGTTGACACAAAACTAATCAGGACAATCAGTATGGGTCTCAGGTGGTTTTTGATGACATTTTTAGCTTTTAGATTAGTAGAAGCTAAAGATCTGCTTGATCATTCCAAAAGACATACATATATATCCCAAGGATGGGAAGCTGCACATAGAGGTAGCCAGTGAATGACCAGAGGATCAAAAATAGCCCAAGATAATTGGCTCCAGAATAAATCAATATATACCCCTCCTTTCTCCATTCCTTCACCCCTCAATCTCTCTCTCCCTACCTCTCTCTCCCTCTTTCACCCTTCCCACTTCCTCCTCTCCTCTCCTCCCTCTCCTCTCCATCTCCCTCTCCCTCTCCCTCTCCCTCTCCCTCTCTCTCTCCCTCTCCCTCTCTATCCCTCCCTATCTCCCCCTCTCTCTTTCTCTCCATCCTTCCCTCTTTTTCTCTGTCACATTCCCTTTGAGGCAGGAACAAAAGCTTCTGAATTTACACACCACATGTTGCAGTTGATGATCTTGGCCTTTTGAAGATGCTTCCACGCAGAATCTTCTTGTGTTCTGTGCTTGACATATTTCTATACTCTGCCTTTGATGACTTGAGTTGCTGTAACAAAAAGACAACTAAGGAAAACAAAGTCCTTACCCTATGGCCAGAGGCAGAATCTCTCAGCTGAGGCAAAAAGAACTGTATTTAAGGATCTATTCTAGCCAGCCTGGTGGTGCATGCCAAAGGTTAAGGCAGGAGAATTGCGAGTTTGAGGACAGCTTGGGCTACATCTATTCTCTCAGCAGTTTGGAAGTATCCCATACAGAGCTGGAAACTTTGGGAGTCATGCTTCTCCGATGCTGATGAATCTGTGTGCCTTCATTTACACTATCTCCCTGGTTCCCCACCCCTTCATCCTGACAGCCACTGCTCTAATTTTCTTCCTAGGTTTGTCACTTGTAAAGCCTGCATGCAGGAAAGCTGTCTTACTGGAGATGGATCAGAAGGAGCAGAGTCAGAGTCCAAGTGCTGTGGTGTTAGCTCTGGTACTGCCTGCTTGCCAGGACCTCTGCCACATCCTTCACGCCCACATCTCTCCCCAGGCTTTTAGCCTTTCACTTCTCTCCCCACCTCCTCTTGGATGGTCTGCGTCTACCCCACATTGAAGTGAGTCACCTCACTTCCTTTTCACCATGACCCTACTACTGCTCTTTACAACATCCCTAATGCATGTGTGTGTGTGTTTTGTGTGTGTGTGTGTGTGTGTGTGTCCGTGTCCTTTTTGCTTGCTGATATCTTTGTGGCTACTGCACTGACTACTCTCGTGCTACCAGGAATTTCCTTCCCTGCTGCACCCCAACACCCAGACAGTCCTGAGGAAACAGCAGCTTCCTGTCAGTGTGTGCTCAATGAATGACCTGCTTTGAGCATTACACCAACATGCATCTTGTCTCCTGATTCTTTGGAGACACTATCAACCTGACTTGTACATGGTCTACTATGCCTGTGTCTCCAATGAACCGGCCCTCCACTAATTACCAACTCAGAATTGAGAAATGTTTCTTTCTCAATTTTGTATCTTCATATTCCCCAATCCGTACAGTTTCTTCTTAAGAGAGTGACAATTTTCTGGGCACATGGAACCCCTGTCTTTGTCTTTATGTGGGCTACAGACACAGGTTTGCTTCATGATTTTTCTGCACCCCTAAAAATATCACCCAAACCCAGAAGTATTTAGGAAAGCATTCTGGCTTGCTGGGATGATCTGAGGTGCACACTACAGATGACATGAGCTGAGCACTGTGTGCAACGTCCTTCAGAGTTACTGGGCTGTGTTCTGCCATAGCTCCAGGCCTGCCATGTCCCCAGGACTGTACACCTCAGCAGGCTTGGACTAAACCAGCAGAAGGCAAGAGCCTCCCAGACCTGTTTTTCTCACATCTGCAGAGGCAGAATGCAAACAACCACCAACCGCTGACAGTGCTCTCTGACAGTGCTTGCTGACAGTGCTCTCTGACAGTGCTCTCTGACAGTGCTCTCTGACAGTGCTCTCTGACGGTGCTCTCTGACGGTGCTCTCTGACAGTGCTCGCTGACGGTGCTTGCTGACGGTGCTCTCTGACGGTGCTCGCTGACGGTGCTCTCTGACGGTGCTCGCTGATGGTGCTCTCTGACAGTGCTCTCTGACGGTACTCTCTGACAGTGCTCGCTGACAGTACTCTCTGACGGTGCTCTCTGACGGTGCTCGCTGATGGTGCTCTCTGACAGTGCTCTATGACAGTGCTCCCTGACAGTGCTCGCTGACAGTGCTCACTGATGGTGCTCTCTGACGGTGCTCGCTGACAGTACTCTCTGACGGTACTCTCTGACGGTGCTCGCTGATGGTGCTCTCTGACAGTGCTCGATGACAGTGCTCTCTGACAGTGCTCGTGACAGTACTCTCTGACGGTGCTCTCTGACGGTGCTCGCTGATGGTGCTCTCTGACAGTGCTCTATGACAGTGCTCCCTGACAGTGCTCGCTGACGTGCTCGCTGACGGTGCTCTCTGACGGTGCTCCCATGACAGTGCTCTCTGACAGTGCTCTCTGATGGTGCTCGCTGATGGTGCTCTCTGACAGTGCTCTCTGACGGTGCTCGCTGATGGTGCTCGCTGACTGTGCTCGCTGACGGTGCTCTCTGACAGTGCTCACTGACAGTGCTCGCTCTCCTGCCAGGAGCCCACTGACTAATTTGCATTTATTTTCTCAATTAATCCTTCCTGGAGGCATGGGCTATTACTACCTTCCTTTTACACAAGCAAAAACTCCAGCACAGAAAGATTAAGCAACTTGTCCAAGGTCACATGGAGAGTAATTGGCACACCTGGGGTTCAAAGCCAGGGTAGCTGTCCCTGAGCCTATTGTGTTGGTTCTTGCTTTATGGCCTCTGTGCAAGCTAGTGAACACAACTGGTCACAAAGGTTCTTATGGCTGGATTAGCTTCCTATCTGACGCTTAATTCACAAAGAGAATATTCATAAGCGTGATTAAAATTTCTAAACTTAGGGCTAGGGAGACAGCTGTGTGGTAAGGGCCCTTGCATGAGCCATCCTGTGCGGTATGGCTGCACGTGCTTAAAACCCAGGACCCTGGAGGCAGACAGAAGGGGATACCTGGGGCTTGGTTGTGTCAGCCCATCTCACTAAATCCACTACCTCAAGAGTGGACCCTAAAGGAGCAGGTGCCTCTTCTGGCCTCCATGCATGCCTTTGGATGTGCCTATCCACAAGCTTGCATGTGTATATATATTCCAGCCTGTAATGGGGTAGCTTTGCTAACCTGTAGTGCACAGAGATCCCAGGCTATATATTGATTTTAACCCTATGTTCAAGTGACCCAAACTTCCAAGATAAACTGAGGCCCTTGTGTTTGACCTTGGCTTCGCAGGTGTGCTCCTAAGATGTGCTAATAACTTTCATGTATGTCAGTATATATTAATGGGCCAAGTGTAGGACTGATTGTCCTATGGGTCAAAAGAATTCTTTTCCCTTTTGCTTTCTGTTAAAACCACATGTTTTCACCGAATGAGACTGCTCCATCCAACCAGAGGAACCTGTGAAATAATTTCATGGGCCATAGTACTTTGATGGTGATAATTCTTGGATGTCAGAAGGATAAGGACACAGTTTTCTGCCTCTAATTTTATTCATAGGAAACGATGGTATTGAGCTGTCCACAGAGTGCTTTGTGGATTCATTCCAGTTTCTCTTTTGTAGAGGAGACTTAAGGGAAGCCTTAATCTGCTTTATATTTAACTCTTATCGCCATGCTATGAATTAAAAATAGAATGCTGGACTGCAGTCTGGCCTCCCCAGACTCTGAGGGTTCAAATTACCCATGGTGAGCGTGGATGCCAAGCTGCCCCAGGCCTCTCTGTGGTTCAGTGACTCTTGGCGACTTCCTAGACACCTGCTGCTCGAATTTTTCCTTCCAAGTTCTGCCCATTAACCTGTCTCACACAGGAAGCCCTTAGCCTACGATTCCTGAATGGTAGTTACTGTTTTTCTCCATCATGAAACCCAATTCCCTAATCTCTGTAGAGTGTGTAATATTCTTGGATGGTTGTATTATTTTTGAGACAGGCTCTCACGTAGTCCAGGCTGGCTAGGACTTGCTATATAGCCAAGGATGATCCTGAATTTTGTATCCTCTTGACTCTATCTTCTGATGCTATGATTCCGGGCCTGCACCACCATGCCTGAGGTACTTGGGCTCAAACGGTGCAGTCTAGCTAAGTCTCTGCCAGCTGAACCATAGCCCTCCTCTCTTCTCACTTCTTTTTCTCTCATCAACATGCCTTCTGTCCTTTTCTTAGGGATGTTTGAGACAGAGGAGAGGGTGAGGGTTCAGACCTGAGGAGGAGCAGCACTTCAAGATGGCTTCAGGCTGTGACCTTTCCACTACCCCAATTGTTGATGGGGTGACTAAGCCACCAGAGCTCCTGAGGAGAATACACAGCCTTATCAGAGGGTTTCCTGCTGCCATAGCTGAAAGTCTTGCCTTTGGTTGACCTTGCTTTGACCTTGGGCTGAGGGCCCTCAACATGCATGTGTACCCACAATTTCTACCGTCACTACACAGTTCCCTGGACTATGAGAAAGAAATCTGTGTATTTAGTGAACCATCCCGTTTCTGGTATTGTGCTATATAGCAACAAATGAAGACAAGAGCCATTGACCAACAGCCAGTCATCCAGTCAGTGTCAAGAAAAAGGCTAAGCAAAACATGTGTGAACATGCAGTGCTACATTTCCGGTCTCCAGCCTGCCCAGGTTGCCACATCTGGGGAAGACTTCGTGTCTTGTCCAAGTGCAAGGGCAAAGCCGAGTCCCTTTGTTATTAGTGTCCAGTCTTCCGTTCCTCCTTTGGCCCCTGTAGTGAGTTTCACCTCCAGACACTTGACAGCCACCCTGGTCCCCACTGGTGAGGAAGAGTCCTGTGACCTTTCCTTTTTGCCTCTATGTCACTACCACAGGCCAGAGAACAAGACACTGGCCACTTACTCCCTGTGGATTCATGGTGCTGAACAAGTAAAGAAGGTCCCTCACACCATGGGACTTCTCACTCATATGAACAAATGTGCATCCCCTTCTCAACTGTGAGAGGGTGAGTGGAACACAAAGTGCCCTGAGCCAGAAGGTAGAACGGAGCAGACAAACAGGAAAGCATCAGATGATGTTGGATGTCTTGAGAGTGTTACTTTATGAAACTTAGTTCCAGTTAAATGCACATGTTATCTGTCTAATGCGGAGAGTCTGTGTTCCCAATGCCTGTGGGAGCTTCCATTTCTCAGGCCCTTTATAGCTGGCAGTGTGATTGACACTTGCTTGTTGGAATCTGATTAATGGGACATGTGTACATTCCAATATTGTACCCAAACACTTCCACACAGGCTACTTTACTCTCTGACTCTGTCTCTCTCTGTCTCTGTCTCTTTCCCTCTCTCTTTCTCTCTCTTTCTCTGTGTGTGTGTGTGCGAGCATAAGTATAGATATGATTCTGTGTGTGTGTGAAAGAAAGAGAAGAGAGAGAGACACATTTGGATATTAATATGTGGTTTATGTATATTTACTATAGATTCTGGTGTAAAAACATAGCAAGTGGCTGCTCTAGTCACTGTACCTCAAGATGAATCAACTGCCGCTAGCTTACTCCAGATAGTCATTGCACACATAGATTATGGCTCCTACCAAGATCTCCTGAGCTGGGAATCTGACGTGCTTAACAAACACCACATTGCTGTGTGAGCACTAAAGTTGAAAACCACTTTAGGCCTGGCGTCTGAGAAAGGGTTTTCCTGGCAGCCCTGGGGCTGTTTAAACCATCAAGCCTCATACCTATTTTCTTTGGTCGCTGTCCAAAGAATGAACCTTCCTACTTCCCACTCCGACCATGCATTGTACAGTCTTATCACAATAACACTCTGTGCACATTCACCTAATCCTTCCAGAAGCCTCCATCCTCTCCTTCACCCCCCCCCAACACACTTTTTCCTGATCCCTCTGAGCAGCCTGTTGCATAATTAACAAAGCCCAAGCCCCACCACTTTTCACATCGTTTCCACAGTCAAAGGAGAGCCACTCAGTAGATGTTCTCTTTGTGTTTGGAAAGTGGGTCAAGTCCCCTCCGATGTCTTCACTGCTGCTCCTGAGTCATAGGTTTCCCACCCTTTGGGACAAGCTTTATCAATTAGAATGCCTTTGGCAGTAAGTCACATAGTGTCCAACTGCCAGGACCTAACAAAGGGACATTTATTATTATAGTACGTGGTAAACTGAAGGGCTGTGTGATAATTGACTAGTTCAACAGGTCTTTTTGCTCTGTTTCATCCAGGATGTTGGATTTAATCCTCAGGCTTGTTCCATCTTGGTTACAAGACAGCGGCAGCAACTCCAGCCATTGCGTCTTTCCCAGCTGGGTCCGATTTGATCACCCACAGCTTCTGGAA